>JAOTOM010005004.1:0-702684 GCA_034440615.1 Ashinkailepas kermadecensis
TCTGTATGGTCTGTATGGTCTGCGTGGTCTGTATGATCTGTATTGTCTGTTTGGTCCATATAACCTACATGTTCTATATGGTCTTTATGACCGGCATGGTCTTCATAGTTTGTATGGTCTGCATGTTTTGCATGGCCTGCATGTTTTGCATGTCATGTATCATTTGTACGCTATGTATGGTCTATATGATATGCATGGTCTGCATGGTCTATATGGGCTGCATGGTATGCATCGTCTGCATCGTCGGTTTGGTCTATATGGTCTGTATAGTCTGATCCGACAAACCAGCTGGGGGGGGGATGCTGCTGAAAATTACTTCAAAACGTCGTCGGATATTCATAGCCTAGGCCCTGGGCTTTAACTTAAAGCAATATTTTTAACAGGTAAGGTTTCTCATTTTCGGCAAAGGTATGGTAGATAAAGGTCAATTTTTCTCAAAACCTGGCCATATGGAGGGAGGGAGGGCACGTCCCCGTGACAGCACCCTGGATCCGCCCCTGGATCCGCCCCTGGATCCGCCCCTGACATGCATAGAGTTAATCAAAGAAAGTAGAGTAAACGATAACACTACTACGATAATTGGAGTAAACGGTGCGTACGATGATGCTTTACTAAAATGGTTGATGAGCCACCAATTATAGTTATTTTCGGGGGAGAAGGAGACAGCATTGAGGTTTCTGTGTCCGCCCATTGCCTGCATGTATAGTGCCATCCAGCGCCCTCCCCATCTTCCAATGCTTTTCCAAATTCAACCCCCTGAGCTGGGACGTCGCATACTCTCAGTTTTCCGATTCAGCTTTTCTGGGAAGGAGGAGCATTTTCCATGGGAAGGTACAAATCAGTCATGATGGATGAACATTTCCCTCGAAAAGGATACAAAACGACACCACTTGCAACGATCCTCTGAAGTGTAAAAAACGGCCCGATATACTGATGTGACCATACGGATCCTCCACACGTGAAGCACCTCCAGAAGTGACCCCAGTATGCGAGCGTGACCACACGTGACCAATCCTCCACACGTGAAGCACCTCCAGAAATGATCCCAGTATATGAGTGTGACCACACGTGCCCAATCCTCCACACGTGAAGCTCATCCAGCATGGAGGCTGACTACTAATAGCCAATGCTTTTGGCGCGTTCAGGCCAAAAACTCGCGATGTTGGAGCTGAAGGTGGTGGTGGCGACCATGCTCAAGAACTTCCACATCACCTCCCACGACAAGTTCGACGACCTGAAGCTCGACGCCAACGTCGTTCTCCGACACGAAGGCAGCTTGTGGCTGAGCTTCAAGCCGCGAGTCGAGTGACGTCACACGCCAGTGATGCCAACCTCTGGAAATCGGAACCCATCTCCGTCGCCAACGAACTTCGTGCCGGTATCACAAAAGTATCCGCTGCATAACGCAGCAGGTCCTCCGCCAGCACAAGCCGTCGGGGGTTCGTGAGAACCGTGGCGCGTGGATGCGACCGAATGGTCAAGTGAACCGACCTGACCTGACCTGACCTCGGACGAGAGCGGTGTCGGAGTCGGAGGTTGCATCCACGCGTCTCCCAGACTACTATCGATTGACACACCCGACCAGGGCTCCGGTGTGCACGGCTTTGATGGTGGTATGGCATGCCGATATAACATGCCGACATAACATGCCGATCAGGGATGAGGTGTGCACGGCTTTGATGGCGGTATGGCATGCCGACATGACATGCCGACATAACATGCCGATCAGGGATGAGGCATGTACGGCTTTGATGGCGGTATGGCATGCCGACATGACATGCCGATCAGGAATGAGGCATGTACGGCTTTGATGGCGGCATGACATGTCGACATGACATGCCGACAATGGCTCCGGCATATAAGGTTTTGATAGCAGCATGCCTCTTGGCTAACCCATCTCAACTCCTGCCGAAGGGGCTGTGAAATTGTCAAACCTTTTATATTACAGGGCATCGTATAGTTATAAATGGACATCTTTCATGTCAATGTTTTCACTTTATTCCCGTGTCAACACCTCGCTATAGCTGCATCAGCCAGAAATAAGATGACTGGGATCGTGTGGTACCGATGGACCAGTGTCGGGCGATTGCGAATAACACTGGTCGTGCCTCTTGAATAGAGTAATGCTTCTCATGTGCCCATTAAAGGCTTGCAAACTCCATGTGAAGTTTCACACGTGAGACTGGGACTATTGCTGAAATGGACCAGGCGTTCACGAAAAGAAACCAATATAAAATATGTTCCAGCTTCTATTTGGAACAAAGTTGAAATAGGTAATGTAGCCCAAATTCATCGAATCAACTATTGTGTGTATGATCGATTTTATCTAGTGAGAGCCTCGGGACATTTCGTGAGCTGTTTTATTGGGTGTGGTAACCCCGCAGCCCAGCGGTGTACTGCCCATGTAAAAAGCTGTGCTCTTCGTGCTAGTTTTGTCATTTGTGAACCTCGGCATGCTATAATGGAATAACTTGGAAACAAAACAACGTGGAAAGGGACTTAGTCAGTAGGTATTGAGTGACCTCCATAGCCAGTAGGTATTGAGTGGCCTTCATGGTCGGTAGGTATTGAGCAACCTCCGTGGTCTTTAGGTATTGGGTGACCTCGATGGTCAGTAGGTATTGCGCGACCTCCATGGTCGGTAGGTATCGAGTGAGCTCCATGGTCGGTAGGTACTGTGTGACCTCCATGGTCAGTAGGTATCGAGTGACGTCCATGGTCGGTAGGTATTGGGTGACCTCCATGGTCAGTAGGTATTGAATGATCTCCATGGTCAGTAGGTATCCAGTGACCTCCATGGTCGGTAGGTATTGAGTGACCTCCGTGGTCGGTAGGTATTGAGTGACCTCCATGGTTGGTAGGTATTGAGTGACCTCCGTGGTCGGTAGGTATTGAGTGACCTCCATGGCTGGAGGTTTCCACGTCGTACAGCTGCATCACCAAGTTCGCGGCTACAATACCACACTTCCTCTACATGTATGTGACTGAGCTTCTTCGGCAATAGAACACCGACAGAACCTTCCTTTCATGACTCAACAAAGATATGCCTATTCTGCCCAGCTAAAGCACCCATCCTTCAACCATCACCTACCTATAAATGTACGCCTCTTCAATGCAGATCACTGTCTTCATAATTCATCCCACACTCTGAGGTAGATGTCTCATACATATATCTAAATTTATAAACCGCCGGTCTGGTTCGGATGAAGGGCAAAATACAAATGTTTGATTCATGAACTGTAGATAAATATAAATGGTGAGACGTCGCGCCAATGGTTTACTGAGGGCTGCTGTGTAACTGCTCTGCTTCTCAATTTGTACCGCGGCATCACCTAAGGCATTAAACATATCGGTGCCGATATATTTAAGGCAAGGCATATCGGCGTACAGTAGCGTATACCGACCTGAACTGCAACGGCGATGGTGCGCCAGCTATCTCCGGTGGGGGTGCTGCTGTGTCGCCGGGCCCACACCAACAATGTACCACCTCTCTGGTCATCCTAACCATCGGCGACACTGCGGGTACAGTGAGCCGCTGTTCCCGCCCACCCTGCCAGACCGTCCGCACCCCTCCAGCGCGTCGTGCGGCCGCTGACGAATCGCGGAATGCGATGAAAGTGCTTCGTCTGTCGGTGTGTTTTGAAAGTGTCCAACAGGTTTCCACGCACGTGGCAGGGTAGCGAATTTGTGGTCCGGTGAATGTGAACACAGGCGAATCTCGGAAAATGGTGTTCGTTGTCCGTTAGTGGCCAATAAACCTGTAAAATACTGGCATTTGTCCTGGCGTTTACCACGCGTGACGTAGAGCATGGCCTCGGGGGAATTGCGCCGCTCCAGACGAATCCCCGATGACAATTCCTGGACTGTCCCTGGCGTGACATAGACACATTGCACGGCTCCCGACTAGAACACTGTATCGCCTCAGGCGATCGGACTAAACCTGAAACTAGCCGAATATTGAATGTAGAGACGGGCAACCAGACCTAAGTTATCAGCGAAAGGTTTTGTCGTTAAACTCAAACTTTTTGATAGGCCGGTCGGTTCATGGTCTTCACCTCTACCGAGTGTGCTCTGGTCTCTTGTGACCATGAACGGTGCTAAAGAGTGGCATGGGAGGACGTACCCCCTACCTACAAACGTCGTCAAGCTTAGCATTACGCCTTTCGGCATTGCCTGGAAAGAATGGACCCAAAAACGGATCATGTCAAGTCTGCAGCGCCGTGAATGCCTGGGGCGTCTTAAATACCACACGAAAAGGTCATCCTGCATCCATTCGAACCGTTGGAATGTTGGCTTTAACAACATGGTAGTAACTTAGACATGCGCACAGGCACCTCCGCCATATCAAATAGACGTTCATCTGACGAATGGGATGTTTCCACTTTCTGAGTCGCTCCAGTAGAGTGGCCGGACCTTCCAGTTTTGGGTCATAACGTCCCACAATCAATCGCACAGATTCGGTGTAAGCTCGGTGTAACCTCCAGAAGTGACCCCAGTATACTGATGTGACCATACGTGGCCCAATCCTCCACACATGAAGCACCTCCGGAAGCGACCCCAGTGTACTGATGTGACCATACGTGGCACGATCCTCCACACATGAAGCACCTCCGGAAGCGACCCCAGTGTACTGATTTACCATACGTGGCCCAATCCTCCATACATGAAGCACCTCCAGAAGTGACCCCAGTATACTGATGTGACCATACGTGGCCCAATCCTCCACACATGAAGCACCTCCGGAAGCGACCCCAGTGTACTGATGTGGCCATACGCGGCCTAATCCTCCACACCTGAAAAACCTCCAGAAGCGACCCCAGTGTACTGATGTGACCATACGTGGCCAAATCCTCCACACATGAAGCACCTCCAGAAGCGACCCCAGTGTACTGATGTGACCATACGTGGCCCAATCCTCCACACATCAAGCACATCCAGAAGCGACCCCAGTATACTGATGTGACCATACGTGGCCCAATCCTCCACACATGAAGCACCTCCAGAAGCGACCCCAGTATGCGTATGTGACCTCATGTGCCCAATCCTTCACAGATGAAGCACCTCCAAAAGTGACCCCTGTATACGAGTGTGAACCACACTTGCCCAATCCTCCATATGTGAAGCACCACCAGCATGGAGGCTGACTTGCTAACAGCCAATGCTTTTGGCGCGTTCAGGCCAAAAACTCGCGATGTTGGAGCTGAAGGTGGTGGTGGCGACCGTGCTCAAGAACTTCCACATCACCTCCCACGACAAGTTCGACGACCTGAAGCTCAACGCCAACGTCGTTCTCCGACATGAGGGCAGCTTGTGGCTCAGCTTCAAGCCGCGAAGGGAGTGACGTAACACGCCAGTGATGCCAACCTCTGAAAATCGGAACCCATTTCCGGGTTGGCAACGAACTTCGCACTGGCATCACGAAAGGAACTGCTATATAACGCAGCAGTTTCTTCGCCAGCACAAGCCGTCGTGGAGTTCGGAGGTTGGATTCGACCGAGTGGTCAAGTGACCCGACCTGACCTCGGACGAGGGCGGTGTCGGAGTCGGAGATCGGATCCACTCGTCTCCGAGACTATTATCGATTGATACATCCGACCAGAGCTCCGGCGTGCACGGCTTTGATAGCGGCATGCCTCTTGGCTAACCCATCTGAACTCCGGCCGATGGGGCTGTGAAATGGTCAGACGTTTTATATTCCAGGGCATCATATAGTTTTAAATGGACATCTTTCGTGTGAATGTTTCCATTTTCCTTTCAGTGTCAACGCCTCGTTATAGTTGCAACAGCCAGAAATAAGGTGACCGGTTTGGCATGATGCCAATGGGCCAGTGTTGGGCGATTGCAAATAACACTGGTCGTGCCTCTTGAATAGAGTAACGCTTCTCATGTGCCAACTAAAAGCTTGCAAACACCATATGATGTTTGACACGTGAGACTGGGACTATTGCTGAAATCGATCAGGCGTTCACGAAACGAAACCAAGGTAAAAATATGTTCCAGCTTTTATTTGGAACAAAGTTTAAATAGGTAATGTAGCCCAAGTTTCATCGAATCCACTATTGTAATCATGGTCGGATTTCATCTAGTGAGAGTCTCGGGACATGTCGTGAGCTGTTGGATTTGGTGTAGTAACCCCTCACCCCAGCGGTGTACTGCCCATGCCAAAAGCTTTTGTCATTTGTGAACCTCGTCAGGTTATAAAGGATATAAAGGATATAAATAACTTGGAAACAAAACAGCGTGGAAAGGTTCTTAGTCAGTAGGTAATGAGTGACCTTCATGGTCGGTAGGTATTGAGCGACCTCCATGGTCGGTCGGTATTGAGTGACCTCCATGGTCAGTAGGTATTGAGTGGCCTTCATGGTCGGTAGGTATTGAGCGACCTCCATGGTCGGTAGGTATTGAGCGACCTCCATGGTCGGTAGGTATTGAGTGACATCCATGGTCGATAGGCATGTTGAGTGACCATCATGGTCAGTAGGTATTGCGCGACCTCCATGGTCGGTAGGTATTGAGTGACCTCCATGGTCAGTAAGCATTGAGTGACCTCCGTGGTCGGTAGGTATTGGGTGTCCTCCATGGTCGGTAGATATCGAGTGACTTCCATGGTCATTAGGTATCGAGTGATGTCCATGGTCGGTAGGTATTGAGTGACCTCCATGGTCAGTAGGTATTGAGTGACCTCCGTGGTCGGTAGGTATCGAGTGACCTCCATGCTCGGTAGGTATTTGAGTGACTTCCATGATCAGTAGGTATTGAGTGACCTCCATGGTCAGTAGGTATTGAGTGACCTCCATGATCGGTAGGTATTGCGTGACCTCCATGGTTAAGGTTTCCACGTGGTACAGCTGCAGCACCAAGTTCGCGCCTACAATGCCACACACCCTCTAAATGTATGTGACTGAGCTTTTTGGCAATACATAGAACACCGACAGAACCTTCCTTTCATGACTCAACAAAGATATGCCTATTCTGCCCAGCTAAAGCACCCACCCTTCAACCATCACCTACCTATAAAGCACGCCTCTTCAATGCAGGTCACTATCTTCATAATTCATCCCACACTCTGAGGTAGATGTCGCATACATATATCTAAATTTATAAACCGCCGGTCTGGTTCGGATGAAGGGCAAAATACAAATGTTTGATTCATGAACTATAGAGAAATATAAATGGTGAGACGTGGCGCCAATGGTTTACTGATGACTGCTGTCTAACTGCTCTGCTTCTCAATTTGTACCGCGGCATCACCTAAGGCATTAAACATATCGGTGCCGATATATTTAAGGCAAGGCATATCGGCGTACAGTAGCGTATACCGACCTGAACTGCAACGGCGATGGTGCGCCAGCTATCTCCGGTGGGGGGTGCTGCTGTGTCGCCGGGCCCACACCAACAATGTACCACCTCTCTGGTCATCCTAACCATCGGCGACACTGCGGGTACAGTGAGCCGCTGTTCCCGCCCACCCTGCCAGACGGTCCGCACCCCTCCAGCGCGTCGTGCGGCCGCTGACGAATCGAGGAATGCGATGAAAGTGCTTCGTCTGTCGGTGTGTTTTGAAAGTGTCCAACAGGTTTCCACGCACGTGGCAGGGTAGCGAATTTGTGGTCCGGTGAATGTGAACGCAGGCGAATCTCGGAAAATGGTGTTCGTTGTCCGTTAGTGGCCAATAAACCTGTAAAATACTGGCATTTTTCCTGGCGTTTACCACGCGTGACGTAGAGCATGGCCTCGGGGGAATTGCGCCGCTCCAGACGAATCCCCGATGACAATTCCTGGACTGTCCCTGGCGTGACATAGACACATTGCACGGCTCCCGACTAGAACACTGTATCGCCTCAGGCGATCGGACTAAACCTGAAACTAGCCGAATATTGAATGTAGAGACGGGCGACCAGACCTAAGTTATCAGCGAAAGGTTTTGTCGTTAAACTCAAACTTTTTGATAGGCCGGTCGGTTCATGGTCTTCACTTCTACCGAGTGTGCTCTGGTCTCTTGTGACCATGAACGGTGCTAAAGAGTGGCATGGGAGGACGTACCCCCTACCTACAAACGTCGTCAAGCTTAGCATTACGCCTTTCGGCATTGCCTGGAAAGAATGGACCCAAAAACGGATCATGTCAAGTCTGCAGCGCCGTGAATGCCTGGGGCGTCTTAAATACCACACGAAAAGGTCATCCTGCATCCATTCTAACCATTGGAATGTTGGCTTTAACAACATGGTAGTAACTTAGACATGCGTACAGGCACCTCCGCCATATCAAATAGACGTTCATTTGACGAATGGGATGTTTCCACTTTCTGAGTCGCTCCAGTAGAGTGGCCGGACATTCCAGTTTTGGGTCATAACGTCCCACAATCAATCGCACAGATTCGGTGTAAGGTCGGTGTAAGCTTGCGAACGTGGACGGGCCCTGACGAACGTGTACGGGCCTTTAGGAATACGTGCGGACCCTTATGAGAGTCTACGGACCCGTAAAAGCATTTACACTTACAATCCTCTCACTGAATCATTACTGAGGCATGGGTCAGTGAGGGATATTTTGGGGATAACTTGCAGGACTATGAGACCCAGGGATACAATATGTATTCATGCAATAGGGGTCCAGCAGTGAAAGGGGGTGGTGTAATACTATATGTGAATAGCTTATACAGTTCTCAAAAAGTAGCAGATGGGGTAAAAATGTGTTTGTGCAGTCCATTTGGCTTGATGTTGCTGTGGGAAAAGGCAACGGCAATAAACTGAGGATAGGAGCTTTGTATCGATCAGGAACTTTGCCACATTCTCTGCAACTGGAGATCGATAAGGTGATTTGTGAGGAAATCAGTAGAAACTTTCAGAGGAAATGCCTTATTCTTGGTGCCTTTAATCTAAAAGGATATGAAAATGTTGGTGTTGGCTCCCCATCATGTAAACTGTTTAGGAAATGCCTTGAAGAGGACTTGTTCTTACACCAGTTTGTAACGGAACCAACCAGGCAGGGCTCATTCTTGGACCCTTGTCTTCTCAGATTTAAGTGATTTAGTTCAGGACTTGACTGTAGGAGAAACTCTGGGAAGAAGTGACCATAACATAGTGAGATTCAAGGCACAAGTAGCAGGGACAATCAAGGATAATTTGGCAAAGATTCCAAATTTTAACAGGGCAGACTTTGACTGCATGAGAGAGGCTTTAAGTGCCATAAAACGGGAAGAAGAATTCTTTGATTTAAATGCTTGTGAAATGTGGGAAAAGTTCAAATCTTACTTGAGGGAAATTCAGATTAGACATGGCCCCCAAAAGCAAAGGCGCAAAAGAAGGGTAAGAAAGCCAGCATGGCTTACACCAGATTTGATGAAAGCAATTAAGGCTAAGAAAGATGCATTTAGAGTATTTAAGGAAGCTTCAAATATCGTAAATCTAATGTCGTATCAAAAAGCTATAGGTGCTGTGAAGCAGAAAACTAGAGCAGCAAAGCGAGCAAAAGAATTGGATTTGGCTAGGAACTGTAATGGGGACAGTAAAAGTTCTTTAGTTTCTACAAGCTAAGTAAAGTTTCAAGCACAATTGGTCCACTGGAAGTAAATGGGACTATATTGAGTGAGGATGGTGAAATGGTTGAGGAGCTGAGGAAGCAGTTTAAATCAGTGTTTACAGTGGAGGATGTGACTAATCTGCCAACCGTGAACCACAGTTCAGTGACAGGTGATCAGATACACGATGTTGATTTCATTGATAGTGATATTGTTTTCAATTATATCAGAAAAATAAAGCCAAACAAGGGAGCAGGACCTGATGGAATTTATGCTAGGGTATTGCGGGAAGCTGGAAAGGAAGTGGCAATTCCACTTAGTATAATATTTTGTAGATCAGTTTCACAAAATGAAATTCCAACAAATTGGAAGAGGGCAAACGTAGTTCCTATGTTCAAGAAAGGAGAAAGAGGGAAAGTTGAAAACTATAGGCCAGTAAGCCTCACATCCCTAGTCTGCAAGGTACTCGAATCAATTATCAAAGATAGAATAGTTAGTTTTCTGGAAGGAAACAGATTGATTCAAGATACTCAACATGGGTTTAGAAAAGAGCGATCGTGTCTCACAAATCTCTTGGACTTTTTGAATCTTGCTACAGAACAATTTGATCAAGGAAATCAGGTTCATGGAGCATATCTTGACTTTAGTAAGGCCTTTGACAAGGTACCCCATAAACGGTTAATGATGCAGCTTCAGGTCCATGGTGTTGCAGGTAGCATCCTAACATGGATAAGTTGTGGCATTCACATAAACAGCAGAGAGTGATGCTAAATGGTACAAAGTCATCATGGCAAAATGTTCTTATAACCAAACATAGCCCATTTGTTTGCTTTATGGAGGCAAATGTGTAATAACTTGCCTTGTTACCACCTTAAAGCACAATAATTCGGGTTAGATTAGGTTGGGTTAGGTTTTTCATTTGTAAAATTTCAAGGAAATAAATTGCTAGATATTTTTCCAATTTTATTTTTATAGTTGTTTTCACCAAAGTCAGGTTAGGATAGGTTAGGTTATGTTATGTTGCATTTTTAATGTATTTCTTTTAATTGCTATGTTACCTAACTCAAAGCCCATTTTTAATGTTATTTTGCGCACAACCTGGAAAATAAGCATTTGCACAGAAACTGAGTGGTGCCATCAGCTTAGTGACATTCATAAACATTGCATTGGAAATTTAAATTAAAAAAATATTAATAAAACACATAAAAGCACAAATATAATGTCCTTTCCTCTGCAAATGCATGCTTTTCAATTGGGAGTAAAAATAACACCAAAAAAAGGGTGTGGAGTAAGGAAATATAGCATACAAATGATGTTCAAGATGTATGATAACCTTACCTAACATAGTTCCACTTCCCATACAAGAAATTAATTGTTTTTAATTTAAATTTTCGAGGCATTTTTCTAAAATATTTTCAACTTAAAAAACCTAACCTAAGCTAGCCTGAACTGTTTATTATTTTTGTCGAAAAATCCTTAACAAAAATTATTTATCGACAAATGATTTTTCTTGTATAACTTACAACAGAAGCCTAACCCAACCTGACAAATCTAACCCCTTTGTATGTTTCATGGAGGTAAAAGGTGTGTAAAGCTTGTCTTGTGGTTACCTTAAACTGTGATAATACCTGGCTTTTGGGGTAATTTTTCAGCTCATGGTACTCTCTGACTTCTTTCAATTTATTTTTTAATGCAGTGTTTATTAATGTGCTGAACATGTAACCGCTCATTTACTCTGCAGATGCACACTTTTCAATTCTGGGGCAAAATCACATGGAAAAGGGGGCTTGGATTTGAGTAATATAGTATGAAAAATCATGTTCAGATAAAAAAAGATGTAACATAACCTAACCTAAGCTAGCCTAGACTTCCATGCAAGAAATGATTATTTTGATGCCCAATTTCCCCCCCCAAAAAAAAAAACTTGTTCTCAAACGTTTTCAACTTAAAAAGTCTAACATAACCTAATCTAGCTTGAACCGTTTTTGAACTTTTTTTAAATTTACTAACACAACAAAAGCCTAACGCAACTAGGCGAAACCTAGCGCCTTTGAATGATTCGTGGAGGTGAAATGGGTGTAAAACCTGTCTTGTGGTTACCTTGGACTGCAATAATATCTCTTTTTGTGCTACCTGGTGCACGCGATGAACCTCCATCTGCATGCTGCATGAGAGCATTGCACTTATTGCTTCACAAAGAACAATAACATGTTGAAAGTACTATATTTTCAGGAATGGAATCCTGTGCTGATAACATTTTCTGAGTTATAAATTTGCAGAACAGATCTAAATCATTTGTGTTAATAAATATGGGAAATTCATAGAAATGTATACACCGGTTTATGGACAAGAAGTTATTCTGATGATTTCTGATGTATTGGAAAATGACGAATTTTAATGATGGAAGCAGGCAAAGTTAAAGTACTTATATCTCAATAAGTGGTCAGTTCACTAACAAGACAGCAGATTCACTCAAATAGCACTCAAAATGCCATGTGGCCCACTCTTCTTGCAAGTTTAAAATCGATGACAGTGCTTTCTTGAATCATGTTTAAAGCACATGATGGAAATGCATTGCTGACACTTGTAAGGAACTGATGTGTGTAACGTTAATTAACATTTCTAATGTCCTAATGTTTGTACACAAAATATAGCTCACTATTCTAAATAGCATGGGAAGTATGATGTCATATATCATGGCTAATTTATGGGCAAACTGTTATGCAGCAGATTCCCTGCATTGTTACTTAGTTATTTGGGCTTTAGGGCACAGACCATGTTGATCACATAGCTCCCTGCATTGTTGTTAACTGATATATCAGAATGTTTGCAAATTCACTTATGAGTGAATCCATACCATTCTCACTGGGGTATAAAAGCTACATTATAACATTGCCTCTACAATGCATATAGCAGAAACCCATCTCGATTGTCCTACTTACTCAGGACACCATAGAAGTCAATGAAGCCAATGAAAACCATATAAGTCAATGAAAATGTTACTTCATCCCCTGTATTGTTAATGGAAACAGAAGTCTCTTGAACCATATGTTATGTCCTTCACAGTATTGCTCCATCCACCTCCAACTCCAACCCTGACCAAACTTCAGGAGCTCATCCATCTCCAAAGCAGTCTGTTGAAGAAGGTATGTATTGCAGCATAACTACTGTGACCGGAATTCCATGGTATCCATGTTGCCTTACAATCCATCCTTGCTGATCCATGTCGCAGATGTTTGACTTTCCTCAAACTGTCTGTATAACTGGGGAGTTGAAATCACATGTGAATGATGAAACAGATGAACTATTCCTGGATTCTTATGTTGCATCATTGCATGGCACAGTGACATACCGAATGGGGAGGGGGAATTGTGGGTAGTTGCCTCCCCCTCCTGATAGGTTGTGGGGCCCCAAGAATCCGCCGAGCTCCGGAAAAAAAGGGCCATGCTCCCTAAAAATTCCACTCGGTACACCAAAAATCGCACCGGAGCTCAGAAAAATCACTTTGGGGGACCCCAAAAGTAGCGCAGGGGCCCCGATAATGACGCTGGGGCCTCAAAAGTTTGCACCTGGGTCCCTGAAAATCACGTTGGGGCCGCAAAAAAGTCGTGCCGGGATTCACGAAAATCACGACGGGGGCCACAAACGGTCGGGCCGGGGCCTCCTGAAAATCACGCTGAGACTGCGGTACTAAGAATTATCACTCGGCCCCCTGAAAATCAGGCTTGGTGGCCTGACAGGTCCCACCGGGGTTCTAAAAGTATCGTTGAGATCACCCAACAAATGAAGCCGGGTAAATGAAAAACAGTCCGGACACGGAAAATCAATCTGGGATATCAACAATAGCTCCAAAAGCCCACAAAACGTGTTGGGCCCCCACCAACGTGTCGTAGCCACCGCAAGGGATCCCAACAAGTGACGACGGGGCCCCCCAAAATCGCACTTAGATCAAACAAAATTCACGCCGCTTCTCTTGAAAATCTCACTGCGGCCAAAGCGTCGTGCCGGAGCCCTACAAGTTGCAGCTGGCTTCCCATGGACCAATATATACCCGAAATGTCACCTTGCAGACGGAAAAATTGCGTCAAGGATCCACAAAATAAGAAGTCGTCGGACGCCGGAAAAGAAACCTGTTGGGGCACCGGAAAAAAACGCACCGAGAGCCAGAAGAATCGTACCGGTGTCCAAAAATAGCCTGCAGGGGGCTTATAAAATAGACTTCACCACAAAAACCACAAGGAGACTCCATCGATCTTAGGGGGCGGATTCCTTCCCTCCAGTGCGCGTAATTTTCAGAGACCCTCCATGGCACGTGTTAAGCTAGCTGTTACCACCAGTAACTTGCAAGCGTTCCATCCTTAGTTAACGGAACATAATTCATCGTATTTTCAGTGCACTTCATATAAGTAATCACGTCAAACACCATGGGAGTGAAGAAAATACATCGCAAGCTAGAACGTCCTCAGTGTGAACTGCAATATCGGGTTGTAGGGCCGAACAGCGCATGCTCAACTCACTGAAAACAGGCTATGGGATGTATTTCAAAACCGTAGATGCTATTTCGAGTGACTATGTCACGAAAAATCCATATCGGAGATTTAATACATGGCGGTAGGTTTTCTAAAGTTGTCGACAAATGTTTGTCTGTGTGTGTGTGTGTGTGTGTGTGTGTGTGTGTGTGTGTGTGTGTGTGTGTGTGTGTGTGTGTGTGTGTGTTTATGTGCCACTTCGACGCATACTGTGCCAAAACGGCCGAGCGTATTTCGCACAAATTTTCACACGTGATGCGCCGTACGGGGGACAGACTATGACGGTGGTTTGGGTTTGCGCGTGTCACGTGGGCACGTGCCACGTGCCGTCAACTGGGGTCATGTCGAGATCAGTTAGCCAGGGCCACAGCATATACCACGGGTCGCACGAATGTGAAACTTTGTGGAAACACGCACCCAATAGGGAACTGCGTGCTTTTGTGGTCGGCGGTCGCGTGCGCCGTATCGTGCGACCGCCAGCGTTGCCTTTGCACTGATATTGGTTGTGTGCATGGCATGGCTCCGGATTGTGTCCAGGGTGATGTCAGGATATGACAAATTGCCTGGGCACCGCCTCTACAAGGTGGGGGCCGAAAGGTAAATAGCGACTTATATGCTGTGCATATATTATTTTAGCCCTATAAATGCGTTGTTTTGTCACTGATGTTGGTTGTGTGCATGGCATGGCTCCAGACAGCTCCCAGGGTGATGTCAGGATATGACAAATTGTCTGGGTACCGCCTCCATAGGGTGAGGGCCGAAAGGTAAATAGCGACTTATCTGTAATCCGCCTCCATAGTATAGGGGCCGAAACGTAAATAGCGACTTACATGCCGTGCATAAGTTACTTTGGCGCTTTAGAAGCTTTGCCTTTTCACTGATATTGGTTGTGTGCATGGCATGGCTCTGGATTGTGTCCAGGGTGATGTCAGGATATGACAAATTGTCTGAGCACCGCCTCCATAGTATGGGGGCCGAAAGGTAAATAGCGATTTATATGCTGTGCATACATTGTTTAGCTCTATAAATGCGTTGTTGTTTTCACTGATGTTGGTTGTGTGCATGCCATGGCTCCAGATAGTGCCCATGGTGATGTCAGGATATGACAAATTACCTGGGCACCGCCTCCATAGGGTGAAGGCCGAAAGGTAAATAGCGACTTATCTGACTCCTGTGACGCATCCCTGCGTCACAGGACTCCCTGACTCCCGTCAGGGCATCCCTGACTCCTGTGACGTCACTGTTCCCCACTGTACACCTCTTTACAAATCACTAACCTTGGCAGTATGTGTCTGCCTGTGACGTCACTTCCCCGACTCCTGTGACGTCACTCTTCCCCACTGTACACCTCTTTACAAATCACTAACCTTGGCAGTATGTGTCTGCCTGTGACGTCACTTCCCCGATTCCTGTGACGTCACTCTTCCCCACTGTACACCTCTTTAAAAATAACTAACCTTGGCAGTATGTGTCGGCCGAAAGGTAAAGATTATCCTACCTATGTAGCCTACTGAATGGAAAGGTACCAAGGTAGGTACTGGTAATCTTCAAGTATTACTACCTGGGTACCTAGATCCTGACCTACCCAGATAGGATAGGCGGACCATTCCTCACTCACAACTGAAGATTGTTCAAAACCTCGATTTTACAATCGGCCACAAGATCAAATCCGAATGCCATATGTCTACAATGGTCATTTATCAATTAAAAACTACACAAATGCAACACAACAACACGGCCTCAGAAACGCCACGCAATTCGACCTCGAAACCGACGGACACATGTGACACGCTGCCAACTACGAAATAGTGACTGTCGTCAAATATCGCTAGTTTTGGCGCCATTTGTCACCCGCCATGGAAAATTGCCCGCACTTTACCAAAGCATCATATGTTTTCACTCAGTTCTAATTTGGCAGATATTTTGAGACAAATCTAATGTGGGTGCAGTCGGTTGAGGGGACAGGGCTTGGTTGTTGCCGGCATCCCTCCAAGCTACTCAGACTGGCCCTGATAATACTCTATGTCTGGCAGCTTTAGGTCGTCTCGTGTTGTATACGGCTCACACGCTTGACCTTCATACGCACGGGTATGAAGATAGGTACTTCCTGTACCATAATTATGAAATATAATGCGTCTAATTTTGTGTATGAAAAAAATAATTGTTTTTTGCATCAACAACGTTCAATTCTTTGGAAACAAAACACAAAATTCGATCTCAGCGTTCTTTGTCGGCACTGTAACCATGGGCGATTCCAGCACGATCCGGGTATGGTTAGGGCACATTAATGAGGTCGAGGTCAGATGCAGCGGCGTCGGACCTCGACCCTGCACAGACAGGGGTCCATCCTTTCTAGAAGTGAACACGGCCAATCCGCACCTTCTAAAACCGTTATTGATGGCCGCTATTGATATTCCGAACTCAACCCGACACATGCCGACAGCGGGCCGGCATCAGCATGTTTACTGGGCGTGCATTTGCAACTTGCATTAAAGTTCAACCGATATCTTTGTACTGGACCTCAGTTTCCTTTATCTCAGCCTTTATCTCAGTTTCATCATTGCCCCACTTTCAGGTCGCGCCGGGTCTTCAAGCCCGGTGCCGCGCGCGTGGGCGTCCACCGCCTCCACCACTACCACCGCGTACGCCACTACCACCCAGGACGCCTTCGCCACCCCGGAGGCCTTCCCCCTCACGCCTCCATCGCCCCATATGCCTTCCCATCCACATCCTCCGCCAGTGCCTCACAGCACTACCCCTCTCTACCTTCGCCGCCGATGCTCCTGTCGCCGCCACCACCACCGACAACACTACCGCCAATACTACCGCCAACGCCAACGCCAACACCAACGCCAACACCACCACCACCATCGCCACAAATAACGGTACAGATTCTCTTTACTCTTTTGACCTGGATTTAACAGACATCATGATTCGGCAGGAGCCCAGCCGGCAGGACGCGCAGTGGGGGGGGGGCAGTGCTGCGAGAGTGGAGGAGAACGAGCGCCTGATAACCTCCCATAGTTATAATATGTTCATGGAGAAGATTCGGCACCTTCGGGCAAAAACTAGGAAATTGGAACATACTTCACCAATAAAACCCTGAACTGAATCCCTGAATGATACTGGAAATCTCCTCCTACGCCTCCCCTCCCCTCGTCTCGCATCTCGGTTGAGGTATTTGCTCGTTTTGTTGTTGTTTATGTCGGTCAATATATTCGTTGACTTGCGCTTTCGTATTTGACTCAGATATGACTTGGAATATTATTTATTGCCAACATGCGCGTCTAGTAGCATGTGTACGCTGGCTGCACATACGGTCGAGCCGATCAATATGTACAGGTGCCCTCTAGATTTCGATGGCCTTGGCAATTGCCGCCTGCCGCGAGAGGCCGCGCGCCCGCAGTGTTGCCGGAGCCTCTTCTCCGGCAGGCGCACCGTCCACCGCGCCATCCGGCACACCGCTGTCAGCCGACGGCTGCTCTAGCAGGAAATATTCTTCGACCCTGTTCGCATCGATCACGAGTTGCTCGCGATACTGCCACTCCAACCTATATGTTCCCTGGATTTGCCTCTGTCACGTGGGACCGCGCGGCCATCGCTTTTGTTTACATCGGGGCAGAGTTTTTTTAAGCGGTCGTGGCGCCGTGTGGCGGGTGAGTTGGAGTTGGACTTTTGGGATGAAGTATATTGCACAAATATTCATCCACTGCTTATAGGCATATCCTTCTTGGCTAGTTCATTGGTTAATGGAAATGTATTTCATGGTAATATGCACAGATCAGGATGTATGCATATGCATAGTAGTCTCGCTTAATATGAAGTGATTTGTGGATATTAGTAGTAAAATTATTGGATGAATTAAAGCCAAAAATACTCTTTGTAGCCTGTATTCAAAGCTCAATGATGTACAGGACAGACAAACATGAAAATTATTCATGAGTCTTACCTAAACTGCTCAGCACCAAAGTGAAAATGTATCCTTTGGTGAAACACCTGCTTCTGTGATGATCATGGGCTGGCATATCACCCCAAACACCTAGCTGCAGCATATTCATGACAGAAGCTAATAATGATGCACTAACAATAACACTTAGCGGAAACAATTAACTGACAATTAACAATTAACTACAATAACAGACTATAACTAGAACAAAGAACCCTAGTAACAAGACAGATCAATAAGAAGTAATGCTAGAATAACCTAGGTGGCCCATCTCCTCTACTCCTATTCACTTAATGCCAAAATCACAATGTTACGCTTGTCATGTTGAGCATCATTTTCATGCCGTCATTTCGTTGAAATTATCTCACCATTATGGGTTGATGAAACTAGCCATGCGTTGATTCGTAGTTTTTGAGGCGTGAAATCATAACATTTTTTTGCGTGTTTTTGAAAGCGTGATTTTTTTTTAATCGTAGAATTTATTTTGGTGAAACTGGAAATCACGTTTAACGCACAAAAAAGCTGCTGAATCGTGAAATCGTGAAATCGTAATATTGATGAAACTGGGCCCGGGTCTAGTTGATACAATTTTGCCGACACTGAAAATAACTCTTCACTTTGGAAGGGTAGCGAGGAGATAGCTACACCTACGCCGAACTTAAATTTAACTTTCGCTCCAAAAATTTGCCACATCGTCACCATGCGGCAGCCGCGGGCCGAAAGGACTGACGCTTGTTTTTGCCGAGAGAAGAGGATGCCAGTAGCAACATGTGTGGTAACCATGGCAACCGGCCTCATACTTTTGGAGAAAATGTTGTATCAACCATTTCGTGTATCACCTAGACCCGGTCTCCCCTATATTGACTCAGTAATGTCCAGGAAATCAGCATTTGAGTATATTTATCAAAGTGCCGGTCTATGTTACCGAGTGCATAATATTATTGCAAACTCTCCAATCTTATTTCCGAGTTCATCGTATTTGCAAATGTACGGGAAGATATGCTGCATAATTGCCAAATTACTCGCACCGCACGCTTTTACATGACATGTTAACAATAACAATATTTCACCAAATTGCATCAGGCACAAACAAAAACGGTTTTCAGAATCAGTTTTTACGTTGAAAACTGACAACGAAACCGACTTTTTATGTTTGCACTTTGAAAATTAATTGATGTGTGACTTTTCAGTCCGTTGTGGACCATAGTGTGCCGCCGGGTTGTCGCTGAAGGTGACTGATGTTGGTGCTTTTTGAACATCAGTTTTGTTATTCGGATAATTTTTTTTTCGTGTTGCTAACATGCTGTTATTCTGGGAAAAATCAATACATTGGTTCATGTTCGTCAAAATGTCAGTCCCAAAATGTGTGCCCAGTCAATATTTTTAAACTTCAGAATTGTGTGATTTCGAGATGTTTTTCTTTTTTCTAAATAATACTATTGGGACACTCGAACAACAAAGGAAAAAGTTGATGATTCACGGATATGCCCTGGTCTTTATCCGTACATATAATAAATATGCGTGTAGGTCTATAAGTATATGCATATATATATATATATATATATATATATATATATATATATATATATATATATATATATATATATATATATATATATATATATATATATATATATATATATATATATATACATAATCATAATGCGCACCAGGGTCAAATAGAACATAGGTTCAATGGCTGGTAGAACCCGTCGGATTTTGGTACATGTTCTTGGATGACGCAACTGCATCTCAGCAGCCCGCACAAAGGTAGGTTTGATAAAATGCATGCAAAGAAATGCACGGTGATTGCAAGTCGATCTAATCCGATTTGGTGTCTTGCGTGGAGGGCAGCTGGATTTGCCGCATGGGTCGTGTCTTGAGCCATAAGATTGGTACAGACTGGATAACCGGCCCCACTCGACGGGTATATAATGGGTGGCTCGCACAATGCGTCAACACTCACCATGAAGTGGTTCAGTGGCCTCCTCCTGGCTCTGCTGGTCCTCTCGCTGATCTCAGCGAGCATGGCTGCACGTGAGTTGCCACAAACAATCACTGATCACTACATCCAAGTGACTAATAAATACAAACAGTCACTGATGACTGTAATCCAATCACTACCAGCAATACAATCACGAATCGATATAACCATACGACCATAATACAAACACAAATCAGCATAGCCATTATAGGGCAACCACTTATCACGAAAATGTCATCTCTAAACGCTATACTGCAAGTACAACCAGTGTAACACAATCAATAATGACTATAATGCAATCGCTAATTTTCATAATGCAACCTCCAACCACTATAATACAATAATATATCACAACTATACAACGATTACTTAACAGTCGAATCACTAGCCACTAACCGCTAGACACTATAAAGCAATAAAATATAACCACGCCACAAACACTTCTCATGGCAGTTTAATTACTAGCTACAACAAGCGCACCACTCACTACCCATAATCCCGCCCGTGCATGCAGAAGTCATAACAGCCCTGCATTGTCGTTCTTGCAGGGTAGGAAATGGAACTGTGGCAATGGAACTGTGAGCGATGTTTGCAGAGTACTATGGAAAACGTGGTGTACACTACATTGATTGGACATCAACAATCGTAATTTTTGATGTATTTGTGAGTAAGAAATTCACGAAATCCCGGAAGTGTTCATTGATACCAAATATTCCATAGTGGAAAAAAAATTAAGCATAATATTTTCACTGACTTCATCATTAACCCGCGTCATCTCTGGGGGGGGGTGGTCCGCCCCCTCCCGTCCAAGGTTTTCCACGGATAGTGGAGAAACGGAACTAGACAGCGCGCCAAAATTTAGCACAGCTTTTTCCACATCAATTTGACATGTGTGAAAATGCTAAGATCAGATCATCCCCGGTCATCGATTAGCCAAGGTCAAATGAGATTACTTCCAAAAAAACATTTGGCACGCTATATTTAAACTAACTAATACTCGCGTTTGTCGTGCAACCACTCGTCACGCTTTAATGGGTGAATATATTTAAATGACATATCCAACGTTTACTTATCTATAGGACGAAAAAAACGCACCATGGGAATTTGCTACCTTTCGTGTTTTCATGACTCAACTCTTTGTGTTGCCTATTTGCCCATCATGGATAAATAGAAGATTCTGGATACAGTAAGCACTTCGTATGAGGTGACATTTATTTAACACAACGTTTTAAGTAAACGTAAGTAAACGTAGCAAATTGAGTAAATATTTCAGTAAAAGTTTCTATAATGTGCACGCTGTACCCATTAGCGAAAATAGTTGAACGCTCGAAATTTTGCAAGCAAAAAAGTTGGGTGAGCAAATATTTTGAGAACACATACTTCGCCTCCCCTTTCTGATTCCAATTAAATTTTTGTTTATATCTTCCCCAAAATGAACTCCCCAGAGCCAAAAAGCATGATGTCAGTCATCACCCATAGACCCCCTAGTGAAGTCACTTCTTGAAGGGACACAATTTTTAGCGTGACTTCGGGCCTACTCGTCAAGGGCTTTCCGATTGCACCTCCTTTGTTTTCGTGTGACGCTTAGTTTGGAGATTAGGGGGGATATAATTGACCTCCCCGAGACGAGGTGTGAGTATCTGACTGAAGAGACGGTATAAGTGGCTTCGACTAGAACGCCATCGTTTTCTTCTCAAACGCTTGTCAACAGTGGAAGGCAGCACTCACTCTTAACTCTTTGCAAGGGGGAATGTCGTGATGAAAACATGGCCGCTCCTTCAAACATTCCTAACTCGGCTTCATTTTCGCACCGCGGTGCATCTACGCTGATCCAACAAAGCCATTCGAGGGATATGCGCCATATCTGCCCAGGACCTGTGTTGGCTGTCTAAATATCCAACTCAAAACTCAGGTGGTTAATGAAGACTTCCGGTATATGAAACTTCCCAGCCAACAATTTTCGCAACTGGTATTGTCGGAAGAGAGTGGACATGTTAAATAACTTCACATGCAAGTTTTGTTCGGCACATCAGTTCATGTCAAAGCAATCCCATGTCATTGATAGACGTCTGCGATACAGCCAAGAGCTTTTGCGCCGGTGCCGAACTTTCCATGGTTGTTTGTATTCGGGTCTTACTGTGCCAGCTGCACGTATGTCTACAACTGATGTAGACCTCCAGAGACCTCAGCCACTCCCAGCCGTTGTCCGCGGCTACGAAGGGTTCGGACTGGGAAATGCAGACGTACCCCGTACATATCGAGAACATAACAGAGAATGCCAATTAATGTTTCATCATCAGCCCATTGGCATCGCGGCAATCGCTTCCACGGCGGCGGCGGCGGCAATCGCTTCCGCGGCGGCGGCGGCGGCAATCGCTTCCACGTCGGCGGCGGCGGCAATCGCTTCCTCGGCGGCGGCGGCGGCAATCGCTTCCGCGGCGGCGGCAGCGGCGGCGGCGGCGGCGGTGGTGGTGGTGGCGGCGGCGGCGGCGGCGGCGGTGGCGGCGGCGGAGGCGGCGCCGGTGGTGTATTTTCGATATACGTTACATGTAAAAGTAATTTAAACGAAGTTATGAAAAAAGGTTACTAGTGTCTTGCTGATGGCGTTGCAAAGTTTTGTTTGCGGTGCATTTGACAATACAGATATGTATATTTCCCAGCCACCGTTTCCTGTTTGCAGTTTGAATGGCAACTATGCTATATGTACTTGGAACCTGTGGACATCGCTGGTGCCGTGAATGCAAAGCTCGTACTATCAGCTCAGGCACGGACAAATGTCGACATTTTTCGTCATTGCACCACATGCTTAACAAGTCCATAATCCCCGGCACAGCGGGTTCTGTTCCATTAGCACGCGCAGTTCGGAGAAGGCTAACTGCGTAGTTTCATGTAATCTGGCTCTTCGAATAGCACGACAGCGGCTTTTGCATAGCTGTTCTCAAGGACACTTCTCTCCCACATCTACACACATCGGCTTGAGAAGAACCTTACGATTGCGATCGGACAGGTGATGAAGCGCAGAAGTTGGCCGCCGCCTCATTTCCCCGCCCACCCATCCCAGCTGTCTCGTAGGTGTCCTTACCAGGGCATCTACGGGAAGCTCCGCCCCCCCCCCCGGGTGGCGTCAGCCGCCCGGACCACTAGTTGGTTGTCAGCCGGAATAGCCGGCCGACGCCACTAGTTGGTTGCTAGTCGGATTAGCCGACGCAGCTCCCCTCCCACTTCCCTTCGGCCCTGCGGCGCTTTCGAGTGCCGTCGGGAAACCGACTAGCATCGGCGGACAACTTTGACTGTTTTTTGCCCATCCCACCCAATAGGTTAGAGCCGACATGTGTCCTTCTCCACCTTTCCACTTCAGGTCTTTTCACACTTTTCCTTATAGCACCCCTTCAGGGTGCCTTTCTTTGGCCGCACCCCTTCAGGGCGCTCTTCTTCACACACTCAAACCTCTCACTCCTCTCTGGGGTCAGCCCCACCCCCCGCCACGGCATGTCCGGGGACCCCCCGCCGCCCTCGGAAGCTAGTGAGCGCCGGACCCGCCTGGGAGCCCACCTGCCCCCTCCCCGCAACCCCCCTGAAGGGGAGTCACTGATCCTAGTGACTAGGAAGCAGGGGACATGGGCACGAACGTCCCCGTTTGCGATAGCTAGAGAGATCGACCGGTGGACGGGCGGAGTCGCCACCGCCAAGGTCCTCCGGTCGGGGGCCCTACTGATCAGGGTCAGGGAGGTATCCGAAGCGAGACCTCTCCTGAACATGAGCCAATTCCTCGGTATCGACACCACCTCCGAAAGTGCGGATATATTAAATACTACCTACATGACGGCCTATGCTCCCGACCTTGTGGACATCACCGACGAGGAGCTTCTCACCGAACTGGTCCCCCAAGCAGGGGACAAAAAAGTTACAAACTCTCAAACCCCGGTTGGTAGCAGATTCAGTGGAGAGACGCGTCGCAGAATCACTCTGCCCAGGGCCCTAGACTGGACAGTGACGCCTTGAAAACCTTGATAGTATCCTAGAGTGGGGTGGGTCTCCTTGCCCTCCACCCGAACCAGCGAAACAGAGGCGTTGGCTTCTGAAAATTATTTGGGATGCACAATACATGGAGGAAATGGGCGGAACCAAATTGATTAGGGGGGGGCAAGTACGTTCCTTGCTGGAGCGGGCCCTGGTTTGACCCCCACCACCACCTCTTGGCCGCTGGCAACGCTTATGTGAGTCATCACGAACCCTGACAGACATAGTCTCTCGAATGCATCCCCACAAAAAGTGCTATTTTGAGGAAAGCTTGGTCAAGGATAGCCATTACGGCCGGTTTTGCGTCCTTCCTGGACGGACACCGCCGCTCTTTAAGATCATGGCCCAGCTTGTTTAATTTTTTAATATGCCCTTGGTAGGGGTGGTTCCAGAAATTTGGTCGTGGGAGCGAAGGGGACTTGTTCTGGAGAAAGGCCGTTTCTTCAGATATGACGATTTTCTACGAGTGGTGCTTTGGGCTGAAAAACCCGTGGAGCGAGGCATTGCTGAAGATCCAGGTGCGTCTGGGGGGGGAGGTCTGGGCCCCCGTGGTTTGGTATCCTACGAATGCTAATTTGTCGGTTTCCTATTTAATCCCAAATTATATCTTAATGATATGGACTTGGACCTCGCCCCTGGTTTCGTGATAGATATTCACCCTGGAGATGGTGGATGGGCGGGTGCATTCGAGTGTCCTGAGTGGAGGCCATTTTTCAGTTGAAGAGAAGCCACATCTCTACCAGAGGGGTGGGGGAACACTCCCCCAGATGCCGTCCTGGATCCGCCACTGGCTCTTTGGTCTTTTCACAGACCCACGACCCCATTTCATATAGAATATCTGCGATAGCCAGTACAATTCAAATTTAGGCTATAACTAGACAAGGTGTTTAGTCATGATGTTCGTCATAGAACGAAGTATTTAGACAAACTTTGGCTGAACTGAGGTGATTCGCCTATTGTAGATGATTGCACTATTTCGTGACCGAAAGTTCAAACTCCGAATCGTATCAGTCTAGTTCTGCGACTCGAATGTGCTACATAACGCTTCTGTGTATTCGGGAAAAAAATATACTAATGAAGATATATGTTGTTATTTTTGTTGCATTTTTTACTTTCTGGTGTGGTGGTACTGTTTTTCAACATTTTACTTTACGATTGTGATTTTTCAGCGAACAGAATACGATACATGACAATTAATTGCAGCACTATAACTTCAGCTCCGCGTCGAGTTCGTTTTTTCGCCGGTTGAGCCAAGGCCCTTTACATAAGGTACAACCGTCCGGCGATTCGAACTTTTCATGACGTCACAAGTTTTCAACGGCCGAAGTCCTCATTGCCCGTAATGCTTTTTATGGGTAACTTATCACGTAATATTTTCGTAACAAATACAGCTATTGTCATGAAATGAAGATCATGTGATAGAACGCATCTTTCTCTGTGAAAAATATAACTAACGTTTTCACCTGAAACTTATCTGAAACCCGATATACGAGCCGAAACTGGTCATCACACCACGCAGGCTTCGTCCCCAGCTGGCACCTTCCCATGACTTTTTCACCGACGAATGCTCATAATGAAGGAGTGTGGGGTGGAACTTATGCAAATTATGGGAAGGATACAGGGGTTTTGTTTTATGCACTTTTGAGGAGACACTTGTCCACTCAATCTTTACTTCTCCCGACCAATAATTTCAACTTTTAACATGGGACCCTATGGAGTGTACCCCCACCCATCAATTTGAGTTCTCCCATTGCCTTCATGTATTGCGTCCCCCAATAATGTCCAGAAAACAGCACCCGTAGGAGGATATAAAGGTCGTTAATGGACATGCAGTGCCACAGGCATATAGCTAACTTCTAGTAACAAGGGGGAGGGGCAGCTGTCCCGGAAAAGTAAGCTGAACCCCGCGGTGAATCTAATGGTATGCTAAGCGGACGACGCACACCGAACGAGTAAATTTAATTGTTCTTCCAAGCTCTCTAAGCCACCATGACATCTCAAGGTCAACACAGGTCAAATAAGGCCAGTTCTAAATGTAATAAATTGTATTCATTAGCTCTTTTCACGACGGCCAATAAGCACCGGGATGCAATGTCGATGACTTCGTCTAGTATGAAGGGATAATAGTTGAATAGTTGATCTAGTTGAAATATATGTACTTTATCTGTACATATGGAATGTTCAAGAAGTTTTAACTATGAAGTAATCAATTCAATATTAAACTTAACCAACATATTCAAATTGTGGCACTGTTTGAAAAAAGCGCTCAATTCACAGAAACAACTAGCTAATCTGGCCGCATTTGGCACCATGGCCGGGAGGTAGGAGTTGTCAGATAGAACATAAATTTGCCGTTGGATTACCAGCAAATATGCAATATTAGGGAGAGAGTGGTATTATATATCCTGCGGATGAATATTCTTCCTATTACGTTTTATTTCATGGCTGTGAAGTACCCGTATTATGAATAAATATTGAAATACATCATTTCCAGATGCTACGATTCCCTCTTGACGCTCCCGAAAATATTAAATTATCTCCACTTTACAAGCGGGTTGTTTACAGTTGTAACGGCATCCGCTGTACCGCACCATACGTGGCTCCGTTTTTAAATGTTGCTGTACTCCTACCTGAATAACCCATACTGTGGGGGAGGGCAATTGATCCTTGCCTTTCAATATCATACATGCAAGAAAGAACAAAACATGAATTGTTTACAGCACCCAAAAGACCGCAACACGTCCAAAATATGCGCATCTGAGACAAACCTGCTTGTTGGCTCGCCTGACATATTTCAGCTGTAAATGATGCAATCAGAGCACAAATAATAACGTCATTTTTTGAACCGTGGATTATGATTCGTCCCAGCTATCATAAAGGGCCAATCACTTACTGCAGTTGAA
Source organism: Ashinkailepas kermadecensis (assembly GCA_034440615.1). Taxonomy (NCBI): domain Eukaryota; kingdom Metazoa; phylum Arthropoda; class Thecostraca; family Neolepadidae; genus Ashinkailepas; species Ashinkailepas kermadecensis. Next base: position 26,900 of record JAOTOM010005004.1, read on the forward strand.
GTTGGCTGGCGATATTGATCAGAGTGGTCGAGTGCTCGGAAAATTTGGCATTTGAAGACCGCTGAATTCGACAAACAGCTGTTGTCATCGAGTTTACTTCCAAAGTCAGGCTCGCTTGGTCTGACTTCCAGATTTCCGACTAGATGACGTCCCAGGCGCGGATGTGGGTGTACATTTTCAGGGTTTGTGCAAAAACAAGCTGTTACTAGTCCAACAACTTGTCGTATTAGGTAACTAAACCTACTCTGTTTGTTTATTGATATCATAAATTGGTCCAATCTACAGACTAAAAGCTTTCTGATCAACGTAAATAGTATGCCCTGACCTCGCCATTGGGATGTCATGACGATTACTTCCCGCTAGTGCTCGCGTGAAACCGCCTATTGTTGTTTAAAGTTCAACGAATTATCTAAATTGCAGACATAGGCTATATCGACATTGCTGTCAGGGTTCAAGACTATCCAATGTGATCCTCAGTAACGCTTTCGTAGTTTGAGTACAAAGATCACGAAAGGAGTTGTATTGAGAATTTGACTGCACTGATTATTTTTCATCTCTCCCTGGTTACCTTTCCCAACTGGATTTTGGCTATGCAAACAAGTATCCACTGCCATCACTGCCGTGCAAAGGAAAAAAGACGCATGCGACATTTTTGGCCGAAAACATCTTTCTATTCGATAGCTGTTTCGTAGACCCCCCAATGGTGAGAAAAAAAACCACTCATGTTTAGGTAACATACTATTTGGAAGAACATTTTTCTTTAAAAAAAATACGCCTGCGGGGAACAACATACATATCATGGTCAAAGGACGTATGAAACAAACTAGCATTTGCGTCAAGACGTATGTGCCGCATTTCGTGTGATTGTTTCACATGCCATGGCAAAACACATATGTTATCTTTATTTTTTTGTCGCATGGACCTGCACGGCAAAAGGACACATGTGATCACGGAGATCACATACGTCTTTATAGTACTCGAGATGCTGCAGCTTTAGCGATAGAGAGACGTATGCGAATAAGCGCTAATCTCGCACGTCTTGCATGGTGTCAAACTGAGCCACATTTTTCTTCGCATTTGCATCCAGGATGTGTTAAGCTAGACAAAAACACATCAACGCGCGAGAAATAGCTCGTGGTTTAAATATTCCACCCGACGCAAGATTAACACATGGTGTCCAGTGCCATGGGGCAGCGATCATTGCCGGTGCTACATGTTAGTTGTACAGTCACCATTGAAAAACCTCCGTACGGTGGCCTCGTGCACTTCTGCCCATTCGACACGTTCGAATGCTGAAGTCCTCCGCACGTCTACCCATTCGACACTTTCGAATACGGCGGTCCCGCGCGCTTATGCTCGTAGACACCTTCGAGTCGGGCGGTCCCGTGCATTTCTGCTCGTTAGACACCTTCGAGTACGGCGGTACCGTACACCTTTGCCCATTCGACACCTTCGAATCGGGCAGTCCGGTGCACCTCTGTTCATTAGACACCTCCGAGTCCGGCGGTCCCGTGCACCCCTGCTAATTCGCCACATTGAGTAAGTGCACTCAAGCATCGCACCTAAATTTTTCCTCCCACAATATGTTCCGAGATACTACGCATAATCGTTTGGTCCGGCTCTGTCACATACGTAGCTTTGCCTTCGCATGGTGGAATCGACGGAGACAAATTATGGCCTGGCGAATTTACTTTTTATGTGTACCTAGCACAGACGATTTTAAGCAACACAAATGTGCTCAATGCATTTGTCTTCCTACAAGGATTTGACGGATATCAAACTTGAACGAGAGCACAATAGTATCGCTATTGATAGCCCCGAACGGTAAATAGGCATTTCTGAACTTTCTGACATCTGCATTTTTAGATCGGGACAGATTGTAACATACGCTATTGTTCCTTTGCACGGCAGATCAGATCATGGGTACCCAAACAGGCGAAGACACCTTCGGAGAATAACTAACAAAGTAATTCCTTGTACAATCACCCACCAATTACATCGCTACTAGCTATAGCATGTACTCAATGCTCGATAAATGTAAAATCCCGTTGGGACGTCCCACATGTCGCGGCATCAGCGTCATTAGGAAGGTGTGGTTGGACGACGCGTGCCAATTGTACATCTGAACAAGCAGAGCTTCAAAACAAGACATGAAATGCTGGAGAAGCACACACGGAACCTACACACGTTGTGTCACAACCACGAACAAACCAATATGAAAGGAAGGCAGTGTTTGAAATCCACCATACCATACTCGCCGTCCAGATCAATTTATATGCTACCCACCGAGGTCGGCGCACTGCTAACGCAAGGTCTCGCTGACTCGACGACAGGTCGGATCACGGTTCCAGCACTGACAGCCGGAACCGAGCGAGGGTAATATGTCCCAGACCGTGGCGCCACGCGAAAACCGCCACTACTTTGTGGGCATGCGCCCTGTTGTCCTTCGTAACGTTCACTATCCTTGGTAACAACTACTGTATCCTCATTGTGACACCGCGTCATTGAGCGCAAAGTTCACCGACCTCATGCCTATCGCCATACACTCGGCTTACGGCTACAAACTGACTTGCCAGTCCGTCCTCAGAGTATCGCTATCGCATTGCATTCGCCCCATTATCACACTACAGGCCGACACTATTCACTGCACATGGCCTCACCACTCAGAGACCAATAGCCGGTCGAACGCCCGCGGCGAAAGGCACACTGCCAACGCCGGTGTCTCGGTGATGAGTGGCGACTTGGTGACAGGCGACTTCACCGTTCCAGCACCGACAGCCGAAATTGGCCGGACGAAGCAGGCCACTATCCTCGGGCCCTATGGGTTTCCGAGGGTTTTTCGGAACGCTCAATGGAACCCATTCTTAATTCTGGTACCTGACAGGTTATTTTCATTCTTTTCAGAAATTCTAGTAAAATTGTTCAGGTTATGCAAGGTCACGGAGCAATCACATCACAAAATGGAGAACCTCCAATTTTGTTCAGCAGTCATGGTTTCACGCAGCTTAGCACAACATGGCGAGCCTAAATGACGAATGTTGGATATAATAGGGTAATTGGGAACTGCACCAACAGGGTGATGAGGGTTATTAACCTTTCCCATGTACTTTGAGGTCACTGTCCTGAATTTTCTTAGGATGACTAAATGTACAGTCACCCTGAAATTATTTCTTGAATTGGATTCCCAGTACATTTTACCACTAAGCGCCTAAAAATAGTGATCTTCTCCTATGTTACATTAGTTGTAATTTTCATATCTTCAGAAGATTTGATACAAAAACATGACGTCCATGCAGGTTAGGCAAGCAGTATGAGTTGCTCGAATCCCCTTCTTACCTCCAGGTGGAACCGCATGAGCTTGGGACAAAGCCTCAGCGCGTCTTTGTCCAGCGCCAGCAGCTCTCAGGAAGCACTGACGGCTGAGCAGGGTTGCACCGCCGTCAGGGTCTTGGGCACCAGCAGGCCGCCGTTCTCCGCCAGTGTGGGCTCCCATCAGCTTGATGAGGTGGGGCGGGTCAGCAAAGACCGAGACTCTCCTATGAAAGGATGGGAGAGGTTTATAATGAACACGCGGTCGGGTGAGGTGGGGGGAGGAAATTCCCCCCTAGGTTAAAACGGGAACGGGCGGGAGGGTGAACAAGATTTCTTCCTCCCTTCACATTAGGTTTTTGGTTTCCCCAGTTCCGTTTTTACAAGGGGTTTTTTTTTTTCTTCCTTCCCCCCCCCTTCCCCCCGGGGGGGGGGGGGTTGCCTGGCCCCCCGGGCTGGCCCGGGGGCACCGTCAGGACGTCTCTGACGACAGATCCGCTGCAAGCGATCCACCTTTCTCTGCAGCCGGCAGACTTTCCAGAGGCGTCAAAATTGCAATATCGTCGTAGGCTGATTTGCCCCCTCCCCTTCACGCAAATATGGGTGCGTCCCGGTTTTTTTTTTTTTGTTTTTTTTTTTTGTTTTTTTTGTTTTTTGGTTTCCTTTTTTTTGGGGTGGTTTTTATTTGGGGGCCCCCTTCTCAATAGCATCTTTTGCACTGCAGTTTGTCCAATTTTCCTCCAAAGTGCACTCAGTGTGCCTTTCCCTTTAGGGGTCATGGATCTCTGAACCAGCAGATGCACACAGTGCACCTCGAGTTACTAAGATTTACAGTCTGGGATGTGACCATGCAGAAAGAATGATTCAATGCATATGCACTCCAGTAAGAAAATGGCATTAATTATGCATGGTAATCAGTGAAAAAAAATCACCATTTTGCATGGAAAATCACAGTTAATGAAAGTTTTAGGTTTTCATCCTTGGTGATGACTTTCATCTTTTCATAAACATATTACAAACGCGGACGGTCGTTGTTGTGATGGAACTAAAGTGCATGTTTGCAATGTTTTCATCCTTGTCTTCTGTTTTTCCAGCAGGTATCAATAGTCTCACTCTCAGATGAATATAGAATGAGCTTTGAGACATGCATATCATCACAAAACCTAATGGACCTGTAGTGAAGATGTTCCTGGCAGGCTGAAGATTATTGTATAATGAACTAGATGTGTCTATCTTCATGAAGCTAGGCATGAAATTCACAGTGTATCCTCACAATGCAGATAATTATATAGCATGATGAACATAAGTGCAGCAATCTATGAATATGCATGAATTCATGAAATACAAACTCATACCATGCGTCTTAAAAAAAAACATGTGAAGCTGTAGCATAACCAGAAATTCGGCCGAGCTGACACACTTAAGGGCTGAATCATGACATTGGCCAAACCCAAGTAATTGTCAGCTAATGCAGGGGGGATTTGGAGCAAGGGGGTGTGGGCATCACCAGCCTAGATAGCCTGATTTGAACCAAAATTATCCTTTATTCATGCTCTTCAGAAAAACAGGGAGCATTTTATTTGAAGAAAAAGTATTGTTTTAAACTAGAGCTTGCACCTAAACCATACAAATCCGGTATTTTTCGTCCGCGATTTATTAAATATTACACAATCCAAGCACAAGAGAAGCTGTTGCTTCAGTTCAACGAATCCAAGTCGCGTTGGGGATATGCAAAATAATTATCTCCGTGAGATAATTCGGAGATAATATCTCCGTAGTCACGCTCCAGTTACAGCCGAAAAGCAGACTTAGAAATATGCAGGCAGATGATTCGAAAGTGCTGTCAGACACCAACACTGAACTGGTGATACGGTCGTTCTGCGGGCACTGGTTCAGCATTTGAGGACGTGACAGGTCACAGGTATGATGACAGTTATCTGGATTGCATAGGTCAGCACCGCCACCCAGGGATGTAGGCTTCGTGATCAGGTCTGCATGATGACTGGTCAGCGAGGCAATCGACAAGGTGGGTGGTACCTGTAACACAATACCAACCAATCAAATACACCCACATGCAGTTCATAGCATTTGGGTGAGGCCAGCATGCACATTGTACATGCAGGTTTAAGTGGCAGGTGCTAGATGTGCGACATTTATCTTCTCCAAGGGACGGAACAGTCAATTACTTCGCATTTACCTTTGTACCTTTGCACGAATCACGGTCTGCCATCATACACATTGAGGAAAACCACAGCCATCAAGCACCCGGCATGCACAGGTGAAACAAACACGTCCAAGTATAACATGCAATGTAGGTCTTTGATAGGGCAGTGCACAGGTGTCCTTCCGCCATGTGTGGCCAGATTAATGTGAAGAAGTACCGAACAATGGAATTGCCTGTTTCATTTCAAGCACCGCGCTACATTCATGAACTCAATAAAGAAAGGAAGAAGCAAAATGAGAAGCATGTGAAGGTACTGACCCCAAAAATATGGTTCAGGAAGAGTGGATGCAACATACAATTTATCCAAATTTGTATGATTATGTTTGCCACTCTGGCCATGTTTATTTTATTAGTATGATGGCGCAATCTGGGTTTTCATCATGATGCATCTATTCAGCGTTTTTCTTCTTTCACTATCTCCGAGTGATTTTGTTTTTCATCCGCACAGGTATTGAAAAAGTAATTTTAAGACACTGATGGTAATTCACAAGCAAATTGAGTTGACAAAAGCATCGGCATCAAGACAAAAGCAGCATAGTTGGAAATGAGGATATTTCCATCAAAAGGTTAGGATAGGTTAAGCTAGGTTATGCTGCATCTTAAAAAAAAATGCTATGCTACCTTGAAAGCCCCTTTTTGGTGTTATTTTGCTCACAACCTGAAAAGTAAGCATTTGCACAGAAGATGAGTGATCCCATCATCTTAGTCACCTTCATAAACATTGCATTGGAGTGATAAATTCCAAGCATTCATAAAATACATTTAAGCATAAATTTACCGGTAAGCCTAGGTTCATATTTGGCAAATCCAGCTATGGTTTCAATTTCAATTCGTGAAACTTTAAGGGTTATGAACGATAACAGGTTGAGGGTTGTTGTATCCTATGAACTGAAGAAATTCTGCACCAAACTTAAGAGCATGTTCAATAATCTAGGAATCTAAACAATATTCATCAGCCTCATATTTCAATTTCCCATACCATCAATCAGAGACACTGTATGCCCAACCACAACAACACTCTGATGTCTTCGCTGCGCCACAGATGAATCTAAGCCAGTTTTTAAATCGTATTTGGAATGTTTACGTGACGTCACCGTATCCTGGTAGTTACGGTAGAAGTAAAGTCCTGGTATATTCTACTAGAAATCTCGCACATTCCTGCTTACGTCACCAGGGCTGGAACTAGTTGGTTATTTGGGCTTAAGGGCGCATCGACTGCGTTGGTCAAGGGCTGGAACTAGAAAACCTACTAGATTCCGTTGTATCCTTTAGTATTAGTACCCAGGGATTTGTGGCCTGTCGTTCCCTGCGCATTTTTGTGATAGGAGAGTGAAACTGCTCTGAAAGCCGCGGTTTTACAGCGGCTTTTTGCTCTCAGGTCACGTGATCTCAGGAACAAGATAGAGGGAGAAGACCTGGAAAATGATCCGCATAAATTAAAAGCAACCACCAAATCCAAATGTCACATCAGTTTTAATAACGAAATAGGTTTTACTATCGACGCGCCTGAAATAAGTAAAATTAAACTAACGAACATCAGCAAATTGCAATACGCTTTCTGATTAACGTGGAGACTGCACTCAGCTCTACTCTATATCTGGAAGCCGACGAACGACTGCCAGATGGCAAGTTAGCGCTGTGGTTAAATTAGCGAAGGATGCGGTTATAAGCCAACTTCCTGAGCAACGGTAGATAACATGATAACAAAAGTATACTTAATCGATGTGAACCAAGTTTATAAATCCATACCTGATACTCCCGACATGCTCACACCGCACAACTAATAAATATTCACAGCGCACCTCACTAGTAGGACGCTCGCGCACTGACTCATTTGTTACCTGACGTCTATTGTGCTATGGGTTTCTGAATGTAAAATTGTTTTTGGAAAATTATGTTAAATACAATCCGTCTAAAAATATTTTTATTCCCACCACTAAGCAACAACTCTTGTCGACGAAAATGCTGAGAAAATTGATTGAAACCAAATCCTATTAATATTAAATGTTCTCCGACGACGTACTTTTTTGTTTGTTAATGTCTGGAATGTTATAGTTTAAGCCAGGAATGACCTGGAAGGATCAAAAGCGACTAGACGGGAGAGCAAATTGCCGCTGTAAAACCGCCTACGGTCTTTTCATAAACCGTACCAAGCTTTAGTATATTAAAGGTGGCTCCAGGAGAGAACATTGGGAGGCACCTCAGACATATCATTGCGGAAGTTTCGGAACAGCACAGATCTCTAAATTTTTCATTGTTTTGATATTCAGGGGATTATAATTTGGAATTAAACTGTTCATGCTACCTTGCTTACCCACGGAAATGTTTATTTTGAACCTAATCATGCCGGAGATAGATCAAGGGGAGTTGAAATTGAAACTGGATTGAACGGTTGAAACCAATGATACTGATTGATATAACCCAAATTGGTTTAAACATGGCTGAAGATACCGGGTGGATCGGGAGGTCTGGAACCCCCTGGTTGGTACCCTGATAATTCCCTAAATTACCCTATATACCCTAAATTTGTAATTTTCCCCATTCACTCTGAAAATGTCTTGAAAATAGGTGCTTGAACCCCCTGGCTTCCTGAGAGATCTCCAGCCAGTGTTGGAAATGCCATGCTATTCTAGATGCCCCCTCCGGAGAGGACGGGTGGGCACATAGGCCCTTCTGGCACGTTGCGGTGAGGTCGACCGAGCGACCTTGACCGGTCGTCACACTGCTCCCTGCCACGTGAGCCAGCAGGTTGTTTGAGCAGCAGCGTACAAGAATGGACTACGCGGCTGCTGCCGTCCGGAGCGTACATCCAGAAGTGCCCAGCATTCCCCACTCTGTCTCCAGCCCTGGGTTTCAAGCTGTCGTTCCTTTTGCGTGCCGTTCCCCTGTAGTTTTTAATATGGCTGTGACTCAGCAGCTGGCATGGTGATTCAGCCCTGGGTAATCGATTGTAGTCGGTATTTTCCGGGTAGGTGTTCTGTAACTCCCCGTTCACACACATGATCTGCGTGCTGTTCTGTAGTGCCCCGTCCACCCTCAGGTGACCTGCGCGTTCCATGCGTGATCTGCGTGATCTGCGTGCTGTTTTCTGTGGCTTCGTCGTGCCTCGGACAGGTGGCACATCCACGCTGTCGCCAAATTCGCTTGCAGTTGGCTGCCCGATGTAAATTGAAATATCCAATTATGTCGTATAACATGTAGCTAAAATACGGAATTGTACATATGAACTTCCATATGATAGTGCGTTTCAATACCAGTGAGGTGTCGTGCACAACCAATGCACTATCATGACTTAAACCTCAGTTAGTGACGTCAGCTGTACTGTGCTTATCTTGACTGTCAGGGTCAGTAGATGTGCTCCAGTAAAAGACATGGGTATGGAAGAAAATATCGTCACGCTCGCTAGGATGCAAGTACATATGTGTACCACCAAGTGGCCTCCCAAGCCGTGGGAGTTCGGGCGCGTCGCGTCGCTACCTCTGTCTGACGTGTCGGTCTGCGCTGCTACCTCTGTCTGACGTCCGCTACCCCTGTCTGACGTCCGCTACCTCTTTCTGACGTCCGCTACCTCTGTCTGACGTCCGCTACCTCTGTCTGACGTGTCGATATGCGCCGCTACCTCTGTCTGACGTGTCGATCTGCGCCGCTGCCTCTGTCTGACGTGTCGATCTGCGCCGCTGCCTCTGTCTGACGTGTCGATCTGCGCCGCTGCCTCTGTCTGACGTGTCGATCTGCGCCGCTGCCTCTGTGTGACGTGTCGATCTGCGCCGCTACCTCTGTCTGACGTGTCGATCTGCGCCGCTGCCTCTGTCTGACGTGTCGATCTGCGCCGCTGCCTCTGTCTGACGTGTCGATCTGCGCCGCTGCCTCTGTCTGACGTGTCGATCTGCGCCGCTGCCTCTGTCTGACGTGTCGATCTGCGCCGCTGCCTCTGTGTGACGTGTCGATCTGCGCCGCTGCCTCTGTCTGACGTGTCGATCTGCGCCGCTGCCTCTGTCTGACGTGTCGATCTGCGCCGCTGCCTCTGTCTGACGTGTCGATCTGCGCCGCTGCCTCTGTCTGACGTGTCGATCTGCGCCGCTGCCTCTGTGTGACGTGTCGATCTGCGCCGCTGCCTCTGTCTGACGTGTGGATCTGCGCCGCTGCCTCTGTCTGACGTGTCGATCTGCGTCGCTGCCTCTGTCTGACGTGTCGATCTGCACCGTTGCAGTACGTGCTGCCGCACGCCCCGCCGCCGGCTCCGGCTCCGGTCAGGGCGGCGATTCGGCCGCCGGGCGACCGGTTCGCCGAGTCGGCCGTCAACAACGCCATCCCGGCGCTGGAGGGCTGGCCGGGCGAGCTGGGCTTCAGCGTGACGATGCGCTCGGTGCCGGCCGGCGCCAGCAGCCGCCTGCGGCCCTACGTCTACGACCCGGTGGCGCGCAAGCTCTACGTCGACGTGCTGATCAGCGTGCCGTTCTGCTTCGGCCTGGCGGTGGGCGCCGGGCCGCGCGGCCTGCGCATCTCGGCGCTGCCCGTCTACCCGGAGCTGCACCACGTCAACACGCCCGTGCGGCGCTGCCCCACGCACCGAGAACTGGACCACGCGACCAACGTGGACGCGGCCGACCACGTGGACTACGTGGTGCGCGCCGACCACGTGGACGCCACGTGAGTAGCGCGGCTGTCTGCTGCCGACAGGCGGGCCGGCGCCGGTGGCCATCACGTGGCGTGTCTTGCGTGGGGGCTGCGGTAGCTCAGTTGGTAGAGCGTCGGACTCTTGATCGGAAGATTGTGGGTTCGAATCTCACAACCGACGGCATTTACCGAGTCCACCCGCGACCAATCGGCGTGAGAGGTTGGCGACGCTATATAACCTATCGGTTGAATGCGTCGTAAAAGAACCCAAGGTTTTTCTTCTTCTTGCGTGGGGTCTCGAGATGTTGGTGAAGGCTGCCACGAATTTCTGGGCCGAATGTACTATCCACCGACTCCACTGGACAGGTCTCCGCTGAAAGTACGCCGTCGGCTCCAAATCATCGATCTAAGGTGGATCCACGATCCAGGTATTGGATAGGTGTAAGTTGTCCGAAGGTCTGGATTCTGATCCTGGGATCATTGTGATCTGTTGTTTTCGATCGATTTCTGATCCGAGCGATGGATGCAGGGTTTAAGAAGGGGATTGAGGCCGACGTTGATGAACTGATGATGAACCTGACCTGCGATCATAATTAGCGAATGCTTTCGTTTGCTTGATTTGCTTGATTTTCCTGCGTCGTGACGTTTACCCTCCAAGTTGGGACAATGGTAGTGGCGGTGTGCGAGAGTGGCGGTGTCCTACCAACACTGACATACCGACTCTGACCTTGTAATTCTGACCTACCAACTCTGTTCTATCACCTCTGACCTACCAACTCTGACCTACCAACTCTACCCTACCAACTCTACCCTACCAATTCTAACCTAACTCTACCCTACAAATTCTGCCCGACTAGCTTTGCCCTTCCAACTCAGACCTACCAACTTTGTCCTACCACCTCTGACCTACCAACTGCCCTGCCAACTGTCCTGCCAACTGTCCTGCCAACTCTGACCAGTGACCAGCAGGTACCTCTGCTCTGGGAATAGTGTGGTGTGGTGGTGACCTGTCAACTCTGACGGTGACCCGCAGGTACTTGTGCTCTGGCAATAGCAGGTGGTGACCTGTCAACTCTGAACGGTGGCCGGCAGGTACCTCTGCTCTGGCAATAGTGTGGTGGTGTGGTGGTGACCTGTCAACTCTGACCGGTGACCCGCAGGTACCTCTGCCCTGCTCTGGCAATAGTGTGGTGTGGTGGTGCCCAGCCCACTCTGACCGGTCGGTACTTGTGCTCTGGCAGTAGTGTAGTGTAGTGTGGTGTGGTGGTGGTGACCTGTCAACTCTGATCGGTGACCGGCAGGTACCTGTGCTCGGGCAGCACCAACGAGCGACGCAGTGTGGTGGTGCCCTGCGAACAGCCGCAGCCCGGCACCGACGACTACCAGGTGTTCTACAAGTTCTGCTGCATGAACACCTGCATCGGCGGCATCAACCGTCGCCGACTGATGGTGCTCTTCACCTTGGAGGACGAACTGTGAGTCCGGGTTCGAGGTGGTGTTGGTGGAAGGCTGAGGGCTCGCCCAGCTCCACTGCTGTTGAAACTCTAGTGCTGTCGGCAGCCATTCATAGTGGTCTGAGTGCTGTGCGTGTGTGTGACTTGTGCTATGTGCAGGAAAGAGTCGATGCAGTTCCCTATTAAATTGGCCCGACTGCTCACTTAGTTTAGAAGTTTGTCGATCCTTGGTATCCGACAAGCCATGCACCGTTGATTGAGACCGCTACGGCATATTTGTTGCCCATGACACATAACACAAAGCAGTGTATATATTGTCGAGAGTAGCGAAGTGAAAAGCAGCGACACTGGAACTTGAGCCCACAACTTTTCGACGAAGAGGTGGTAGATGCCATAGCGCGTCGGTAGCCCGGTGGTTAAGCTGAGAGTCTGGCACGCCAGAGGTACGGGGTTCGATTCCCCGCGATGTCCGCTCTTCCTACCAAGGTGAAAGGCAGGCGACGCCATATGGCCTCGGCTGCTGAGTGTGTCGTAAGGTTGCAATCTAGGCAGATGCCATAATCTCGTCCTCCTCAACTTTACCATGTCTGATTGTAGTGTAAATGGTTGTGGATACAAAAAAGTCTGGGCTTCGCCCATATACCATGGTATGCTCCTCTTCGGACCGTTAAGCTTGTCACTATTGCTCCGCTGCCACCGCAACGTCACATGGAACAAAATATCCTGCAACACTTCCAGAACGGCCCCGTAGATTACTGGGCAGCTGCCTCGAAATCCAAACACTTCAGGGGTTGTCCCACCAGACGGATATCGTGTCCAGGATGCCGTTTGACCCCCGCCTCCGCTGTCCACAGCACGGGCGCGGCACTCGGCCGCCAGACGGTGGAGGTGAAGGTGTGCAAGTGTCCGCACCGCGACTACAAGACCGACCTGCTCCGCCGCAGCCAGCCGCAGCTGCAGTCGGGCCGCCTGCTGCCGCCGCCTCCCAGGGCGATGAAGCGCCGCCGCGAGCCGGCCGGTCAGCTGGCGGTGCCGGTGAGTGCCCGCGGTCCCCCTGGTCTGCCGGTGAGTGGTCACAGTCCTCCTGGCCTGCCGGTGGGTGCTCACAGTCCCCTTGGCCTGTCGGTGAGTGGTCACAGTCCCCCTGGCCTGCCGGTGGGTGCTCACAGTCCCCCTGGCCTGCCGGTGGGTGCTCACAGTCCTCTTGGCCTGCCGGTGGGTGCTCACAGTCCCCCTGACCTGCTGGTGGGTGCTCAGTCTCCCTGGCCTGCCGGTGGGTGCCCGCGGTCCCCCTGGCCTGCCGGCGGGTGCTCACAGTCCTCCTGGCCTGCCGGTGGGTGCTACAGTCCCCTGACCTGCTGGTGGGTGCTACAGCCCCTGACCTGCTGGTGGGTGCTCAGTCTCCTGGCCTGCCGGTGGGTGCCCGCGGTCCCCCTGGCCTGCCGGCGGGTGCCCGCGGTCCCCCTGGCCTGTCGGTGAGTGGTCACAGTCCCCCTGGCCTGTCGGTGAGTGGTCACAGTCCCCCTGGCCTGCCGGTGGGTGCTCACAGTCCCCCTGGCCTGCCGGTGGGTGCTCACAGTCCCCCTGGCCTGCCGGTGGGTGCTCACAGTCCCCCTGGCCTGCCGGTGGGTGCTCACAGTCCTCCTGGCCTGCCGGTGGGTGCTCACAGTCCCCCTGACCTGCCGGTGAGTGGTCACAGTCCCCCTGACCTGCCGGTGGGTGCTCAGTCCACCTGGCCTGCCGGTGGGTGCTCACAGTCCCCCTGGTCTGCCGGTGATTGCTCATTACCCCTTCTCGCCTGCTGCCGATTGGGTCAGCGGCAGGACAGGGAGTGCAGGGGTGGTGGCTACCTCGGAGTGCATTATCCAATCCGGAGAATGATCTTGCCTTCATATTGGCAGGTTGGATGGTGCTGTTTACAATGAAATGGTCCAATCGTATCAATCTGAAACAACGTCGTACTCGGTTTTGGCCTGAATCATAAGCTTTCATTCCATGAATAGTACACCCGGTAGTGGCGTAGCTAAGTTATCCGAAAGATGGTTGAACCCCCTCCCCGCCAGTAATTTGATTGGGATACTATAGGCATCCACAATTGTTACTTAAAGTAAAAGACCGGCACCATTCCTAGTCAAATGCTCCTGTGCCCCCGGTCACAACTTTGTTTTCTAGTCATGTCGATGCAGTGTTAAATTATTCGTGAAATAGGATGAAATATACCACTTTCTGAACACTCAATCGACATCCTTCTCCAGGAAGTATCAACATCCTGCTTCTTGATGCGTGCTAATGAAGTCTTCGTGTCTCTTTTCAAACAGTACCTCGTTTATAGGTATCATGATCATGCTCTTGATAAGGGATGGTGATACACGAACATTTTGCAACGCAATTTCAGGTAAAGCGATTATCCATAATGTGATATGGCATACAGCACCAGTGTATAGCATGGGTTTTTTCTCGCTATCCAAAATATAACTTCCTAAATTATGAATATCAGAAAAACTGATGAAGGTACAGTAATAAGTACGCCATTGGCTCAAATTTGAGTCTGAAAGACATCAAAAGCATTTGAAGTAACATTAATTCCATGGCAAATTTCGACATGCTACTGTGCTCGCTTCGACATCTCGCACCTAACGAAAAACCATTATTTTAACACTGTCGATGTAATATGAACTTGCCCACACTTCTACAAACATTTAAGCTGATAGTAGGTTTCTAGTAGGCTTTTTCGATTGAGCGGCACCCCTGGTGGATAGGATCCATTACTCAAGAGTCCTCGGTACGCCACTGAGTACAACGTACGTTCGCGTAAGAAAACCTGATTAAATCTCGCATTCCTGAACTGTTTTGGTCCGCTTGTATGTTGTGATTTGAATATCTCAAGATCATAAATATATATCGTGCACCCAAAAGTACGGAGAAAGAACAAGACGTTGCTGGCATAAAAGCACGAACGAAGCCGTCGTCTCAGAATGTGATGGCCCCAAAATTGTTTTCTCCAAATCACAGATCCGAACATGCAACTCCCTGCGACCACGTGTGTGTGTGGGGGGGGCGGGCACTGCCCGGCAGCATACCGGCTGAGCACCACCGTAGAAGCCGAGGTTGCCTGGATGCCAGCTCCCTGCCACCACGTGTGTAGGGGGGGGGGGCGGCACCACTCGGCGTCACACCAGCTGAGCGCAACTGCATAGCCCGACGTTCTTCCCGGATATGGGGGACTAACTGGCGTGCCGTGCCGGCCAGGTGGACGACGAGGCCATGTACGCGCAGCTGGTGGTGTTCCGCGACTCGCTGCGCGTGTACCGGGCGCGCGTCCTGGCCGAAGCAGCCGCCTCGACGCCCGTCGACGACGACGACGACGAGGAGATGTCCGGCGAGGTGACGCCGCCGGCCCGTCTCCAGCGTTATCCGTTGGCGCCCATTAAGAGCGAGATTCCGTAGAGGCGGAGCTGCGCCTGTGCGCTTCGTTCGCGTCGGGGGGGGGGGGACTGGAACTCGTCAGGAACTCTCGCCCCCTCCCCTATATCCAAGATCCGTGGCAGTGCCATTGCTTTCATGTAGCTCGCGGTTAGTTGGCACGCTTGGGAAGATAGCGTGCAGCGTGCGTCGGACTCGGCATATTTGTGTTTCGAGGGCTGTTTTTGTGGAAGTGTACCGTTGACATCAGTGTGTGTGTCTTTCGATTTGTGTGCGTTGGTGGGCGTTTGACACATCTTGCGCTGTTGTGTAATGTGACCGCGCCGCGTGTCTGTCGGTCTGAGGGTAAAGAGCCGTCATGAAGGTCATGACACCGCCGCGTGCCTGTCGGTCCAAGGGTAAAGAGCCGTCATGAAGGTCATGACACCGCCGCGTGCCTGTCGGTCTGAGGGTAAAGAGCCGTCATGAAGGTCATGACACCGCCGCGTGCCTGTCGGTCTGAGGGTAAAGAGTCGTGCTGAAAGTCACGACACGCCGTGTCCTGTCTGTCTTAGGGTAAAGAGCCGTCATGAAGGTCATGACACCGCCGCGTGCCTGTCGGTCTGAGGGTAAAGAGCCGTCATGAAAGTCATGACACCGCCGTGTAACTGTCTGTCTGTGGTGTAAATAGCCGTCATGAAGGTCATGACACCGCCGCGTGTCTGTCGGTCTGAGGGTAAAGAGTCGTGCTGAAAGTCACGACACAGCTGTGTACCTGTCTGTCTTAGTGTAAAGAGCCGTGATGAACGTCAGCACACCGCCGCGTGTCTGTCGGTCTGAGGGTAGAGTTGTGCGGAAAGTCACGACACAGCTGTGTACCTGTCTGTCTTAGTGTAAAGAGCCGTGATGAACGTCAGCACACCGCCGTGTGCCTGTTGGTCTGAGGGAGCCTGTCCGCCGAGTTGTGCGGAAAGTCATGACACCCCCGTGTGCCTGTCTGTCTTGGTGTAAATAGCCGTGATGACGTCAGTACACCGCCGCGTGCCCGTCGTGAGGGTAAAGAACCATGAGAAGGTCATGAAACCGTCGGCTTCCGGCCGTCCGTTCGCGAAGCCTGTTTGTAGTTCCACGCTAGCCGACATGTGGCCAATGGCGGGGCGGGGCGGGGCGCATGATCTCATGTGGGCGGAGCCTGACATCGAGCCCGCGCGGCTCTGAACAGCCTGCGTGTCGGCCGTGATATATGATCACATGTTGTGTTCGCGATGTAGAGTATGTGGTGACGTTGAGAAGATGTGGTATAATCGCCGTTTGTTTGCTGTTGACATGGTTCACCTGACGCATCATCTTTTGTATTCATGCAACTACATTGTTGCTCCGTAAACCGGCCGTCTGTTGTTTGACTCGTTTGACTGTGAAGGTCTCGCGACTTCACCAGTCGGAGAGTGCGAGGTTTGGCTGTGAAGGTCTCGCGACTTCACCAGTCTGAGAGAGCGAGGTTTGGCTGTGAAGGTCTCGCGACTTCACCAGTCGGAGAGTGCGCGGTTTGGCTGTGAAGGCCTCGCGACTTCACCAGTCGGAGAGTGCGAGGTTTGGCTGTGAAGGTCTCGAGACTTCACCGATCGGAAGATGCGAGCCGTTGTAGGCGTCACACACTGGCATTAATACCCAAAGCTCATTAATACCCGCTTTAAACATTCTCATCATAGACGGGGCGTTATTTTAGATACTTCTGGATGCTTGTTCGGATGCTTGCTACGCAATTTAAAAAGTACGGCGACGAGGACATCACTGCCCTTCTGTTGTTGTTTTGCCAACTGACATCTCTATCAGCAACTGCCTTCTTTACATCTATACTAGTTTACTCCTACTTAGCCACTGGTCTGCTCTCCCGGAACAGCCCGACTGCGTGCTTATGCAATGTTGTTGAGGCTATTTTACTTGCTGTGTCATGACTTCACTTTGTCAAATCTGCCTCTTTCGAAGGATATCCGGGAAGCGGCAAGTGCTCTATGGCGACAGCGGGCCGCCCCCGACGCTCCCACCCCGCCTCTGAGGGTAATGCTAACATTGCACACAAACGGAAAGGTTGGGATCCAGTGCAATGGTGGTCTCCCACCGAGATTCTTCGTGGTTCAATTCCAGAAGAGTCACCTTGGAGCAGTTTTTTTTAAAGATAGAGGACGCATTTGACGCCACCTAGCAACACGGCATCCTCTTGAAAATATATGAATGCGGCCTACGCGATCCAATGGCTGTATTTAAGAGTGGTTTCCGGTTCTCACAAAGTAAGACGGTCGCTATGCATTTCTGCAGGCGTCAACAACGTCAAGACATGTAAATTCGTGTGTACAATTCGATAATTCCAACAATACCGACGGTCGGGTTTCTTGGTGTTATATTCGATAGTCGCTTGGCATACAAACACCACTTTAAAGTGTTTCGTGACAAATGTTTAAAAACATTGACGTCCACAAGGTGGTAGCGCGAACTTCGTATGGTGCCGACAGGCGATCATTGCTTCGGTAGAGATCTATGATCCGATCGAAGTTCGAAGAAGACTGCCTGTTTTGTATGTGATGGTACTTGTGATACAGCGAAACGAACACTAAACACCATCCACCACACCTCTACGCTACGTATTGCTACTGACGCCTTTTGCACCGCCCCGGTCTCTTAGCAGATGCAAACGAGCCATGCCTTCCTTTACGCCGTGAATTACTCGGGATCTGTTATGCATGTAAACTGCGCCAGCTCCCTGACCATCCTACTCGCCGGTCATTATTTTCGCCGCGTGTTCTGGCTCTGTTCAGAGGACGACGCGGAAGTGCCCTGCCTTTCTGCGTCAGAATCCGAGCGCTATTCGAGGAACACAACATGAGGCTACGCGGGGTGGTGCGTACGCCATTGAAATGTCCTCCCTGGAAATTCGCGTCGCCAAATATCGACGCGTCACTCTAGTGCCTGAGGAAAGGTGACGTCCTTCCACAAAATACTTAAATTACGAGCGCTAGAACTGATATACAGAAACTATACGCCGACATACACCGACGGCTCGAAGACGGACACTGGTGTTGGAAGTGCCTTTGTGTCGGGTATTGTGAGCAGATCGTTTTCTCTCCCAGCCAACGCATCTGTATACACATCAGAACTGGTCGCCACAAACAAAGCATTGAGTTTCATTGCTATTGCTGATCATGCACGGCACGTACTACTTAGCGACTCGCTGAGTAGCCTACTCGCGCTTGGAGCGTTTTATCAAACGAACTCTATTTTACAGGATATTCTATGTAGACTGACATCGCTGACCATCAGTGGAAAGACGGTCGTGTTCTGCTGGATTCCGAGCCATGCGGGAAGCAGTGGCAATGAGGCCGCTGATGCTGCAGCAAAGCTTGCTGCTCGTGCTCCTTACACACGATGTCTCCCCCTCCCCGCCACCGACTTCCACCCAGAAATCAAATGCCTCCTCTTTAGCAGGTCGCAGGCCAGTTGGGACGCCACTATTAGCAACAAGTTGAGAATAATCAAACCCTGTCTTGGTGAATGGTTATCCCACCCCGACGAGGCACCACCTTTCCGTGGTGGAGGGATTGTGTGCCCCAAGGACCCGGCGGACCAGGCCATCGGTCCAGTGGTGAGGGGCGAGACTAAGAGTGCCTCAGTCGTTCTTCCATCCACACGCTCCCATTCTAATGCCCATCTCATCTCAACATCCAATTCCTTCACCTGGCACTGCAACACCAACTATCCATACTATGAGCAGGTAGGAGAACTTCCCCGGTCTTGCCCTCCAGCTCAGCTTTATCGGGGTAGTCGCTCACCCTCGTCCCGCTCCCCGGGGTTGACGGAGTCCTGGAGGCTGAGGTCCCCCGTCGCACGGTGCTAGTGGTGATGGGGGACCAACACGCCTCTTTGGTCCAGATATCCCGGAGGAGTGGGTGGGCCCGTAGGGCCCCCTCCGCCGGGTTAAGTTAAGTCCCACTCCACGGGTTAAGTCCCACTCCTCCGCCGGGTTAAGTGGCTGGTCGCCTCGGGCCAGGGACCTAGGTTTATTCCCAGTATTCGCCTGCCCGGCCGGCCGGGGTCAAGGGGTGGGCGGCGCTGCTAGTGCGGTCGGGGTGGTGAGTCTCTCTCCCGACCGTGCGAAGGCGCCGCCCGCCCCGTATAACTCCTCGGGTGCCTGGCGTCCTCCCGTCCGCGGGACACAGGCGTCCCCCCTGTAGGGCCCTGGTGTGGTGGGGCGCCACGAGGAGCTGAAATCAGTCCCACTTCATGGACTCTTCCAATGCAAAAACCCACCCAGGGCCTCTAAAAAAGGACCAGAACATCGGCTTCCCCGGCAGAACCCGTAGCATTGACCCGACGCCGGCAGAGGCGTACCGCCCTGCACGCCCCCTCCCCGGGCCGTGCTGTCTACCACTGCTTCGCATAGCGTGAATGCAACTAGAGGTAACTGTTCGGGAATTCCGGTTGACTTCGCCACGAGTACTCATAATTAAATCGAGTGACCCTGGAAGGAGACTCTGCTCTTTCGCCCTTTGAGCGGAAGCGTGGGTGCGATAAATTTGGAGACATCTCCAGATTTGAAAAGCTGCGGGATGGAGCAATCGAAGTAGAATTTCGGAGCGCCGATGACGCTAAGAGAACTCTCGAGGCAACATAATTTACATTCTACGTGAGAGACCAGGGCAGAATGAGGGATGTCAGTATACATACCTATTTTAGTTAAGCCTCATAGGACAAAGAACCAGACAAAAGGTGTGATAAATTGCTTCGGTTTATGGGACGTATCTGAGTCTGAAATTGTCGACGGCTTGGCAGAATTCGGTGGCATTGAAGCGCGTAGAATGAAGGTATGGAGAGGAGGCGAACTACAAGCAACTAACAACATTGTCTTAACTTTTAATTTTACAGGCCTCCCCTCTACAATACACGTAGGCTATGTTAAGGTAAAGGTGCGCGTTTCTGTCCCCAATCCCATGCGGCGTTTTCGCTGTCGGAGATATGGCCACACTACACAGTATTGTCGAGGTCGCCCGGCCTGTGGTAGGTGAGGCACGTCAGAGCACACCTGCGACAAATGTGAAGCTGAGAACTTGTGTTGTGTTAATTGCGGCCAGGGGCAGGTACCCCACACTGCCATTGACAAAGCCTGTCCCGTAAATGTAAAGGAAAGATAAATACCAACACTGAAATGCACTCGGAACATATGTTTTCAGCAAGCCAGGGAACTCTACGCGGATACTCATCCCAACGTGACATACGCCAGCAAAGTAAAAAGCACACAACCGGCCACCACTCACCGAGAGCCTGCCAGTACCTCGCAGTTTCTGTCCCAACTTAGTGACTTACTACGATCTTTCGGACTCGCCTGCACCTCCTTGCCGGAGCGAGATGTGAATTATCGTACTGAATCAATTTCTACTACTTCCCGGTCTAAATCGCCTCCACTTCACGGCAGACTTCGGAGAAGCTCAGGCTGTGCACCGACGTTGCCAGCTGCGAACATCGGCAGATTATTGCCAGTTCTTGACGTGAACATCCAGGGGCAGGAAACCGAAAGACGCGCCCGCGATGCGAAGCGAGCGCGTCTTGCTGAAATGGAAAGGGCCCGTGCGACAGCCCGCCAAGTAGCGGACAAGCCTGCTCCTCCCAGACCAGCCACTCCTTCGCCGCGAAGGCGCGTGGAGAGTCCGTCCGGATCTCCAGCTCTGGGGAATAGCCCCCCCAAAAAAAAAACGCCCTCCACCTCCGCCCCGGGCGAATGCTCCCCAGACTCCTCTCCTCGCGTCGCCGACGAGTGGAGGCCCCGTCCCGCGCACCGGCCCAGAGGGGGAACATGTCCGGTGTGGATCCCCTCCACCGGCGTCACAAACCGATTCCTCCCAGGAGCCGTTGCCGCGTGTTGAAAAGCGTGTGCCACCCTGGGCGGGGTCGCCCCCGGAGGGTGGTCCGCAGAGGTCTCGGCCGCAGACATCTTCGCTGGGGGTGGATCCCGGGGGTACGTTCGTCCTACGAAGGACCGAGTTGACAACCAATTTTAGTGGAGCACTCTAGTCAGCTCTAGTCGGCGACTTTGCCTTTTTAAACTGTTTTACTACCCCTCACTAGCATTTTAATGCCTCTCATTTTACAATGGAACTGCAGAGGGGTTCGTACGAACATGGCCGACCTCGCGACAGTTTTAAATCAACACTGCCCAATGGTTGTGTGTCTCCAAGAGACAAAGTTACCTCCATACTCCTCTCTCCGACTTAACAAATATTCTGTTATAGCGAAAAACAGACCATCGGAGACCATTGCGCACGGAGGTATAGTTTTAGCTGTACACCATAGAGCTTGCTATCAGGAGGTACCGCTGGATACCTCTCTACAAGCAGTCGCTGCTACCATCAGATTCATTCGTCATACGATAACAATATGCTCTGTCTATCTTCCTCCTTGGAATTCGCTGCCATCTGTGGAGCTCAGCCTCCTGATGCGCCAACTGGCCCAGCCTGTTCTGCTCCTCGGCGACTTCAACGCTCACCACGTCGCATGGGGATGTGCCTCTATAAACTCTCGCGGTCGAGCTGTCAAGAGTTTTATTCTGGACGAAGCCCTCTGCCTTTTAAACACGGGTGCAGCCACCCACTTCGCTCTCCTTTCTGGTTTTATATTTGCGTTCGACCTAAGTCTTGTAAGCCCGTCTCTGGCGCATTATATGACCTGGTCGGCTTCTGACGACCCACTTGGTATCGACCATTTCCCTATTTTTATTCAATACAATGACAGCGTCAGGCTTGGCTCCAGACCTCAACGGTGGAACCTCAAGAAAGCGGACTGGGGAAAATGTGAGGAAAATGTGGAAGCTTGCTTACCAAGTAATGCTGATGGCTGTGCTCTCTCGGTGCAGCAGTTTACATGTATGATTATTCAGTCAGCCGATTCCTCCATTCCACGAACTTCTGGTCTTCCACGGCGCTCACCAGTTCCTTGGTGGTTAACAGAATGCCGTGACGCTATACGCGCACGTAAGCGAACATTTAAAACATTTAACAGAATGTCTCTACCATTAACCGATTTAACCCAACGACCCATGTATGGTCCCGTATTAAACGTATTGCTGGCCAGTATAGTGCGGTCCGCCTTCCCGTATTGTACGTGTCTGGAGTCGACGTGACCCGCCCCGCTGAGGTTGCTACGGAAATAGCCCGGGCTCTATCAGCCCGCAGTGGAGATGGTAATTATAACTCAGAATTTCTCCGGAAAAAGACGAAATCAGAAGCTAAACCAATTGATTTTTCCACCACTGATGACCTGTGTTATAACGAACCATTTAGTATTCATGAGTTGCGTTCCGCAATCAGAAGTCTAAAGAGTGGCAGGGGGATCTGATGGAATTAATAATGATATGCTAAAACATTTATCTTTGCGAGTACTTGACGCGCTTTTGGCGTCGTTGAACAGAGTATAGGAGGAGGGCTACTTTCCTGATTCTTGGCGGGAAGCCATAGTGGTCCCTGTTCTGAAACCGGGAAAGAGTGGTCTTGACCCACTGCACTACCGGCCGATTTCCCTGGCATCGTGTCTCTGCAAGCTCCTGGAGAAAATGGTGAACGTGCGACTCACCTGGTTTCTGGAAACGCAGGATTTTTTTTATTAACGCGCAGTATGGTTTTTGGAAGCATCGTTGCACAACGGATCATCTTTTAGCACTTGTCACCGCCATTCGAGTCGCTTTTAAGCGCCGACAACATGTGGGAACTATCTTTTTCGACATAGAAGGAGCCTATGATGTATCCTGGCGACATGGAATGTTGTTAAAGCCTAGGAAGTGTGGAATCCGCGGGAACTTGGGAGTTTTCTCCAGGAATTTCTCATGGAATTTTTGTTCCGCGTCCGGGTAGGACACGAGCTTTCCCATCGTTTCCACCAAATCAATGGAATTCCACAGGGCAGTGTGCTGAGTGTTGCCTTATTTGCCGTGTTCATTGATGATATTAGGGATGCACTGCCGCGTGGCATAGGACGATCGTTGTTCGTGGACGACTTTGCTATATGGTCTTCGCTACACATCATCGCTAACACGACAGTTACAGCTTGCTGTGAACCACCTTCAAAGTTGGGGTATTGCAAATGGACTTCGCTTCTCCACAGACAAAACTGTTGCAATGCACTTCTGTCGTAGGCGGTGCACTCAAGAACTCAACACGAAGTTATATGACTCGTCTATTCCTGTTCACCCAGCCGCGAAATTTCTTGGGATGCAGTTTGACAATCGTTTGACGTACAAACATATTAAAACACTGGAATAAAAATGTTTTACATCACTAAACTTATTGAGGTGCATATCACGAATCTCGTATAGTGCGGATCGTAAAATGCTGATGATGCTGAACCGGTCGTTGATTCGATCCAAGCTGGACCACGCATGCTATGTGTACGACAGTGCTTGCACTACCAATAAGCGTGTCCTTGACACGATACACCATGCGGCAATACGCATTATTATCGGAGCATTCCGAACCTCACCAATCGTCAGCCTGCTGGCGGAAGCCAACGAGCCACCACTGGCGTTAAGACGGGAAATGCTTGGCATGTGGTACGCCTGCAGACCGCGTTAGTTTCCCACCCACCCCACGTACCCAGCAGTGTTCTCGCGCCACACGTTGACACTCTTCCCCATTAGGCAACGTGGGGCGGCCTCGCCTTTCTGTGTCCGTGTTCGGAAGCTCCTTCAGGAGATTAGAACGAGAGTGTGTCGAGTGATGTGCGTGCAGCAGCTATCGATACCCCCGTGGAATCTGGTGTCTCCTGCAGTTGACTTGACTCGCTGCGATGCGTAAGGACGATGTTCCACCCGGGCTGTTTCATATGAAAACTTTGGAGCATTTGGAGACGTATGAAGGCTGTATACGCATTTTGTACAGACGTGTCGAAGAGTGACTGTGGAGTGGGATCTGCGTTTGTGTGCGGCTACTCTGTCAGATGTTTTACTTTACCTAGGTATGCCTCGGTGTACAGTTCTGAGCTCGTTGCAATAATTAAAGCGCTCCCATACGTCGAGTCATTTTATCATTTTATCCATTCATTTTATCATTACCATTTTATCCGATCATTTTATTTTTGTCATTTTATCCGATTCTCTTAGCAGCCTTTTGGCACTGACTGGTTTTTGCCCATCTGACCCATTGCTCCTTGATATTCTTACTCGTCTGACTGCTGTGCATCGGGATGGGAAAACTGTGCGTTTGTGCTGGATCACCAGCCACGTGGGAGTATCGGGAAATGAACGTGCCGATTATGCGACGAACTGGGCTGCCCGGAGACCACAAACACGTGTTTTTCCATTGCCAGCCAGGGACCATCTCCCCGGAATATCTTCATTCATACACACCAAGTGGCAGAGGAGCTGGAGCGCGCAGACCAACAGTAAGCTGCACGCGATAAAACCACACCTTGGGGACTGGCCATTGTGCTACCGCAGATCAAGAGGTGACGAGGTGACGCTGTGCAGATTGCGTCTCGGCCACACACATGTTACTCAGCAATACCTTCTCTGCGGCTACGAGAGACCCCAGTGTCCCCGCTGTCTAGGAAACCTGACCGTGCGTCATGTACTTTTCTCGTGCCAGCACTTTTCAGCAGAACGAAGGCTGTTCTATGGAAGTAACTCACGGCTCACCACATATCGCGATATCCTGGCTGATGACTCAGACATTCTGGAAACATATTTAGGATTCTGAGAGCGATCGGTTTTCGGGCCATCTACTCACCCGGGTAACACCTTCTGTAGTGTCCACATAACTAACTGAAACGCTGAACTGAAAGTTATGGGCGCTAAATGATCACGTTTTGGTCGAAGCGCCCTTAAACTCAAATAACTAACTTCGCGAATGGTTATCATCATCACATGAAGTCAGACGGAACGAGGTGGAACTATGTCGCCTGCGAATTAGCCACACCTACGATACTCACCGCTACTTTCTGACCGGCGGTAATGGTCCGCTGTGTTCAAGGTGCCATGTTGCACTGTCAGTGCTGCAAGTACTGACTACATTTAGCCGACATACCCTTGAGCGAAGGCGTCACTTTGGACTTATCTCTCTCTCCCTTAGTGAAGCAGTAGGGGACGAGTTATCAATTGTTCAATCAGGACGGCTCTTCCGCTTCCTATCATAAATAACATTTTCTGTGATTTATGCCCCTCATTAACTCGCTTTTACACCTGAAAAAATGAGGATCGTAACACGGCATGATGTCACTTACGTCGATCTCATCACATTCAGTTGTCTCGTCGACAGACCTTCGTGTATATGCCATTGTTTGACTGACGATGATATGGGCGCTGCATGACCGACGCAGTCGATGTACCCCCAAACTCCAATAACCAACCAACCAACCTGAGGCTGGACCCAATCACTTCGACTTCCAGTATTAAGCGTACGTCGCAACGACCGTGGCGAAGCCCCAGCGAGTCTATTGCCGTGAGGCCGTATGGCGTCTCGTGCCACTCACCCCGACAGGAAGGACGGGCACCACGGGAAATCTAACCTTGTCTCGGCACCTCTGGTCTCACAGACGCTCAACTTGGTCACTGAGTTGTCCCTGAACCAATCTCAACCTTTGTTCCAAGAACCGCATTCCCGGACGCGGCCAGCACATCATGGACATTGCACCGCAGCCGACATCTGCTACTCGTCTGCCGACATCTGCAACTCGCCTGCCGACATCTGCTACTCGCCTGCCGACATCTGCTACTCGCCTGCCGACATCTGCCACTCGCCATGCCAACATCTGCCACTCGCATGCTGACATCTGCTACTCGCCTGCTGACATATGCTACTCACCTGCCGACATCTGCAACTCGCCTGCCGACATCTGCTACTCACCTGCCGATATCTGCTACTCGCCATGCCGACATCTGCCACTCGCCCTAATTCATCTGCTAAACCGTTGGAACCTAAGCATGGCCATTTCAATTGCGGAGGGGCGTACACATCGTAATTGAAATTTAGATGGTTCACTCATCAATGAGCACAGAAAAGATATTCGAAGACGTTCTGGAAGTTCGGAAATAATATTTTCGTCAGAGATCACCAGGGTAAAGTTGTTCGGGAGGCAGCTGCTACTGAACATTGCCTAATAAGATAAACCTGTCAGAAATTTATACAATACACATTATTCAGTCTGCTCTGAAAATGGGACTGCTTCCCGTTCAGTGATGGTTACCGGTTTTACGACACGTCGACCGTTGAGTCATGTGGCGTCACCAATCTCTCACGCCGATTAGTCGCGGGCGAAGAGTAGCGACAGGTGAGACTCGAACCCACAATCTTTCGATTGTGAGACGGGCAACTTACCCCTAGACTACTCGTCCCCTTGCTTCCCGTTCACACACAAGCTGTTGAACGAGACGTAGCAGTCGCCACCGAGGTTGCCAACCCTGTTGTCGGAGCGAGCGCCGGACGTTGCTTCATCTGCGCCAGACGTGGCTTCATCTGCGCCAGACGTGGCTTCATCTGCGCCAGACGTGGCTTCATCTGCGCCAGACGTGGCTTCATCTGCGCCAGACGTGACTTCATCTGCGCCAGACGTGGCTACATCTGCGCCAGACGTGGCTTCATCTGCGCCAGACGTGGCTACATCTGCGCCAGACGTGGCTTCATCTGCGCCAGACGTGGCTACATCTGCGCCAGACGTGGCTACATCTGCGCCAGACGTGGCTTCATCTGCGCCAGGCTGACGCGCCGTCGTCTGAGCACCAGAAAATGCCGAGCGCGCTAACTAACAACGTGTGCATGGTAGAATAGCTACGTCTCCTCACTTGGGCCTCTATACTCTCGAAATTCCTTCGCAGGGATAGACAACTAACTATGATCCAGTCTAGACATGGCCTCGTGCTGACTCAGAGGAAAGAATGGCCTGTTGAGCAATATGTAATTACAAAATAAGTTGAAACTATTTGTGGCTGAAATTGAGATCAGCAAATTGATGCACTGAAGAGATAAAAAATATATAATCTATTGCCCATTGCTGTTAATGCTTATTCTCACTCACATAACGTTTATTCCGGTGATTTAGAAACGATGATGGTTGGCGGGTGTTTGCCATGTGAACATTAAGTTTTCACCTATTATGTAATGTAAAGTACGAACCACTTTTAAAAAAACTAGTCGATATCCGGTGACATTAAAAATGTGTGTGTTTGGGGGGGGGGAGGAGGTTCGCATCCTCCAAATCAACTTTCCTCAACCAGTAGGTACACCAATGTGTGTGGGTGGGTCTTTAAGGAATGCATTCTCCGAACTATCTTTACTGACTTCTCCTCTGTTTCCGTGGAATGCCCCTCGGCCAGGATCACCTCTAAAACGGTATCTGTTCAGCCACGCCCGGTCAGATCACTCACCATCGATGAACTTGTCATTTCCTGCACATTTCTAGGAGGATCTCATGACTGGTTGCCGGCCATGTAATTGCAAATGGCTTACAACGGCTTCGGCTTGGCGAGGTCACGTATTTTGGGATTAGCTTCGGCTTTGGCTTCGCAAATTTTTGCACTGTTGGCTTTGGCTTCGGTTTTAGCTTCGTGGTATGCATCAGTCATGTTTGACTCGACGACCTTATTGTGGCTCAGGCTTCGGCTACCAAGCCAACAGCCAGGGTCCGTCCACCATGTGTGATCCGTGTCTAGTTCAGTTAAACGTCTAATATGTTGGAGCTTTTATGTGAGGCCTGCCAAGAAGATGTGTCGGCCCCAATTCCTCATGCAATCAAGGTGCAGTGCTCAGTGCCTAGTATAACGTAACAGGGATCCGATCATCCGTACAGATGTCGGATTGGATTCGAATTAGATCGGATGCGATATCATTTATTACCAGAATTTCGGAGTTGGATTTTATTTGCGATCGATCGATATGTTATACGACTGCTCTGCAGTGGCGGATCCAGAAGCCTGGCTCGAGGAGGAAATGTCACAAAACACCTCCGATTTTGAAAAGCTCATGGAATTTGAACAGCTAACATGACTGGGGTCTTCTTGAGCCCAATATTTATCTTATAAAATATTATTGGAATTCGTAAAATTGCCAATTTAGTGCAAAATGTAGGTAAAAATCAGCCTGTTGAGTGGAGGACGCATGGCTCCCGCGGCGCTCCAAGATCTGCCCTGCCATTGCACCCCTACCTGCTGTAGCATATGATTTTTACGGATCGAATTTCAATTACCATTCTGGTTGTCAGCAGTCCCTTGTTCTTGTCCTATGACAATAGGAGCCATTACTGTCGGTGAGGTGGTCAGTGCTTTGTCAAGTTTTTTGTTTCCCCACCAGCTTTGAGCAATTTGAACTTTTACCTGATTGCGTGGCGCATATGGTAGGGCAGAAATTACTCACAGACAACTCCAGCCCTGCAAACTTCGGAGGCGCGCATACTTAATTTCGCATGTGTACACTCATTCATCCCTTAATTTTCGGAAGGAATTTTATTTCTTCAGATAGCCGCCTACTTTCCTGCGCGGCTGACTACCGGACGGTCACCTGACGACGATCTCCGAGGGGGTCAAAGGTGAACCTCGAGGACTGTTTCTACCGTGCCCTCGGGCGTATCTGTGCGCGAGCTGCGATGCACGAGCGGCGAACGCCGACGGCACATGGCATCAGTCGACATGAGGCTCGCGTATGGTGCGTTGCGACGGACAGTTCCGGTTGTGGTTCGGCGAAGACTTGACACTATACATGCGTGTCGAGGTCGCATTGCTTGGCTGGGACCACTGTGTGCTGGAGTGCTCGAAGTGACAGTGAAATGTGCTTGCGATGGAGATGTTTGGCACATTTGATGTGCGAACAGTCATTGCCGGTAAGGCTTTGTGCTGCTCTGCGGCTATGGTCGAGGAAGTGTTCCGGTAGTTCGGTGTCGTCCAAACTGCACGATCTCCACCGGTGACGTACCGCCTTTGTCTCAGTTACACTGCCATATTGTATTTGCTTCACTTTACGTTCATTGCATTCTTCAGTTTATCAGTGTGATGTTTCTGTTGTGATAAATATCAGCGACTGTCTCAGTGTGTGAGGGTTAGGCTGTCATCGCATCCATAGGCACCCTGTGCAATTGTTGATGTTCTTCTCTTTCGTTTTCTTGCACAAAAAGGTTGCAAACAATCCGGCAACTCACGGTAAAATGGGATGAATCGGATTGTTTTCGTTGTTGTCGAGATATTTCAGTCCAAGACTGTGCCTATGTGAATAATTGCACTTGCAAGTAGTTTGGTAGTTCCGCACATTCATGTATTGTCGACGCATGCCTTAGGTGCCAGCAATTATACAATCTGGACTGGACAATCTGGACAATCTGGTCCTCAGATGAAGTAGGTCATCTGGGGAGAAGACGTCAAATTGCCGTTTTGATTCAGTGTACAATGCGTTACACGGTTTAGGCCACATTTCTACGAGGAGCTCGAGAAACGGACCTATACTTTCATATATACCACGGAACACACACATACACACACGCACACACACACACACACACACACACACACACACACACACACACACACACACACACACACACACACACACACACACACACACACACACACACACACACACACACACACACACACACACACACACACACACACACTCTCTCTCTCTCTCTCCTCTCTCTCTCTCTCTCTAACTCTAACTCTAACTCTAACTCTAACTCAAACTCAAACTCAAACTCAAACTCTAAATCTAACTATAAATCTAACTATAACTCTAACTCTAACTCTAACTCTAACTCTCACTCTAACTCTCACTCACTCTCACTCTCACTCTCACCCTCACCCTCACCCTCACCCTCACCCTCACCCTCACCCTCACCCTCACCCTCACCCTCACCCTCACCCTCACCCTCACCCTCACCCTCACCCTCACCCTCACCCTCACCCCCCCTCACCCTCACCCTCACCCTCACCCTCACCTACCCTCACCCTCACCCTCACCCTCACCCTCACCCTCACCCTCCCCTCACTCACCCTCACTCTCACCCTCACTCTCACTCTCACTCTCTCTCTCTCTCTCTCTCTCTCTCTCTCTCTCTCTCTCTCTCTCTCTCTCTCTCTCTCTCTCTCTCTCTCTCTCTCTCTCTCTCTCTCTCTCTCTCTCTCTCTCTCTCTCTCTCTCTCTCTCCGGTCCTGTCGTACCCAGTATGTCCTACTTGAGGTCACGGGGTAGACACTGGCCTCGCTATAATCATTACAGTTGGATTGACCTGCCAGTATAATTTGTTAGATCGTGTCGGATGGCAACAAGCAACCGCTTCCGGCGGTAAAAGCAGCACCTGCGATCAGGTTGGTGATGCCATTATAATATGATTTGGCATTGTACTCGAAAACATACATATGAGTGCTTGACCTACGATCACCTCATGCGTATGAATTCTTTCATAACCGATATGTCGAGTTTATAACGACTTGGATATGCTTTCCAGTCCTAAGCGGTTTATATTTGAATGAATTGAATGGAGTATTTATCTCTTGAAGCACTGTCGTGAGCATAATGTTTAGCATTATGATGATACGTGCTGATCTTAAGCTCATGATCAGATTATAACACAGTTCAGAAGTATCTTCAATCACTCGGATATATTTCGGCGCCAAACCTACTTCTACAGTGAAGAAAATGATGCACGGTTTCTACACGTAGATGATGTAGGTGATGAAGCAAGCATAATGTAGATGATGTAGATGACGCCGTCTACATCACCACTTGCAAAATATACGCACAAACAAAAAACACCCAGGCGTACATTGGAGAATCCAAGCGCAACAATGGAGAACGGTTTAATGAACACAGATATATACAAAATAGTACTCGAAATACATCACTTCGGGACGCAGGTACGGGATTACTACACACCCATCGACACCGAATCATTCAACATTGACATTGTGAACACATGCAAAGACTTTGCACAGCTAAAAATAGTGGAATCCATGGGAATTAGGATCCGGAGACCAACATTTAATGCACATACATCATCATGGTTTCTCATACCACCGGTTCCATACACCATAATACCGACACTCAACAGCCATGCGCTCTGCTCAGTAGCCATAGAGTGCACGAGGTCAGGCAGCCACCTGGCGGTACGCATCTCGAACAGAGTTTCTCATCGTCCGCAGATGGCGCTAATGTCACTGTATACTGTACAGCAAGGTGTATCGTCGGACCTATTTTTTTGTCCGATGAAGCATGGAGAATGTACAACGGAGCATGCTCAAAAATACCGGAAAACACTCCACAAGCGCGACTTAACTAATGCCTACTGAATGTCCCGATATGTTCAGGATAGAAGTCGGGACGGGCGGGCCCGGCGGACGGGCGGCGGACGGGCGGTGGACGGGCGGACGGGCGGACGGGCAAGCAGGCAGACAGGCAGACAGGCAGACAGGCAGGCAGGCAGACAGGCAGACAGGTAGACAGGCAGACAGGCAGACAGGCAGACAGGCAAACAGGCAGACAGGCAGACAGGCAGACATGCAGACAGGCAGACAGGCAGACAGGCAGACAGGCAAACAGGAAGACAGGCAGACAGGCAGACAGGCAGACAGGCAGACAGGCAAACCCCAACAGTCTGGTAATGGCCAGAAAAACCGTTTTGCTGCCGACAACAACCAACAAAAAAACCATCACGGAAACCAAGGGGACATTAACACATCTAATGGCGGCATGAATATTGTTAGCTTCGGTAAAAACACGATTGCTCATCTCCATGGACATAATTGTTTATTTTTGCTATCCACTCCCTTCAGACATAGTTTAATAGGAAAAGCATTCATGATAAGGCACACATTGTTGAGGCACACATTGTTGCGTCTTTTCAACACCATACTTCCACAAAATCTGGCGTGAATACCAGTGAGGAAAATAAGCGCAAGTTTTTTTTATGACAAGGGAAGGGCTAGCAACATACCTGACTAGCTATGCCCAACACACAGCATCCTGCGAATTATAGTTTGTTCTTTCTTTTTGGTTAAGCGGATCATCTTGGTCCAAGGCGGAACAACTGGTACCGCTAGAACGGCCATCATTACAGCTATCGCTGGGTTGTCACCGCTGTGTAACAGAGTTTCTATAAAATTACACTTTTGGCTCTCCCGTAATTGTACATGCTGTATCCCATAAGCGCGCCGTAACGGTCCTTCCGACGGCTGCGGCCGACGTTGCCGCCGCTGGAAGTCGAAAGTCCAATTATCGAGCGGCGCCGTCGCCGCAGCTGAGCCAGCGCTTTCGGGGCTGTGCCGGGCCGACGCACGACAAACGTGACGTGTACTTTCGTCACCCGTTAGCTGCACGGAGGGTTAGCGGCTAATGCAGACCCCCGAGGCAGTCGTCTCTGAGCAGCCAAGCGACGCGGGTCTGTAACGCTGGCGGTCGCGCGTTCTAAATTAATAAGTGATTTCGGCATTAAAATTCAACACTGGGAAATATCGCGGTCGTTCGTTGTCGTGGAACCTTTTACGTATGCACTGGAGTTTGAGTGTTACTGTTAATTTGTCAAAACCTGCTGCACAATATACCGTGCAGAGGACAATCTCTTTGAATAGCCGAACTGGTTGTCGTGACGCGAGGTCATTATCCTAATCTATCACGTAGCCTATATAGAAACTTCTCTACAGCTGGAGCGACCGTAACTGCTGGATCATCTGTGGTCAGGCCACTGGGACGGCTGTGGCCGCTTGGACGACTATCACCGCTAGGACAGCTGTGGCCGTTGGGGTGGCCGTGGCCACAGGGGCGGCTGCCGCCGCTGAAGTAGCGATGGCTAACATTTCCAGTCCTCGGCAGCATTTATGACTCTCAAGGATGTCTTGTCTTTGATGCTGACCTTTAATATTCCAGGCACCCATCGCCAGTTCTCAAGTATTCCTTAACACGCGCCTTGGAGGACCTCTGAAAATTACGCACACTGAAGGTGGGGGGCGGATTTCACCCCCGTAAGATATCGGCTCCTATTAAAGCTGGAGAAACGAAATTCGTAGGGTGGATGGATACGGTAGTGACCTCTATTGTGTGCAAATTTCATGACCTTAGGTCAATATCTTCAAGGTCAAATGAGGTCACATATGTCCAAATTTTCTTCTTTTACGTGGCTTCGCTTGTCATTGTTATGGATCGCTGTGATTGTGTTTAAATGCTCCAAAATGGGCATCAATGATGTTTTGGACATTACTAATGATGCAATACAGATGCTAGACCTGGAATTTGACCTCAGGTCACCTATATAACAGCACTTGATCCGGTCAGTTACTTGTTCCAGTTACCGGAACCGCGGCCCGCCTGCCCGACTGCTCCGTCTGGCAGCTTCGCGCAATCGGCTTCGCAAAGAAATGAGTGAAGTACATGAATAAAGTATGGAAACGCTTAGGTACACAATGACAAACAGTAGTTTTCAAAATGTGTAGGGAGTAACATGCAAAGCGACATCAATCGCATGACCAGGGGTGTCGATTTTTGAAAAACATTGGGGGGGGCGAAGTGCCAAAACACTAGACACCACCCCCCCCCAAAAAAAAACTCATCGGATTTAGCCCACTATATTTTCAGATCTCAGAAATTCTGATTTCTTATTCGACGATGTGTATGTTTATGTTTATTCAGCATCCTCACCGACGGGGAAAATCGCCCAATGACTGGTGAAGTCACATAATTAAAAGAGCAGTGCTCAGTACATTTCAACATAACAACTCTTGGTTGGTCATTGGTTCTACGACACATCGACCGTTGTGTCATATAGCGTCGCCAATCTCTCACGCCGATTGGTCGCGGGCGAAGAGTAGCGACAGGTGAGACTCGAACTCACCAACATAACAACTCTGAGTAATAGCATGCGACTACAGTGCCATATAGTAGGCTCGGGATCTATCGTCACCGTCACCGTCACTGTTACCCTCCTCCTCACTCCACACACCAACAAACACACACCGGCTTAAATAAAAATACTTCAGCGATCAGATGCAGGCTAAAACACACCGGCATTGATGAAGCATCAGAGCACAGCAGACCTGAACGGTAATGACGATGGGTGAAAGTATTTCCTTGGTGCCTAACGTTAGGTAGGGGAATTTTTCCATTTAGTACGCCACTGCGGCTGCTCAACGTGTTTTTTTCCGCAGATTGCACGATCGAGAGTAGAAAGGCCCTACGGATAATTTTCTTTCGGGACCCATTCTTAATTTTCCGGTGCTCTGGTCGATTCGATGGAGTCTCCTTGTGGTTTTTGTGGTGAAGTCTATTTTTATAAGCCCCTGCAGGCTATTTTTGGAACCCGGTACGATTTTTCTGGCTCTCGGTGCGTTTTTTCCGGTGCCCAAACAGGTTTCTTTTCCGGCGTCCGACGACTTCTTATTTTGTGGATCCTTGACGCAATTTTTCCGTCCGCAAGGTGACATTCCGGGTATATATTGGTACTTGGGAAGCCAGCTGCAACTTGTGGGGCTCCGGCACGACGTTTTGGCCCCAGTGAGATTTTCAAGAGAAGCGGCGTGAATTTGTTTTTGTCTAAGTGCGATTTTTGGGGCCCCGTCGTCACTTGTTGGGATTCCTTGCGGTGGCTACGACACGTTTGTGGGGGCCCAACAAGTTGTGTGGGCTTTTGGAGCTATTGTTGAGATCCCAGATTGATTTTCCGTGTCCGGACTTTTTTTTCATTCACCCGGCTTCATTTGTTGGGTGATCTCAACGAGACTTTTAGAGCCCCGGTGGGACCTATCAGGCCTCTGGCGTGATTTTCAGGGGCCCGGGTGATAATTCTTAATACCCCAGTCTCGGCGTGATTTTCAGGAGGCCCCGGCCCGACCGTTTGTGGCCCCCGTCGTGATTTTCTTGAATCCCGGCACGATTTGTTTGCGGCCCCAACGTGATTTTCAGGGGCCCAGGTGGAAACTTTTGAGGCCCCAGCGTCATTATCGGGGCCCCTGCGCTACGTTTGGGGGCCCCGAATGTGATTTTTCTGAGCCCCGGTGCGATTTTTGGTCGACCGAGTGAAATTCTTAGGGAGCATAGCGCATTTTTTTCCTAAGCTCGGCGGACTCTTGGGGGCCCCACAACCTATCAGGACGGGGGGGGGGTGAGGGAACTTCCCACAATTCCCCCTCCCCATTCGGTATGTCACTGTGCCATGCAATGATGCAACATAAGAATCCAGGAATAGTTCATCTGTTTCATCACACATGTGATTTCAACTCCCCAGTTATCCAGACAGTTTGAGGAAAGTCAAACATCTGCTACATGGATCAGCAAGGATGGATTGTAAGGCAACATGGATACCATGGAATTCCGGTCAGAGTAGTTATGCTACAATACATACCTTCTTCCAACACACTGCTTTGGAGAAGGATGAGCTCCTGAAGTTTGGTCAGGGTTGGAGTTGGAGGTGGATGGAGCAACACTGTGAAGGACATAACATATGGTTCAAGAGACTTGTTTCCATTAACAATACAGGGGATGAAGTAACATTTTCATTGACTTCTATGGTTTTCATTGGCTTCATTGACTTCTATGGTGTCCTGAGTAAGCAGGACAATCGAGATGGGTTTCTGTTATATGCATTTTTTTTTTTAATTAAAAATAAGTTTCATCCGAGTTCTTGTTGGGCTGGCTTTATGAACCAGGGTCGGATTGCTAAGCAGAGCTTGTTGCGCGAACCCTGGCCCCACCACCCGATCCATTAATTGAAGTTAAACGGCAGAATTTTGACCGAAAGTTTAACGTGCCGTCAATGCACCGACACAGCCGCCCGGTATAAACAATGTTATAATGTAGCTTTTATACCCCAGTGAGAATGGTATGGATTCACTCATCAGTGAATTTGCAAACATACTGATGTATCAGTTAACACCAATGCAGGGAGCTATGTGATCAACATGGTCTCTGCCCTAAAGCCCAAATAACTAAGTAACAATGCAGGGAATCTGCTGCATAACAGTTTGACCATAAATTAGCCGTGATATATGGCATCATACTTCCCATGCTATTTACAATAGTGAGCTATATTTTGTGTACAAACATCAGGACATTAGAAATGTTAATTAACGTTACACACATCAGTTCCTAACAAGTGTCAGCAATACATTTCCTTCATGTGCTTTAAACATGATTCAAGAAAGCACTGTCATCGATTTTAAACTTGCAAAAAGAGTGGGCCGCCTGGCATTTTGAGTGCTATTTGAGTGAATTTGCTGTCTTGTTAGTGAACTGACCACTTATTGAGATATATGTACTTTAACTTTGCCTGCTTCCATCATGAAAATTTGTCATTTTCCAATACATCAGAAATCATCAGAATAACTTCTTGTCTACAAAC
This sequence comes from Ashinkailepas kermadecensis, assembly GCA_034440615.1. NCBI lineage: Eukaryota > Metazoa > Arthropoda > Thecostraca > Neolepadidae > Ashinkailepas > Ashinkailepas kermadecensis. The sequence continues at coordinate 63,242 of JAOTOM010005004.1, forward strand.
CGGTGTATGCATTTCTATGAATTTCTCATATTTATTAACACAAATGATGTAGATCTCATCTGCAAATTTATAACTCAGAAAATGTTATCAGCACAGGATTCCATTCCTGAAAATATTGTACTTTCAAAATGTTATTGTTCTTTGTGAACCAATAAGTGCAATGCTCTCATGCAGCATGCAGATGGAGGTTCATCACGTACACCAGGTAGCACAAAAAGAGATATTATTGCAGTCTAAGGTAACCACAAGACATGTTTTACACCCATTTTTACCTCCACGAATCATTCAAAGGAGCTAGGTTTTGTCTATTGCGTTAGGCTAGGCTTTTGTTGTAAGTTAGTAAATGAAAAAAAATCTTCAAAAACGGTTCAAGCTAGATTAGGTTACGTGAGACTTTTTAAGTTCAAAATGTTTGAGAAAAAAGAAATTGGGGGGGGAGAATTTGGCATAAAAATAATCATTTCTTGCATGGAAGTCTAGGCTAGGTTAGGTTAGGTTATGTTATATTTTTTTTTATCTGAACATTATTTTTCATCCTATATTACTCAAATCCAAGCCCCCTTTTCCACGTTATTTTTCCTCACAAATGAAAAGTGTGCATCTGCAGAGGAAATGAGCGGTTACATCATGTTCAGCACATTAACAAACACTGCATTAAAAAATAAATTAGAAGAAGTCAGAGAGTACCATGAGCTGAAATATTACCCAAAAAGCCAGGTATTATCACAGTTTAAGGTAACCACAAGACAAGTTTTACACACATTTTACCTCCATGAAGCATACAAAGGGATGAGGTTTGTCAGGTTAGGTTAGGCTTTTGTTGTAAGTTATAAAAAAAATCCTTTGTTGGTAAATAATTTTTGTTAATGATTTTTCTACAAAAAATAATAAACGGTTCAGGCTAGCTTAGGTTAGGTTTTTTAAGTTGAAAATATTTGAGAAAATGCCTCGAAAATTTAAATTAAAAACAATTAATTTCTTGTATGGGAAGTTGAACTATGTTAGGTAAGGTTATCATACATCTTGAACATTATTTGTATGCTATATTTCCTTACTCCACACCCTTTTTTGGTGTTATTTTTTACTCCCAATTGAAAGGACATTAAATGTGTGCTTTTATGTATTTTATTAATATTTTTCTATTTAAATTTCCAATGCAATGTTTATGAATGTCACTAAGCTGATGGCACTACTCCTGCAGTTTCTGTGCAAATGCTTACTTTCCAGGTTGTGAGCAAAATAACATTAAAAATGGGCTTTGAGTTAGGTAACATAGCAATTAAAAGAAATACATTAAAAATTCAACATAACCTAATGTAACCTAAGCTGACCTTGGAGAAAACAACTATAAAAACAAGATTGGAAAAATATATAGCAATTTATTTTATTGAAATTTTACAAATGAAAAAACCTAACCCAACCTAATCTAACCAGAATGATTGTGCTTTAATGTGGAAACAAGGCAAGTTATTACACATTTGCCTCCATAAAGCAAACAAATGGGCTATGTTTGGTGATGTTAGATTAGTTTAAGTGTTTTAAGTTCGACATTTTTTGCAAAAATTGTTCCAAAATTTGAAAGAAATAGATCTTTTTTCTTTAAAAGCAGCTTATGTTAGGTTAGGTTAAATTGGGTTAGGTTAGGTTGGGTTAGGTTGGGTTAGGTTGGGTTAGATTCGGTTAGGTCAGGTCAGGTCAGGTCAGGTCAGGTTAGGTTAGGTTTGGTTAGGTTAGGTTAGGTTAGGTTAGGTTAGGATGGGTTACATTTTTTTATTGTAAAAAAAATACATTGCCTGAAATTTTTACAACTTTATGTTTGGGTTTTGTTTTTCTCCAAGGGGAGGTTAAGCTAGGTTAGGTTAGGTTACAGTGGCGCAACCAGGATTTCAGTTCGGGGGGGGCCACGGTTGGAGAGCGGGCCCCCTCGCAAGCGGGCCCCCCTCATGTTTTTAAAAAGTCTGCGGAAAACATGCACTTACTTTTGAGCGGGCCCCTATGTTTGTAAAAACTAAAACGAGGCGGGCCCCAGGTAAAAGCGGGCCCCTGGTTCTAAGCGGGCTATTGGTTCAATGCGGGCCCCTGGATCAAAGTGGGCCCGGTTCGAAGCGGGCCCCTGGTTCCAGAGAGCCCCTGGTTCAAGACAGGGCCCCAGGTTGAAGCGGGCCCCTGGTTCTAAGCGGGCTATTGGTTTAATGCGGGCCCCTGAATCAAAATGGGCCCCGGTTCGAGGCGGGCCCTGGTTAAAACGGGCCCCCAGATTTTCAGTTGGTTCAAAGGGCCCCTGATTCGAGCCACAGATCCGCTTCGCGGGCCCCTAGCCAGGGCTCTGAGTAGGGTGGCCCACTCCGAGCCCCAAAAAATTTCGGGGGGGGGCCATGGCCCCTTGGCCCCCCCCTGGTTGCGCTAGTGTTAGGTTATGTTGCATTTATTTTATAAAAAAAAAATACTTTACCCTATGTCACCTAATTCAAAGCTTTTTGTTGATGTTATTTTGCTTACAACCTGAAATGTAGGCATTTGTATAGAAAATGAGTGGTCCCATCATCTGAGTCACATTCATAAACATTGCATTGAAATGATACATTCCACGAATTCATAAAACACCTTAAAACACAAATTTACCAAAATTGTGTTTATCACATTCCTAAACATTGCATGGGAAAAAATTAATCAGAAATTACCTTAAGCTGTAAATTTACCAAAAGGTGTGCCAACCCCTGGACGGAAATGCAACACTAGGTGCCCCAATCCTGGGCAGAAAGGGCACGAAGAGCAGTGGAATGAAAATTTTAATAAAAGTAAACTAAAAACAGCTCTTCTTGAAGACAAACGTGGTAGTTATGTGATATTAACATGGAAACCCTGAGCACAAATCAGAAAAAAGCATGGACTGGACTTTTTCAAGCTTACCTGCCAACTTCTTCAACTACTGTTCCTTTGGGAATTAAATATCAGCAAGCTATTTATTCACTATCTAAAATCACACCAATCCGCAGATACATCAGAAGGTGCGATACATCAGAATGTGCGAAGTACACAAAACGAATCAGTACGACGTCACATGAGATTGGCCTCCGGATTAAACACTGCGCGCAATTGCACCACAGATGTCTTACCTCCGTCACATTTGTCACTGTAACCTCAAATTTAGACTTCAGGCGCTGGAATTTCTGTAACTGGAATTTTTTCTTTGCATGTTACGATTTTGGATGTTCTGAGGAACGCCCATCACGATGTGTGACATTTAATGCGCGCTAGTGTCTATCGATACAAATCGACGCCCCTGCTTTGGAGAAAAAAATAGAAACAAAAATTAAGCAATATATATTCTGAAAATTTTCTAAATTGAACAACCGAACCCAACTTACCCGAACCTAATGTCAGCTGCTTTTGAAGGAAAACTTCCAATTTTATTTTATTTTTGAAAATGATTGAACAATTTTTCCAAGGTAAACAACTAAACTAGCCTAACCTAGCTAAATCGGTATTATTGTGCTTTAAGGTGGTAACAAGACAAGTTTGTACTCACATTTGCCTCCATATAGCAAGCAAATGGGTTAGGTTTGGCTAAGTTAGGTTAGTTTAGTTTTTTTTCAAGTTGGAAAACTTTAAAAAAAAATTCCCAAAAAAGTATCCCCTAAAATTGCAAATTACTTGTAACCTTGCGGTCTAAGGTGTTCTTTTTTTCCTTAAAAAAAAAAAGCAGAATACCATGTTTATGAAGGTGACTAAGATGATTGGACCCACTTATTTTCTGTGCTTACTTTTCAGGTTGTGAGCAAAATAATGCCAAAAAGGCTTTGAGTTCGGTAACATAGCATAAACATAAATGTGTTTTTTTTAATGCAACAAAACCTAACCTAGCCTACCCTAACCTATCTTTTGAGAACAAAAAATTAAACTAAATTAAAATGTCACTTAATTTATTTGCTGAAAATTCTCAACCTTAAAAAAGAAACCTAACCGAGCCTAACCTAACCTAAGCTGATTTTGAATAAAAAAATATATTTTTTTGTGAACATGGTTGTAAATTTTTTTTCGGAAACTTTTGGGTATTATTGTGCTTCAAGGTGGGAACAAGAAAAGTTGTATGGGCGCTGTATGACCGACGCAGTCAATGCGGCCGTAAACCCAAATAACCAACCAACCAACCCAGAAAGATGTAAGCTGTACTTCCACAGTGGAGGGAATTCCAGCTATTTGTTTGTTTTTGCACACCATTTTACATTTTTTAGCAAGAGGTGGAGAGTCAGTCCACTATCTAATCCAACTCTGTTTCTATTCAGGACAAAATGTGCTGGTTAACATCAATGTTTCTACTTAGCATGGGGTTTTTCATTTTTTCCCTTTAGCTTTCTTATCAGCATAAAATAGCATAGGTTATTGGGGGCCCAAATCAACATTGGGGGGGCAAGATCAACATTGGTGGGGCCATAGCCCCCACAAAAGGATACAAATCGACGCCCCTGCATACATGCATGATTTTGCACCTATCAAAATTTAATTTCATCTGCCATTTTTTGGACCACTTCACAAGCTCTTCTAAGTCTTTCTGTAGCATGTACCTAGGTGCCTAGGTATCAGGTAAATATCAAGCTGATAGTGTGATGAGTGGGCTGTTGAGGTTAATTATAGTTTGTATATCCACACTCTCAATGATAACTGATTGTTGTTCACGGGACTGGATTGTATGCAAGTTTGACAATGACAATTGGTTTTTTGGCCCCCCTTTTTTAAATTTTAAGGGAAGGGGGGGAAAAAAAACCCCCTACCCAACCCAAATTTTTTTTTTTAAAAAAAAAATTTATTTTTAATATACATTTTTTTTTTTATATAAATAATATTTTTTTTTTTTTTTTTTTTCTTTTTTTTTTTTAAAAAAAAAAAAAAAATAAATAATAAGAAAAACCAAAAAAAAAAAAAAAAAAAAAAAAAAAAACATAGGACCCCCCCACCCAAAAAAAAAAAAAAAAAAAACCCCCCCCCCAATAAAAAAAATAGGGATTTTCCAGGGGTGTCGATTTTTGAAAAACATTGGGGGGGCCGAAGTGCCAACGCACTAGACCCCCCCCCAAAAAAAAAAACTCGTCGGATTTAGCCCACTATATTTTCGGATCTCAGAAATTCCGATTTTTTATTCGACGATGTGTATGTTTATGTTTATTCAGCATCCTCACCAACGGGGAAAATCGTCCAATAACTGGTGAAGTCACATAATTAAAAGAGCAGTGCTCAGTACATGTCAACATAACAACTCTGAGTAATAGCATGCGACTGCCGTGCCATATAGTGGGCTCGGATCTATCGTCACCGTCACCGTCACCGTTACCCTCCTCCTCACTCCACACACCAACAAACACACACCGGCTTAAATAAAAATACTTCAGCGATCAGATGCGGGCTAAAACACACCGGCATTGATGGAGCATCAGAGCACAGCAGACCTGAATAGTAATGACGGTGGGTGAAAGTATTTCATTGGTGCCTGACATTAGGGAGGGGAACTTTTCCCTTTAGTACGCCACTGCGGCTGCTCAACGTGTTTTTTTTCCGCAGATTGCCCGATCGAGAGTAGATTGCAGATTGTACTACAAGTGTCAGCAGATTGTTTTGCAGATTGTTCCTTACAAGTGTCAGCAATACATTTCCTTCATGTGCTTTAAACATGATTCAAGAAAGCACTGTCACCGATTTTAAACTTGCAAAAATAGTGGGCCGCCTGATGTTTTGAGTGCTATTTGAGTGAATTTGCTGTCTTGTTAGTGAACTGACCATTTATTGAGATATAAGTACTTTAACTTTGCCTGCTTCTATCATGAAACATTTGTCATGTTCCAATACATCAGAAATCATCAGAATAACTTCTTGTCCACAAACCGGTGCATGCATTTCTATGAATTTTTCATATTTATTAACACTAATGATGTAGATCTGATTTGCAAATTTATTACAGAAAATATCATCAGCACAGGATTCCATTCCTGAAAATATAGTACTTTCAACATGTTATTGTTCTTTTACATTTCAACATGTTAAGTTGGGTTACATTTTTTATTGTAAAAAAATACATTGCTTGAAATTTTTACAACTTGATGTTTTGGTTTTGTTTTTCTCCAAAGGGAGGGTAGGCTAGGTTAGGTTAGGTTATGTTGCATTTCTTTTTATTTAAAAAGAATAGCTTATCCTATGACACCTAATTCAAAGCCTTTTTTGGTGTTATTTTGCTCACAACCTGAAATGTAGGCATTTGTATAGAAAATGAGTGGTCCCATAATTTGGGTCACATTCATAAACATTGCATTGAAATGATACATTCCACGAATTCATAAAACACCTTAAAACACAACTTTACCAAAATGAGCAGTAACATCATGTTCATCACATTCTTAAACATTGCATTAAACAAATCAAGAAATCAGAAATTGCCTTAAGCTGTAAATTTACCAAAAGGTGTGCCAACCCCTGGACGGAAATGCAACACTAGGTGCCCCAATCCAGGACAGAAAAAGCACCAGGTGCAGTGGAGTGAAAATATTAATAAAAGTAAACTAAAAACAGCCCTTCTTGAAGACATACGTGATAGTTATGTGATATTAAAATGGAAACCCTGAGCACAAATCAGAAAAAGGCATGGACTGGACTTTAGGCGCTGTAATTTTTGTAACTGGAATTTTATATTTGGATGTTCTTGTTCAAGCTTACCTGCCTACTTCTTCAACTACTGTTCCTTTGGGAATTAAATAGCAGCAGGCTATTTATTCACTATTTAAAATCACACCAATATGCAGATACATCAGAAAGTGCGAAGTACAAAAACGAATCAGTACGTCACATGAGATTGGGCTACGGATTAAACACTGCGCGCAATTGCATCAAGAATGTCTCACCTCCGTCACATTTGTCGACTGCAACCTCAAATTTAGACTTTAGGCGCTGGAATTTTTGTAAATGGAATTTTTTATTTGGATGTTCTGAGAAACGCCCACCACGATTTGTGGCATTTATTGCGCGCAAGTGTCTATCAAGTCTCTCCAGACACATTTGGTGATGGGCTTTGACCTTATATAACTTACAAGCAGGTGTTTGTCACTTCTGCAGCCGCCACAGGCCCATATTTCTGAGCTGTGACGTCACGAGTGCGATTGCCAGGCTGCGCCGAATTTCTCCACCGAATTTGGAATATGCCCGATTTCTGCTCGGGTGCGTCAGTAAATAAGCCTCGGTAAAGCGACGATAAACTATGTACCGCGTTGCCAAGGATTAAGGTTGCTTTTATGATGTAAGTCGTGCTTGCAAATTGGAAGGAAATCCAACTCCTTTGTTTTTTTCCACAAAGTTGTCAATTTTACAGCAAAGGGTGGAGAGTCAATCCACTATCCAATTCAAATCTGTTTCATTTCAGTACAAAATGTGCTGGTTGGCATCAACTAAGCTACGTAAGTTGCATGGTGTTTTTTCTTCTTTTTTTCTTTAACTTTCTTCTCAGCATAAAAATAGCATATGTTATTGGGGGGGGGGAGCAAATCAACATTGAGGGGGCCAAGATCAAAATTGGTGGAGCAATGGCCCCCACAAAAGGATACAAATCGACGCCCCTGCTTTGGAGAAAAAAATAGAAACCAAAATTAAGCGAGGTACATTTCGAAAATTTTATAAATTGAACAACCGAACCCAGCCTAACCGAACCTAACGTCAGCTCCTTTTGAAGGAAAATTTCCGATTTTATTTTATGTTTGAATTTTTTAAAAAAAATTTCGAAGTTCAGCATCTAAACTAGCCTAACCTAGCTAAACCGGTATTATTGTGCTTTAAGGTGGTAACAAGACAAGTTTTTACACACATTTAATTCCATATAGCAAACAAATGGGTTAGATTTGGCTAAGTTGGGTTAGTTTAGGCTTTCCAAGTGGGAAAACTTTTAAAAAAAATTCCCAAAAAGTTTCCCCCCAAAATTTCGAATTAATTGGTAACCTTGCAGTTTAAGGTGTTCTTTTTTATCCTTTTTTAAATTTTTTTTCTCTGCAGAATACCATGTTTATGAAGGTGACTAAGATGATTGGATCCACTTATTTTCTTTGTGAATGCTTACTTTTCAGGTTGTGAGCAAAATATTACCAAAAAGGGCTTTGAGTTCGGTAACATAGCATAAACATAAATGTTTTTTTTCTTTAATGCAACAAAACCTAACCTAACCTAGCCTAACCTATCGTTTGAGAACAAAAAAATAAACAAAATAAAAATGTCAATTAATTTATTTTCTGAAAATTCTCAACCTTAATAAAGAAACCTAACCCAACCTAACCTAACCTAAGCTGCTTTTGAAGAAAACAAAAGTCTGAACATGTTTGTTTTTTGTTTTTTTTAAAAACTTTTTGGTATTATTGTGCTTTAAGGAACAAGGAAAGTGTTGTGGGCGCTGTATGACCAACGCAGTCAATGCGGCCGTAAGCCCAAATAACTAACCAACCAACCAAGAAAAGTGTTTACACACATTTGTCACCATAAAGCAAACAAATTGGTTAGGATTGGTTAGGGTAGGTTGGTTTAAGTTTTTCAGTTGGACAATTTGTCATTTTTTCCAAATTAAAATTAAATATATTTGCACCGAAAATAAGTGGTCCCATCGTCTTAGTCACCGTCATGAACATGGTATTCTGAAGAAAAATTAGAACAAACAAAAAATCACCTTGAACTGCAAGTTTACCAATCATTTTTTATTCAACAGCAACTTAAAATAGGTTAGGTTCGGCTTGGTTAAGTTCTTTAAACTTTGAAAATTGAAAATTGAAAAATGCTATAACTCTCTCATGCGCAGTGAAATTGAAACACGCCTGATGCTACCAATATCTGCAATATAAGAGAAAAAAGCTATGACGTCACCAAATCTTGAAGGCGAATTTTGGTGTACCTTCTAAGGTAATAGTATCGTGGGGGGGGGGATTTAATGCCGCTACAGGCCTTGGCCGCTACCAGACACTGGTCTTGTATGACTCTTTAGGGTTTGTTTAGGAAGTCATGTGTGGCAATAGCTTACTAACCATTGTTTTCTTCAGGAATATCAATTATAATGAGGTGTCTATACGGCTTCTTGCTGACTTTGCTCTCGTGTTTTCATAGGCTGGCAGATTGGCTCAAACGTGGCTTTTGTTGGTTCAGTTTGAGATTGGGTAGCCCCATATCATTATCAATGCACATTGTCATTGGGTATGTAGGTAGGTAGGTACCGTGGTAAATATCAAGCTGATGGTGTGATGGGTAGGTTACTGAATATAATTATAGTTTGTATATCCACAATATCAATGATAACCATGATTTGCATGCAAGTTTGACAATGACTGGAAATTGAGAATGGAATTAATGATGTTCAAGCTCCATATGCATGTGGTTTTGCCATTGGTGGTGTGTACCAACATCAGTATGACCATGCAATTGTTGTTTAGTTGCTTAGCGGATTTTTTTCTTCAGACAATCTTGGTTTAAAATGCATTAGCATTGCTTATTTCAACACTTTATGATGTAAGCTGTACTTCCACAGTGGAGGGAAATACTGCTATTTTGTTTTTTTTTTTGCACAAAATTTTACATTTTTCAGCAAAAGGTAGAGAGTCAGTCCACTATCTAATCCAAATCTGTTTCTATTCAGTACAAAATGTGCTGGTTAACATCAATCTTTCTAGTTAGCATGATATTTTTTCATTTTTTCCCTTTAGCTTTCTTATCAGCATAAAATAGCATAGGTTATTGGGGGGGGGGGGGGGCCCAAATCAACATTGCGGGGGCCAAGATCAACATTGGTGGGGCCATGATCCGCACAAAAGGATACAAATCGACCCCCCTGGTAGTCCTCCATTTTGTCGAGAAAAAATCATGTAACGTGCAAAACTATATGGGCAATGCATAAACTTCGCACGTCGCATGCGCAGCCCCACCCCCACCAAAACTACAAATTATTTTGTGGAGGAGCAAAGTAAAATTAAAACCATTTAGACATGTGCCCATATCAGTCCCCGCCTGCAGCACCTAAAATATCACACAAACTATAACGTAAAATTCCCTTAACGTAAATGTTCACCTGCCTGCACCTTGATAGCAAACACTCGCTATTATAGACAGGCACGTAACGTACTCGCTTTAGAGGCGGCGCAAATGACCTTTATGGTCCGGCACGCCTAAAAAATCACTCTCCCCCCCCCCCATACGCAGCGAAATTGAAACATGCCTGATGCTACCAATTTCTGCAATATATGAGGAAAAAGCTGTGATGTCACCAAGACTTGAAGGCTAACTTTGGTGTACCTTTTAAGGTTTGCTTTGGAAGTCATGTGCGCCATAACTTAGTACATATTGCTCAGGAATATCAATTATAATGCAGTGTCCATGCAGCTTATTGCTGAGTTTTGTATTTCATGGTGTCATAAGCTGGCAGATTGGCTCACACATGGCTCTCGTTGGTTCAGTTTGAGATTTGGATTCCAAATATCAAAATTGAATGCATGCATATGGATCTATTTGAAGAGGTACTGATGATCTGAAGCCACTGCGATGGTCTCATGGCAGTTTCACGCTGCACTGAGTCATATGTAATGTTGCAACATCGTCCGTTTTCCCGATGGGCGAATAAGTCGTATCACTGTGACTGTTTGTGACGTCATCAAAACGTTGCATCCATATTCAGTGGTATATTTGAACAGTGCGACATTTCCTGCCGATATGCGGCACATTCGGTTACATATCTAGTGTAAACAACGCTATGGCAGAAAGTAAAAGAATATCCACATTGTCACTGGGCATGTAGGTACCTAGGTAGGCACCAGGTAAATATCAAGCTGATGGTGTGATGGGTGGGCTGTTGAAGATAATTCTAGTTTGTATATCCACATTCTCAATGATAACTGTGATTGTTGTTCACTGGTTCACTCACTGGTATGCAAGTTTGACAATGACTGGAAAGTGAGAATGGAATGAACCTTATTCAAGCTCCATATGCATGTGGTTTTGCCATTGGTGGTGTATACATCAGTATGACAATGCAATTGTTGTTTTGTGGCTCAACATTTTTTGTTTGTTGAACAATCTGGTTTAAAATGCATTAGCATCAGCTATTCTTAACATTTTATGATGTAAGTTGTCCTTCCACAGGGGAGGGAAATCCAGCTATTTTTTTTGCACTCAATTTTGAATTTCATAGCAAAAGGTGGAGAGTCAGCCCACTATGTAATGCAAATCTGTTTCCTTTCAGTACAAAATGTGCTGGTTAACATCAACTACATTTGCTATGTACCTAGCAGTGTTTTTTTCTTCTTTTTTCCTTTCACTTTTTTATCAGCATAAAAATAGCATAGGTTATTGAGGGCAGGGCCCAAATCAACATGGGGGGGGGCAAGATCAACATTGGTGGGGCCATGGCCCCCACAAAAGGATACAAATAGACACCCCTGCTGGTGTGTACAAACATCAGTATGACCATGCAATTGGTGTTTAGTTGCTTAGCAAATTTTCTTTCAGAAAATCTGGTTTAAAATGCATCAGCATCGCTAATCTCGACATTTTATGATGTAAGCTGTACTTCCACAGTGGAGGGAATTTCAGCTATTTTGTTTGTTTTTGCACACAATTTTACATTTTTCAGCAAAAAGTGGTGAGTCAGTCCACTATCTAATCCAAATCTGTTTCTTTTCAGTACAAAATGTGCTGGTTAACATCAATGTTTCTACTTACCTAGCATGGTGTTTTTCATTTTTTCCCTTTAGCTTTCTTATCAGCATAAAATAGCATAGGTTATTGGGGGGGCCCAAATCAACATTGGGGGGCCAAGATCAACATTGGTGGGGCCACGGCCCCCACAAAAGGATACAAATCGACGCCCCTGGGGATGTCCCCATCCTAGCCCCGCCTTCAGCGCCTAAAATATCACACAAACTATAACGTAAAATTCCCTTTACGTAAACGTCCACATGCCTGCACCTTGATCGCAAACACCCGCTTTTATAGTCAGACATGTAACGTACTCGCTTCAAAGGTGGCGCAAATGACCTCTGTGGTCCGGTACGCCTAAAAAAATAACTCCCCCACCCATGTGCAGTGAAATTGAAACTTGCCTGATGCTTCTAATTTCTGCAATATACGAATAAAAACCTGTGACGTCATCAAGGTTTGAATGCGAACTTTGGTGTACCTTTTAAAATAATGGTATTTTTGCGGCGTTTAATAATGGTGTTTTTGCGGCGTACGAGACATTGGTCTTGTCAAAGCTATTTCTTGTATAGCATTGGTCTTGTATGACTGTAAGGTTTGCTTAAAAGTCATGTGAGCCACAGCTTTCATTTTTATTCTTTTAGGAATACCAATTATAATGCAGTGGCCATGCAGATTCTTGCTGACTTTTCTCTGTCATGGTATCATAAGCTGGCAGATTTGCCCACACATGGCTCTCGTTTTTCCCCATATCAATATTTAATGCATGCATTGTCATTGGGCATGTAGGTAGGTACCTAGGTAAATATCAAGCTGATGGTGTGATAGGTGGGCTGCTGAAGATAATTATAGTTTGCATATCCACAATCTCAATGATGATTGTCATTGTTGTTCACTGGACAATGCAAGTTTGACAATGACTGGAAATGAAGAATGGATTTTTCCTGTTTAAGTTCATATGCATGTGGTTTTGCCATTGGTGGCATGTACAAACATCAGTATGACAATCCAATTGTTGTTTTGTGGCTTAACATTTTAAAAAAAGACAATCTGGTTTAAAATGCATCATCATCGAATCTTAACATTGTATGCTGCAAGTTTTCCTTCCACAGTGGAGGGAAATCTAGCTATTTTGTTTTTTTTTGCACATAATTTTGAATTGTGCAGCAAAAGTTGGATACTCAGTCCACTATCTAATCCAAATCTATTCTTTTTCAGTACAAAATGTGCTGGTTAACATCAACGAAGTTTTCTATGTACCTAACACAGTGTTTTTCTTCTTTTTTTCCTTTAGCTTTTTATCACCATAAAAATAGCATGGGTTATTGGGGGGGCCCAAATCAACATTGGGGGGCCAAGATCAGCATTGCGGGGGCGATGGCCCCCGCAAAAGGATACAAATCGACGCCCCTGCCGACACACCTACACTTAAATGAGTCAAATGCCTTGCCAGGACTTGCAATGCTCTAACTTGCAATCGGCGGGCACCCCGACAGGTGGTCCTGGGCCACAAATCGGTCGGGATGGCCCCCTATCGTCTTTCTAACCTATCCTGCCGGGGGTCATGGTCGGGAGACCCTCAAATCCCCTGCCTGTCCTATCCTTGGGGGCTTACGGAACGCCAAACTTCATCTCCCCTGTCTGTGCCGTAATCGAGAGGCCCAGGCCTACGGGAATAGCTGAGACGGGGAAGGAATACCAACCTGGCCGTTTTTGGCGGTTACCTAAACTGTGCGCACAGATTCATCCCGACCCAAAATTGGGTGCCGCTGCCTGCGAGCTTACCCATTTGGATCCCGTTGGATCTGACCACCCTCGGGATGCCCTTCCGCGCTCTGGGATCACCAGGCCGGAGGGTTTTGCGGCCTAGAATTTCTCAAGTGAACCAGCTGCCTTGTGAACATCCAGTCTTTCCAGCACGCTTTCCCAGGGGTTCAACCAACAGTGTTTCGTCATTTTCCCCGTCTTCTATCAGCCCTCCTCCGTCTCCTCCGAAGAGAAGAGGGCGGAGGCTCACGTTTTGGCCCATGGAAGTTATCGCCCGTGGAAGGGCGGCTTGCAGGCCGTCTCCTCGCTAATTGCGTAAGTCGTCTCACGTTTTTCCGTCACAGACGGTAGTCAGGTTCGTCCTGTCCTGTCTCGCCGGCTAGCTTTACATTAAGTAACGGACGAACCCGGAATTAATTCCCTGCTAAATCCCTCATTCGCACCAAGTACGTTTGGCCACTTCATGGTCAGTGCACTGTTCTATTACCTCGTACCATTTAAAGCTTTAAAGGAAGTCTCGTATACACGTGGTGCTATGGTTTAGTGACCCAGTGTCCGGAAAGTATTTGCCATTCTTCGCTCCCATGAGACCAAGCGGGTCGCCGCCTGTAATGGAATCCGTGATACTTTTCTGCGTGAAGGAAGAATGATAACCTGAGCCCTGTAATTCGCTTTTTCCAGGCCCGTTTAAAGCTTACCCTTATGTGAATAATTTCCTGCACTGTCACGTTGCGCTGGTCTCTACGTCAGAAGTGCCCGGAAGTTTCGTGAGCTTGGGAGGATGAATGTTCGTGACTCAAAGCTGAGTGAGTATGGAAGGGCTGCACGTCGTTTAACGCCTGGTTGCTATTTCATACTTGATAAATGCTTGGCCTGTGTAACATCCGCTATTTCAGTTTCGGTGTGGACATTTTCTCAGTGGCAACGGTTTAGTGTAATCTAAAACGAAATTGTGCGTCTGAGTTATTTCACATTTTTCTACCGTTTACGTTTTCCAACTAGGAAACACGAGCGTAAAGAACACTGTGCTGCTTACACACCCGTATTTATTCTTAGTTACTTCACATGTAGCATGAACGAATCTTGTGCGGTTACTCTTGTACGTTCAGTCAAGGGTGACATCAAGACCCTCATAAACCCGCCGGAACCAAACCCATTGTCTGGTGGAATATGATGCAAATTACAATGTCTTTGCAGGTAAACGCACTGGAATGGCAGGTCTCTGCTAAACAAAATGTCCATGTCATGCGATACTCCCGTTCACTACTGACTATTCTGGTTCACGGTAATGGTCTGTTCCCTCCACAAGGGTTAATGAACCCTTGGCTTCGGCGGTACCGACCGCTCGGCGGCCTGTTTGATGGGAAACAGGTGTTTTGACGTTTGATTGGAGGGCGAGCGAGAGAGAGAGAGAGAGAGAGAGAGAGAGAGAGAGAGAGAGAGAGAGAGAGAGAGAGAGAGAGAGAGAGAGAGAGAGAGAGACAGAGAGACAGAGAGACAGAGAGACAGAGAGACAGAGAGACAGAGAGACAGACAGACAGAGAGACAGAGAGACAGAGAGACAGAGAGACAGAGACAGAGAGACAGAGAGACAGAGAGACAGAGAGACAGAGAGACAGAGAGACAGAGAGACAGAGAGACAGAGAGACAGAGAGACAGAGAGACAGAGAGACAGAGAGACAGAGAGACAGAGAGACAGAGAGACAGAGAGACAGAGAGACAGAGAGACAGAGAGACAGAGAGACAGAGAGACAGAGAGACAGAGAGACAGAGAGACAGAGAGACAGAGAGACAGAGAGACAGAGAGACAGAGAGACAGAGAGACAGAGAGAGAGAGAGAGAGAGAGAGAGAGAGAGAGAGAGAGAGAGAGAGAGAGAGAGAGAGAGAGAGAGAGAGAGAGAGAGAGAGAGAGAGAGAGAGAGCAGGGGGAGAGTGATTTTTTTAGGCGTGCCGGACCATAAAGGTCGTTTGCGCCGCCTTTAAAGCGAGTACGTTACATGTCTGTCTATAAAGCGAGCGTTTGCGATCAAGGTGCAGGCAAGTGGATATTTACGTTAAGGAATTTTACGTTATAGTTTGCGTGATATTTTAGGTGCGGAAGGCGAGGTCTGGGTTGGAGACATCTCCCTGATTTCTAAATGGTTTAATTTTTACTTTACTCCTCCACAAAATAATTCGTAGTTTGGGTGGGGGTGGGGGTGTTTTGCGAGTGGCGAGAAGTTGATTTTGCCAGGGTGCCGGCTTTAGCCTACTCTTATCGAAGAGCACCGAGGGATCTTTACCGTGCGAACAAGGAGGTAATTGTCCACAACGCCTATCACGCCGGCCGCCGCGTGTTACTTGTTAGTAGCGGGTTAGTCTAAGCATGCCATGCAGGGTTGTCAGTTGGGTTAGTACGGTGTTTTGCAATTCGGCTCTTCTACGTCCGCTGTACCTCTGGGTAGCCGTTTACGTTATGAGTTGCAAGGCAAATCGGCTCATCTACGGAGAAGAGGTACGGCCAGGTAATGGAGGAGAGGTACCGTGGTAATGGTCAGGTAATGGAGGAAAGGTAATGCTGGCTAGTCTGAAGCCAGGGAGATAATGTCGCCAATTGACACCCGTGAAATGTACGATCTAATCGCACCTGCACCTAAGTGTGGTTGACCTCCAGAGGGAGATGATCCCAGAGACACGAGATGGGATATTTATTCAGCGGCATGTCGGCACATAGGTAAACTAACTGTTGAAGCCTGAAACCTAGTTGAAGTACGAAGATATTAAAAAGTACATGCATTTGTGAAAGAGTACAGGTCAGTCAGTTGAGAGAAGTAGACGGGTATTATGGCAGGTGGCTATTGGACACAGAGCATTAGAGATAAGCAGAGAAACAAGCTATAATTGACATGGTTAAGCACGATTAATGACACAGTCACCTTACGTCAAAGGGTGAACCTTGAGTACACCACGTCGTCCAATAGACGGCGGCACTGGCGCACAGCAGTCGACCGGCGAGCATGCTGGTGCGCTCACTCGCGCTCCGCTACAATTCCACCGGTGACTATAGCCCAATCAGATTTTGCTCCATTTACCACTACTCTTTGGCGTCTCCCAAACAAAAATGCTGAAGCCCATGCCAGAAATTTTCCTCGAATTCCCAAGTCATGCAATTTCCTCAGCAGTCGCCGGTGGGGACAGTGTCAAATGCTTTTTCTAAAATCCAAGTATGCACCATCCACAAGATCACCATCCTCCATCTGGGTCCAATCCTCCATTGTAGCCAAAAGTTGAGAACCAGATGTGAGCCATTCTTCGTGCTAGAGTGTTACGTACGGCCGATGTTGGAGATCTCTCACCAAACGAGGGGAAAAGGGGTTCGGGTCCCAATATTTCCACATAGAATATGGAAAATCAAAAGTTTATATCAGCAGAGTACAATGATGTCGTCGCGTGCTGCCCTCTACCGCACGTAGGAGGAGCAGTGTTTGGTTTGTCCGCCGCATGCTCCGCTGTGCACAGTACTCGCAGCCTCGGAGCATCGGGTGGGCTCGTAGACGTCTGTTGACCTGTACTATTATCGGTATCCCATGGACAATATACGGGGTCATATGGACCAACCATGCGAGATTGGTGACGACACAACAGGTACCAAACAAGGGCGTATGGACCTCCCAACCTACCCGGGAACTCCAGCCATACACGGAATGGACTGAGCGCGGGATGGTGTGAGACGTAGGCACCGTGACACAGCATGGCATCGCTCTAATAGGAAAATTTGGCATTGTGCATTAAGTTTGAGGTACGATGCATGGCGTTACGGCCTGCCAAGAGAGTACAGTTGTGATCGATCCAACAATTTCTTGTCGCGGTTTGGCGTCCGATCTATGTCTGCAGCAGAGGAATCCCACGGCCACAGCACAGCCGCACCGGCCTCTCGTCCTCTTTTGTCCAGCGCCCCTTATAACACCGTATGACAGGGCCTCCTCTAACATGTTAACTAGGTGGGATGCGTCCCACCTAGTGCCGTGAAATCCCACCTAGTTGGGCGAAAAATCCCTAGTCAAAGGAAGCTCCAATGGGGAAAGCAACCAAACAAACCCTCGTACAGTTCCGGTGGCGGAAGTCATTGTTTTCCTTAGAGCGGTGCATTTTTATCAAGAAGATAAAATGGTTGCTAGTCGACAGCACTTCTACCTAGGTCAAATCGGCGAGGAATGTTCAAATGTGAAATATTTCTGTGAAAAAATGCATGGTACAAAGCCAGCAATTGGATCCATTAACTGTGGTATTATAAAAAAAACATGACTTTCTAGACTTCTACACACACCACAAGAGTAGAGGGGCGACGCGAGCCAGGCCGCATGACATGAGTGACGGGAGCTAAATATTCATTTGTGGTCTTTTCTTCGATTTTGCTAAAATTAAGAGACAGATGAAGCTAGATACCTTTGTAAAATGACCAGGTGTGTAACGTGGTGGAATGCTCATCAGTTTTTCCTCCCCCAGGCGACACTATCCCCTTTCCCCCGGGCAAAAGGGGTAGTTGCCCCCGCTGATAATTTATGGGGCCCCAAGAACCGCACCGTGGTTCGGAAAAAAAATTGTGCCGGACCCTCCAAAAATCCGCGGTGGCCCCAAAATTCGCATCGGGACCCCTGCAAATAAGTTTGCAAAATCACATTGCGGACCCCAAAGCATCGCGCAGGGGCCCTGCAAATGTCGCCGGGGGCCAAAGAACGCATTGAGGCACCCGATAATCACATTAGGTGCCGAACAAAATCGCTGTGACCTCTAAGAATGACGCTGTGGGCTCCAAAATGTGGGATCAGGGCCCACAAAATCACACAGGTGCCCTGCAAATCACGCTGTGGCCTCAAAAGGTCGGGCCGGCGCCCCCGAAATAGCGCTCAGAACGCAAAAGGTCTGGCCGGGCCCCTCAAAATCTCGTTGGGGGCCAAAAAGTCGTGCCTGGACCACTGAAAGTCACGCTGTGGGCCCCAAAAGGTCCGGCCCCTTTTTACACTGGGGTCCCTTGAAACCACGAAAGAAGTCTCGCCGAGGTCGGGGGCCCAAGAAGTCTCGCCGGGCCCTTGAAAATGACGCTGGGAGGCTAAAAGGACGGGCCGGGCCGGGGCACTGAAAATCGCACTAGGGGCTCAACAGGTCGTACCGGGGCCGAAAAGTTCCATCGGGACCCCAAGCAAATGAAGCCGGGGCAACGAAAAAGTTCGGACAATAAAAATTATTCTGGTTCCCCAACAATCGCACCAAAGGCCCCCAAAAACGTGTCGAGGCAGCTAAACCTCGCACTAGTAATCCAAACAAATGACGCCGGGGCCCCAAACAAATCGCACTGGGACCCAAAAAAATCGCGTCGCAGCTTTTGAAAAATAAACTGGGGGTGCAAGAGGTCGTGCAGGGACCTCACAACTTGCATCTGCCTCACAAAATCAATTCTTACCCAGAATATAACTGTTCGGTCTCACAAATCGCGTCAATGAACCCCCGAAAAAAAGACCGTCGAGCCCCGGAAAATACACTTGTCGATCAACCGAAAAAAGTCGCACAGGGAGCCTAAAGAATCGTACCGGGACCGAAAGATATCGCGCAGGGGCCTTGAAAAAACCTCTACCCACACAAAATAGCACCACGATTTGATCGAATGGAGCCGAACACCGAAAGATTAAGAACAGATCACAAAATACAATTTTCGGAAGGGTTTTCTCCTCTGAAGGGTGCCATCGCTTGAAAAGAAACTCGATGAGTAGCCGCAGTGGCGTACCAAAGGGAAAATGCCTTCTCCCATCCTGAGTAGAATGGGCACCCATTAATCGTGCCGGGGTCGCCCAAAATCGTGCTGGTGCCCCAATTCGTGTCGGAGCCCTCCGAATTCGCGTAGGGGCCCCGAAAAAAAGGCCACAAAAATATCTCACCTGGGCCGGACAATTTGCAACGGGGCCCTCCAAAACTGCGCTGGACTCCAGGTAAGCACAACGCGCCCCGCAAGCTCCGGGCGTGCCCCCAAACATTTCGTTCTGGACCCAAAATTCCCGTTAGTAGTCGGTAGTAAATTCATGTCGGGGCATACAAAATTCCCGTTGGGGCTCCCAAAAAATGGCGTCGAGGTCCCCAGCTAAGCACAGCATAGCCCAACAAAATCGCATCGGGACTGCAAAAAGATCAAGCCGGAGCCCTCCAAAATAAGGAGTGATTAAACAATGTTTGAGCCAGGAAAATCGTTCAGGAGGCCCAAAAACAGCGCCAGATGCCTTCCACAATCGCGTACGACCCGTAAAAACGTACTGGGGCTGGAAAATTGCGGACGGACACAAAAAATAGCACCGAGGGTCCAACAAAAATCAGACTGAGATTCGGACACTAAAAAATCAGAAGGGGTCCCGAAAAATCGCGTCGAGCGCAGAACACTGGCGGCGGGTCCCCAGAACCATGCGCCTGGGCTCGAAAAGTCGCGCCGGGACCCCCAAAGTCGTGCTGGGGCCCCACAAATATGCGTCAGGAGTCCCAAATAAACACAGTAGGACCCTAAGAGCACAGCGGGAGGCCGAAAAGGCGCGGGTCCTCCAAAGAGCACCGAATCTCGGAAAAAGCGGCAGGGCCTTGAAACATGCGTTGCATGCCTAAATGAGCACACTGGGAGCTCTAATAACCACACCGTAGGCCCTCAAAGTACACCGGGGCCATGAGACTGCATCAGGACTTCAAAAGACGGGCTGGGGCTCGCAAAAAGCAGCATGGACCAAAAAGAACAAAAAGGCCGGGCACTAAATATACACATCGGGGTGCTCAAAAACGCCCCGGTACCTAACAAAATTAATCGGTGCATAAAAAGCAACAACACCCTACCAAGGGCCGGGAGTCTAAAAAATGTGCCGGGCCCCTAACAAAAATGGCTTGAGCCCAAAAACACATCCGTAGACGAAGAAAAACGCAACGGATCGAACAAAAAGAATACCTAGCCAGGGCCTCGGTTCGGTAGCCAATCTGTGAGCATATTTAACCAAAGAAACGAAGTGCATCAAAGATCAGCGAGTATCCGGATCTCAACCACCAGGAAATGTGGGAAAAGATAACTAAGCATCGAATTGAATTTGTCGAACTTTCCCAGCGAAACCCCATGCGAAGAATTCCATCGCGTAAAATATGGCGCAAGACTATCATGTGGTAGCAATTAGCAAATCGTAGGAAGCCTAGCAGAAGCCATAGAATCGCACGAAGTGTGGTGAATGCGCCGAATGCGCAAGTCGGGCATACACATGCACGAACGTTGGCGTGGTGGCGACCGGGCGTTATGAACTGGAATACCTGAAATTGGAAAATATTGCATTTTAAGTGATTTGCACATGTGTAGCTCGGCATTCTGAAGCGACTTGTCAAGGGATACCAACACAAATCGAACAGGGTGGAGAGTTAGGGTTGAAATCCGGTGACCCAGAAACGATGGTGATAGATATTGGGCTCTCTCCACATGACAATTAAGTTGGTCGCTAACTATTTTCGTTTTAACAAAATAAAAAGGATCCTTTTAAAAATATTGGTCGAAATCCGTTGCCCTTAAACCAAGAATAGTGGTAGGATGGGCACCCTTCCCATGACAGAAACCCTAGGTACGCCACTGGGGGGGTACTTAGGGTTAGCCGCGCGCCGAAAGTTGACCTTCCCCCAAGCAGGTGGGCTAGATACGCCAGTGACGCCATATTATGCTTATTAGGTATGAGCAAGAGATCCCACCTAGTGAAAACTCCTTAGAGGATGCCCTCCCGTATGATGGTCTATTCTGTCTAGTGACCCGGGCTATCGAGAACTTCTCTCGAGGGGCAGAAGAGGCAGAGTTCCCATGGAAATTGCTGACCCAGTGAACACTGAACATGCTGCCAGCGGACCACCGACTAATTTCGGGCGGCACGGCGGCAACCTAGCGGAGCGGCAACCCAGGGAGGCGGCAACCTAGCAGAGCGGCAACCCAGGGAGGCGGCAACCTAGCAGAGCGGCAACCCAGCGAGGCGGCAACCTAGCAGAGCGGCAACCCAGCGAGGCGGCCTGCGGCTCGTGATAGCACTGTTGATTTCGATGGGAGCTGCAAATCAAAATGACGGGCCAATGACGCTGCCTTGACCTTGTTCTGATTCAACAACATCGAAGCCCATAGTACTTTAGACACAAAGGCGAACAGAGTTCTCGGACTTATTAACGAGTATTTCGTGCAAATTGATGTTCTAATGCTTCGCATGTTGCACACGTCTCTGGTCAGGCTACACTCGGGATATAGTAATGATATTTGGGCTCATTTCAATAAGGCAGACCAGAAATGTTTGAAAGAGTTTCCAGGATGCGCGATTGCACTCGCACCCGGCCCGTTCAATACATTTTCCAGTCGAGGAGCTTCGCGACTTCAGCAATGGCATTCCTACGAAAAGAAAAATGCGTTCCTCCAGTCGAATTATCTTCCCATGAAGATTCCTGAATCCGTCCCAAGCTTGGCTAGGTTTGATTAGATTAGATTATTTTAAACCAAACTAAAACCAAGGTGCATTTTGCTGCATTTAATTAGTCACAAGTTTATTTCTTGTCAAAGGCTTTTTGTAAAGACAATCCTTCCATATGTGTCTAAAACATGCAATCATGCGGCATACATTCCGCATTTGCTACATTTCGCGCGTGTAAGGATTGTGTCGTCGGCCGACACAGGTGTGTTTTGTCGACATTTATTTGATTCCTAAGGTAGGCCCAGCATTGCTGTCGTTCTGAGTTTGTTCATCGTATGTTGTTCCCTCGTAGACATCGTTTTTAAGTGGATTGTGCCGTATACACATATAGGAATATTTGCTTTCTTTCATATTGCTTTATAATCCCTGTAGATATTGTCGGTAAATTTGCGGGTTAAGGTAATTTTTGATTTTTTGGAATTTATTTTCAAATGCAATGCTTATGAAGGCGCTTAATGTGATGTAACCACTCACTTCCTCTGCAAATGCATACTTTTCGGTTGGGAGGCAAAACACCCAACACCCAAAAAGAGACTTTGAGTTGGGTAACAGCATGGAAATTAATGTTCAAAATCAGGAAAAATGTAACATAGCCTAACCTTACCTAGCCTAACCTTCCATGCAATAAATTATTGTTTTTTGTATAGAAAGTTTAATGTTTTTGATGTGGGTAAATGTATAGTGGAGATGAAGGTCAATCCGGTTAGGAATAAAAAATAATGTATTGATATATAAATCATAGAAGAAATATAATAACCTAACCTAGACTTAGATAACATAGCATAATATATCAAATATATTATCGCATAATATAATATAACCTAACCTAACCAGAAAACCAGAATCGCCCCAAACAAACTATTTGGCCATGATGCCATCAAATCTAGGCAAACATTATTAGCTCTCACCTGGTTGGCTCCCCATATACTCAAGCATCATTCACCCAGAGATGAGTTTCGTGCCCGATGAGGGGAGCCCGTATCGGTAATCTTTACCTTTCGGCCGACACACTGCCAAGGTTAGTGATTTGTAAAGAGGTACAGTGGGGAACAGGGACGTCACAGGAGTCAGGGAAGTGACGTCACAGGAGTCGGGTGTCGGTAAAGATTACCACCTAACCTAGACTAAGATAATGTAGCATAATATACAAATGTATCATAGCATAATATATTCTAACCTAACCTAACTTAACCTAACCGGAAAACCAGAATCCTCCGAAGCACTTGTGACGTCGTGACGTCACTTCCCTGACTCCTGTGACGTCACTGTTCCCCAATGTACACCTCTATGCAAATCACTAACCTTGGCAGTATGTGTCGGCCGAAAGGTAAAGATTACCGCCCGTATCTGCAGGTATGCCAGTGCCCTAGATTAAGGAAAATATGGTTATCAGATAGGCAGGGCAAGACACAGGAACTGGAAAGTGTACCTTAAGCAGAATTTGTATGCTTAGAGTAGCCACTACATTCTGCTAATATTTTGCTGTCAGTCAAGATTTCTGAAAAAGAAAATATAGAGATTAAATACAGAGATTGAGTATAGAGATTGAATACAGAGATTGAATGTAGATATATAGAGATCTCTATATTCTGAATATAGAGAAGTTAAGCTACTCGTCATGCTTGATTAGTATATTATCATGGTTAATCTATTCAATATATTCATGCAACAATGTGCAGAGATTTGAGTGCAATGCAGCTTTAAATGCACCCAGGTCCGTTAAGGTTACTACATCATCAGGCAATGAGTTCCAAGTGGCACAACATCTGAGGCTAAAAAATCTCTTCCTACAATCCACTGATGCACGCCTGTGAGCCAATTTCAGTGAGTGTCCACGTGTGTTCACCAATGGTGCCAGCACAAACATGTCAGGGATCTTAATGGCAGAATGACCATGAAAAATCTTCCAACATTTGATAATGTCTGCTCGAATCAATCTACCTTTCACCGAGTACAGACCTAGTTTCCGTAATCTGGCACCATAATCCAGACCTTCCATCCCCTCTATGTTTCGTGTCCACCTTCTCTGTACTGATTCTAGTCGCCTCAAATCACCTATGTAACCTGTATTCCACACACATGATGCAAACTCCAAAAGAGGCCTGACATGAGTAATGTATAGGGTTTTCATAAATTCAGGAGAACGACATAAAGTAGAACTTAGTAGGTTGCTGGCCAGACTTCCAGCTTTCTGTACTATACCAGCAATGCGTTGATGGAAATGCAAGTTTTTATCTACTGTGATACCTAGGTCAGTATGCATCTCAACAAAGCTTGCGTGAAATCCATCTAGGTAATAATGTGCATAAGGGCCAAGATTTTTCCAGTCATATGACCCATGGTGTGCTTTGAGAACTGCACATTTTTTGGAGTTCATTGCTAGTCCCCATGACTTGGCAGTACTAACCAGTGTTTCAATGTCCTTTTGACCCTGTGAAATGCCAGCCAGGAGGTCTGTGACAGATTTTTACTTCAGTTTCATGTATATTTTTAGGTCATCTGCAAAAACCTTGAACTGGGAGTGTATACCATGAGGCACATAATTCACATAAATCAAGAATAACACAGGACCTAGTACAGAGCCCTGAGGTACTCCACTTAGAACATTCTTTGGTTTTCTGGAAGAGCCAGAGACAAGCACTATCATTTCCCTCCCACAGATAAAATTTTGGATCCAGGTGAGGATTATCTCTGAAATTCCCAGAGCTCTCAGTTTTGTTAGTAGCAGCACATGATTAACAACATCAAATGCCTTTGAAAAATCAAAGAAAATTACATCCACAGCTCTGCTCTACAGCTCTGCTGCTAACATTAACAGCAATGCAAGGAACTTCTGGCCTTGATAGAAGGTTACAGTTGCATCTGGCTGCAAATATTCTGGGTCAGGAATGAATATAGAATTAAACCAGAAACATAAGGTTTTTATGTCAGATTATCAAATTGAGTGCATGAAGTGTTGAATGTACTCTTTATCACATCTCTGACACACCAGGTATGGGTAATTACATGCTATGGGGTATATTTCTGGAGTGAATAATTGTGTATTTCTTTGCCAAATGAAAAGTAATCATTTGCAGAGAAAATGAGTGGTCGCATCATCTTTTTCATGTTAAAATACACCATATTATAAAAACTAAACGACTCAAATTTTACCTTGATCTCCAATAATACCTTGATGTGTTTTGTTGACATTGTATTGCAATCCTTTGAGTTATAGTCATTGGCAGTCAGGGCTGTTTTGTTAATGTTGTACTTTATAGTATTTTACACTATCATATAAGTTGCCCAGTACTAATATTTGTCTATGGAAGTAAGGAAGGGAAATACTCAATTAAAGGTCCTATTCATACAATGAATGTCCATCTTAACCTCAAGATCAAGCAAAGATTGATTATGGCCAAGCTATCGGTAATGGTTCCAGGAGTTGTCATGGGGAATTTGTCTGGAGGGGCCATGTTTTGGAGGGACACCACTACAAAAGCACCTATAGGGTGACTGGCAGGAAAATTTGAGGGGTAGGATGCACTTGGCCTACCTGGAGGGGTGCCTTTTCTGTATGTGTCGGGCCTAAGGTATCAGCAGAGGTCAAACGCCAGACAAACATGCCTGAACACACCCCTCCCAGTTGCCAGCTATCGTGCATCTCTACCAGCTCCTATAAGTATCACCCATATCCCTCGAACAGCTAACCAAAATTGTCATGGACATGAGGAGCACAAGTGCTTGCAGACCCGACAGGATCTGTATTAAGGTTATCAAATTTCGGTTATTTTTTATAGGAGAAGTGCTGCTCGACATTATAAACACATGCCTGACTACAGCTGATATCTCCTCCACTTGGAAACAGTCAATAGTAACTCTCATTCACAAATCAGGAGATCCTTCAGATCCCTCTAATTTTAGGCCTGTCTCATTGGTTCCAGTTATTGCCAAAATCACAGGGAGGGTAGTGCAGAAACAACTCTATCACTATCTGAACTCAAACCACCTACTGGCCCAAACTCAGCACGGCTTCAGACCACACCACTATACGGAAACTGCTCTCATCTCAGTCACGGACAAAATACTAACAGCAATGGACTGTTCGGAAGTAGCTCTCCTTTGCATTCTGGACCTCAGTAAATGCTTTGATGTAATAGATCACACCAAACTGCTCACTAAACTAGAACTCCATGGCATCGATACTGACTGGTTTAGGGCTTATTTGGGAGGTCACACACAGGCTGTTAGCATCTCAGATCAACGTGGAAACAGGCATCTCTCCTCCTTTCTCCCAAATAACAAAGGTGTTTTTCAAGGCTCATCACTAGGTCCACTCGCTATATGATCAACATGGTGGACACGCCCTTAAGCCCACTAGGTCCACTCCTCTATTGCATCTTTTCGAACGACCTCAGTTTGCACGTCCCGGTAGCACACGTCACTCAGTTCGCGAACAACACCCAGGTCCTCATCTCCGGTCGCAAATCTGATCTCCCAAATCTGATAAATCAGATGGAGACATGTCTGAACCAACTTTACGACTACTTCCTGGAAAACGGTTTGAAGGTAAACCCACCAAAACTCAGCTTATCACGTTCGGATCGCGTCAAAATCTTCGCAATATTACCCCGATACGAGTGTGCTTTAGGGACGCCGTGATAGATGAGTCATTCGTGTAGGAACCTTGGGGTGACATTTGATCGCCACATGTCGTGGGATTCCTATGTAGCTGTTGTGGTCCGCAAGTGCACTGGATTCCTTCTGGCCCTGAGCCATCTGCGTCACCATCTGCCAACCAGTACCCTCTTCACTATAGTCAATAGCCTAGTTATATCCAATATCCACAATATCTGTGACGGAACGGGTCGGCAGCAAACATCCACAGACTAGACAAGATCATTAACTTCGCCACTAGAGTTGTGTCGGTCTACGGAAATTTGATCATATTTCTGATGTCCGTAACGAGTTGGCTCTCCTCACCACAGCTGAACTGCATCTATTTCACAGCCTTACTTTGCTCCACAAGATCATTCTGACGGGTGAGCCAACGCACATTGCCGGTCAAATCACTGCAAACTCTACCCTGCGAAACCGTCATACGTGTGCAGACAATCACCTGCACCTGCTAGCCATAATAGAGAGGCGGGCCGCAGGAGATTTATCTACTCGTCTGTCTTCCACTATAACAAACTCCCAACTGAAACAAAAACATCGAGGCTGTCTAACTTCAAGAAACATGCACTAGCTTATCTCCACGAGCAACACTAGTCACACAAAAAACTTACAAAATGGATTTGTGTACACTATGAACCCACCTTTAGGCCATTACTTTCCTATCACTTATAAACTACCCGTTTATAGCTCGTGTTGCAAGCAGGGTGTGTGTAGTGCAGATAGCGATATGGGTATTGCATTATGTTGGCATATGAATGTTTGTTGCATGTCTGCTCCCACTATTGACAACAAATCTATCCTTTCTTTGTAAATATCTGTGAGTTATACCCAGACTGTCCATAACAGCCACCATATGTGGAGGGCATGTATCGTGAAATAAATAAATAAATATGTATGGTACATTGGGTACGGTCTGTACACTGAGCATGTAGTAGCCATATGCTGAATTTTGTATGGTCATTATGGCCAGCATTGTTATTATAGGTTTTCAAAGTTCCAAGGGATGATCAGTGGTGGTTTTATCAGCTTCCTCTTGAAAGCATTGCAAACTGCTTGGCATTGTCCTGAAACTGAGCTCACCTCAAGAGGGGCTTGGAGTCAGGTAGTATAGCATGAAAAGTAATGTTCAAAATAAAGAAGAGATACAACATAGCCTAACTTAGCTTTACCTTCCATGTGGGAAAACATTTTTTTTCATGGAGAATTTCCAAAGAATGTTTTGTTCTAAAAAAAAATCCATCTTGAATAATCTAACCTAATATAACCTAACATAACTTAGCCTGAACGGTTCTCAAAGAAAAAGAGGCTTTTAAAGCAATTTTTAACATGTTTCTAACAAAATCCTAACCTTATATAACTTAACCAAATTTAACCCCTTTGTATGCTTCAGGGAGGTAGCATGTGTGTAAAACTTGTTTCATTGTTACCTTGAACTGCAATAATACCATTTTAGTGAAACTGGACTTAACTGCAAAAAAAGGAAATGTATCATAAAGATCAGGTACTCAATGATAAAGACCTGGACATACCATTAAAAAAATGCACTGCCTCTTGCTTACCATAACATATTAATTTGTCAAGCTGTGCTTCACATGCTGCACTGGGTGCTACATGACCGATGTAGTCGATGCGCCCTAAAGCCCTAATAACTAACTTCACATGCTGCATCAAGCATTCACTGTATTGCAGTTGTTTAGTGTTCACAAGGTATGTTTCACACATGGTTTGCCTCTGGGAAGCAGAATGAGGTTTGGTTAGGTTAGTTCAGATGCTTTTCAAATTTTGAGAAAAAGGTCATTTTTCAGATATGTTGTAAAAAATCATGTATTTTTTAAATTCCAATTACAGTTAGTGCATGTTTGTGTTAATTTACTAGCATCGGCAATGTGGAAAGAGTGTTAGGCCAGCTAGTCAATTCTGTCACAGAATGAGTCGCAAAAAAGAGTCATTGTCGGAGCTCATATGCAGAGGTAGGTAATAATCATTAGATAACCCATAGGATTTTTTTTATTTTATGAATTAATTGTCAATATAATACGCAGGAGCTCCTCGATTCAATGATACCTTCATTGTGAATTTGAATAGCAAGGAGCAACATGTGCAAAAACAGCCCGATTTTGCACCTCCATGTCAAAGTTGAATTTTGTCTCCTGGGAGATTGAAACAATTTGAGAAATTTGAATGAAGTATGGCAACAGTTCACTCATAATACACTCTTTATAGCTTAATCCTGCCATTGGAATGTGATGCTCTTCATTCACAAATTATGACGTGAATTGGAGTACAGAAGTGGAAAACTCATGTTAATATGGAAAATTGGGACACAAATGGACAAATATTCACAATGTTTGATATGAATAACCATGACAAATGTCCATATAGAATGTTTGTAAGGAAGATAATAACTTTGAGCAGAGGTAAGCATGAATATTATTTAACAAGAAGATGCCAAATGTTTTTCTCAGCTAATTGCTTGAGAAATTAAAATACAATTTGAAGGTTCAAACTACAAGTGGTCACACGAGACCCATACTGATGAATTATATGGTGGTGGCTAACATGTAGTCAAATCCACTTTTCATTTCTAAATTGGCAGTTGATACCGTTGAATTATTGTGTGAATCAGACTGGTGTCTGGATGAAAGTTGGATGTTCTTACACCAATTTTGACATGTAGGTTTATGCATGCATTTTGTTAATAGAGTATGTTTTCTCTCTCTCATTCATAATTTGTGTTAGTGCAATGCTGTCATAGTTCTTTGGCCACCAGGTATTTGCATGGACATATGATTATATGGTACTTCTGGATGTAGTCGAGATGTAATCATTTTGATTAGTAGTGCCTGGTGTGTAGCCAGGTGATGTTAAACTTGAATGACACCTCACTCCTACCACAGGTATCGGAAGTGGATGACTCAGATCTTGAATCTTTTGGTGGTTTCATTTGCGGCAGAGATGCAGCCAAGGGGGACCTGGGGCCTGCCCCCTCCATAGCATACAAAATATACTAGGTCAAATGATACATTTTTAGACGTTCACCATGCAAAGTCATGAATCTTTGGCTCCCTTTGCGCGCCAGAAGCTTTCTCTTTTTCTTTCCACTTTTTGGGTTGTGCTCCCTTTAGGAAAATTAGGCTGCGCCACTGTTGGTGTTGCTTGTTAAGGTCGTTCATGGCACAGGGGTGTGTGTGCTGGTCCATCCACAGTGGTTGCCTGAGGTGGTGTTGATGCCGAGTATCCCACCTGGATTTGAGGTACTATGCTGCCTGAAGCTTGCCTTGATGACCATTTCTTTTTATGGTAAATTTCGGCACCTCTCCCGACCGATAGCCCAAGGGATTACATATGGGTATGACACCACAGGGGTAACGTTTCTCTAGATTCGCCTGGTGGTGTGTGCCAACCGAGAGCTGTCTCGGTGTCTTGTTGGTCCCAACTCGCAACTGAGACATCGCTTCCGCCATAGGGCGGATCAGAACATTTCGCCTCTGTGCCACACATGCACACATGCACACACACACATACCACACATTCTTTGACAACATGATGGGTCATGGCGTCCGGCCAGCGCCTTCGTGTGCCTGAAGTGGGTGCCATGCTCGCCAGGTGTAGAGGCTCGGTCGCACGCGCATCAGCTACGCCACCCACACGATGAACGCCCAGGGTGCCGACGGTGTGAAGCTAGAGGTGGTGGACGAGGCGCCGGACCAACTGCCCGACCAGGCTCTGGAGGACTCGCTGGTTGTGCCGCGCGCCAACTCGGAGGACCCAGCCGATCCGGATGATGATGTGAGATGATTATTCGGATGATGATGAAGTCGCTGCACTGGTGGGTGCAGGGATGGACGGACCAGCGTGACAGCGTGTGGATCGCGAGTTCTCATAAGAATCCCTGAATCCTCACTGAAATGGTGGAAATGATGGTTCATGTGTATAGGTAATTAGTCTGCATGGTGATGTATTGTATAAGCCTGTTTTTGAAATTAGGAGGCGCCATAGGTTTATACCTCTACCTAGCTTTCACCATTTACATCTCAAAGGAGGCCAGAGTTATCCAACGTTGGCTTGAACCTCCACTGTGTTTGTAATTCAACCTGGGACCCAATGGGCTGGGCCCTCAACGAGTTCGCCGGCTGCTCCAATCCGAAGTTCCTGCTCCACACACTTTGGTTAATTCCGCACTTTGACACCGTTTGAAAGCCACAATAAAAGCTGTTGAGAAGCTTGTTGTTGGTAGTGCGATTGTGTTGTTAACAGCCTCTCCAACTAACATGTGAAAGCACGTGATTCCATTCGTGATCCTCCCAGCGAATGTGCCCATGTAATTATATTGTGTAAGATAGTTGCACAGTTTTTTTTCTGTAATGGTACGTCGACGACGTCAGTCCATTTTGTACACTAGTCGGAGGCGTGTTCTCGATGTGTATTTCTGGGTACGAACAATTTGCCCTTGTCCAGATGAAACTTCTACATGCCACATTTCTCCCAGACGGGTGCAGAGGCTATTGAGGTGTTCGCCTTGCGAGAACATATTGCTCATCTGACGGTCTCATGGACTGAACATATTGGGTTCCATTCATTTCAATCTTCCATTGGCAAAAAGCGCGGACTTGTTTTGTTTGTTTTGTTGTATTACTTGCTTTTCTGGTTAGCCGCACATCGTGAGGACACCACACGTCATTGTGTGGCCACACATTTGTACGATATCCGCCATTGCGGCGGTGGTGTACCATTTTGACGGAACTTTTGAGAAAGGCAGCTTGTTGGGACCAAGGTAGAAGGAACGGTATATTGCTATGGCATCCAAGAACCATCGCAGAATATCATCAGATATTCTGATGATATTCAGTCTGATTATTTTAGCAGTGTTTCTATGGCAGATGTTGCACCATTAAGGTAAAGGTCAGGTGGAGTCGGGGGTAAGGTGCCTTTATCCCAACTGAATGGTTGTTGGTTCGAGTCCCACCCTTCCCTACTTTTCGCCCGCGACTAATCTACATGAGAGATTGGCGACGCTATATGACCCAACAATCGACGCGTCTTAAAGCCAATAACCACAACGTAGTGAAATACAGCCATGCCAATGATCACGGTATCATCATAGTAGCCACCGTCGGGTCGTTGCCGCGATATCGGTGTTGGAAAAAAAGAAGAACCTTGGGCTCTTTCGCGACGCATTCAACTGCTAGGTCATATAGCGTCGCCAGCCTTGTTGGATTGTAGCTTTACGACGCACTCAGCAGCTGAGGTCATATGGCGTCGCCTGCCTCTCACCCTGGCAGGAAGGGCGGGCATCGCGGGGAATCGAACCCGGTACCTCTGACATGCCAGACTCTCGGATTAACCACTGAGCTACCGACGCTCGGCGTCGCCAGCCTCTCAGCTTAACCACTGAGCTACCGAAGCTCGGCGTCGCCAGCCTCTCACGCCAATTGGTCGCGGGCGGCCTCGGCACTCCCGCCGGCTGTTGGATTCGAACCGACGACCTTGCGATCAATAGTCCAACACCATGCCGACCGAGCCGCCGCGCCGCGTTGCAGATCGACGAGACGCTGTCGGAGCGGCTGGTGGGCCTGACGGAGATGCTGCCGGCGCCGGTGCGCGACTTCTCCTGCCGCATGGTCGGCGGCTCCGTCACAGGGGTCAAAGGTGGGTCGCCGGCGGCGTTGGCAGGGTCGAAGGTGGGTCGGCCGGAGCGCCGCGGTCAGCCGGCAGATGTGTGCTTCCCGGGTCCGCCGCTGGCGTGAGAAGCCGGTCCCGATCGTCATCGCTGGGACGCGGGCCAAGGCCAAGGCCTGGTCGGTCACTCTGGCCAGTCCTGGACCGTGACCGCGTGGCCATCTGTTGCCCCCATTGATGACCTCACCGACCGCCAGTGATGAATGAGACAGCTCACCGACCGTCAGTGATAGTGAGACAGCTCACAGACCGTCGGTGATAGTGAGACAGCTCACAGACCGTCGGTGATGTGAGACAGCTCACCGACCGTCGGTGATGAGTGAGACAGCTCACAGACCGTCGGTGATGAGTGAGACAGCTCACCGACCGTCAATGATGAGTGAGACAGCTCACCGACCATCGGTGACGTCATCAATGGCCGCATAAGTTGGTGAGCGGCTTGTTCGGCCTAAGGGCGGATAGGTGGATCCACCACCAGAATGAAGTGATCGAGCGGGTTGGAATGTCGGCTAGCTTGTGGTTATGTGTAGACTAGGCTAAAATGGGAAATTGTGATATGTGGGGGAGCGGGGGGGGGGAGCGTTCAGAACTCCGTTGACGGTGATCCACTTGTGTTCAAAGTGAATCATGGTTGAATCGTATGTGTTTTGTTTGATGTCGTGGTCCCAACAACTCTAGGACCGACGCAAAAGGAGCAGCACGCGCACCACAATGTTAACCGAGACGGTCGGTGGAATTTTATCGCGCTGAACGGCGGATGGTAGGTGCAAGCACCAATGTCGATGCTTCTTCGGTAAGGATGTCTATTCGGTGTTCAGGAAGTGGTACATACCACCCTATTTCAGGAATAATTTATCGATGGACTTCCGCGAGTTACGGCATGGACACACCTCGCGTGAACACGCAGGTGTGTTCAACTGCCCGGCGAGGGACGAGATCGCGACAGTGACGCCGCACTGCTTTCAGGGGCGTACGGCCTGCTGTGCTCCACCGCGTGGGTGTTCTTCTCCTCGGCGGCCATCTTGTTCGCGCCGCTCGTGTTCGAGGTTGAGCGCACTCAAATGGAGGAGATGCACAAACAGCAGCAGCGCCAGGTCGGTGGTGGACAGAGTCGTGGACGGGGGGGGGGGAGCGACTGGCGGTCATTTGGTACGGCATGGAGAGGAAGGGCACCCGGTGACGGCTTAAACGGGTGCCCATCCATCGTGGAGAGGGTGTGTGTGTGTGTGTGGTTGGGGTTTTAGGGCGCATCGACCGTGGTAGATCATTTAGCGCCCACGTCGTGGAGAGGGCAAGTTCCATGGAGGCAAGTTAAGCTGGAAGAAGCCTCGTCGTGCCGAACAGATATACAAGGAATGGAGGTTTGTGGGGCTGAGCAACATCAACCCGCGTGCCACTGGGGTAGGCAGCCGACCGCACGCCATGGGGGGGGGAGAGAGAGAGAGAGAGAGAGAGCAGTGGCAGAATCTGGTGGCAAATT
Source organism: Ashinkailepas kermadecensis (assembly GCA_034440615.1). Classification (NCBI taxonomy): domain Eukaryota; kingdom Metazoa; phylum Arthropoda; class Thecostraca; family Neolepadidae; genus Ashinkailepas; species Ashinkailepas kermadecensis. The sequence goes on from JAOTOM010005004.1 coordinate 97,002, forward strand.
TTCCACCTGCGTAGCTTGAAAAGCTGTGGGCCGATTTCGTTGTTTTTAGCGAGAAGCGACAGAGCTCAAGAAGATATGCTTGGCTAATTCAAGTATATTGACCTGATAGCTACATGTGGCGCCACAGTGCAGTCCAAACCCCAACAGCTGACCTATTTGTCGAAGTTTCGATGTTAATTGAGCATCATAAAATGAAGTAGCGCAAAGACAGAATTTGAGAGTCGTTGTGCGCCTTATATCCTGAAATGGCCAACAAGGCACCCATGGATAAAGGGAAGATCGATGTCTCGGTGGATCATGTGATATTCTGAGGTCAAATATTGAATATCGCCTTAAGCCCATGTGGTGTATGTTGCGACACTGAAATTTTGCCGGCAACCCGATGGACACAACCAAAACTTGTACCATCACATGGGGATGTATGCCCCCTATTTTTGGTGACCATTGATTTTTTACATTAAAAAAGTATGCAGGGCTGCAAGATGTCACGCAACGTCAAAGGCTAAGGCTAATGCCGCTGATGCTGGTTAGGTACTGACCGCAAACAGTACGGCGGCGAGGCACTCTGGTTCTGACAATACTGACACCATTGCTGGACATTTGGCATGCCATATCAGCCATTTCCAAAGTGATAGATTGCAATCAATAGATATAATTTTAGATAGATATAGATTTTAAAATTGTATTATGTAATTATATATAATACATCTATTTTAAGTTTTATAATATAAAATAGATCACCAATCAGATATTTGCGATCTATATTCGCAATCTGGGTCTGAGTCACATATATTCTGGTTATGGGGAGAAAGTAAGACATATCGAAAAATGGAACAATACATACTTTGCATTTGCACATTTTTTGGACAACCACGTTGCACAAAAAATACGTTCTGAGATGGAAGCATTATTGCTTACTCAAGTATCTGTCACTTGGCGAAAACCGATTGTTAATATCATCGTTCCTCGATTTTTGGCATTTTTCTGTGCACCCTTCATTTCGTTCAAAAGTCGCGGAGGTGATGTCACCATGACGTCACTCACGCCCGACCCATGGTTAGCTAGAATGTTGTTTTTGGCTACAAGCTGTGTAATTGATATGCGAACAGGCACCGACAGTTGTAAATTGATATAACTGCGCGTTTTTTAGTTCTTACAAAAATTTGCCGGGGCGGATTCTGATCTCCTCCTCCCCAGTAAATCGAGGGTTAATGTGGGTAGGCCAATAGCTGACAAATGACTGAGCTTGGCCAACGGCTAGAACACAACACCAGCAAGAGCAGAACGTCAGCAAAAACACAGCGAGTTGCTCAATCTGCAGCAGACATACCTTCCTGCTTTCCTACTTTCCTGTTTTACCCTTCTCTGCACAAATGCGCATAGAGAAGGGACGCACAATACTTCTCTTTTTTGGGGGGGGGGCGGGGGGAGTGATGTGTGTGAAACGTTCATGGCTGCTTGGGTGTCCGTAGATTCCTATGCATTTACCAGTTGTCTTCAACTCTGATTTACATTGCTCGTGGGCATGTTGAAAATGTTGGTAGGCTAACATTATGATTGAAGATTTATTAAAAGACTAACCTTAAAAGATATCGGTCTTCAAAGATGTTACACAAAATTGTTTGCATCTTCTTTGAAATCCTGTTCTCGTTATCGTCATCATTATGAGGCAGCCTGGGGACGCATATGTTGGAATGTGAAGGGTAGGAGGCCATGGCGCACATTTTTTTGTGGTCTTAGCCAATAACCCTGTTGATCAATATGGCGTTAGGCCCTCCACCTTTCATTAGCGTTCCCACAGCCCCAGCTGGTGAGGAGACCGAAAGTTGCTGAGGGGTGGTTGCTCCGACATATCCCCCTCGGTTCTGACCCTTTCTTTCTAACAAACAGTATACTAATGTTGAGTTGGAATTGCCGTGGTGATGAGCTCTGGATCGAGAAGACTACAGAGCAGGGCTGGATTTTCGGTTTTGAACCTTGGATGTGAAGAGGAAATGTGTTGGCTGATTGAACACGGATACAATATTTTTCTTCAAGTCTGATACAGGAATATCAGTTTGCACTTCCCAGTGAATCTTGATCAATTTATCACAAAAGCAGTTTATCGTCAACTCGGACCATTCAGCCTCGAATCGAGACAAATAGAGGAGGATAATATTATAGAGGGTAATGTTCTGGATGTGAAAAATCTGGGAGTAGCCTATTTTCCCAAACCTGCCACAGACGTTAGCTGGAGGATCAGTGAGCGTGCCTGTGCCTGTGCCAACGGCGTGTACCACCGTGTCAAAATGTGCCAATATAAGCCGTCATCGTTGTTCGCTGTTGGGTTTGACTGGCCTCCCACGGTATAGGTGGTATCGCTTGCGTCACGGCAGTGATGGTCATTGGTTTTAGCCGGAGCAGCAATGCCCGGCCAATTCGTCGTACAGGAGTGATTGGTGGCTCCGCTATGTGAGCAGTCTGTAATGTGCATTTCGTTGAGGACAGATAGATGGCGTGCATGTTCGCAGAATCGGAATCGCGGGGCGACGTGCCGCAGCCAGTATGACATCACGCGGGAACAAGGATGGGGGCGAAAAGCCTCCACGTGAACGATGTGAACAAAACCACCTCTGCGATTGTCTGGTGTGGCTATTGTATGGATAATATTTGTCTCGACATGCCGGTTCGCTGCCATAGCGGTTTGATCGAGGCCCCCTAAAGCCCCCCCCCCCCCCGAAAAAAAACTAACTAAGCAGCCGTAGCTATGGTAGGAATTCCTCATGCCGACGCGTCGGCCTGTGACGCGTTCGGTGCTAGCGTGGTCCGCTGGGTGTGCCCCCAGTGTGCTGATCGTCACCGTCTAGTAGAAGAAAACCCCAGCAGCAGACATTGACTCATAACCGTTATCTGCGTACTGGCTACTGGGAGGTTCTGCTGCGTGATTGGTATTCGAAGGGGGTGACGTGTACGAGCCTCGGCAACCACGCGCACTCCACTGACCGGAATGTACAATAAGATAATAATCGAGGAGTCATCTCTACGATTGCATTGGTGCTTCTTCATCACAAAATTATGTCGAAAATTTGCTGGTGTGGCTTCACGGATGTTCAGTGATTAGGTGTTCAAGATTAACTGAAACGTGCAAGCTGAGATTCTCATATTACAGGTTTACAGAAAATATTATGTCCATTCCTTTCCCTGAAATTTTCCTCTCCACATTTAGAATTAAGAAGTCCAAACCCAAGCCTATGTTTTAATCCATTGGTTGCTTACGGTATTTCCAGCAATCTCTTGTAGACTACTTCTCAAATCAAATGCATCTGTTTTAACTGAATTGCGCGAAATGGCAGCATTCGTGGAACTATTGCTAGTCAATCATTCCCGGTGAGTACATCTCCATAAATCTAGCGGGTCACTTCCCATATGTGCATTGTATCGTGCAACCTTATCTGTTCGGTCGTGTGGCTGGTAGTGTTGGTAATTCGGTGCCCGCGTTCCAGATTCTGCTCGGCCCGAACGCGGCCATGTCTGGCTCCATGATGCCACCTCCGGCGGCTGGGATGTAGAGCTGCGTGATCTCCACGCGCCCGCCAACCGGGCATGGACTCGTCCGCGCAGGCGCAGTGGTGTGTAGTCGTCGACAGCAGAAGCCGCCGCGCCCGCGACGGCCGGAATCGTGCTGCTATTGACGAGAAACTCGACCCTATCGGGTATACGATCATGTGGAAAAGCGAACGTTGCCGACATTCGGCACTTTTCGGCGGATGTTGCCACATCGAGGCTGTGCCGTGGCCACGTTGAGACATTGCTCTCGTGTTTTGGCTGCCGTTGTCGACCCCCCCCCCCACCCCCTCCACCCCGATACAGCCTTAACGGGTCTGACCTCATTGCGAAACCCGGCTACATTAATTGTGAAGTGACGCCGAATTGTGTGAATGCTTGGTGTTGTGAGTGCGTGGCTGGGCGTTTGAGTTCCGACGATCGAAGTGTTTATGTGAACATCGTGCTCTGTCGTAGTCAAGGTACAGAAGAACCAGATCACAATACATGCCACTGGGTGTGAAGTTATCGTCTTAGCAGATCCGCGGGCGCTGTTGCCACATAAATCAGCTGAAAACCGACGACAGACCGAATTGGTCCACATGAGCTCACTGTTGGCGCGTTATGTGGATGTTGGCGCCGCTCCTAAATGGATAATGTGTCGTATTATGTTCTCACTACCCGCCAGTAAGTCGATGCGCCCTAAAGCCCTAATAACTAACTAACTACCCGCCAGTATCACGAAATTGATTATTTGTGGAGTGGAGAGGGATGAGGTTGATGTGGAAAAAATCCAACTCATCAAAAAAGCGTGTGCAAATTTATATGGATAATGCCTATCGAGTTATTTTCCATGACTTGTTAATTGTTTGATGATGGTGATCATGTCAGGAGTGTATCTGTTGGCTTTACCGTCAGCAGTGCTGCTGCCAGAAGCTATCAACGAGTTTGAAGACGCAAATCTCACTCATAGCCGGCAGCAAAAGGGGAAAATGGCCCTTAGTGGTGTCGAAAAGAAAAAAGTTATGCAAAAGCAATTATTAAGTGTGGATCTCCAAGTGTCCAGACATCCAGGACACTGCCACGTGCGCTGGTGTGGTTTTCTATGTTACAAAATCGTGCGCCGAGTGGTATTCTAGATCGGTCTATTCCAGTCAACGCCCATGGGCATAATGGTAAAAGTCGAGAAAGTTATGGTTGCCGGGACACCCACAAATATATAGGAACCCACACGGCTGACCACCGGTCAAGGTGAGCCCGTGGCAAAATGTTGTAGTCGTGGGCGTCACTGAGGCTGGTGAATCGTGAACTGACCAGCGCGTGTGGTCCTGGCAGCCTCCTGTACCGCCACCAAGGTCTCGCTCGGCCGTACTTGGAAACCATTTGCCAATCGTGGAGCTTTGCCACAAGAGAGAGAAGCAGGGTGGAAAGGTTTCCCCATCCCGGTCGCGTGACGCTTTGGCTTAGCAAGAGCCAGGACAAACTGATTTTCCTTTCCCCACAACCTCCAATTTTACCACCAGCCTCCAAAGGTTTGGCGAAGCCAGTAAGCGCTGCCCCTGGCGTGCATAAAGTAAGCGGAGTGCAATGATAGCCGGCTGCAGGGTGTATCCGCCAGGCGGGGTATGTCGCTGGTCGCCACGCAACCCGCATTAAAATGTAATCACGAGCTACGCCATTGGTGCAGTGAATCACTCCTCAACTGGCAGCTCGAGCTCGAGTCCCTCCAATGTTCGGTTGCGCTCCTCCAGAAATTTCGAACTTTGACATGGGATGCTATCGGTTAACCACTCCAATTTATTTCAAATTAATCAGCTTTATTGTACTGTGCGCCTTCAACAATATATTAAAGCTCCATTCGTGGTTCGCTTAGAGCATGCATGTAATTGCTTTGTCAACGCGCTGATACACGATGACTAGGGGTCGCTAATTCAGGATGTCTGCTCCCCCACTCCTTCCCCCGCCCGAGACCGAACTGTTCCGATGCACACTACAGGAATGGAAATTGAACTGCGCATCGCGACTCGAAAAGAAGTACTGGAAATATTTCACTTTTATGGAGCTGTTTATGACCTCGCACGGTATAATGCGGAAAGTACACGAGGGGATTATGCATTCAAGGAGCTGTTTATGATATACGTAGGGCGGTAGTGTGAGGGTGTTGCGCCGGTTCCTTGATGATTTCGATGATTGCTCTGCTCTGCTTGTGTTGGGGTGAAGGTGGCGGCGGGTTTGAAGGTCGACGCGGAAGAAACACTGGCGGAATGCATCGACACGCCGGTGCAGCCATGCGGCGAAGGTCATCGATAGAAGGGCGCAATGACTCGATTTATGGACGATGTGTGAGTGTTGAGGTTGATGTACCCGTGTACACAAATCAGAGAACAAAGAGCTGGCTTGTGTAGTCCTGACGCCGGCGGTGGGCGTGGCTACATCAGAGTCGCCGGCGGTGGGCGGGGCTACATCGGATTCGCCGGGCGGAGGGCACCCATGGGCGACATGAGGGGGGGGCGGACAGCTGGGGGCCCTGAGCAGTCGCAAGGAGCTTTGGCGTCTATTGAGCTTGGACTCGCTGTGGTGCTGTGGACGCTGTGCTACTGTTGCGGTTGTGGTACTGGGGACACTGGTGGAGAAGTTCCACAATTGTATTGGTGGGGCCCAACGCGTGGAGGCAATGAGGGCTTCCAATTTGGTTGATGGGACGCATCCCATGGGTCCTATGTTAAGAGAGCAAGGAATTGGTGGGACCAAGGCAAGGATGGTGGGGGTCAGGCCCAACAATACTAAAGAAAAGTCCACCCCTGGCGGGGGAGAGGGTGACCAGTGTCTCATGGGTTGGCCATCTTAGCGACAGATGTGTGGCTCTAGTTTTCTGGAACCATGTTTTGCACTTGCTTCCTGGGAACCCAATCGGCTGCCGTGTACAGGTGCCCGTGTACCGAGATCGTTTTATTCAGCACCTGTATCCCGGAACCATATCTGGATGCCCGTGTACTGAGATCGTTATATCCAGCACCTGTATCCCGGAACCATATCTGGTGCCCGTGTACCGAGATCGTTATATCCAGCACCTGTATCCCGGAACCATATCGTGTGCCCGTGTACCGAGATCGTTATATCCAGCACCGCTATCCCGGAACCATATCTGGCACCCGTTTTCTGGTGCCATCTTGCTTGTGCTCCAGGATATATGATGCGGAATAGTTTGTAATAAAATTATATTTAAAATGAGACGGGACGTGCTGAGTACCGCATTTATTTTATGGATTGATTTTATGGTTGATATTTTATGGTTGATAAGCTACTTCACTACTTCAAGGCTGTCTCCGTGGTGTTGGTGTGATATTACACGTGGAGCACAACTTCCCTAATGTCTCATTCATTATCATGGTGTACTATTTGCGTGGTGAATGTGACGTCAGGAAGTAGATTACCTGGATAGCAAATATCCGACTCTGCGCGCGCTTGAATTCAGTGTCCGTATTCTGACATGCATTGAAGCAGCGGCGGATACAAGGTGAGAGGGGCACTGGGGGCATGTTCCCCCATGGGAAGGTGACACCCCTCCAGCCGGGGAAAGGCGCCCGTCCCTCTGGGAAGACTCGAGTGTACCCCATCCATTTTTTTTGTTCAGCCAGAGGCGCCTCTCGGAAGGCATAGGCGCCCCTCCAGGTACTTTCACAGTGGCGCCCCTCCGAACATGTGCCCCATAACAATTCCTGTGTCCGTCTCTGCATCGAAGTAGACTCGAACATAAGCTAGATAAATTTCAATATATGTAAGTGTAGCCATTGGTTGTGTTGTTGTTTTTAAGCCCCCCCAAAAAAAAAAAAAAAAGAGGGGGTTTTTTTGATGGTTTCAACCGACCCTAAATCACCACTGAAACGATAATGAAAACCTCCAACTTCCATGTCTTAAAGGAAACTAACCACCTTGCCGAATTCTGCAATCATACTAATTAGGGGTAATGATGCACCTGAAAATGAGAATATGACATTGGTTTGGATATTATGCCCATACTTCAAAAAAAGGGATTTTAAAAATTTTTTTTTTTTTTTTTTTTTGCTAAAAAATTTTAACAAAAAAAGCAATATAAATTATATAATATAATATATAATATATATATAATTATATATATTATATATATATATATATATATATATATATATATATATATATATATATATATAATATAAAAAAAAAATAAAAAAAAAAATTCAACCCAAATGAATGTGCGCGACGAGTTTCTTTGATGGTTTCAAAACCGACCCTAAAAGGCCTTATAACTTCGGCTGGAAGATTTTTGGGCAAAGGAAAAAAAAAAAGGAAATCACCACTGTTAAACGATATCTAAGTTAAAACCTCCAACTTCCATGTTTTTCTTGAATAATGCCTGCAGTGCCAATTGGAAAATGAACGGCATGCGCGCATAAACGGATTTCACACCGGATCTTTCCCAGCATTCGACTCGATTCACGCATCGCTGCCCAATGCCAGCTCATTGACACTACTAGCCAGCAATCACACGGATGGTTTATTGGCGTCTAAAAACTGTCAATGTTTTTGCAGTGTGCATGACTGACAGCCACACCCTGGTCTCACACACTTTTGCAGTGTGCATGACTGACATCTTGACTGTGACATCATGACTGTGACATCTTAACTGTGACATCTTGACTGTGACTGTGTCACACTACGGCTATGGACTGTTCTTCCGTCGCATCCCTGTGGAAGCTTTTCAATGACTGTGAGTTATGACTTACTTGACTATATTTAACGAGTTGCATGACTAGATCTCCGGCGACATGCACTTCTTTACACCGATAAATCCAATCAAACAGCGCATGTAATGATGTAAATAACTACCCTACAACTTAGACAAACGACTCGGAAGCGCTACAAAGTCTTCGGATAATCCCGCGGACCTGTCGCAGTATCGTGATGGTGGGGGGGGGCGGACGGTCGGCTCAATACAGTCATCAAATGCCAAAACACAACCAATTGATCAATCAACGAAATATCTCAAATATATAAATATATACTGTCATGAGATGTGAAGTAGTACCACACTCTGTTGTAATGAAAACCATGAAAGATGGCACCTGTTGCGCCCGAGCCTTAGCAGATGACAGATAGTGTCACAAATCAACCAGCAAAATAATTCAAAAGCTGAAGCGACTTACCTACTACCCGGCCACATCTACACCAGCCCGTCTACGTCGGCCGCTTCGATATTTATACTGGAGAAATCAGCGTTCAGGTTGCGTTTACAGACTAAAACAGACTATAACCTGGTTGGGGTTTCGTGACTCGTCTACACAGCAGTGAGTGTCCTGTACGAAAAGTTATCGTCAACAAAGCAAACGACGGTTTTCTACGGTAGTAGATGCTGGAGCTGTTGCTGACGCTGCCACAGATGCTAGATGCTGCTGATGATCGGTGGAATGGAATCTCATGTGGGTGAGCTATCAGCCTTTTGCCTGAAGCATTTCGGGGATCCCTGCGGTGGCCCTTACACGCACACACGCTTCCGCAGTGATCACCCCGTATGGACGACGCGCCATGGCGAAACAAAACGTTCAGGAGATAATTGTGCATTAGAGGCTGGGATCCTTGCTTGAGTGCATCGCTACCATAGACGTAATGCTGCGTTATACAAATGTTCCGTATCGCCCCAATACGTGTACAATGCAACGCAATCCATCGCCGAAACGTTTAGCACAGGATCAAACAATACGCGGAGCCAACGAGTACGTCCCTTACAGGGACGTGCTCGGTGGCGTCTCTTACAGGGACGTGCTTCCAACTTCCCTGTAGGGATCCCTCGGAGCTCTTCACTTCAAGGGTCCCTTGGTGTGAAGAATCCCTTCAACAGCACACGCCATCCACAACAGAACGCCGCCGTAGGAACTCCCTGTCGGTGAAGGGGCGGTGGAACCTCTTGTCAGTCGTCACCTCCGCAACAGTGGTCACTGCACCGCCCCCGTTATCGGTAGAACTCCAGCCGCACCGTCGCCTGGACGCCTCACACCACTCGGAACACCGTGTGCAGTCTCCCTGGCACTTGCGGCGACTAGCGACGCATCTGCGGCGGCCGGAGCGCCCTACAGCAGACAGTAGAGTCCCTGCGCGTGCAGCATGTTGATCACCATCGCCCAGACGATGCCGATCCAGAAGAACTCGGCCATCCAGTAGCCGACCATGGTGACGGTGAGGAGCTGCTGGGTGGGCCAGTTGTGGTTGTAGTTGGAGTCGCGCGAGCCGAGCCCGTCGGAGCACTTGCGGTACTGGTACTTGTCCAGGTTGGCGTTGTTGCCGAGGATGGCGAGACAGGTGCGCGTGTAGCCGTCGGTCAGCATGCACACGACGATCAGCTGGTAGACGGCCATCACCACGGCGGCGGTGGTGAACACGCGCCACCTGCCGGCAGCGCGCCCGTGCGGGCTAGTGAACCGAGCAGGACCGGCAGGGCTCTTCCACGAGCACCTGCAGAGTACTCTGACATGAGAACGCGCAGGACGCTTTCACGAGAATATGCAGCATTCTTTTCGATCACGAGGACGAACCGTTTTTTTTGTACGACGCGTGCAGCTGTGCGAGCCGCGAAGCGCCGCCACTCCCCAATGCCAAGCGCCCGCGGGTAAACCGAAATTTCAAGCGGCTGGCGAGATTTGAACCCAAGATCTTGCGGTCAAGAAGTAAACATGCTATCCACCAGGCCGTCGGTGCATACGGCAGGCGGCGTATATGGCACAACAAAAACATTTACCCGAGCTCCATAAAGTCGTGCAAGAGTTGTGCTGCAGAGCTGTGCAAGCTGGTGAATAGAAGCATTGGTCGAAATTTGTTTACCATATCGATATGATAAATATAATTTCAGTGAAAAAGTAGAATTTCTAGAAGAGTAGTTTTAGCTGTAAGGGAGTTATTCGCTTGGACTAGTACAGCATGGAGTACATATGAATGACACTATACTAAGGGGAACGAATCGAAATCAGGCAGCGGCGTACATACACACAGTTAGCGCGGAATGTCATGGGCGTGATGGGAGGGGGGGGTAGTGACGGGCAAGCAAGAATTGGAGTCGCCGATTCGGAGGTGAACTGAATCCAACACAAACGAACATGCATTGCTATATTGATGCAATCGGGAATGGGAGGTAATAAGCTTTGTCAAGCTATGCCCGATATATGGAGCTGATCGGCAAACACCTAAGGCATTGCGTCGTTACACGAGTGATGATGTTTGCCTCGAGGCATCCTCCAGGTCACCAAATGATTGCTCCCAACAGCATGCAGTTCTGAAAAGATCTCTCAACATGACTTCCGCCGGGCCATGCGAACCGTGGCACCACAGGCTACCAGGTAACCCATCGACTACGCGACCCTAATCCCCCCGCCAGGTCAGCCGGGGTCAAGGTGACGGCAGGCGCGCGCACCAGAAGCTGGAGGCGGGCGTGTCGCGGCCGCGCAGGATGTAGTAGAGCGTCAGCAGCACCACGGCGCACAGCACGGGCAGGATGGTGCCGTACGCCACGAACGAGCACGTGCCGATGCTGGAGCCCCACGTGTCGCCCACCGACTGGTACTGGGTCAGCGACGCGTACAGCATGCACTGGCCTTCGGTGCCGGCGCTGTTGGCCCAGTCTGCCGGGCGGCGACGTGTCACGGTCGGCGGGGTGCCGGCGTGTCAGCTGGTGTACGGCGAGGTCAACAGGGGTGCAGTGGGGTTGACGTGGCGGCAGGAAGGAGCGCGATGAGATCAACAAGGGCACAGATGTAGAAGAGAGTGAGCGCTTCAGAGGTCAATGGAGGCGGTGCAGGATCATCGGGAGCAGCGAAGCAGCAGATCACTTCGTATTTATGACATAAAACTGACTTAGTTCTGCTAATGCACCTATGTATTCACGAGAGGGCACCTGCGTACACATAACATAGCATCTCCGCACGTATGGCATATCGCTTAGGACGTGTGGTATTCCCCGTTACAGGATTAACCCGGATGGGCCCTTGTGTATCTTATTGCACCTAGCACTCTGTGACTGTATGATAACATGCTTCCGTATTTTTGAAGGCAGACGCACACATTTATGACATAATATGTACGTATTTATCACAACACACTTCCGGATTTACCACAGCTTACATAAGTATTCATACCATAGCACAGCCGAATGTATGGCAATACACCTACCTATCTATAACATGCCATATATGTCTCTATGCCAGCTACTTTGCGTATTTGCAATGGAATATTTGCGTACTTCCAATGGTACATTCAAGTAGTTATGACAGCCAATATTTAATACGTCTGACAGAATATATATATACGGGTGGCCAGTGGGGTGCCCTGGCTCAACAGAAGCGGTATGGAATCAAGATCGTAACAAGGCGAACGTGGTTCTGTATGGTCAACCAGGGTCAGCGGCTCAACAGGAGCCGTGGGAGGTCAACAAAGACAAATAGAAGGCAAAGGGACACCTCGAGATCACCGAAGGCAGAGCAGGGTCACGGGAACGCACCGGCGACACCAAAGCACACAGTGGAGACCAGAGAAGGCACAGTGCGACAACCAGGCTACGGGGTGCCGCCTCGCACGACGCGGCCGGGCTAATGTCGACGTAACCGGATCAATATCGACACAGCCGGGTCAATGTCCCGTAACCGGGTCAATATCGAAACAGCCGGGCTAATGTCGACGTAACCGGGTCAATATCGACACAGCCGGGTCAATGTCCCGTAACCGGATCAATATCGACACAGCCGGGTCAATGTCCCGTAACCGGGTCAATATCGACACAGCCGGGCTAATGTCGACGTAACCGGATCAATATCGACACAGCCGGGTCAATGTCCCGTAACCGGGTCAATATCGACACAGCCGGGCTAATGTCGACGTAACCGGGTCAATATCGACACAGCCGGGTCAATGTCCCGTAACCGGGTCAATATCGACACAGCCGGGCTAATGTCGACGTAACCGGATCAATATCGACACAGCCGGGCTAATGTCGACGTAACCGGGTCAATATCGACACAGCCGGGTCAATGTCCCGTAACCGGGTCAATATCGACACAGCCGGGCTAATGTCGACGTAACCGGATCAATATCGACACAGCCGGGTCAATGACCCGTAACCGGGTCAATATCGACACAGCCGGGCTAATGTCGACGTAACCGGATCAATATCGACACAGCCGGGCTAATGTCGACGTAACCGGGTCAATATCGACACAGCCGGGCTAATGTCGACGTAACCGGGTCAATATCGACACAGCCGGGTCAATGTCGACACAGGCGTGGCAATGTTGCCACAGCCGGTTTGATATCGACGCAGCCGGGTCCACACGAAGGTTGAGCCGGAGGCTTTTCGGAAATGCTGGTGTGGCCCGGTCTCACTTGAGCCCATTGTTATATGCAACACCAGAGCGTACGCTTGCTAAAATTATAATTGTTGGTGCTGCATCGGCAAGACCAATGCAAATATGGAATGTCGTGACGCGTATTCCTCATAACAAAAACTTTAGTGCGTTTGCGTTCTGCATATTTCGCGAAGCATTTCCTGTTTCCCTTCTTTTGGAGCGGGTTCAAAATGTTCGCGTCGCATGACAGTGTCGCATCGGTGTTACTGCATTGTCATTACCTAACCTATAGGGACCTCTCACCATGGTCAACAAGCTTGTGCTAATTACTCACGGCACGCGCTGCGTCCGGGTCCAAAATCCTAAATTCCGATATAGTTGTGCTGATCGTTATTGAGACATGGCAATATCCGGCCAGCACTGGCTGGGTAATTCACCTGATCTTAACTCAGCTACCGCCTCTTCACTTACGCACAGGCTGCCTAACCTTTCTGACCCATCCACGGCATGAGGCTGTACCAACCTAGTCAATGCATCGGCACACAACATGGCAGGTCACAGTCCCGCGATTGCGCAGCAAACCTTTGGTGGTCATGGCCATCGGAACCATGCCCATGATGGTGGCGATGAGGATGAGCACGAGCAGAAGCGGCGCCATGAACGACGACAGGCCCTCCGAGTTGTCCTCCTGCCAGCCGGCCGTGGTCGGCTGGTAGGCGGCCTTGTAGCCAGACATCTGCCAGGGGATGACGACTGTCAGATGCGTGGCACGCCTGGTGACTGTCAGATGCGTCACAGATGGTGGTGGCTGTAAGATGCGTCACAGATGGTGACGACTGTCAGATGCGTCACAGATGGTGACGGCTTTCAGATGCGTCACAGATGGTGATGACTGTCAGATGCATGGCACGCCTGGTGACTGTCAGATGCGTCACAGATGGTGGTGGCTGTCAGATGCGTCACAGACGGTGACGACTGTCAGATGCGTCACAGATGGTGGTGGCTGTCAGATACGTCACAGATGGTGGTGGCTGTCAGATGCGTCACAGATGGTGGTGGCTGTGATGCGTCACAGATGGTTGGCGTCGTACAGATGGTGGTGGCTGTCAGATGCGTCACAGATGGTGGTGGCTGTCAGATGCGTCACAGATGGTGGTGGCTGTCAGATGCGTCACAGATGGTGGTGGCTGTCAGATGCGTGGCACAGATGGTGGATGGCTGTCAGATGCGTCACAGATGGTGGTGGCTGTCAGATGCGTCACAGATGGTGACGACTGTCAGATGCGTCACAGATGGTGGTGGCTGTCAGATGCGTCACAGATGGTGGTGGCTGTCAGATGCGTCACAGATGGTGGTGGCTGTCAGATGCGTCACAGATGGTGGTGGCTGTCAGATGCGTCACAGATGGTGGTGGCTGTCAGATGCGTCACAGATGGTGGTGGCTGTCAGATGCGTCACAGATGGTGGTGGCTGTAAGATGCGTCACAGATGGTGACGACTGTCAGATGCGTCACAGATGGTGACGGCTTTCAGATGCGTCACAGATGGTGGTGGCTGTCAGATGCGTCACAGATGGTAATGACTGTCAGATGCGTCACAGATGGTGGTGGCTGTCAGATGCGTCACAGATGGTGGCGGCTGTCAGATGCGTCACAGATGGTGGTGGCTGTCAGATGCGTCACAGATGGTGGTGGCTGTCAGATGCGTCACAGATGGTGGTGGCTGTCAGATGCGTCACAGATGGTGGTGGCTGTCAGATGCGTCACAGACGGTGACGACTGTCAGATGCGTCACAGACGGTGGCGACTGTCAGATGCGTCACAGATGGTGGTGGCTGTCAGATGCGTCACAGACGGTGACGACTGTCAGATGCGTCACAGACGGTGACGACTGCCAGATGCGTCACAGATGGTGGTGGCTGTCAGATGCGTCACAGACGGTGACGACTGTCAGATGCGTCACAGATGGTGGTGGCTGTCAGATGCGTCACAGACGGTGACGACTGTCAGATGCGTCACAGATGGTGGTGGCTGTCAGATGCGTCACAGATGGTAATGACTGTCAGATGCGTCACATATAGTGGTGGCTGTCAGATGCGTCACAGATGGTGACGACTGTCAGATGCGTCACAGATGGTGACGGCTTTCAGATGCGTCACAGATAGTGGTGGCTGTCAGATGCGTCACAGATGGTAATGACTGTCAGATGCGTCACAGATGGTGGTGGCTGTCAGATGCGTCACAGATGGTGGTGGCTGTCAGATGCGTCACAGACGGTGACGACTGTCAGATGCGTCACAGACGGTGACGACTGTCAGATGCGTCACAGATGGTGGTGGCTGTCAGATGCGTCACAGACGGTGACGACTGTCAGATGCGTCACAGACGGTGACGACTGTCAGATGCGTCACAGATGGTGGTGGCTGTCAGATGCGTCACAGACGGTGACGACTGTCAGATGCGTCACAGATGGTGGTGGCTGTCAGATGCGTCACAGATGGTAATGACTGTCAGATACGCGCTGCAGGCGATGACGACGGCCACAATTGTGTGAAAAATTGTCGAGTGTGGAGTTTGTTTGATTCCTGTCACGGAGAGTGTTGGTCTGTCACACATTTGGCACGGAGGGTTATGCCTGCCACGTTCGTCGTGCATAAACCTCAAGCGATTCGACATAGATAAACATGTTATTAGTTCGCTAAAGGCGGCGACGGCTGTCAGATTTCACAGAGACTTGGGTCCGTCAGACATCTGTTAGATGTCAGACAAGGGTGCTTCGGACGTACGTGTATGTCGGACGTACGTCGGACGTACTTCGGACGTACGTGTATGTCGGACGTACGTCGGACGTACGTCGGACGTACTTCGGACGTACGTGTACGTCGCAAAAGGGTGGCACGACTGTCGAGTACGTCCAAAATGTGGTGGAGTCTGCAAGAAGAGTTCACGCGTGGTGGCAGTTACCATGCATTTCCTGCTGATTATAGATTGTCTCTTGTATCTGTCATACGGCATACCACATATATTGTGTGACGAGGGTCTCCCCGTCACACAATATATGGGTCTCTCGAGAGTTTCCGTAGGGGTAACGGATGTCAGGTGCGTGTGACAGTGAGTTGGAGGCTGCCAGACACCTGTCACATGCTATTGTGTTAGCCAGACACCTGACACGGAGGAGCGGTCTTCCAGATATGCATTACCGAGGCTACTACAGCACACTAACTGTCATATTCCATATCCGTCACCTATCGTAAATATGGCAGCTCTCTGCCACGTGGCACCACAGGCAAAATCCGCCTTTAACAAAATCTACATATGAATTCTTGACAGCGCATGAGGGAAGGTAGCAGACTGTGAGTATGCTCCTACGCACCATGCGTATCCTCGCGTGGCCGTCGCCAAAGCGGGAGACGAAGGCTGGGGGCGGACGAGTTCCTGCAAACTTTGTAAAATTAAACACCACGCCTACGCGTGGACCATAATGGCGTTGAATGGAAAGAACCTACCCCAAAACTATCTCCTCACATCTGCTATCCAAAATATGTGATAACGCCAATGCCCTTAGCATACGTGTTGAGCGGCACGGGGTTTGACTTCCGAGACTGGGACGACCACGGTGTCAGCTTTGGACCTCGCACGTACTGGTGTTGCCACGGATTCTACATGGAAGCGGACGATGTGGCCTTCAGGTCGATTCTTTCCGTTCAATGCCACGGGCTCAATGATAAATGTCACGAAATGTCGGAGACGCGACCCCCGTCCCCTCCTCGGTGACGTCTGTCCCTTTATGGAAAATGCGATTGGCTTTCGTCCTCTCGCCACTCCGATCGCCCTCACTTTTCGCCCCGGTCGCGGCACGCGTCTCGGCGGCCATGGTGCGGGTGGGCGGGTGGTTAGGATTGCCACCACAGAGCACCGCTTGCCAGCCGGCTGTGGTCCGAACTCGCGCCAGAGACGCGGTGTTATCGCGCGCGATAAGCGTTTGTATTGCACTGACGTCACTGGTGTACGGCAGCTCGCGCTGGCGGAACAAAGGGCTTCGGCCCGCTGGCTGTGGTGGTGAGAGCCTCAGACGCGGATTCAGGTTTTTTTGCGGGGGAGAGGAGACACATTTCCTCGGATGGAGCCTTTGGCGGAAAAAAAATTCGTGGAGCGAGGAGAGGAAGGAGGAGAGCACTCGAGTACACTGGTAGGGGTGGGGGTGGGTGGGGGTGGTGGGACATTTTCATCTCAAAGGGGTGTTTCTTTCCCGTGAAAGGGGTGTTTGTGCTGAACAAATTCGCTCACCGGGGGAGGGGCGTACTCGAGCCTTCCTGAAGACACGCCTATCCCGGCCGGACAGGCGCGACCTTTCCATAGAGAGGGTGCACATTCCCTAGTGCCCCCCTCCCCCCCTACATCTGCCCCTGGCTAGGCTGGCATTGTTCGTCAACGTCAGGCTGATGGATCCGAGACTCAGATTTTATGGAGATCTGCTGCATAGGTCTGCACACAGAGGATGCCGTTCTAAGCTATCATATTTTCGGTGATTGATCTCTTTAATCAGCAAGGAATGTAAGTTTATGAGACAGGCTAAAATTGGTCATCGTACGTCACAATAAATGTCATCCAACCAATACGGCAAGAGGTAGTAAACTGCATTTTATAAGTTCCCATTTGCCAAATACTACCTTGCAGCACCACATCGGTTAGTAGGAGAGCCACGGGGAGAGCAATAGGAAAATTGTTTCCCATGAGGCCGATTTCGTAAATTTCCCCAGCGAACATTGCTCGTCACCGGCACTTCCACCTCCAGCATAGGCTCGTTCCTACTCTAGAGACCACTCTGGATGTGCTCCTGCTCCCCCTGTGCGAGGTGGCGTCAGTCGCGGCGCAATACAAAGCTGTGATCGGTCACAGGCGCTATTGTTTAACTTTGGCTTTCAATGCCAGTGGTCAGATTTATTTCACGTTCGTTAGACGTGTTGTCAGCTACGTATGGGTGGGTGTTTTTTTAAAAGCAATTATCGCTGTTACAACCATAGGTGGAAGAAACGGGCGTCGCTACCGCGAGGGGTGGGGGACGCTTCCCTTAAGTTTCGTGATGGTTAGCATTGCATCTATGGTGTTGCCATGGGGGAAATCGACCTAATTCTCGTCCCATCCCAAATCGGCAGCGACGCAGGTGGAAGATCGCCACCAAAAAAGTGGTCGCTGCACATGGCAATGTCGGTGTTGCCCCAGCGAAAGAGTGTTGCATATTCGGTTAAACAACCTTAATTTGGAGAAAGGCGGTGTAGCAGTTAGTTAGTTATTTGGGCTTTAGGACGTTTCTACCAATGTTGATCATTCATGCCATAACTTACTAATGATTCATTGCTCATAAGGATTTTTACCTCGGTATGTACGTGGTTTTGAATCCAATCGCTGATAGGTAACGGAACACGTTCACCCGAATGTACTAGTTTTGAATTGTTCTCCAGAATGCCTTCATATGTCAGACCACTCAAGTATCTCCCGGAAAACAATCTCCGCTCCCGTGCAAAGTGCTGGCACGTGAGTGGTACGTGGCGCACCGTCAGAGTTTCCGGACAGTGGGGACACTGCGGTCTGTTCCTCCCGCAGAGGAGGTAGCGATGAGTACGTGGCGCACCGTCAGAGTTTCCGGACAGTGGGGACACTGCGGCCTGTCCTCCCGCAGAGGAGGCAGCGATGAGTACGTGGCGCACCGTCAGAGTTTCCGGACAGTGGGGACACTGCGGTCTGTTCCTCCCACAGAGGAGGTAGCGATGAGTACGTGGCGCACCGTCAGAGTTTCCGGACAGCGGGGACACTGCGGTCTGTCCCTCCCGCAGAGGAGGTAGCGATGGGTAGCGTAGGTGTGCCCAATGAGTGGTACGTGGCGCACCGTCAGAGTTTCCGGACAGCGGGGACACTGCGGCCTGTCCTCCCGCAGAGGAGGTAGCGATGGGTAGCGTAGGTGTGCCCGATGAGTGGTACGTGGCGCACCGTCAGAGTTTCCGGACAGCGGGGACACTGCGGCCTGTCCTCCCGCAGAGGAGGTAGCGATGAGTACGTGGCGCACCGTCAGAGTTTCCGGACAGCGGGGACACTGCGGTCTGTCCCTCCCACAGAGGAGGTAGCGATGAGTACGTGGCGCACCGTCAGAGTTTCCGGACAGCGGGGACATTGCGGTCTGTCCTCCCCACAGAGGAGGTAGCGATGAGTAGCGTAGGTGTGCCCGATGAGTGGTACGTGGCGCACGGTCAGAGTTTCCGGACAGTGGGGACACTGTGGTCTGTCCTCCCACAGAGTAGGTAGCGATGAGTACGTGGCGCACCGTCAGAGTTTCCGGACAGCGGGGACATTGCGGTCTGTCCTCCCCACAGAGGAGGTAGCGATGAGTACGTGACGCACCGTCAGAGTTTCCGGACAGCGGGGACATTGCGGTCTGTCCTCCCCACAGAGGAGGTAGCGATGAGTACGTGGCGCACCGTCAGAGTTTCCGGACAGCGGGGACATTGCGGTCTGTCCTCCCACAGAGGAGGTAGCGATGACTACGTGGCGCACCGTCAGAGTTTCCGGACAGCGGGGACACTGCGGTCTGTCCTCCCACAGAGGAGGTAGCGATGAGTACGTGGCGCACCGTCAGAGTTTCCGGACAGCGGGGACATTGCAGTCGTCCTCCCCACAGAGGAGGTAGCGATGAGTACGTGGCGCACCGTCAGAGTTTCCGGACAGCGGGGACACTGCGGTCTGTCCTCCCCACAGAGGAGGTAGCGATGAGTACGTGGCGCACCGTCAGAGTTTCCGGACAGCGGGGACATTGCGGTCTGTCCTCCCACAGAGGAGGTAGCGATGAGTACGTGGCGCACCGTCAGAGTTTCCGGACAGCGGGGACATTGCGGTCTGTCCTCCCCACAGAGGAGGTAGCGATGAGTACGTGGCGCACCGTCAGAGTTTCCGGACAGCGGGGACATTGCGGTCTGTCCTCCCACAGAGGAGGTAGCGATGAGTACGTGGCGCACCGTCAGAGTTTCCGGACAGCGGGGACACTGCGGTCTGTCCTCCCCACAGAGGAGGTAGCGATGAGTACGTGGCGCACCGTCAGAGTTTCCGGACAGCGGGGACATTGCGGTCTGTCCTCCCACAGAGGAGGTAGCGATGAGTACGTGGCGCACCGTCAGAGTTTCCGGACAGCGGGGACACTGCGGTCTGTCCTCCCCACAGAGGAGGTAGCGATGAGTACGTGGCGCACCGTCAGAGTTTCCGGACAGCGGGGACACTGCGGCCTGTCCTCCCGCAGAGGAGGCAGCGATGAGTAGCGTAGGTGTGCCCGATGCGCATCCTACACAGTGTAACCTCATCTGATCTGGACCCACGCAGGCACGATTCCCAATGTCGTAGGTGAGGTTTAATTGCATGTAGCTTATTGTTAGCTTCTCTATCCCAGGCCTTTTGCCACTTACTAAGTATGAAACTTGTGATCCTAGTGAAGTGATCCCTGGCAGGAAGTGGGTAAATGCGTGGGCGTGGGTTCTGTGCTGCCCACTTCGTCGCAGCGTCCGCACGCTGGTTGCGGGACAAAGCTGGTGTAGCAGGACGCGAACTTGTTACAGCTGTGATGCCTGCCATACTACATTCTCTACTGGTGGTTCCGGCACTCTAGCGAGACATGCTCATGGCTATTTTACATCAATGTCATGCTTTTGGGTGCATGAAGCAACAAGATAATTCATCGATTTGCACCAAAGATCCCGTAGATGTGGCAGTTGCAAAATCCTGCGAGTAAGCAGAGTTGACGTTTTCAGAAACATCTTCAGTTCCACACTTCTTCGAAATAAAATGGGTTTTTACGGTCAAGATAATTCGTAATGTCGGTCTGGAGCACCGTGCAACATACCTATAGTTTTGTTGCACGTTTGTGCAAATACGACGGCACAAACGGTACGAACGGCTCAGACGTGGCAAACATATTGTACCGGGAGACTAGGCTATCGTTGGTTGGAATCTAGTTGTTGACGGGCTTGGTTGTTGTGTGTGGTCGGCAGACAAGTGTCGATGACGTCAGTAGCTGTGCATCATTACGCTGCATAGCTTTCGATGTGTTTTTGCTGCTCTGAACCCAGGCAAGGGTGTAGCCAAGGGAAGGGAGGGAGAGCACCGGCCACCGCCATGGTGTGTGAGAGGTACACGAACAAATCCCTTCAAAGTTATTTCTACCACGGATTTCATGTGGTCATGGTAGCATATGACTGCTGGGAGAGGCCCCCCACTCTACAGTTTGGAGAGGCCCCATCCTACTTTTGGTCTAGACCCCACCCTACTGTTGGAAAAGTCCCACCCTACTGTTGAGAGGGGTCCTGACCTTCTGTTGGGAGAGGTCCCACCTTCCTCAAAGAGGTTCTGGATACGCCCTTGAATTCATACATCGAATTGGAAATAGCATAATTGATAAATAGCAAATTGTCCGATCATAATTGTTTAATTGTTTAGTTCAATTAATCAACAATTTTCCAATTGTTCAAATGTAAAGCAAGTTGATTACACTGGCCTTGGAAAAACTACCAACATATCAGCCAACCAACATATTGCATATTCAACTTGGCATATTCAGGACACATAACCAGATTTGTCCCGTAATTAGCCCACTATTGATGCAACAGGACGCGCCTACTGCACAGGCATTTCGCCGTAATATTTTCATTTTCCCCATAATATATCAGCCGATTTATTTAGTAGATGTGACCGCAGCTCAGCAATCACAGCTTGCCTCTGTAGATGCCGTTACGGGTGAATAGCTCGTCATGAACAGGCTTCCCACCATCAGAGGCGAATCTAGGAATATTTATAGGGGGGGGGGGATTTCCTCGGAGCGGTGCCGTCGGCGGAAAAAGTCGTTGTGCAGTTGAGCATGCTGCAGGGCTGTCTATTCCCTTGAAAAGAGCGTCTCTGGCTAAAATATCCGTTGAGCAGTGGTGCACTCGAGCCTTCCTGAAGCCTTCCAGTCTCCCCCTGCCGGAGGGGCGCCATCTTTCCATGGGGGAGGGGGACGGCACATACTCCCAGTGTATCCGCCCCTGCATCCGCGCCTGCTTCCCGCAGCACGTGAAGCTGATATGTTATCAGTCGTGTCACGCCGAGCGTCGGTCTGTCGTGACGACTTGTCCGCGCACGGCCGTAACCGGCGCGCTGGCGGACGTTCGACCATACCGGACCATGTCGGACCATGCCGGACCGTGCCGGACCATGTCGGACCATGTCGGACCGTGCCGGACCATGTCGGACCATGTCGGACCATGCCGGACCGTGCCGGACCATGTCGGACCATGCCGGACCGTGCCGGACCATGCCGGACCATGTCGGACCATGCCGGACCGTGCCGGACCATGCCGGACCATGTCGGACCGTGCCGGACCGTGCCGGACCGTGACACATCGGCCATGTCGCGCTGAGCGCGGCACCTTTGCGCGGGTGGATGGCGGACGAACCTGAACTGCTACTGGGAAGCCTCCAAACACCCGGTGTGGTGGGCCACCGAGCCGAACTTGGAAATTCGATGGGGGGGGGGGGGAGGAGTTGAGCTGGAATATAGCATAAAGCTATATACCAACTATAGCTGTACAAGCTGTATGCCGATTAAGACATCCACCAGTTCAGCTGCCCACGAGGTGACCACAGCGCAATGCAGTCAGAAGTGATTGGATGCCGGCCTTGATTACATCGCAGGCCATGACGACTTGGATGGACTCGTGCTCGTCGTCCGTTTAACGCCGTGTTTTCGACACGCCACGAACCCAGAACACGTGGTGCACCGCATACCCCTTTCTTCGGCCGGGGCTCCTCCGACAGTCCGGGGGTCCTTCATATTGGCTCGGGCCATCTCCGTCATCCCGGAATCCTTCCAACTATTCCGGGCCCCCTCAGTCGATCTGGAAGCCCTTCACGTTAGCCCAGCCAAGGACCCTCAACATCCTCCAGAGTGCAGTCTCCGTTAACTAGGGGTCCGTTCATTGGCCCGGGACCCTTTCCGTCAGCCTGGGGACCCGTTTCGTCGGTCCAGGGGCCCTTCACGTCGGCCCAGGGGACCCTTTCGGGCCCCCTATACCGACGGCTTGAGGGGCCCGTAATGGCTCCTCAAGGCGGCCGCCGGGAGGGCCCCCTCCGACCCTTCGCCCCCCCCCCCCCAATTAGTTACGCTACTGACCCTGGGCACTTACGACTTTCGATTAGCATGCCTTGGGCTCTTCTAATGGGATCTTCATCGGAAAAGTTGGGGCCGACGGAGATAGATCCATGAGCAGGGCGCAGGCGCCCATCCCGCGGTCGGGCTCAAGTGCGTCCATCTCACTGGGCTGGCGCTCCCGCAGGATAACAAGTGGACCCCAGATTGGGGGCTTCCCGGGATCAAAATTTCTGGATCTGTCTCTGGTGTCAGCCAGCCGGACCATTTCGCCATTCGAAAAGGCGTAGTGTGGCAACGTCGCTGTATGCCGCGACCGGCGCACACCGCGCCGCGCCCGTGCTCCCGATTGACTTCTCGTGATGCACTTCGAATTCGGAAGGACTTCGCGCGCCCGATGCATCGCGCATTCCGATTGGCTAGCGCCATCTGGCTGACCGTTCTGTGGCCGTCGCTCATTGGTGTCCGAAAGGCTCCGTTGAGTTCAGGTACAGTCGGGGCTGAAACGCGTGAGTGTGGGTGCGCGAGGTGAAAGGGTGCGAATTGATTAGAATAGGCCGACCTACGTAGGGCACCGGACTCACTACGTGAGTGGTGAAGAGTGCGAGTACAGCGCTTCGAAATACCTCAGTGACCAGCGTGCGCACCGCTGCGGTTACCAGGTCAGCAACCCATTTCCCGCGCCCGTGGCTGCGGATTCAAATTCTGGAGTCTGCTTCAAGTTCCTAGTTCAGAGGTTGCATCTAAAACCATGCTCCGTGATAGCCTGGCCGATTTGCATACTACTTCACGGGCCGATAGCGTTTTTGAATATAGAAGCCCGAACGATGTATGACAATTTGAAATCTACCAATTCGTTTGAATTGAATTCGTAGATTTCGTCATTGCGGCTAAACCATGCTTCGAGATAGCTGGTTACCTATTATTGTATCTGGAGGTAATTTTTAAATTTTTGGAAATAACGTTCGAATTGGACGTTTATGGACGTGATTATGATGATGAGGCCACGCATTTCCTCCGCAATGCTTACACGTCAGCTAGCAAATAACTACTCAGTCATAATATTCACTGTACCAACATAGTCAATAGCTTAATATTTCTACACCTGGTGTTTCACAGACGTGATAAATAAGAAATTCAACGCTTTTACGTCAAAACACTGCCTCCGGCTTCATTCCACATTCATTCCCCAAACGGAATACTCTCAACCACACGCTGCCGGAAATTTCGATCAAGGCCGGAAGTGCTTTGCGATGCTGTTAGCGCTAACGGCAGCGCAAACGATGATGTGAAGATGGCGTCTTATCTGAGAAGTTCGTTTGAGGCCTTTCAGGTTGTTCCGATTTGGTTAGGTGTGGCTATTTTATGTTATACTATATTATATTTATTATGCTACATTACGTTAGCATAGACTAGGTTATGTTAGGGTATTCTATTTATGTATTTATAGATTAATATATAATTTTTGAAGCCTTGTAATTATTGAAATTGAAGCAGAAATGTCAGTAGACAAGTCCAGCCGAGCCATATACGCGTATCAGTGTAAAGATGGCTTCCGCTGTGCTCCAGTGCCTCAGTAAATTATTCAGCTTTCTTATCGGGACAATCACGCAAGTTTTTTTTTCTCAGAAACCGCGGTATGGTTCCCAGTGTGCGCTCCGGGTATTTGCGGTTATATCTCGGACGGTATTTGTTCCTGAAGGAATTCCACCGCCGGGAGGTCCACAACTTCCTTCTCGAAACATCGAAGCTTTATAAACCGCAGTCCGAGCGCTGTGCTAGTCAGTCCGACAACACCAGCGGGGAAGAAAGGAACGAGCCACAGCCCGGACCACCCCGTTAACACGCGCCCTGGAGGGCCTCTGAAAATTACGCGCACTGGAGGGGGGCGGATTCCGCCCCCCCTCCCTCAGATTTCGGCTCCTAGTAAAGCTGGAGGAACGAAATTCGCAGAGTGGATGGGTAAGGTAATGAACTCTATTGTGTGCAAATTTCATGACCTTAGGTCGATACCTTCAAGGTCAAATGAGGTCAAAGTTGCAAAATTTTCTGGTTTTGCGTAGCTTGGCTTCTCATCGTTATGGATCGCTGTGATTGTGTTTAGATGCTCCAAAATGGGCATCAATGATGTTTTGGACATTACTAATGATGCAATGCAGATGCTAGACCCAACATTTGACCTCAGGTCACCTATATAGCACCACTTTATCAGGTCAGTTACCTGTTCCAGTTACCGGAACCGGGCCGCCCGCCCGACTGCTCCGTCGGGCAGCTCGGAGCAATCGGCTTCGTGAAGAAAGGAGTGAAGTACATGAATAAAGTATGGAAACGCAATGACAAACAGTACAAATGACAAACAGTAGTGGATTTATGACAACATTCCAGTTGATCAAGTTTGGTTCCATTAACCTGTCATGAACTTGACCTGACTTGACCTCGGTGACCTAACATGACCTTGAAACTATATAGCATATCAATATACATCAAACAAGTCGCTAGTGTTGCCAAGAACACTTCCCTTTTGCGAATATACGGGAAGCGCATCAGCGCCGATTTTTGTGGTCTGGCGCTATAAATATTTTGGACTTGAGCGGCCCCTAACATGAAAACTTTTCGGCCAATTTCCATTTTTCTTGCTTTAAACGACGTGCCGTTCATATCTAAGCAGGTACGCAGAAAATCGCGTATATTGACCGTTAAAATCTGCAGTTATTTACGAAAAACCGGAGGGGTGGGCGGATTTCGCCCCCCCCCCCTTCCAGTGCGCGTGTTAAGGTATGTGAAATGTTTATAGCGTTAACTCGTAAAATGCCTTGAATATCGTAGCACATTTCCTCCGTGCCATGCCTGTGATACCATCAGGTGGTTTTGACGTCATCGACTGCCGCCGACTGAAAAGTAAGCATTTCCGAAGAAAATAAGTGGTCGCATTGTCTTAATCACGTTCATAAACATCGCAATAAGCATCCAAAAAACAAAAATAATCGTAACCGTGTGTTCTAAGTCGCAAAAATTACCTGAATGTGTTTGCACCCCTTCTCGGCCCACACACTACCGCACCAAAGGGGTCCGGGCCCCCTTAGGGGTCGACATTTTCCTGTTCGGAACCAGAAAACCTAAAAAGAAAGATCAACTGCGTAATCGCCCCGCTCATCAATACAATCCGAGGAGCTTCACCACCGAACCGCCTTGAGTAGATCCCAGACGCGCCCCTGCCCACACACACACTCACGCCTACCTTTTTACGGGGCTGGTCTGCCTGCGTGACGTTCCAGTGTTCGCCTGGCGCGCTGTTTCCTCGCTGAGCACACTACCGGTCACCGCTCTGACCGAGGCTGCTAAGGCGGGACACTGGACGTGGGCGGCGTGGCGGTGGCCTCGCTGGCGGCCGGTCTGACTCAGGCTGGCGCGGCCCGATAGCCCACTATCGGCGCCGATAGCTGCGCCACAAAGCCGACTACACCTGTCGTTATCGGCTGTGGGTGCGTCGCGAGTGACGCCGCGGCGCAGCGCGACACCAGGCAGAGGACAAGCGCGTGCAGAATGCTCGCCACCGCCGGGGTTGCGACTCCCGGCAGAGGACAGGCGCGTGCGAAAGGCTCGCCACCGCCGGGGAGCGCGACTCTCGGCAGAGGACAGGCGCGTGCGAAAGGCTCGCCACCGCCGGGGAGCGCGACTCTCGGCAGAGGACAGGCGCGTGCGAAAGGCAAATGCCAATGGGCGGACGCCTCTGGCCAAAGGAGACGTTCAGGACAGACAACGCTCGCAAAACGGAAAAAGACTCGCTTTCTCACGGTGAATCTTGTGCCAATGTCAATGGCCTGGCTGTGGTGAACATCTGGCATCGACGCCTCTGTGCCTTGCGCCTGACCGCAGCCCAGTAATAAGGTTATATGACTACTCCGACGGCAGAAGGCATGGCGAATGCTCGGGCGCTGAACATTTCCCAATAATCTCCGGTGTAAAATCTGGGGGCCATGATGGGTTGCGGCGTACCTGCATCCTTCGCTATCACACAAATAATGGTAGGGTGTTCGTATTCCTGTCACCGTAAAGACGTATGCGATAGGATTTTTACAGCTCCAACTTTAAACACGCTGCTACACCCTGCCAACACTGAATGCATATTCTTCCCTCAACAAAGGCACAAGAACGGGTGCTGGTGAAGGTGTGCTCACCGGCACGCTCGTCCTCTTGCGTTACTCGACATCGTCGTTCTTCCGTGGTGAACGGTGGAGGGTGGGACGGGGTCCCAGCAGTGGTGGAACCACAGCTTCACGCTTCAGCACCGAAACAACGACTTCCATGGTCATAGCGGAGCTTTATACTTTCGATTCCGAACAGGAGAGCTGCTACGGGGGTGGGGGTGGAGCCATCTGCGAGCGATATTTTCTTATTCCCGCTTAGAGCTTTCCCGGGTGGGTGAGGGGAGAGGATGCACTCTGGAGCCCGCCACAGTGGCGCCTTTTCTACTCAGAGGGGTACCGGATCGCCATCAGGGGCGCCCTTCGGAGTGTTAAGTGTGGGGCGGCCTCTCGCTTCGTCCCGCCCCTGGGATCCGCCCCTGACCCACGCCCGCGGGCTGGGGCCATGCCACGCGCTTCCACTACCGTCCATCGGTCGCCAGCAGCTGTGGTCGCCATCGGCGCCCGTGGACCGCTGCATGTGAAGTCCGGCAGTGCCGTGCCGTGCCGTCCTTCCATGGGACGCGGGCGGCGGAGTCGCGCAGAGTTGGAGGCAGCACGTTGGACTCAGACGGCGGTACAACAGTGAACAACAGAAATGTGCACTTCTCGAGATGCATCTGGCGTAAAGTGACATTTGCAGGAGATGTTTCAGTGGACACCCTTTGCAGGGTGTTCGTTAAGCAACAATGGGCCAAAGTGCAGATCTGCGCCATCATGTGGCATGCGATATGCGATATGCGATGGTATGCAAGCCGATCTAAAAATCAACCGCACTTCTAAGGCGTGGAACGCCGCGATGCCTGCATTGAAGTAGGGGCAGATCCAGGAATTTTCATGAAAGGGGACAACCGTCTGCACTGAAAATAAAATTGACGAACGTGACTAGGTCAACGTTGGTGGTCATTTTGTCCAAACGCAAAAACCAAGGCAATACCAAGGGAACTAATGCTAAAACTAAGGGAACTATGGCTAAAACTAAGGCTTCGACTAACTGAACTAACATTGGGTACTAATATGACTAACCAAGGGAACTAATATAACCAGCTATGAAAACCAACGTAACTAACTAGGGCTACTACCAGGACTAACCAAGTTCACTAAGGCTACGAGCCAATGGTACTAAGGAAACATAGAAGGGTATAAAAGGTAACTAACCCCGGGTACTAAGGCGACTAACCAAGGATAATAAGGTATTAACCGAGGCGACCAACGTAACCAACAGGTAGACAGCCTGGACCGACTAAAGCAATAACGTGAATACTGAGGCGAACAACCAAGGGTACCAATACGACTAACCATATATACTAATGACACTAACGAAGAAAAGTAAGATAACCAACGAAGAGTACCAACACATATACTAGTATGACTAACCATGGGTACAACCAGTAATAACGAAAAATACGGTGACTAACAAAGGCACATTATGCGACAATCAACGTGGGCGATTCGGAGTAAGGGATGGGTAGGAGGTCCGGTTTTGGGCTGGTAGGGTTACAACCCACCTTCGAGGTTGCTTAATCCCACCAAGCACTTGCAACCGATTTTCCAAGACCTCAGTAGTGAGATCTCTTCTTGCTCGTGGCAGCAGCGACGGCCGGAGATGTTTCCGATGCTGTTGATATTAGGCGATATTTGCTGTCGAAACACTGCAGGCCGCGCCAAATCCAAGCCATCCGCGTTTCAGTAAGGCCCACGTCCACCAGGCCATGTACGTCTCAGCAAAGCCTACATTGCAGCCATACTCTTCCTCATTGTGGCGGACCGTGGGAGGGGGTTACGATACCATGCCCCCAAGAGGTTTGATTGCAGTAGGTAGGTGACATTCTCCTGTACGAAAAATGCATCCCAAAGTTTGTTTTGATTTAGTTCTTAGGTAGAAAGCTATGTTTTGATTTAGTTCGAAGGTGAAAATAAATTGAAACCCGAAGGGTTTTTCATAATCGGTTGATTTTTTTTTTTTTTTGGGGGGGGGGGGGGGGGGAGAGAGGGATATGATCCCTCCACTAAGCCACCACTGAAGCGCGTGTTCGGATCTGCCACTGATACTTGATGTACCGGTAGCCAATGCATGGCTTGCCATATTTTCCCTGCAAGGACTTCTATCGGTTCTATGAATATCTGTCAGTGTTACGTGGTTTAGCCGTTCATCGGTGTGCCATGTAATTGGACACGTAAGAGGCAGGTGCAACTGTAGCACGGTTACTACTGATTGGAGACATGCGAACAATATCGATAAGTATAGGGAAAATAAGCATAACGTTCGCTACCTGTCAGGTGATCAGTGCACTATACGTTCGCACTCGTCATTATTGGTCAAGCACCGCCGAAGTGGAATTCAAGAAGCCTCAACTGAAGTATATTTATATGGGCGGCGATTAATCAATATATACATGCGAACATATAGTAGGAGATTCGCAGAGTGTGACAAAGGTTAACAAAAGCCTTCATACCATTTTGCAAGACTACATACAGTATGTCAAGTTTGCTTTCATTTGCTTCCGTACCACTTCTGCAGCAGAAGTATGCGCCGTGGCCCGGCGTGTAAACGTCGATGTCCCAATAGCCACAGTCAAAAAGTAGCAAGTGTATTATATTAAAAATATAACGGATGTTAAACAACTGTGCCGAAATGACCTATCCATGCCATCACATGTCAAAAAGGTTAGAACGGGCTCGATGGCTTCAAACTCTGATCTGATTCGAACCTATGTTGAATAGCAATGCTATTCAAAACAACGTCGAATAACAATGTTTGCATGTTGAATGACAATACGATGACTAGACTAGAATATCACATGATTAGCACAGCCTTCTGAGCCTCATGCGACTCCTTGCATGACAACCCACACGTCAGTCAAACAGAGAACCTGGATAATCACACAAACAAAACCGAGACAACATTCTTTCGATATCGCAGACGACCCCCGCCCCCTCTTCGGCTGGCGACCTATGCGCGGGAAGAGAGCGCCGAGGGTGGACAGCGGCTGAGGGATGCTAGCAAGTCTAGCACTTTTCCCACTTCTCTATGTCCCTGACTATTGATTTATCTGGGTCCATCTCGCAATGGACATTCATGATCTTCGTTCGAATGCACCAGTTTGTGTTTCTCACCGACCTCGCCGTTTTTTTGGTGCAGGACGTAATGAGACACGCACCATAAGCCGACCGCTCCTTCCAGTTTCGCTGCGCGCACTACATGTTCCCCTTCAACGACTACACTCCATCCGTCTTCCTCCTCGATAATGTGCGGGTATGGTGCATGGCCCTCGCTGAGGACTGTGCCCTCCTCCCCCACCACACGCAGGAGCGAGTTCATGGCGTTGTCTGCGAAAATAGCATCAGTCAAATAATGTAGCAAACTAAAGTTGAATTTTGCTTATTATGGAAAATGATCAAGGTGTCAAAGCAAAGCTATCGGAAAAGGGGAGAACAAAGATCGCATACCAGTTGCTTAGAGAACGCCCGACTGAGAAAGAACATCCATGCTTATGTTGCGTAGGAGCTCTTGCAAAGTACAAGCGATCACATTGTCTTGTTCCCAAATGTTCTAACGCAATAACGAAAGCTTAGGGAAGAATGCAAAATAGCATTCAAGCACCTAAAAGGTGCACGAATGCCACTTTTCATGTCAAATGAAGCATGTTACAAACATACGTTTTTAAAGAGAATCACTCCCAATAGTGGAAGAGTAACTTTGTGTGTCGAGGTTAACCCGGGAACGGCCGCTGATCGGCCGACCGTCTCCCTGAAGAGGGGATTTGGTCCCCTACTCTTTTCCAAATTAGGCCCGTATAAAAATGGGTTTATCTGCGTTGGATAGCTGCATCTCTCTGCGTGAGAAGTCATAGGTTAAGTCATGAAGTGAAGGCTGAACGTCATACCTCTAATAGCTATGCTAAGAGACAAGGTCGGGATTTCGGTTCTCAGCTAACTAATTTTTGTAATGTCTCTGCCCCCTCCCCACCGCTACATTTCCAGTTTTCGGAGATTCCAGTTCCAAATTATGTATCATTAGAAAGGTCTCGTAAAGATGCGTCCAACCATTGGTGTCCCATTGGCCTAGTGATTTGTTGTGCGTGCACGGTCAAGCTTGTAGAGTCCGGCAGATGACGCGCGCGTCTTAAGTTCCTAGTATACCTGTTGTAACCGTTTGTACATTTGAAGAAAAAATCGCACTTATTCCCAAAACATTCAGGTTCTTTCCGCCCGCCTTTCACATTCACAGATATGTTTTGTCTTAAATATTCATCTCTTGACACATTTGTATTCCATTTCTGCCCTCATTTCATACAACGCCGGCTTCCATTGTACGCAGTCTGCTGATGTTATTACTGTTCGTTTGTTCGAGAACGCGCAGGCTGTATTCGACCCTGTGGACGCCCGACGGTGTCGAGCCTCGAAATGACATCTGAGAGAGCAACTTTGGGGATACGTGGAAACCATTCGCATTTTTGAAGTATTGTAAGCAAATCGGTATAAATTTACCTCCTGATATCTGAGGAAAGATTGGCCAAAATCAGGGAATCCCCCACACCAACAGCAAGAATGCATAACCTCATATCCAGTCTGTTTCCCGAGGGCGATTTCACGGCCCAGCACAAGCTCGGGCACTGACCGTGACCACCCGTGCCGCGTCCAACCCGCCTACACCCGATCACGACAGCCTTTGACGATGTTATCCTGTGTTGGGGCCTGAAATCGCGCTCAGAGAGGCAAAATCAATATAAAATTATATGTGGAGGGTTACAGTTATCTGATAACAACACAACTTCGATCCGATAGAGCTCAATGAGGAGGTGATGTAATATGGGTCTTTACAACACCTCGATACAATACCAAGACTGGAATGGTTTCCACGCATTCCTACAAACATTGCTCTCTTAGGGTTACATGCAAAGTGGGCGGCAAATAATTACAAAAGTGTCAAATGATGAATATTCAAGATGCGATGTATATGTGGATGTTAAACATACCCAAATATTAAAAAAAAAATGCACCTATGATTAGGTGGGAATCTCTGTGGGTGTTCAGAGACTGTAGCAGCCCTTATTTTTGCAAGTCATTGTCTATTGGCCCAAAGGTAGGCCTTGTGTATGCCCCATGCTTAGACCCAGGGAACTAAGAAGAAATTGTGCTTGAAGGTAATTATTAAATTCTTGGAATTTCTTTTCCCAACTCAATGCTTATGAATGTGATTCACATTATGTGACCACTTGTTTCCTCTGTAAATGCTTACTTTTCAGTTGGCAGGTAAAATAATACCAGAAAAGGGGGCATTGAGTTGGGTAATATAGCATTAAAAATAATGTTATTCAAAGAAAAAAATGTGGCATGACCTAACGTACCTGGCCTAACATACCATGTCAAAAGATAAAAAACTAACAGCGCTAACCTGTTTCGTGAAGAACCTCTTGAATGTGAATTTTTGAATAATAAAAAAAAACTTCAAAGCCTAATTTAGCCAAACAAACATAACCATTTTCTTTGCTACATGGAGATAAAATGTGTGTAAACCTCTCATTCATAACTTAAGGTACAATCATACTGAAACTGATTAGGTGTTAAAGCGCCAGGTTCTTGGGCACCAAGAAGTACATTGAGGTTACTCTGGAAGGTAATGGAAAGCAATATGATCTTTAAAACAACACTACATCCTTCACCCTGCAACAGTGAGTGACTGAGGTAGGTGCCATATATGACACTTACATGGCACCTATGACACCTATGACACCTGCAGTATCTATAGATACTTCAGTGTATCCCAATTCATTTTTACTTGGGTGTCAGATGTAAAGAACCATATTCTGTTCCTGACTTTAATTTTTTTCTTAATTGGGTCTTCAAAAACAGTTCAGGCTAGCTGAAGTTAGGTTTGGTTTGTCATTGAAATTTTTGGACAAAAATTGTTCGGAAATTTTGCATTAAAAAAGAATTGGTTAATTTGTGCTTTAAAGTGTTTTTTCCTTTTTTATTTCTTCAGAATACTATGTTTATGAAGGTGACTAAAATGATGGGACGACTTATTTTCTGTGCAAATGCAATTTAAAAAATGTTTTAAAAATGTGAGAAATTTTTTTTTCAAGGTTAAAAAACCTGAATTAACCTAGCCTAACCACACCTAACCAATTTGTTTGCTTTATGGAGGCAAATGCATGTAAAAACTTTTCTTGTTACCACCTTAAAGCACAATAATACTGCAAACTTTCGATTTTTATCAGGAAAAAATTCAGAATATGAATGCATATTTTTATTTCTTCAAAAGCAGATTAGGTTAGGTTAGGTTTCTTGTTTAATTTTGAGTTATCAGAAAATGAATTTCTTTACATTTAAAAAGAAATTGATTTGTTTTATCCAAAGGTATGTTATGTTAAGTTCGGTTAGGTTATGTTATGTTGCATTTCTATTCATTTTTTACATTTCTTTTTATTTCTGTTACCTAATTCAAAGCCTTTTTGCCATTATTATACCTGAAAAGTAAGCATTTGCACAGAAAATACGCGGTCACATCATCTTAGTCACCTTCATAAACGTGGTATTCCAAAGGTAATTTTATAAAAAAAAACACCTCAGAGCACGAATTTACCAAAGAGTTTGATTTCTTGCATGTAAGGTTAGGCTAGGTTAGGTTAGGTTATGTTACATCTTCTCTTCTATATTTTGAACATTACTTGCTATGCTAGGTATATTACCGAACTGCAAGCCACTCTTTGGGTGTTGTGATGCTGATGAGATTGTCTATGGTGGCATGATGGGTGTGATGGGAGGAGCTTGTGATTGTTGAGGGTGTTATGCGGTAGCAAGTGAGTGGTGCTAGATAGGCTGGGATATATAGCTTCCTAGGAACTTGGGATAAGGGATTGATTGGGGTTGGAGTATGTACATTCCTAGTACCTTTTCTAGATAGGCTGAACCCAGATGGGCCTCTGTGGCTCTTATTAAGCCTTAATACTTTATGACTTTATTTATGACTTTAGTTTTCCTATCAGCTGACAGGTATGCATTTGCAGAGGAAATGAGTGGTTACATCATATTAAAAACACTGCATTTAAAAATAAAATTCCAAGAAATTCCAAGAAATCAGAAATTACCTTAGACTGGAAATTTACCACCTGGCAAGAGGAAGTTGGGTGTGTGGGGGGGGTGACTTTACTACTTCAAAGAGAGAGCATTTTCCTTTCAGAAGAATGCATCCAACTGAACATTTTAAGGGGGTGCACTCAAGCCTTCCCGGAGAGGCTCCACCTTCCTCTGGAGGGGGGGTGGGGTGGGGGGGGGAGGGGAATTTCCCCAGTGGCCCCCATTGTAACCGTCCCTGATTGAATGCCATTCATGTCTGGTGTGCTTTATGCATTCACACCTGGTGTGCCATCATGCACTTATCTCGCGGATGCACTGACACAGATCGACAGAAGATCGCAATGGACAGGTCAGCATCCGATTTAGAATGTAAACACTTCTGGTATGTGGAGCTTCCAACCCAAATTGGCGAATTTAGACCCATTGAGATACTCAAGTAGGTATCTCAATGGGACCTACACTAACTCGACTGAGAAACATGCACAAACAGGCAAAACACTCACCTTGCACAGACACAATGCAAAATGAGAACGATGCAGAACGATGGAAGCTAGAGTTACAGCTAGAACGATGAAATATGCACGTAAATAAAGCAAAAGCGATTATGAGCCTGGCAGCGCAGCACTATGCACAGCGTCAGAGTCTTGATACAATAATGACGGCCGTCGTGGCAAAGGCCTCGTGTTCTGGAGCATTCTTTCTACGAGCGAAACCATGACTACTAACCAAGACATCTAATACTACCAGCAAACTCAACTAGGGAATTGACCAACACAGCTACAAACTGGCCTTACTAATGCTTTACCAATTCAACTAACTATGTCCAGAACTAAGACATCACTAAAGCAAAGACAGTAAAATGTTGGCAGCATTGGTTAGTTGTTTTAGTTGATTGACCTTAGTGACTAAGGAGGATACAAACAGCACAACCCCAGCAATAGTCGGTGTGGTTGGCGAGCTTAGTTTTCTTCTTAGTTGCTTGGTAGGGCACCAAGGCAATGACAAAGACAATTATGCCAATTAGTTGCAGCACCTAACCCTGTCGGTGAATCCGTTAGTAGGCATGGTTAGTACTCTTGGTTTTTTGCTCGTATTTCCCTTAGTATTTATCATCGTTAGTCAATTGTTTTCAGTGTGAAGGGGCGCCATTTCCTTGAAGGGATGCCACTGCGAAAGTCCCTGAAGGGGCGCCCTTGGCTAAAAATCCTTCCAGGGGTGGAGTTGTACGCTCGACCATACCCAAGGGGCGCATTTTCCGCTGAGAGATTGCTCAGCCCAAGGCTGAGCAATCCTTTCAGCAGTGGGAGGTGTGTGCGCTCAAACCTTCGTGGAGGGGCGCCTTTTCCCGGCCAGAGGGCCGCCACCTGTCCATAGGAGTGGGGAACACGCTCCCAGTGCCTCCCCTGTATCCGCCCCTGCGCTGAAGCATCTGACTAGCTGCTAGCTGCGGCCAATGCAGCCAGTCCGACGACGCGTCCCCTCTGTTGACTCGTGATAGCAGCTGGCAGGGTGTTGCGGGCGTCTGCCACCAGGCGGTGCTACTAGTGCTACCGATAAGACGTTGAGCCCGCCAGCCAGATGCGAGATTGTTTTCGGTGCCCACCACCAGTCTGCGCTGCTGTCGATCCTGGTTTGGTTGTTTCCCGGCAGAGGCTGCTCGTGTCGACAGTCTAGTTTGAAAAGGCGAGTAAGTCGTGAGAAGGCGAGTAAGAGTAAAAGTAGTTTGAGAAGCGACACAACCAGCACGTGACAAGGACCGTGAGCACTAAGGGATGCCCCGAAATGATGTCCTTTTCCACCAAATAGAAACTGAACCGGTGCATGTTGCGAACATGTCCATAACTGACTAACAGTAATTATTTGGTCGCTTCGGTGTCTCCTGTAGGTATATGTATCTGAATCCTCTTCAATCTTTACTCTCGAGATCGCCTCTTTTGCTGCTATTACGGAGTTGATATCTCCGTTAGCATCACCCCAACCATTGTCAATGGCGATGACACCCAGTAAACAAAAATTGAAAATTGAAATCATTAAAGACAAAAATTGTCGAGCTGTCTCTGACAGCCAAACATGAATTTCTGACACATCTGATCATTCCCTCAAGTTGTGAACACAATTAGCAACACAATGTGGGTGGCCATTCCTGCGTGTACTTTGTATTGCGAACAACATAGTTCGACCAAAATAATGGAAAGCTATCATTGTTTGGTAGTCGAGTCAGAAAATCCTGTTCACCCGCCGTGGTCAAACTATGCTGTCTTTGTGCATGGGGAACACACCTTCATGGGATCCATGCATGCTTGTTTCTAACTTGTGTACTTACATTTTGTTATTTCCTTAGCGATAATGATCAAAATCAATTGAGTGCCGCAAAATGCTTGCTTCATTTTGTGCATCGCAATTGGTGCATACGCAACGTATCACTATCCACACGATATTTTTGCCTTTCAAGACATGACGCCAATAATTATCAATCGTCACGCTCCAACAGGCGGTCTTATTATTACGCAAAGTCAA
The DNA here is from genome assembly GCA_034440615.1 of Ashinkailepas kermadecensis. Classification (NCBI taxonomy): domain Eukaryota; kingdom Metazoa; phylum Arthropoda; class Thecostraca; family Neolepadidae; genus Ashinkailepas; species Ashinkailepas kermadecensis. The sequence goes on from JAOTOM010005004.1 coordinate 133,831, forward strand.
CCAAGATTACGACATTTGTGATCACTAGCCAACCATTAAATTCATGACGGGCGGAATTGTGACTCGCTACTGGGTCAGCTCAGTTGGCAGAGCGCTGACCTCGGAGATGGGGTCGGACCAGCCCGAACCAGGGCGACCCGCCTCCCCCAAACGGCTCTTGTGGTCGATATGGGATCCATCTGGAAAAGTGCTGGTGAGAGGCCAAGGAGAGCTACCTTCAGCCTACGGGTCATGTCGGCCCGTCGAGGCATTGCGGGCACGTTAAACGCTGTCACAAAATTCACAGTCGAATTTGAATCCAGCCGTCGGCGGAGCCACGAATTTTCGAATGTACGGATGGTATTAAAAAAAAAGAAGGTCGTTGGAGACACAGGGTCGTGAAATAATTCACTGAAAAGATAACTTTTGTGGGAAAAAAAGTATCAAGGTCTTGCTGCAACTTCGCAGCTCTTTGGAAGGGAAGCGCCATTGCCTGGTTTGTGTCTCCAATTTTATTAAGAATACTTGCAACCTTGTATTTTGTTATTCCTAGAAACTCCGCTTGCAAAATACCTGGATGGCCTCAAGCCTCGTAGTCTCGTCAACAAGGAGCATCTCATAGTACTACTAGTAACTTCAAGGAACTATGAATCATGAAATAACGAACAATCAATCCAATCGGCTGAACAAAATTTCCGAGAACTGAGACATAAATTCCAACTTTAGCTAAATCGGACAGGGTATGTCCTAGGACGACAATGGTTAACTCCATTTGAAAAGTCTGCAGGGCCTATTAAATTGCAGAGATGCTGTATGTAGCCTGTAGTGAGCCGACGTAAGTCTGAAAGGGGTTGTTTAAGGTAGGCTCTACTTTGCTATGGGATCATGTAATGAAGGGGGGGGGCGTTCTACCTCAAACATAGAGCATCTACATTCGAAGAGTCGAAGAAGATCGTAACCCGCACAGCGCGAGATCCGGGTGGATCGGAAACGGACAAAGATATCGACTCGCACCTTCGCAGCAAGATGGCGGGACGAAGGTGGAAAATGTGTCTACAGGCAATTGGTCACAACAAATGCAAACAATGCTCACATTAATACATCGCCGTGGAACCTGACAAGTGATCAGGTGACAAGTTCAACTACAAACTTCAATTTTTTAAGATGTTGACATCACTGACATGTTAACATTTGCCCTTTAATTGTTGAGATTTTGAAGAATTTTCCCGACAACTTTGTTTCAGGAACACCGCAGCACATGTGGTAGAGCACAGTATCGTGTGTCGTTATGACGACATTTGAAGTGGATATTTTATCAGGCGTTTTTCAGACGACCAAAAATGTACCCCAGCTATGCGTACTACGGCCGCGCGACGACGGACAGACGGTGAGGGGGAATATGCACCGACATCACTGTCTGAGCTTACGGAAGGGCTACATGATGGTCTTGACCGCTCCTCTCTGCGTCATCCAGAACACCAGTTACAGGGTTTGAAATCGACCCCGCCACCCCCCTCCCCCGCCCTGCACTGCATGCGGTATAACATCTTGTCGTGCTGCTGGATGTAAATTACGACCTCCTGGGGACTGAATATTTCCTCTCCAACTTTTGTGTGGATAATTATCCAGCGAATAACCGGAGCGCCCAATAATTTTGATACCTGCAGTCGGATTTTCCATCTTTCCGCACGAACATTCACCATAGGTCACCCCAGGTCGCGAAACTATGACGTCATCAATGAAACGAGGATCGATTCGTCGACCAGGACGACCCTGCCGACATTCGGTTGTTAAAATTACTATTGAGATTTTCAAGGAATGCACTTCTGTGGCTTTGCTGCGCCTGAGGGAAGAGGCTGAGACGGTCTGAAGCATGAGTAAGTGATCTGACCTAAAGTGGGCCGACTGAATTCGGATGAGTGTCATCTAGTGATATAAATTGGTCGTCTAAAGTAGGAGTGTGGCTGTTTGAACTGGGACAGGAGTCTGATCTGAAGTCAAGGAGGAGCCATCTAAAGTTGGAGAGCGGTAGTTTTAATTCCGACGGGTCGGAATAAATCGAAGAGAAAACATCTAAAGTCGGCAGGGGCCGCACCATGTAGGTGAGTGGCCGAATGAAGTCGGAGATGGATCGATCAGTGGCGTACCTGGCACTTGCGTCATAGTGGGGGGGGGGGGGAACGGATTTGAAAGGGGCCACCTACCGCTATTAAAACAGTATCTGAATATCGACCACTAATTTTTTATCAAAGAGATCTATTTTGAAACCTAAAATAGCTAGAGACAACCAAGTTTTCCTGGGGGGCTACAAATCTACCATCACCGTTTCTAAGTTGCACACTTCATCCACCTTCCCGCTGTTCAAAGGTTTTTTTTCCGGTATCCCTTGATAAGTCAGCTCACATTGCCAAAAGCACCCTTGCAAATCAGTTGGAAATGTCAGATTTTTACATTTCACGCACTTCAGTCTATAGCGCTCGGTCGCCACCACGCCAACCTTCCTGCACAGGCATACCCGCCTTGCGCATTCAGCGCATTCACCACAATTCGTGCGATTCTGCGATTCCTGCCAGACCCCCTACGTTTTCTAATCGTTGTCAAATGATAGTTGTATGCCATATTTGGCATCATGGAATGTTTCGTATTGAGTTTCGCTGTGAACATTCGATGAATTTAATTATAAGATTATTTCCATTCGTGCCGCAATTTCTGGTGGGACAGACATCCAGATGCCCCACTAAGTTCTGATGTAACTCATCTTTCTTTTGTGTAAATGTTATCCCAGATTGACTGTCAAACTGAGACGCTGGTTCGATGTCATTTTTTTGGACCTGATGCGTTCTTCGATAGTGATGTGTTTTAGGGCCCAGCGCATTTGTGTTATGGCCCCGGCACGTTTCTAAGGCCCCGGCGATTTTTGGGCTTTTCTGCTTCTTTGTGAATAAACAAATTTTTTTTTAGAGTACCGGTGCGTTTTCGAAGGCCCCGATGTGTTTTCTTTATCCCCAGGCGCGTTTTCTTTCTTTGGACCATGTCGATTTTGCAGGCCCCGGTCTGTTTTTGAGGCCCTCATGCTGTCTTTTGTGACCCTGGTATGATTTGAGAGCTTCTGGTGCTCGTTCGCCATTTTTTTTAACTGCGCGCTTTGGAGGGCTCCGGTGCATTTTCGCCTTTTTGCATTCCGGTGCATTTTCACCCGGTGGGCTTTTAGGGCTCCGCTGTGCTTATGTAACCCTGACGCAAATTTTTGGGATACCAATTCTATTTTTTAGGGCTCCAACGCGACTTCTAGGGGTCCGGCGGAACTTTTCGATTTACTTTAATGTATTGCAAATTTCAAGCTTCTTTTGGATTGCGCCGCTATGACGTCAAAATTATAGATTCATTTCATAGCAAACTGGGGCCCAGGTTAGAATACATGGACGCGCGCGACTACTTACCTACTTGGAGAAGTTCCGCGTTTTTCCCATGCACATGATGTGGTGATGCAAAACACTTTTATTGATGCCGTCTCCTCTTGCCTCCTGTCTTTTCTTGGTATGCTTCTAACCTTTCGTGCCGTTTCCTATAACTTCAATGCCTGGTTTCATACCTGCATGGACGTCCAATCTCCAGTCTCCAATCTCCAATCTACGTCCATCTGATAAATTATTCGTGAAATGGGGTGGAATATAATACTTTCTGAACATTGAATAGACATCCTTTCTAGGGACGTATCGACATCGTGCTTGTTGATGTATGCCTAAGAAGTCTCCATGACTCGTTCTTCAGCTTATTTTGCGTATAAGTAGCATGCTTATGCTCACAATTACGGATTGATTACGCAAGCATCTAGCGACACAATTCCAGATACAGAGATTATGTATGATGTGGTGTGTTGAACAATGTGATCTGCTGATAACATGGCATTGCAATCGTTATCGTCAACATAGGTGTTCATATATTAGGTGTTTCCAAAATTAAACCAAAAACATGCACTGATAGGTACACTATTGGCTCAAAATGAGCTTGAAAAATTAGCAAAACGATATTTTAATTGGCATGCTTCGATGGCAGATTTATACATCCTACTGTACTCGTTTCGACATCTCACACCTAAAGAAAAATCATTATTTTATACACTGGTTTATAGCATAGGTAATTATATCGTTATCGTTGGCATCGATATCCCCAAATTAAGTACCTGTCAAAACACGCGAAACGAATGCAGTCACATGTACTCATTTGGCTCACAACTGGATTTTAATGACCTAACAAGTATTTGAAGCAGCATTATTGCCATGGTGATTTCGACATCCTGCTGTACTCGGTTCGACATCTCACACATAACGAAAAACCATAATTGTAACATTAACCCATTAGTTCCCGAGCATAGATTCCATTGGATTTTTTCAATGAAATATGGAACAAATAGTGTCTATCGGGTCAGGATGACGAATCGAAAAGAAACTTTTCAAAATTATTATCGGAAGTGGGTGAAACCGGTGCGTCCTTTAAAGTACGTGTGGGCACTGTCCCTATGGATGCGTGTAAATTGGGAAATATTGCAATAGACGTTGAAAAATGATATAAAACTGAAGAAATTCTCCTTTGAAGTCAATTTTAAGCAATCTGTACAACTTACATTGAACTTCTTTTACCTATATCCAGGAAGACACCTAATCTAGGGTAATGTAAACATCGACACTTTTTACTGCTCCGATCATTTGTCTTGTACATACCATCGATCTTCAGATATTTTCCGTTGCAAATTGCCCAATTGCATGGAAACATGTAAAAGGTTACTAGAAATGAAACACAAACATTCTTAGTTTAGTGTTTATTTTCATCTTTTTGATACAGTATCACAAAAAGTAGAGGATATTTTATTTACCAAAAAAAAAAATCAAGTGACTGTGGCAACTGGAATGAACTCGAATTGACTGGTGAGTTGGTGGTCAACACCGGTGGTGGGTCTCAAAACAGTCGGGATGGAGACCCACGTTGCACCTGCAGCACATGTACAGGGTTCCTCTTCTTGCAGTGGTTGCAGACGTTCTTCCTGTCCGGCTTCTTCATGACCAGGTGGTTGCCGTTGTCTCTCCTGATGTCGGCCAGTGTGCTGGTGGAGAGGACAGGAGGAGTGTGGATGCGGCATTGGAATCGACTCAACTGACTGGCGACTTGACTCGTGACTTGGTGGTGTACTTACTGGTGGTAGGCCTCAAAGCAGTCGGGATGGAGACCCACGTTGCACCTGCGGCACCTGTACAGGGTCCTCTTCTTGCAGTGGTTGCAGACGTTCTTCCTGTCCGGTGTCTTCATGACCAGGTGGTTGCCGTTGTCCCTCCTGACGTCGGCCAGGGTGCTGGTGGAGAGGACAGGAAGAGTGTGGATACGGCTGGCCTTGGTCTCCCCATGAAGCATCACCGTCATCTCCACACATGACCGGATGAAGTCCAGGAGAGGCATCTTCTCCTGCTTCTTGACGTCCATCACAACTCCCACCTTGCGGTACAGACGCCAGGCCTGGACAAGAGACACGTTCAGGAACCAGTTGTGCAGCGCCCAGTACCACTTTCGATTGCGGGTGGTGATGGCGTAGCACATCACCATGTTGTCCAGCAGGTCCACGCCGCCCATGTGGGTGTTGTAGACCCTGACGGTGTTGGGCTGGTCCACTTCCACCTTCCTCTTCTCCACCGATGAATACCTGTTGCACTTTCCCATAGGGTTGACGTCCGCGAAGTTGGAGGCCACGTACACCGGTGCAGAGTCCTTCCACGCCATCACGACCTGGTCCTCGTCCACGTAAACTTCCTCCTTCTGACCCCTCCTCATCTTCTTGCCCTGCTGCTTGGACGGGAGGGACAGTTTGCAGAGCCTGTTCTGCCGCATCGTCCCCACCACTCCTACCCCCTTCTTCGACATGTTATCCAGCAGGTCCAGGCTGGTGAAGAGGTTGTCACACGCCACCTTCGTGCCAGCCACCAACTTGGCATCCTCCACCAGGCCGTAGACGACGTCAGGTCCTTGACTGAGGCCGTAGTTGAACAGTTTTATCCTGGAACCACCATATGGCTCACACCGGATGAGTTCCCCAGCTGAGGTCGCCAAGACCCACGCTTTGAAGCCAAAGCGAGTCGGTTTTCCCCTGAGGAACTGCTTGAGCGGGTGGGGACCGAAATACTTGACCATCGACTCGTCCACGGAGACGTACTCGGTCTTCTCGACGTATTTGTCGGCTGCACTGTTCATGGCATCAAACAGGGGTCTCACCTTCCAGAAGCAGTCGTCCGCCTTTGGCTTGTGGCTGTTGGTGAAGTGGCTGTAGCGCATGACGTCGTCGAAGGTGTTCCTTGGCATCGCCTTCCTCACTAGAGGATTTCCAGTGTCCTCCTTCTTCTCCCAGTACATCCTCCTCTGGGCCGGTGTGAGGTAGCCGCTCATCATCATTATGGCGTGGCTGGCTCTGATGAGGTCTCTGTCCACTTTGGTCTGGAAGGCGGCACAGTTCTGCTGGGCCGCGTACCTCTTGGTCTCCTTGACTATCTTGTCCACCAGCTGGTCCGTGATGAAGAGCTTCATGTAGTCGTAGGGAGTCTTCACCTCGCTGACATCAAGAGGCAGGTTGTCCTCGCTGAAGAGGTCAGCTCTTGGGAAAGCCGGGATGCATTTCCCCACGTTGCCACTGTTGTCCTTGCACTGGAACCTGTCCGCGTTCCTGACGCGGACTAGCTTCTGCTTGGGCTCCATGGGCTCCTCCTCGCTGGACGTGCTGTTCACTTCCAGTGGCCGTTTCCGAGGACGTCCGCGCTCTGCTTCTGTTGTTGTTATGGTGGTAGGTGGTGTTGGACATGTACTGCGGAGACCATGTGATGTCCCTTCCCCAGAATCTTCCGCTTCCTCCGCTGCGTGTCGGCGGGTTCGTGAAATGGACTGTTCCACAGCCCGTCTTTTCGGGTTCTGCCGCGTGGGGTTTGATGAGGATGGCCCAGGAATCGCCAGGGTGTCGTCGAGGACAGCATCGTCCTGTGCCACCCTCCTCCTTCTCATAGGATCTTTCTCCTCCAGCCAGGCATCTATTTCGTCGTCGGAGTCGACGGCGTGGTGTGTCTCCAGTTCCGCCTGCTGGTTCATCAGCCGGATCCCCACGTGATTGGGGTCTTTTGGTCCACCATCCTCGTCATCGCTGTCCTCGTCGCTGACAGCGTCATCATCAGGCGACAGAATGACGATGTCGGTGGGTTGAGCGGATGGTTCTTCCTCTAACACTGAGAGAATTTGCTCCACCGTCAGTCCAACAGACCTGCAAAAAATCATTTTTTTTTAATATTTTACATTTTACGATTACCTTTTTTTTTATTCACTTTTATGGTTATATGTACATTTTTTGGTATACGAATTTCTTTTATTATTTCGTGTTCCCTTTGGCATAAAGAACATCCGTTTCCCCTATTTTATATGAAATTATGCAAAAAAGTGATTGCAGATGGCGCTCATGATGACCGATCAATGAAATTGTATCGTATCGTAACATTATGAAAGAGCTGTAACATGAACAATTTTTGACAAATGGAACACAAAAACAAACAAAAACGATAAATATCAAAATTATATACAAACACGCAATTCTTTTGTACATTTCATCTTTTACACCTGTCAGTAGGGGCAATGCCCACACGTACTTTAAAGTAGTTCCAGAATTCAACTCTCATATTTCTCAAGAAAATGCAAATATTTTTGAAATTTCTTCTTTCACATACAGAGGTACATCTTTCAAGTTATTTTTAGAAGGAAAACAATGCGGCTTAGTAAGTATATTCACCTCTTTTTGTAGACCAGATTCTTGCGACCCGCGCCTCCTTCCATGTTCACTGAATGCCTTCAATTTAGTGGCCTGCAGCGAAAGTTGAAATTACTTTAGGCTTTCTCAACTGCACTTGTTGGGACGTACTATGAATCATTTGTCTATGCACAAAAAACTAATTGTCTACCTCCCTGCAAAACAGAGATATAGGCGTAAAAGGAGGAACCGGTTCCGCGTCCTTTAAAGTACGCGTGGGCACTAATGGTTAACGTCCAATCTCAGTTGCGAGCTTTGATATCAAGGAATGCAACTGCAAATGCAATTTGATATGACGTAATTACGTTGAGGTCAGCCACGACTCATGTGTGCTCCTCATCCTCGCCCTATTTGGCCCAGGCGTCTTACCTTTGCAAGCTTCTCCTCATATGCAGGAATGATAGTAATCACCACGTATACCTTATCCGCTTTGCGAACCTCATCATTGTCCTTATCAATTGGTCCACGAGGTTGCCACTTGGTTTCGAATGCATCGATGGGTATGACTTCGGTGGAACATTAAAGTTTCAAACACAAAAGGTGTTAATTTCGGTATTAGGTGCAGTTCCAATGCAAAGCCCTGTTATATTGTTTTGCTAGTGGAAACCTGTGCACGGTGCACGGTGCACGGAGCATGTTCCCTGATGAGAGTAATTTTCCGAGGGGATACGATAGACATGCGGCTGATGGCAAAACTCCAGGTAACCAACCACTCACGCGCTGTAAATATGAAATAACAGCCAGAAATGTGCCATAGAATACACAAAAGCAGCGCAGGTGGGACCATTTTTTTGGCGGTGATCCTTTGTCTCTGTGGCACTTGGCTCTTTGTAGCACTATAGCACCGGCTCTTTTGAAGGGCCACCCCAAGGTCTATCGAGTCAGGTTGGACAATAACATGAGGTGACTAGCCTCCAGAGCTGCCGAAGCGTAAACAAGAATGACCTTGAAAAACTCCATTGCCTTAGCACTGGTTGCGTTAGGTGCAGTGCTACAAAAATTAATAGAACTAAAACAAAGGTTGCTAGAGACTGGGAACTACCTGATTGTTGTTCATAAGTGTTTTCTTGACATGGTCTTGAAATAAATACATGAAATTAACTCTTATTTTACTTGAACCAGGCCGTCAAACACAAATTATCTTCATGCCCTAGTCCATTCATACACACGGCATGCAACGATGAACTTACAACCAATTTGTGGAAGAAATTATAGCTACGTTTATGATGCGACGACTGTATGCTTCCGTGAATAGTGAATATGCCAATAATACTATTATTACGGGAATTTTCCGTGTATGTGGGGGGGGGGGGGTCCCAGCATAGCGGGGCGCTAGAACTGCTTTCAAAGGGACTAGGTCGAGCGGTCCATATTGACTCCCATTTGAAGTCAGAGTATCCCGGGGAGGGGGATCGAGAGGTCCCCGGTTTCCGTTCCGCAAACCATGGTGGATGCATCGACGATGCATGCCTGATGCTATAAGCATAGCGTATTCCTCTCTTAAATAATGAGTCCAAAATGAGTGCTTGCCTCATGACCAAACCAGATCCCGCCACCCTTGCTCCCAAAGGGAGCAAGGGTTTTTCTTCTCGTGCTTTCCCCTAGCGCTGGTGACGCGCGTTTGGCTCAGACGCAGAAATTTTGATCGAGAGGAACACGTATCGTGGAAGCGGGGGGCTACGGTTTTTTTTTTGTTCATAGTATAAAAATTCAAATTAGTCAGACTTCAACCAGTTTGACTCTAGAGGGTTGCCACTTCCCGAACGGAATGGGATGGGGAAGCACTTGTTGCACTGCCCTGGGAGCCTACCCTGATATGTGGTTTACAGAGCATTGCATGGTTTATCCTCCCAGAGGGATGGGTTAACTAAGGGAGAACAGCTGGAGCTTAGGTATATGCATTCATGCATAACATGATTAATTATATCCGTTCTTTCGTATTTTTGGGGACGCGTGTAAATCGACGCGCGCGTCGATATACACTCAGCTGTTGCTCTGCGTAAACCTACGCGGACGTCGATTTACACAGGAGGTGACTTCAGTGTATATCGACGCAGATCTCTCGTTATTTACACAGAGCCGCTCGCCTGCGTAAATCTACGCAGGCGTCGATATACACAGGCAGCGGCGCTGGTGTATATCTACGCGGACGTGAACTACGCGTGCGTCGATTTACACAAGGCCATGCCTGTGTAAATCTACGTATGCGTGAAATACGCGCGCATCGATATACACAGAAGGCGATTCCTGCGTAAATCGACGCAGGAAGGCGTTGATATACGCAGGAGGCGGTACTGGTGTATATCTACGCGGACGTGAACAACGCGTGCGTCGATTTACACAGAAGGCTATGCCTGTGTAAATCTACGTATGCGTGAAATACGCGCGCGTCGATATACACAGAAGGCGATTCCTGCGTAAATCGACGCAGGAAGGCGTTGATATACGTAGGAGGCGGTACTGGTGTATATCTACGCGGACGTGAACAACGCGTGCGTCGATTTACACAGAAGCCAATGCCTGTGTAAATATACGTACGCGTGCGTCGATATACACATAATTCGATCCCTGTGTAAACCTACGCACTCCAAAATACTCCAACGGCGATACACACGGGGCACGGTCTAGGTGTACATATACGTATGCGTCAGGGGCGTCAATTTCTGAAACTAAAAATTATTGGGGGGGGGCGGAGGCATGACATGGAGGAAATGGACGAGCCCAAATGGATTGGAGGCGCATCCCTTGGGTCCCATGTGAAAACTTTACATTATTGGCAGGGGCACACGCCCATCAAAAGTATATACAATACAACACCCATGATTATACACAATGTCGGTATCTGTGCCAAACTGCGAAAATGTAAAAAGCGGTTGCGTCGATATACACAGCGGATTGTTCCTCTGCAACCTCACAGGCCTTGTGTTTGTCAAGCGCAGTTCTACTGGGGCCAAAATCCCATGACCATTTCGAGCACCCCCTCCCCCAATGATGCTTAAGCAATGTGGCTAGAGATCCCAGGTGGATCGTCGGGGGTGGGGGTCCGGACCCACGTTTTCGCACCCTGCTAGTGATAATTGGTCATTCTCTTTATTTAATCTGGAAATATGTTCTGAATATAAGGATCTTCACGCCCGGATTGGTGAGAAATATGGAGTATTAGCTCAAGCATTGGAGAATGTAGCATGTCTGGGAAGGAGCGCTGTCACATTGGTGGAGAATGAGCCGAGGGACAGCAAGGGGTGGATTCAAGAAGTGTTATAGGGAAGGAGCCATTTCCTTGAAGTGGCGTCGTTGAGCGGAAGTGGGTCGAACATGCTTAATACTGCATACTGAGCATGCTTTTTGCTGTGAAAGGGCATTCGGCTGAGAAAAAAAATCGTTCAGGGGAAAGGGTGCCCTCGAGCCTTCTTGAAGAAGCGCTTTTCCCGGCCGGAATGGTGCAACTGGGGGGGGGGGAGGGGGCACACCCCCCCCCCCAATGCATTCACCTCTGTGGGGCGAATGCAGAGTATGCCTCACGAATGTTGTTGATATTAAGTATATGAGGCGTAATGGGCTTTGCCTGGAATTAATAGGATCAAAAACGACCTTTCCCATCTGCGTCATTGTAGGCGTGGCGACGATGGGGATGCGCACCCTGCGAAATATTTTGTGAAGTTTAACCAGTCCTAGTGAACTTGACGTATGCAAATTATGGTGTTGCATGGAACAAAATCACCTCCAAACCTTCCTGTCGCTCCCATCCCATGCCAAATTCGTGCTCAATGTACACATGGAGCAGGTTCAGTGTTAAGCAACGGAAAGGTTAATGGGCGTGCATTCATCGTCCGAGCCAGGATTTTCGTGGGAACCTGCAGACCATGGTGCCCCTCACCCGGACATCCTCTTCACTGTGAAGTACGGTGCCATGAACGGAGATGCGTACATCACAGAGCAATACCTAGTGGGTATTTTGGTAAATCAGTCTATTTTGGGAGATTTGCCCTTACCCCCGCTGAATAGTTTATACTTTAACATAGGACCCTGCACTCGCCCTCCCCGAAGTTCCCAGGCTCTCAATCCGTATTCTCCTTCCAGAGGTGTCTTTCCATACCTTTGGGAGCACTTTCCCCATCCCCACCCTATGAATCGTTCTTAAGTTCCACCTCTATAACCTCTCAATTACGCTTAGAACCTGTCACTACACGGTGCCCATGTTGCATGAAGCGCATTTTCACATATCTTCAAGTAGTGGAAATCAAGGGGGCGCGACGAATCTTGAAGGGGCGGGTAGACTGAGATGGTTAGTCTTCCCCAAGTCCGATATCGATACTTACCAGTGAACGTTGACAAAGCGCTAACTTTAATGGTTTGAGGAACGCGTCCCTCCTTTTACATGTCAGGTGTGGCTTGGGTCGTTGCATGCCAGTTGTGGCCAACAAAACCTCGTAGAATTGATAATCATGCAATCGACAGTGAATTAAAAAATCGAAAAACGCCCTTCTTGTCCCTCTATCTCGGAGCTATGGCAGCCCGACAGGAGCGGAACTTTATGGGTTCAGTTGGAGATGCATATCAACGGAGCCAGACTCATTTGCGGTAACATATTCCTGATCACCAGGATGTTGATTTAAGTAACACATTTCTGCTTCCAAGGATGTTGATTTCTGAAAATGATTTAGACATGGAGGCAATGGACAGATAAACTCAGAACTCAGAAGTTACATCTTTATTAGCATATACAATGGCTATATGCTATCGTAACTTGGGTACCTGATACACACACATATATATATATATACATACACACACTAATTGTCGTGCACTCCATGTAAGATCTTGTTGAGCATGCTTATTATTCATGAGGCCTAACGGCTGCAATGCTCGGGTGTATAACGATGTCAACAACAGCCATGTATTACAATCGGCGAGCGGTCGCGCCCAGCAGCGGCCACGCCACGTCAGCACACGAAGTTCGGCGCAGAAGCGTTGGTCGCTGCCGCAGCCAGTCAGCGGAGGCGGCCGGTCGTCGCCGCCATGGGGCCCACCGACCCTTCAGCCTGCACCGGCCGCCCAGCCGGTACGTCCCGTTGTCGCTCTGCACCTCGAGCCACAGCGTCGCCGGCAGCTGCTCGTGCCGCGACTGTGGCGGGCGCGCCGCGTCGCCTTCGCACCACCAGTAGAAGAGCATGTAGGGCGCGTTGGTTGGCGCACCGGCGCCGCCGCCGCCGCCGCCGCCACCTCAGGCGTCCAGGTGACTGGCCGACAGCGCGACCCAATTTTGGCAAAACCTAGCAACTGACAAATCAGACAAACTGAGAAAAACGCGAAAAACTAAATGGGTCTGGGAATAAGGTATGGAAGCTGATCACAGCTATGTTTTGGTTTCATGGAAACATTAGACCCCTTGAAATTGTAAGGAACATGAATTAACACTCGGAAAACCTTAACTTCATGGGGAAAATGCACTTAAAGGATTTTGTCAAGTAGATTTGTGAAGGTAAAAGCTAGCATCTGTTGCTTACTGTGTTTTACCTGAACAGATATTATTTTAACAGCTAGATATGTGAAGGAAAAAGCTAGCATAGTTACTTACTGTGTTTTACCTGAACAGAGATGGAGTAGCATAGATGATGCGCTAATGTAGAGATGGAATATAGTATGTGCATAATGTGCATAATAAGTTGTGGCTGGGGCACACTCAGGGAGGAAGTGCAATCCGACCATGTCCCCAGGGCGAATAGGGGAAGTGGAGGGTTTTTTTTACCTGCCCTGCCTATATATTCAAACATGATTTCCATAATAAAGAATTCAGATGCGAAATTTGTCAGGATAATTGCCACTTGTAAAGATTTTGACCACTTTGTGGCACACTTAATTTATTAATTAAAAAAAAAAAAATTATGCTGAAAATCATCCATCCAACACCACTGAACTGAACCGTATCCCATCCTCTATCGTGATGCACATAAATTATGTATGACATGCATTCATTTTTCATGAATAAAATACAGGTGATACAGATCTGAAATGTATTTTCTAGACATATGTTTGACAACGGACACATCACGATTCACGTCCTACCTACTCCACATTATGGACCAGATAGGTATGGACAGATGAGGTGGGGGGGTCGACCTGGTTTGACAACGGACACATCACGTCCTACCTACTCCACATTATGGACTAGGTCTGCTGCTGCCTCATCTGTCGGCATGTTCAGCGAAAACCGTGTTTTGACTGGTGCCACACCAGATGATGTAAGTAGTTTAATGATACCAGCCTTCTTTGATGGCAAGATGCCGCGGGGTTGGCTCAGGCCTTCCTCTGCCATATCTTGAAGCTGAAACTTCGGTCTGAGGAAGTCAACCTCTTGTGGCTCCTCGCCGTAAGAGGTCCGATACTGCATGCTCCGTGACCCCTTTTTGAACTGAACCTCCACCAGGCACTGCAGCTTAGGCACATGAACAGTCTTGGTGTTCCGAGCCCTTGCGCCAGATCTGTAGTTTTTGAAGTCCGAGTGATGGAGTTGCAGGACCTTTATCTTCTTCCCAGATTCTTCAATGAGTTGAGACATGTCATCAAAGGTAATAACCCCTCCGATCCTCTTCAGGCGCCTACCGATCGCCCCATGGACACTGTCTGCCTTCATAAAGGTATGCCCTTTCTCTAGGTACCGTACGTTGACTGCCTGTGGGCCCCACTCTGCATTAACACACGACACCAGCACAGTGTACAACACCCAGTTTTTGTTTTGTCCTGAGCAGTTGCCGCACCAGGACGTTACCTTCTTGGCCCCACTTACCTCTATACACTTAACAAACGCTGCAGCCACATCTGCTGCTGTTCGTCCTGTCACACCTTCGTGCCACAGGACACAGAGGTCTCGCATATCCTCGTTCATGCAAGCAAATGTTTCGTTAAACATAACGAGCCGGCTGATAAAGAAATGATTCTTAGTCGTCATTTTTGGGAGGAGCAAAACTTTCTGCATATCGGCTGCAAAGGCCACTTCCCCATCTTCAAGATTATCTAATGTGACCCTATATGCAGCCCTTGCTGAAGAAGCCTTTTCTAAATGCACCCTTCCGTTGATGCATAATTCACATTCTTTGATGTGTGAACTTTGTTGTGATGTCGTCGCTTCGACTTCGGCGCCACCAGGTGCAGGAGGGGCGGTAGGACCGGTGGTATGATCTGCGGCGGATGGCTGACTGCCGGACGAACGTTAATGTTTGACTTAAAACTTCGTGATTCTCCCCGGAAATTAACAGAATTGATCAAAATTTCATTTCTTTTGATAAATTCAAAGACTTATTTCTACACTCCACAATAGGACAGGAGTGACTCTTCTGCAAGCAATTCGGTGGGTAGTAAGAAGATAAGTAGGTACTGACCAAATGAATTTTGGATCACCAACCTGAGGTTCGGGCCTCTTAGTCCTCGTTATGGCGAACTGGGAACTGGCCACCTCGACCTCGGCACCACCAGGACCAGGAGCAGATGGTGCAGTAGGACCGCAGCTGGGATCTGGGACGGACGGCTCGCTCTGCCCAACAAACAACAAACATTAATGTTGGACATTGAACTTCAAAATTGAACCATTTTTATTTTATTTTGTGGATATAGAAGACTTACTTCCAGACCACACAATAGAAGGACCGGAGTGATACTTCTGCAAGCAATTCGGTGTGTAGTAAGAAGATAAGTAGGTACTGACCAAATGAATTTTGGATCACCAACCTGAGGCTCGGGCCTCGTGGTCCTCGTTATGGCGAACTGGGAACTGGCTGCCTCGACCTCGGCACCACCAGGACCAGGAGCAGGAGGGGTAGTAGGACCGCGGCTGAGATCTGCGACGGACGGTTCGCTCTGCCCGACAAACGTTAATGTTTGACATTTAACTTCAAAATTGAAGAAAACAAATTTATTTTGTGGAAATAGAAGACTTACTTCTAGACTACACAATAGGACAGGATTGCTACTTCTGCAAGCAATTCAGTGGGTAGTAAGAAGATACTACAGATACTAAGAAGATACAGTGGGTAGTAAGAAGGTACTGACCAAATGAATTTTGGATCACCAACCTGAGGTTCGGGCCTCGTAGTCCTCGTTATGGCGAACTGGGAACTGGCTGCCTCGACCTCGGCACCACCAGGACCAGGAGCGGGAGGTGCAGTAGGTCCGCGGCTGGGATCTGCGACGGACGGCTCGCTCTGCCCGACAAACGTTAATGTTTGACATTGAGCTTCAAAATTGAGCCATTGTTATTTTTTTGTGAAAATAGAAGACTTACTTCTAGACTACACCATAGAAGGACAGCAGTGATACTTCTGCAGGCAATTCGGTGGGTAGTAAGAAGATAATTAGGTACTGACCAAATGAATTTTGGATCACCAACCTGAGGTTCGGGCCTCGTAGTCCTCGTTATGGCGAACTGGGAACTGGCCGCCTCGACCTCGGCACCACCAGGACCAGGAGCAGGAGGGGCAGTAGGACCGCGGCTGGGATCTGGGACGGACGGCTCGCTCTGCCCGACAAACGTTAATGTTTGACATTGAACTTCAAAATTGAACCATTTTTATTTTCTTTTGTGATAATAGAAGACTTTCTTCTAGACTACACAATAGAAGGACAGGATTGCTACTTCTGCAAGCAATTCAGTGGGTAGTAAGAAGATAAGTAGGTACTGACCAAATGCATTTTGGATCACCAACCTGAGGTTCGGGCCTCGTAGTCCTCGTTATGGCGAACTGGGAACTGGCCGCCTCGACATCGGCACCACCAGGACCAGGAGGGGCAGTAGGACCGGAGGTAGTGCCACCAGCACCCGCATTATTGTTATCCTTCAGATCGGCAAGAGACATGCCTAGTTGTGCCAGGTGGCTATTTAGATTCTTACAGACATCGCAGTCGTCTTGGGAAGGCTGCCCGAATGTAATCTTTTGATCATCAAAGACATTACGATATGTTGTATAGGCGACTGGTTTGTGTTTCATTATAGTCCTTCCACATATCCGTAACCGTCAGATACGCATCTAGGTACCTCCTGTGTGGTGCATGTTCCCGCCTATAGTGACTTGTTTGCGGGTGGAAAGAATTGATGTGGTCTATGATAGGCTGTTTAGGTAACTTGTTTGACGGTTCATGAAGTCCTCGCCTGTCAACGACTTCTGGCATAACCACATCACCATCTGCACTTGTCTTGGCTTTCAAGAAGCTCGTGATCATGCCGTCAGTTTTCAATCCCAACGTATGCAGAAACATCGTTTTGCATACCTCAGCTGTGCCTGCTTCTAGTTCTTGTGATGCCTTTGGAAGGTAATACTCCCTTGTATGTGCCCTTCGCGCCTGTTCTGAACTTGCCTCTGTCGTTCGCCTCTTCACAGGTGTTGTCCTGATGTTAGCAGCAAAAAACGCTCTTCTGCCATGAAATTCAGCCCTCCAGAAACGTTTGCGGATAGTTTCACGTTCTTCTTCGCTAAACTGTTGTCCACATTTTTTCCTGCATGAACATGGTGGGAGCAATGGATTTTTCCTTACATAGTGCACTGACTTACTTTGAGATGTTCGTCGTCTTTTAGTACTGCTAGGCAGGCCAGAACCTGTGCTATCCCCAGCACTTTCCAATCCTTCATCCAGTAGCATGTCATCACGTGCTGTAACTACCTCAACAGCTGCATCAACTACCTCAATATACGCCACATCCATATCATCAGCTGTGATATAAATCGCATCAGCTAACTGTTCCTCAACTACTCCATCACCAGCAGCAATGACATTAGCTAAATCATCTTCAGTTATGCCAGCAGCTACTGCTGCAGTCATGATCACATCATTGGCAGCAGCTACCACCTCCTCCTCGACCTCCAGCTGCAGCTGCTGCTCCTCCTGTTCTATAAAATCCAGCGCACTCCGTGAGGAGTCCATTCTCCAATATATGCTATATGCTAGGAAAATATATGCTTGGCAGGGTAATTTCTGAAAAAAAAATATTGTTTTTTTTAGAATATCACATCAACAGATTTGCATGCAATAAGTTTGCTGGTGCTGTTCACTTGTCCTAACTGACAGGAAATTCCTAGCAAGTGACGTGTGTGACTGTTTAGTGGGGTTATAGGACACAAGAAACCATAAGGTGGAAAAATCTAGTATGTGCTCGTCAATATCACTTGCTACGTGTGGGGTTATACGACACAAGACACCGGAAGGTGGAAAAACCTAGTATGTGCTAGTCAATATCAATTGCTACGTTTCTCTTTTAAGTTGCTGTTTAGATTTGCTGAACCAGTTGGAAGCAAAACCTAGTATGTGCACGTGCAATGTTTTACCATAACATACCTTGTTGAGGATGTATTTGCAGCACAATGCAAAACCTAGTAAGTACCAACAGACCACATACTATGTTTTGCTTTGATAAGATTGCATTTTCAGGTGCAGATACTAGGTATTGCCGTGTCATATCTCGGGATTCAGTGCAGATACTGAAATTCTGATACCACAGGAAGATGCGGTGTGTCCGAAAACCCCAGGTTCCGTATCTAACTCAATTTTGTTTATTTTGTCACTTACTAGGTTTTGCCAAAATTGGGTCGAGCGGTGTTACGTAGTTGTCGTCGAGTTGGCACCAGACGGACGGCGCGGCGTCCGGGCCGGTGGCGTCGGATGACCGCGCAGTAGTAGTGGCCGCCGTCCGGCGAGCCGCCGCGGTGCAACACCAGCACGTACACACTGAGAAAAAGGTGAGAGCCTATTCGTTCTCAGAGAACATCTATCGTTCTCGTTTTCCCTATTCAAATCAGACCACTCAAAATGAGAACTCTGTTCGGGTGAATCAGAGAACACCCGTTCTCACACCGAAAAACGCTCTCATGTGAGAACCCTTTTTAGGCTAACATTGAGAGCGATAAACCTTCTCACTTGAAACTAAAAATCGAGATCGCACGATGCCGATTTGAACCCTCAAAATAGAGCACGTATATTTAAAATGTACTCTTGCGAGAATGGGTTATGGTCTCGGATCGCAACCTCCCTTCTCAGCTGAAAATGAAATAGTCTCAATTTGTGTCGAAACGGCTTTTCTGAGAACGACCTTTCTTCTCACAAAATCCATTCCAAAAAATGCACGCCAGCTCTTTGAATCCGACGCGAATTTCATCAGTCATCGCCTCTGCTTCAAATAATTAACCCTCCAAACAGAAAACTGCTCCGGGGAAAAACACTTTTATTCAGAACAGACTTCCAGTCAAGCCACATCCAATAGCGCAACTGCCACGGCTGACGTTCAACAGGATTGTCAACAAACAAAGACAAAAACGCCGTCGACTGAGAGATGGGCATTTTTTTGCAATATGAGAAAGCTACAGCACGCATTACAAAAACATAACTTGAGACATAACCAAAGTGTTTGAAGGCATAAAATGGTTGGAAACCCAACCTATCATAATTACAATATTGTTTATTATCTTATTCCATTCACTCAAACCTTAAATTTAGTCCATGGATCAATAAATATGGTGGCCAAAGGCTGCCATTTTATTGATCCCTGGGCCACCATATTTATTGATCCCTGGGCTAAATCCAAGGTTTAGGTGAATGAAATAAGAAAATAAAATAATACACTAATTATGTTAGGTTATGTACCACGAATTTTCCAGGGTCGAATAACCTCGGTTAGGTTAAATTGTATGTTTTTGTACCAAACAGCTTTCTAGTATTGCAAAACAAACTATCACGGCCAGGGTATAGATATACCCAGGGAGATACTTGACCTGGCTATAGGCACTTCCAATATACATATCCAATACAATGCGATGGCTTACCATTCAGAGGTCGCTCCATTCCATACACTGCAGTGCCCAACAGTCGAAAAGCAAGCGGCGGACAAAAACGCAATGGCCGCCATCACGCAGTAGCTCTCTCTAGTTACCGTTGCACGCAGCCTGAAAATGATCGGTGGCGCGCATGCGCAGACTCGTTTCGCCGCGATCGGGATTTACGACCTTCCGCTGAAACCAGTCAGAAGAATCATCTGACACCAACAAAGATTCTCGAAATATCCTTTGAAAACTGAGACTTTCTACATGACTCAAGAGAGTATGACGATGAAGTGCTCTATCATGAAACTGCATTTGAGTCTCAAACTAGCGTTCCTTCTCCATTGATCATAAACTCTGGTTTCTTGCGAGGACTTTTCGCATATATTCTCAAACTGTTTTTTCAGTGCAGCCGGAACTGGGCGGCCGGCCCGCCGCGCACCGGCACTCACAGCTGCTCCGTCAGCGCCACGCGAGTCAGCACCTTACGGCGCGCGCCCGTGCCACGCTCGAACAGGAAGCGCACCAGCGAGATGACTAGGTAGTGCGGTGGCTGCAGCAACTGCAGCTGTCGGTCGGCGTCGCGCAGCTCAGCGCACCGCTCGCAGTGGCATTGGCTCTCGCCGGACAGCCGCTCCGCCGCCGGATACTGCTCCATCAGATCAGACACCTGGAGGGCGGCACGAGGCTGAGACGGCAGAGTCCGACACGGCCAAGTGCAGGTCGGTGATGCTGTCCAGGTGGCGCGACACAGAGCCGCACGTGCAGCACGTGTAGGTCATCCCGGCACGACTGGCCAGCAGACGCCGCACCAGAGTCGGAGCTGTTGGCGATAGCTGGACCTGGAAGGTTGCAATAGTGATCACTACCTTCACCCATTTCAGAATCAAACAGAATAATACTCATCTCACAAAAATCAAGAGATCCAGCTGAATAGTCACATCCAGCATGCCATGCCCGGCAAGCATGCCTGTCTGCCCGGCAAGCATGCCTGCCTGCCCGGCAAACGTGCCGCAGGGTTAAAGTAATGGTTTTTCGTTAGGTGTGAGATGTCGAAACGGGCACAGTAGGATGTCAAAAATGTATCATGTAATTTGTGCCATTTAAAATGCTTTTGATGTCTCAGACTCAAACTTGAGCCAATGGTGTAGTTACTTATGACTGTACCTTTATCATTTGTTTTGAGATGCATAATTTAACACCCGTACGTCCGGCGGTCCGCGCCAACTTCGCATGTCCGGGGGGGGGGGGCAGATGTCTGCCCCCTTAAGATCTCGAGAACTATGCTAGGTAGCGACAAACGGAAAACGGCTTGAGATAGCTGGTGACAAGCTCTATCGAAAGTATTTCGGTCATTTTCTCGCTCAGGTCAATATTTAGGTCACTGGGTCATCATGTCAAATTCGACCAGATCGGGTGGGACCCTCAGATATTGGCACATATCTCAGGACCTGTAACAGATAGAAACAAACTGCAAATGCTATTCGACAGCCCTTGAAATGTGCTATCGACATACGCTGCGTAATTTAAGGTCAGATCAACAGATGGGCCACCGAAACAATGACCTCAGGTCAAGGTCATTGGGTAGAGTAGGGAGGTCATGTAATATATCAATCGACACGTCTTGGCGATACAAGCACAATGACGGTAATTTCAGCCTTCTAGCTCAATGCATTGCGATATAGTGCGCAGAAATGTGCTAGTGATTTCAGGTGACCTCAGCTGACCTTGGTGGGGCCACTGGGCAAAAATGTCAGCGATGGCATTGCGAATAGCTTCCAACTACACGCCATAACGGTTGGAGGTCATTCCGAGAGCAAATATGTAACCAGGAAACATTTGTATATTTTTCCATAGGCCTATGATGGGTAAGCCATGGCCACGACCTGACCTCAGGTCAACGCTACGAAAAAACCGTGATACACATATTATAGACCCTGATAAGATCATGACGTGATATAAGTTTGAAATCAATCGCCCAATTATTGTGGGAGTGATGCCACCTAGAACTCGGAGGGACGTTAGGTCACTTCGCCTGACCTGGTGACCTGACTTGAGATGACCCAGGATCAAAAATGTCTGAGGATATGCGGAAAAGACCAATGAGCAGCCATGCGAGGTTTGGCTTTGCTAACCCGATTAATATGGCGGCAAAGTAGGAAAAACCGCAGGGGGGGAGCAGATATCTGCCCCCCCCCCCCGGACGTGCGCGGGCTAAGAAAAGCTATATTTGGGATAGAGATAATAATAACCATGCTATAAACTGGTATTGTATGCCACATCACATTAGAGGTAACCCCTTTACCTGAAATTGCATTACGAAGTGTTCGTGTATCATCATTCCTTTTCGAGAGCATGCACATGCTACTTATAAACGAGATACTGTTAGAAAGGAGACGCGAAGACTTCATAAGCATGCATCAAGGAGCAGGATGTCAATACGTCTTGGAGAAGGATGTCGGTTGAGCGTTCAGAAAGTGGTATATTCCACCCTATTTCACGAATAATTTATAACTGGCGTGCCGGCCTGCCTGGCAAGTGTGCCGGCCTGCCCAGCAAGTGGGTCAGCCGGCCTGCCTGGCAAGCCAGCTAGCATACCCAGCAAGCGTGCCTGCCTGCCTGGCAAGCCAGCTAGCATACCCAGCAAGCGTGCCAGCCTGCCCGGCAAGCATGCCGGCCTGCTCAGCAAGTGGGCCAGCCTGCCCAGCAAGTGGGCCAGCATGCTTGGTAAGCTGGCCTGCCTGTTTGGCAAGCAGGCCCACCTGCACGGTAAGCAGGCCCACCTGCACAGCAAGCAGACCGGCCTCTGCAGCTGCTTCACGGAGTAATCCAGCTGGAAAGGGAGAAAAACTCTCAAAGGTTGCAATAGTGATCACTACCTTCACACATTTCAGAATCAAACATAATAATAATCATCTCACCTAAATCAAGAGATCCAGCTGAACAGACAGCCAGCCTGGCCAGCAAGTGGGCCAGCCTGTCTGGCAAGCATGCTGGCCTGCCTGGCAGGAATGCTAGCCTGTCCAGCAAGTGGGCCAGCCAGCCTGGCAAGCGGGCCAGCCAGCCTGCACAGCAAGCGGGCCGACGTGCCCAACAAGTGGGCCAGCCAGCCTGCCCAGTGAGTAGACCAGCAGGCCCACCTGCACATCAAGTGGGCCAGCCAGCCTGCCCTGCAAGCCTGCCAGCCTGCCCAGCAAGTGGGCCAGCCAGCCTGCCCTGCAAGCCTGCCAGCCTGCCTGGCAAGTGGGCCAGCCAGCCTGCCTGGCAAGTGGGCCAGCCAGCCTGCCTGGCAAGTGGGCCAGCCAGCGTGCCTGGTAAGTGGGCCAGCCAGGCAGCCTGCCTGGCAAGTGGGCCAGCCTGCCCGGCAAGTGGGCCAGCCTGCCCGGCAAGTGGGCCAGCCTGCCCGGCAAGTGGGCCAGCCAGCCTGCTCGGCAAGTGGGCTGGCCGGCCTGCCCAGCAAGTGGGCCAGCTGGCCTGGCAAGTGGCCAGCCAGCCTGCCCAGCGAGTGGGCCAGCCTGCCAGGTAAGAGTTAGTCATTTGGGCTTTAGGGCGCTTCAACCAGAATTGATAATCTCGACAAGTGTGCCAGCCTGCCTGGCAAGTGGGCCAGCATGTTTGGCAAGCATGCCAGCCTGCCCAGCAAGTGGGCCAGCCAGCCTGCCCTGCAAGCGTGCTGCCTGGCAAGTGGGCCAGTCGGCCGG
The DNA here is from genome assembly GCA_034440615.1 of Ashinkailepas kermadecensis. Classification (NCBI taxonomy): domain Eukaryota; kingdom Metazoa; phylum Arthropoda; class Thecostraca; family Neolepadidae; genus Ashinkailepas; species Ashinkailepas kermadecensis. The sequence goes on from JAOTOM010005004.1 coordinate 157,134, forward strand.
TCCGGCAAGTGGGTCTGCCTGCCGAGCAAGTGGGCCAGCCAGCCCGCCTGCACGACAAGTAGACCTGCCTGCCGAGCAAGTGGGCCAGCCTGCTTGGCAAGCAAGCCTGCCTGTACAGGAAGCAAGCCTGCCTGCACATGAAGCAGCCCAGCCTGCTTGGAAAGCAGGCCCACCTGCACAGCAAGCAGGCTGGCCTGCCCAACACATTTGGCAGCCACTGGCCTCAGACATCATTTTTATATTTCAAGCCACTGGTATTAGCTTTGTAGTGTCAACTTTCAAGCTTACAATGCTTCAGCTACATATCATTGTGGTGGCTTCAGCTTGGAAGCCAGACGCCTACAATTGGCATCATTCAACCTTCAAATCCAAGAACTTAAGCAAATGCTCAAGAGAAGGCAATGTTCTGAATAAAAAATGAATGTTTGAATGCAAATATCTCCTAAATCACCGCAAACCAGCATATCCACCTGCGTCTCTAGCCGTACGGCTTGACGTATAGGAAACCCAGAAAACCTGTTCTTCTCACCAGTTACTGCGACAAACTATTCTCACCAGTTATGCAAATAAAAGCCACACTGCGTCTAGAGCACTCCAGCACCTCTGCCATTCTTGGAAGTGGTTTTTATCCTCCTTAAAGTCACTTAAAAATCCAACCAACTCACCGTCGCTCTTCTTTGTTCCAGCAGTCCCAGCGTCCCCGGACACAACCGCCAGTTTTCAAATCCGTACGTCTTATGACGTCACTGGTGTGCGTTGATATACACAGGTGAACGTATTGGTGTAAATCGACGCAGGCGTCGATTTCCACACAGTTGTCCATTGGCGTAAACCTACGCGGACCTCGATTTACACGGGTGGAGGTCTATGTGTATATCGACGCAGATCTGCGTTGATTTACACACAGGGGAATATCGGTGTAAATCGACGTCGGCGTCGATATACACGCTTCCTTTATTAAAATTAACCATAACTTGTGGTGCGGGCCAAGTGGCACGTGACCCTGCTATGAATTGCGTACTGATTTAATGGTAGAGAATGAGAGTACTCTTTAACTGCACACAAGTAAGTACATGGTGTTACGTTCTACTTTCAGGGAAAGAATCACAACACCGCATGAGCTATGAAAAAAATGCGTGATATGTATAACTTTGAACTATCTATATCGCACATGTAGGAATTACAAACAGTATATAACACTATCTACATCAGGCTGATAATCCAAAGCCAATGTATCTATACACACACACACACACACACACACATATATATATATATATATATATATATATATATATATATATATATATATATATATATATATATATATATACATATCTATATATATATATATATATCTATATATATATATATATATATATATATATATATATATATATATATATATATATTTCATGGTGCCCTTTGACTTAAAAAAAAGGTATACGGAATTCTTGCTGGGGTGGCTTTACGGATCATAGTCATATGACAAGCAGAACGTGTGAAGCATGACCTCACCACCCAATCAGGGAATGTCAGCTCAACAGGAACCTTTAAAATAATGTTTAGGGTGCTACCAATGCATCGAAATGGCCGCGCCGATGCCACGTCCCCGGCTTTATCGGTCCAGTCACCTTCCCAGTTGGGGGGCTATCCGAGCGAATGAAGCGACTCCAATCCTGTTATTTTCAATATTTTAATATTGAATTATTTTAATTTAAAATTATTTCAACATTTTGACTATAAACACAAAGAGCTGCCTTACGGATGCATGCAATAAATATATATATATATATATATATATATATATATATATATATATATATATATATATGTATTTATATATAAACATCGCACTGGGGAAAAACCGTGTGGTCCGCATAGTCCACCATTACACGTATGCAGCGGTCCGTGCAGATGCGCGACGCCTTACAAAACTCCGTCGGGTTTCCGGCGTCTTGACGGGGTCAGTTACAGAGAGCATCTCAGTCTTCTGCAAGCGCTCCTCAGCTGTTCTGCGCGCCGCGTCAGCTAGCGCAGTCTGCTGTAGAGCGCCAGGGGCTCAGTGCTGACACTTGGTTACCTCTCCTGCAGCAACTGAGCCAGGCCCTTAGCAACCCCAGGAGCCCGACTAAGCTTATTCATCGCCTGTTTAGGGGTCCGACGCACTACTCCCTTGCCAGCATGCAAGGCGCAAAACACGACCTCAAGCTGATCGAGGCACTCCATCCACTGAGCGGACGGAATGCGGAGTCCACCGTGACTCAGCAGCCTGAACCAGTCGGCTGCTACCAGCACCTCCTCCTCTGCACTGTCTCTTGTAGAGCAGATAGAGCCCGGAAATTGAGGTTCCTCTTTGCGCACTTGGCGCCGATGTAGCCGGCGACATAGGCCATGCCATATCGAGCAGCCTGCTGCTCGCCCTCAGATAGCTCTGTCGCGACCGTCTCCTGCACACCCAGTTGTTGCAGATCGACAATCCCCGGTCCACCGTCCTCCTCCGACCGCTCTGTCCTCTCCAGGACCGAGCCACAGCTGCTTCTGAAGCACCGCAGGTCACCTTCTGCGCTGCCGGTCGACGCCTCCCGGCTAGTACCGCTGGGCCGGTCGAGAGTCGAGCTCGGGAAGTCGACTGACGACCCGGTCTCCGGTCGCACCGGCACCTGGCTTGACACGGCCGGGGCGGCACCGATGCAGCAGTTCGACGTGACGGGCTGGTGTTCGACTTTTTGTGAGAACTTTGAGCATGTTCACCATCTCCCTTGCAGCAGTGTCCTTCGCCACAACCAATGCACCCTGAGACTTGCTGAGCTCCTGTTGAAGTAGCTCCAACTGCTTCTTCATGTCACCCTGTGTTGGTGATGGGCAGCTGGGATTGGGACCAGCATCAGCATTCTTAGGTTCAAGCAGAACATCATCCTCAGTCTGGTGAACAGAGCTGTCCCCAGTGTGCTCTGCTGCTGGCTCAGGTTATCCAGAAGCACTGAAACATCAAAATAATATCGTCAAAAATACTAATGAACTAAACAGTGTCGCACATAATGCACAGACAAGAAAATCAGATTGATTGCTTTGGTTATTAACAATATTTCTGTAATCCAATTATTTTTAAGTTCGTTAATAACTGAGTGAAGGCAAATCAAATATATGCCATAAATATTTTCAATAAATGGCTGAGCAAACATGGGAAACAAAATGCATTCCAAAATTTGGACAAAATAGTTATTATACACTGCAAACAGGTAAGACTGATGCAGCCACTTCTGTTGCAGATACACTCTTACTGTGGCATATAACACTGCAACAGGAATGTTCCAGTTCTAGAGAAATGTATATTTTTATTTTTATTTGCATGCCAAATGTCACAAGATGAGTCCACGCCAACTCAGGCAGTCAAATGCAACTCTACATATGCCCTGATATTATATTGAACCTTTGTCCATGCACTTCATGGGTGTTCATGTGTCCTCCATGAAAAATAGGTGCCAACTTGGAAGTGTAATTGTTATGCTACTTAACATCAAAGTGGGTCCAAAGGCACTTTTTCAGAGGTCCAATCTCTGAAAACATTTTTACACCTCAGGTAAAGCTAGAAAGGATCGTTTTAGTATTTTTGCTGCTCATATACCTGTCAACCAATCAATGTAAAGACATCACAAGCATTGCAAAATTTCTTCCATGTTACAGAAGAAGAAGTTTTACAAATGTTGTACTTACAGTAAAAAAATGAGCTATTTTGATTACATTGAAATAGCAAGGTGGGAAGTGCAGGAGGTTGTTTGTACTTTTTCAATATAATATGAGGGAATATGTATAGTTGCACTTGACCGCCTACGTTTTACGCACATCTTACCTCCATGAAGCATACACAGGGGTTAGGTTTGGCTAAGTTAGGTTAGGTTAAGCTTTTGTTGTAAGTTAGCGATTTTTTAATTGGGTTTTTCCTTCAAAACAGTTCAGGCTAGCATGGGTTAAGTAAGGTTAGATGTTTTATATTTGATTTTTTTTCAGGAAAAAAATTGTTGGAAATTTTCCATTGCATCTTGGCCTCAATGTACTCCGCATGACGTAGTGAGCATCGCCGGCTGTGCTGTCAAACCTTCCACCTATAGCCCGATCGATCCCCTGAGATCCTGAAGAGGCGGGCGATATTTCGCTGAGATCATACGGGAGGCGGCAATCCTTCACTGGGATCGTGAAGGAGGCAGCGCCCGTTCACTGAGTCGTGCAAGAGGCCGCGATCACTCGTGTAGGTCCCGTGTAAGCTCGCTGGTAAGCTTCGTTGATAAGCGCTGCGAACAGTGGCGCAGCCAGGGTTGTTTTCCGCGTGAACGGGCGGCACCGAGGCGTGCCCCTCCCCTGGGATACCAATTGTATTCCAGTGGAATGCCCTCTGCCTAGCTGCCTATGGTCTATTGTGTCCTAACGGGGTGCCATTCTGTGCAGAGTGCAGGATACCGTAACACGGCTGGAGTGTCCCTCTCCGCAGACTGCAGGGGTGCCTATGCAATGGCCACGGTGTCCCTCTGCAGGCTGCAGTTACCCCTATATGCGGCTGGTGTACCCCTCTGTGGACTGTCCATACGACGGCTCGGGTGCCACTAAAATCTTACTGTAGAACTCCTTCATCATAGTCGGGAAACGTCTTAACATTTCGGGCGGGGAGGGCAGTGCTCTCAAGGGTCTAGCTTTGTATGATTTTGGAATCGCACTTGTCCCACACCCCGCCACATCCCCAATGTTGGGTTTGTTCTCCCAATAAATTCAACTTTGAACATGGGACCCTATGTAGCATACCTCCCAATAAATTTGGGCCTTCATGTATTGTGCTCTCCAAATAATTTTCAGAAACCAACATATATAGGTACTCCTCACCCCTGGCTGTGCCATCGGCTGCAAATTCTTCAACGTCTGGAAATCATAAATGAAACCCACCGCTCGGCCGAATGAAGTGAAATGAAGCTTTCAAGTGAATCCTGCCAAATGGAGCGCCTGCGTGGTATTCTGTCTGCAGAGCATCTGATGGGCTCTGAGAGGGCGCCCGCAGCCACTCTAAGGAGTACCAGTGGTGTGTGATGCAGTTATGACCACTTCGTTTTTCATACTGAAGCACGCGAGTATAATTTTAAATTCTGTATCTATCAAGCCAAAATGAATCAAAACATGGCCATTGAAATATGCCATTGAGGCCTATGTGCGAATGTGTATCATGGTAATAAGCTTCAACAATATATTTTCTACGTAGATGGCTTGTTCTGGAAGCGGCTGACGAATGACATGGTGTCTAAAATCCGAGTGCCCCACTCGAGTTGGAAGGATATTTCATGCAATGCGGTTATATTTATTTCATATTTGTATATTTACGTGCAATAATTAAAGTTTTAAATGTATGTCGTAGATTGGGCTATCCAGCTAGCCCACAGTTGGATGGCGTCAAGCACCTATCAGAAGCGGAAGTCACGTGGCATTGGAAATCCCAATATATGAATTTGAATTCATAATAGTTTGACACGACCCCAACGGGAAAATGCGCTCTGCGATCTCCAGTGACCCACATTTAAAGTCATCCAGGATGACTACAACTGGATGTATTATCAGCCCAAACGATGCTTTCAAAATCCTTCCCATCACCATAGGTCACACAGATGACAACAGATCACACGAGCAACACTACGCCAGCAGGCACCGAAGACACGAAGTGAATGTTTACAGCACACACACCCGACAATCCGAGGTCCTGGTACCCAAGCGAGGACAAGATGGCGAAGTCGAGGGGCGCTCACTCCCCCCTAGACAGGCTTCACAGGCCATTGGCAGGGTGTAAAGAGCCGCTCCCCATTCGACCATCCTTCCAAGCAGCCGGCGAGTGTGGACGGCAATCGGCGCCGTTCGACGAGACCGTCACCTTGTGCCGTCTGCTCGCGCCATCGCCTCGCGACGTCCACTCTACACGTCAACGAACGTAACGTCGGCGCTGAAGCCGTTGTGCCAGCCGTAGTTGCCTGACTTGAACCTGATGATGAACTGGTTGCCGGTGGATTCGATCGTCTCACCCTGCAGCTCGCGATTGCAGGCTTTTCTGTCGTCGGTGTAGATGTCGCCCGTGTAGCGCAGCACCACGTAGTCCCACGGACAGTTCGGGCCGTGGCGCCACAGCATCCGCATGTACGTGAACGTCACCGACACCTTCTTGCCCACGGGCGCCGTGATTATCCACAGGCACTTGACGTTTTTGGGGAACCTGCTGGGGTGGTTGGGGGTGGTGATGGTGCCGGCGGTGGTCATGGCCATGTCGCCGCAGTCCGGTCCTCGGTAGTAGTCCGCGTTGATGGTCTCGCAGTTGTTGCCCTCCGTGTTCCACGGGCAGACGCAAGCGCATTCTTTGCCGACGAAGCCGCCATTCTCGCAGACTGGGGGGTTGGTGCAGTGGGCGTTGCAGTTGTACATAGCGTTGATGATCTGCTTGTCGCGATGCGACATCACCCTGCCGGAGCCGATCAAATGTTCGTACCTGAGGTCGCGCACCTGTATGGTGTTGAGTCCGTTGGAGCTGAAGTAGGAGGCGCCGTAGTGCATGATGGAGGTGAGGTCGTACTGCACCGAGTGGTTGAGCGAGTTTGCGGACATGCGGAAGTTGCCCCCCTTGCCGGCTTGGACGTTCTCGAGGCGGACCATGACGTAGGTGTCGCGGTCGGTGCGCGACTGCTGGTGGGCGAGCCCCATTGCGTGACCTACCTCGTGCGCCACCACGCCCAACCCGGCGCAGCCATTTCCGATGCTCAGGCTCTGAGCGCCCGAGCCGCCCGACATGCCCAACACGGACCAGCAGCCGCTCGCCTTGATGAAGTTGATGTGCTTCTCCTGTGCGCCCTCGTTCACCTCGTCGAACTCGATGCAGGAGTTGTCGCGCCAGTGCTGGATGCCAGCCATGATGCCGGGCCGGTCGGTGGCCGAGGAGGCGCTGATGGCGAACTTGACCGGACTGGTCCAGAGGTTGGTCTTGGCCTGCCGGCTGGCGCGCTGCTCGTCGGTGAGCACCATGTCCGACTCGAACAGCTCGTCGCCGAAGTCGGTGCGGTCCGGGTTGCGGTTCTCGAAGCTGTCGTCGACGGGCAGGACCAGTGTGCGCAGGTCCGCCTGCGCGATCGGCGGATCCGTGACTACCTGGCGGCCGTGCGCGACCGGCGGATCCGTGACTACCTGGCGGCCGTGCGCGACCGGCGGCTCCGTGACAACCTGGCGGCCGTGTGCGATCGGCGGCTCCATGTCCACCTGACCATGTGGCTTGGTGTTGTGCGAGTGCGGCTTGGCCGCACTCAAAGCCACCAGAGCGAGACTGAGAGGAATCCTCATCGTTTCCGATCAGTTTGCGAAGTGACTGGTGTTGGTGACTGCTCTGTTTTATATACACAACCGGCGGGGTGCAGAAGAAGCAGAATCTCTGCGCTCGCACGCCGACGCTGGCGTCTAATGGAGGGAGACAATGGGAGTTTTGCGAAAGACCCTGCACATATGGTGACTTTTGAAGAGATAAAAACATCGGGTGGCCCTCCACAAAAGACGGTGCTATAGTGCTGTAGAGTCAGGTGCCACAGAGACAAAGGATCACCCCAAAAAATGGTCACACCTGCGCTGCTTTTGTGTACACTATGGCACAGTTCTGGCTGTCTTCTGAATCTGAAGAAGAATTCTGAAGAAGAATTCTGAAGAAGAATTCTGAAGAAGAATTCTGAAGAAGAATTCTGAATAAATCTGGTAACCTTGAAACTATGTTGGTAGTTTGGGAACGCTCCGCAGGATTTTTTATTTTATTTGTTGATTTATTTTATGGTACATGGCCTCCACGTACAGTGGCTATTAAGGACAGTCTGGGTATGATTCACAAATATTTATAAAGAGATGAGAGATTTGGGGTAAATAGTGGGAGCATACGAGCAGCAAACATTCACCAACGTAATACAATACCCGCATCACCACCTGCTCTACACACACTGGACTAGCTACACGAGCCATAAACGAGTAGTTTCTAGAAGTAATAGGAAAGCGATGGCCTAAAGGTGAGTTCGTAGTGTACACACCTGCCTTGTTTAGTATTTTGTGCTACTTGTGTTGTTCTTGGAATTATGATAGTGCATGCTTCTTGAAGTTTGGCAGCCTCGATGTTTTTGTTTCAGTAGGAAGTTTGTTATAGTGGAAGACAAACGATTGGAGAAATCTCCTGCGGCCCGCCTCTCTGTGTATGGCCGGCAGGTGCAGGTGGTCATCTGCACGTGTATGACGGTTTCGCAGAGTGGAGTTTGCAGTGATTTGACGGGCAATGTACGTTGACTCACGCGTCAGAATGATCTTTTGGAGCAGAGTAAGGCTATGAAAAAGATGCAGATCAGTTGCTGTGAGAAGACCCAACTCGTTACGGGCATCAGAAGTGCGATCAAATTTCCGTAGACCTCACACGACTCTAGTGGCGAAGTTAATGCTCTTGTCCAGTCTGTGGATGTTTGCTGCCGACCCGTTCCCGTAAAGAGATATGCAGAAGCGGATGTTGGATATAACTAGGCTGTTGGCTATGGTGAAGAGGGTACCAGTGGGCCGATGGTGGCGCAGATGGCTCAGGACCAGAAGGAATCCAGTGCACTTCCGGGCCACGACAGCTACATGTGCATCTCATGACACGTGACGATCACATGTCACCCCCAGGTTCACACGAATGGCTCTCATCTATCACGGCGTGCCAAAAGCACACTCGTATCGGGGTAATTTTACGAAGATTTTGACGCGATCCGACGTGAGAAGCTGAGGTTTGGTCGAGTTTACCTGCAAACCGGTATCCGGGACGTAATTCACAGAGTTGGTTCAGACATGTCTCCAACTGACGTAGCAGATTGGGAGATCAGATTCGCGACCGGAGATGAGAACCTGGATGTCGTCTGCGAACTCAGTGACGTGTGCTACCGGGACGTGCAAACTGGGGTCCTTCGAAAACATGCAATAATGGAATGGACCTAGTGATGAGCCTTCAAAAACAATTTCACATTTCATCATCATTCACATTTTCATTTCAATTTCACACCCACCAACTGGTTTTCTGGATTAAGTACAGAGGAGCGGTCAACGCCATCATACAACCATTCCATCATACAACCCATCATACAACCCTTCCCTTCGAAGTGCGGCGAAAATGGTTGATTTTCAATTGTAAAATCTATCTAAAATTTTATTGTTTCATCTGGTGTATTTTTTTTGCTTGCTAAGGGGTGGGGCCTTGTCTGCGCCTCCGGGTACATTTCATCGGTAAGAGGTACATTTTTACGGAGTACATGATACTAGGTACATTTTACCCAGTGCTAGATACTAGGTATATTTGATCAGAAGGCTGGTCAGAACGTTCGCTTGAGTGGCTTCAGAGGGTCTGTGTCGGTGACGTCACAACGTTGAAGTTCTCTAAAGTTGGTGGAGATATAAACCATAGCATAGGCCAGACGCTACACCAACCGAACTGCTCGCACACCAGCGGCCAGACGCTACACCATAGGCCAGACGCTACACCAACCGAACTGCTCGCACACCAGCGGCCAGACGCTACACCATAGGCCAGACGCTACACCAACCGAACTGCTCGCACACCAGCGCGTGCTAGAACTTGATGTGAGGCTCCGATCAGACTGAAACAGCTACGGAGGCATACAACAGCCTGATAATGCATTCACTGGAAAGATGGAATGGCTATCTTCCTCAGCGCCCCCTCCCCCGCTGTTTGTGTGATTTGGTTATCCTAGTTGTCTTGAATTGCGTGTTCTTGGTCTAATCTTTTTCAACGCTTTGGTTCATGTTATTCTGTAAGATAAGAACTTAAGAACGTAATAATAACCTATGGCTTTTGCATTGAGTTCATTGGGGTCACACTTGAATTAATGAACTTGAAAAGAGCATTGAACCGATTGTATTAACAACTTGATTCATTGTAGCCAACTCGGGGTAGGTAAAGTCAATGTTAAGATCACTATTGCAGCCATGCTTCAAAATATAAGACGACTCTCAGGTCATGACCTTAATCATGCACGCAAGATCCTCTGGAAAACAGTGTAATAAGTTTTTGCCGTGTGATTCGATCTAAAAGTGCGTGGATATGATCGTAATTTCTCCAGGTTGATCACGAAATAGAGGATGAAATACCGTGATTTCGCTGAAAGATCATCTTGAGATATACGATCATTGCTTCATTTTCAATATGGGACCATCCCGTGATTCAGATTCATGCGCTCATTTTTATTCAAAGGATCACCTTTGACGTGGAAACATTGGTTAATCTTATGGGAAGATCAAATCATGATTCAGAGTCATCGGCACCTTGCTAATCCTCGCCAGTGGAGGGGGAAGGGTTGACGCAGCCCCTTAAGGTTTTTCGTGGATAGCTTCCGAACCAGGTCATGCCAGGTCATGGAGCCATGACGTCAAAGAGGGGAACACCTGCGACCATTTTTAGAATGAAACCGCTGATTATCTCATCTTGACATGACATTGTGACATAGAGCGACGCATTTTGCGCAGTTTATCCTTATGCATGACTGGATTGATATCAGAAAATTGTCCCTGTACTATTCAAACTTCATGCAAGGTCATTGGCCTTTGTTGATCTCGGATGACCTTTTAGCTTGGCAAAATATTTAGGATTAGTTTAAGTTCTAAATATGATTTTCTGTCCATTTTCACCCTGTGTGCATAGAAGCGGTCGTTGCAACCAGCATTCTATGGAGTTTTCAAATTCGGAGTCGGCCCTTTGCCTGACCTGGCCCGTGACCTATCCTTTAAATGGAGCTTGAGCCAAGTTATTACATCCATAATACATCGATGGACGACCTGAAAACACTTAGAAGAGTACATTTGTTGAAGTTTATGAAGCGTTTGCAATGAAATTGTGTGAAGTCTCGATTTTGCGAAGATTTTTTTTATTTTTTTATTTTTTTTATTTTTTTTAATAAATTTAATCCGAGTTCTTGTTGGGGTGGCTTTATGAACTAGGGTCCTATTGCTAAGCAGAGCTTGTTGCGTGAACCCTGACCCCACCACCCGATCCATTAATTCAAGTTCAACGGCAGAATTTTGACCGAAAGTTTAACGTGCCGTCAATGCACCGACACGGCCGCCCGGTAGCTCGTCCCCGGCCTTATCGGGCCAGCTGCCAACTGACCCTCCCAGCCGGGGGCTAAATGCGAGCGCGCGAAGCGACTCGAACCCTGCGTTGCCAGGACAGGGGAGACAGCGCAGGCCAGCGCTCTAACCAACTGAGCTACCGGGGCGGCAAGATTTGACCTGTGACCTGAACTGGAGGGCCACCTACCACACCCAGGTACAACAATCGGGTGTCAATCGCGAGATATCACCCCACCCCATACGTCCTCTTTTGTTTCGTCTCTCTAGCACGCTTCGTTTGGAAACGCCAGGGGGTGTCGCACCCCACCATCCACTGGCGAATGTGGCAAAATGCCGCACACAGGCGAGGGCTAAAGGATTGCCTTGGGATCGCAGTCCTGGGGATCACGAAGCATATCTGCCCTGTGGTGGAGTTCATGTGCAATTTTGCGTTGGCCCACTTGATGAACTGTGAGCCTGGAACAAGCCCAGGCTTTTCGACTGTGGCAGATGTGTGACTTCCCCGTCCATGCTGTACACTGTCCAGCTGCGGTGGAGTCTACCCCGTCCGTGCTGTACACTGTCCAGCTGCGGTGGAGTCTACCCCGTCCATGCTGTACACTGTCCAGCTCCATTGGAGTCCATCGTGTAAATATATATCTGATCGCAGCCGCCTACCAGGCCGTGCCCGCCGCGCACCGGAGTATTGCGGGCCAGTCTGCCGCGATCATTTACGAGCCAGACTCCCCGGGCTGCGATCTTCGGCACAAGCGCCATGTCGGTGTTAGGTAAACAGACGATCATTCGCGGTCTTGGTAGCTACACCGATGTTCTGTATTGGGGAGGATCCAGCAGGAAAGGTAGAAGTTGTCTGGAAGGGAGAACAGTACTGGTCACATCAGCAAAATGTTTCCAGCCATATGATGAAATCAAAACTTGTCGGAATTACATGCAGTTGTACATCGTTGGTTCTTCCAATGTTCCTATCGTTGATATAAGACCAATAATTTCACAGTAAAGATAATCCCGTGCCTAACTACATTTTCTTTCGGGAAGCTTAGTCTTATTGTGCATCCCTTCCAGCCCTCCCCACACCGCCCGTAGGGGCTAGTGCACTGCGCAGGGAAGCAAATAGAAAAACACTATAATTACTATCTTTGTCTAGCGACTCTTCGTGCTAATTACGAACATTGGTCAAAACTAGTAGCTTAGGTAGAGATCTACCAGGGGCAGGGTGGAAGTGTCACAATTTTGCAGCAAGAGATCTCGATTATCCTACGTTATCATACAAAGAAAAACTATTACAACTACGGCATGGGGTGGACCGTACCGTATTCCAGATCAGACCAAACAAATTGGCATCTGATTCATCGCCCGATCAGTGCGCTGCGAAGTCCGAGAAACTGGCCTCGGGGTCCGAACCCAAAACCCAAGTCCCAGGTTTCGGATTCATGCGTTGGCCTGGGTGGAGCCGAACAGCGTTGTGGAGGATCCACCGGGATTCAGGATCCAGGTATCATATATGATCGAGGGTTGCCGACATTAGTGGAGACTCTCGTGGTTACTAGAACCGCTATGCAGCATTGTATCTAATATATTAGATACATTAGGTATTCTGCATCCGAGATGCTTTGCAGATCCTTCAAATCTGAGGACATCACTCTAAAGGTGGTAGTTAAGAAGCTTATACGCCGTCTAGGATCTGCTCTGGATCTGCACTGCACGATCTGCAGGCTTGGTGTGAGATCTTGAAGATTGTAATCTGCACTCCTCGCGCATGCGCACCTCGATCGATCGGGAACTGGCCACTGAGTACCATATTATCTATCTGCAAACGATGCAAATGTTCTCCATAACCACCTCGCTATCGCTACGCACGTCGCACCACTAACCGCTGCGGACCGCTGACGCCGACCGACCTTCCGGAACGCAAGGGATCGTTGCCGGCTCGACGACAGAGCTGCCGCTGCCGCAAGTGCAAGACGCCGTACACCAGCCATTTCTACGAGCCACCAGCCTGCCACCACACACACACAAAGCACCAGCCAACATACACACACAAACACCAAGCACACCAAACCAAACCAAACCACACCTCCCTGCGCCACTGATCTCTACTCCTCCAAGCATACAGTACCCCCAACCTAATTCTCCGGCACTCCAACTCTATCCAAACCCCCTCAAACCTTCAACCACCCTCTCAAGCTCACCTACTACATCTGCTGAGCCGTCGACCTCTACGCTACTCTTCGAGATCTTCAAGACCTACTTCAACTCTACTCACCCTCCAATCAACTCTACTCACCATTCTACTTCATCTACTACAGTGCTCAATGACAGTGCCTCTCCAGAACAGTGCCCTTCTCTGCCTCTACAACGCCATCTACATCTCTACGATCTACCGCTTTTCTACAAGGTCAGTCCGGCGGTGCTGCCACCCCCTCCCACCGGGCCCCCTCCACCCCACCCCCCGATTTTCCCTCTAGAGCCGTCTGCACGATCTTTTTCTGATCTTTTTGACCGTGCTCTCTTCACGCACATCTCTGATTTCTTTGTGTTTTCTTCATCTTTATCTGCCCCTCTTTTACAAACTGTCGGGCTTCCTTCACGTCCCTTTTATAACCTCCGCCAGCCATTTGTACTGTTCTGTGTCGCACACACACCTGTCACACTCATCTTTTGCCAACACCACACACAACAAACACAGCCAACACCACACGATTCAACACCATGAACACCAACACACCACCGACAGGCGAGTTCTTCATTTGCCGCCGGGGAGACGGGGAGCCCATGGGCTCCCTCGACCCCTGGCTGGTGGATGAGGAACTCGTCAGACAGACAGGAGCGCCCCTACACGCCAAACCAATGAGATCTGGGGCGCTCCTCATTCAGGCCAACAACGACATAGACGGCCGCATGCTCCCCACCATACATTACATACAACACACCCCTATCTCGATCACTCCGGCCACACACATGAACACCTCCCAAGGCACCATCAAGGCACGGGAGTTGGCCTGTATACAGGAGGAGACCCTCACCCGGAGGTTCCGGGAACAGGGCGTCTCCTCCGTGTACAGGCCACCCCTACGACACGGATACAACACCACAGACATACTAATTCTAACATTCACAACACGTACACAACCAAAACACGTCAAGGCGGGCTACCTGCTTTTTCGGTCACACCACGCGCACCCCTCCCGCGAAGATGCCGTAAATGTCAACGGTACGGGCATTCAACGGGGGGGGGGGGGGGTGCCACAGCAACACCCACACCTGCACGAATTGCGCAGGACCACACGACACAGACCACTGCACTAGCGACGTGCGCAGCTGCGCCGCCTGCGGGGGGGGGGGACCACGCGGTGTCGGACGGGGGCTGCCCCCGATGGCAGGCGGAGCGGGAGGTGCTCCGCCACGTCCACCTCGGGGGCATGGCCCTGACCGACGCCAGAGCGTCGGTGTTTGGCCCGCGGGCGGCGTGGCCGCTTCGCCGCACAGAGCCGGAGAACCAACAACCACCACCACTATCACACACAGAATACCCGGCTCTGCCCGCACCCACGCCACACAAGCAGAAAACGAACACATACACACAACAAACCGACGCACCAACACCAACGAACACCAACACACACCAAAAACACCCCGCAACACCAGGACACCCCATCACCCACCGACCACTACAAGCACCACCAGCCATCCCAACTCGCCTACCAGCACCCACCCCACCCTGCCACCCACCACCACCGCCACCACCCTACCAACCAGGAACCTCAACATCCCCTCAGACCTCACTCACTTCACACACAACGAACACATCACTGACACAGCACTCGCACACAGACACGGGGTCTGAACAGACAGACACCGAGCGCATCAATACCGACTCAGACGTCACAATCCCCTGCACCCCAACACCACCCCCCTCCCAACCACAAGTACCTCATAGGCCCACGAAAAGCACCACCAAAAAACACTCCCCCAAAAGACCACTCACTCGTGCCAACACCCACAGACAATGAACACAATACTACAATGGAACACTCACGGACTCATTAGACACTGGCCAGAATTCAAACACTACGCATTACAAACACACCACACTGCACTATGCATACAGGAAACACACTTCAAACCCCATGACCCGTATCAATTCAACATCCCTCACTACACGCTACACAGACAAGACACACACAACCCACACAGATCAGGCGGTGTATGCACATACATTAGGAATACAACTCCACACCGCCTGATACAATTCAACACCACAGCAGACATATTACTCACTGAAATCCACCTACACAACACAGCTTACACATTCATTAACATATACGATCCCCCCTCGCGAACCACAGAAACCCTCTCGGAACTAAACAAGGCACTCGATCAAATTCACACACCCGTCATTCTCACAGGAGACTTCAACTCGCACCACCCAATATGGGACACCCGCACAACACGACCCGATCACAGAGCACTCACACTCATCACACTGGCTACACAACATAACCTCACAGTACTCAACACCGGATCACCAACATACCTCGTCCCAATTAACCACACCCTCCCCACTACCCCTGACGTAACCCTGACATCCTCACGCATAGCCCTTACCCTATCATGGACATCCGACCCCGATCCTCATTTCAGTGACCACGCACCCATAACCATCACCTTTAACCAAATCCCGACCACCGGCCCACCACATCCACCCACGGGCCGATGGAACCTCAAAACAGCATCCTGGACACCCTTTTCAGAATCTATAGCAGCACAAACAGCACACAACCCACACCTCACACGAGAACAATTTGCAGACATCCTCATCACCACAGCACACCAACACATACCACAAACAAAACCACGCCATCCACACAAACCTCGCGCGGCACCCTGGTGGAGTGACGAATGCCACCGGGCGGTCCGCGCGAGGAACCACGCACGACACAGACACGAAAGACACCGCACACCAGAAACATTCACAGTATACAAACAACTCAGAGCAGCCTGCAAAAGAACCATTAAAAATGCAAAAAAACGTCCTGGAATAAATTGTGCACCCAATTTAACAGATTCACTCCTCTCGGCGAAATTTGGACACTTCTTGGAACATTCCAACATCGACAAAGACCACAAGCCAAAGCCATCACACTCATACACAACAACGTCACCACCACAGATCCACAAAGAATAGCAAACATTTTCGCACACAACTATCACCTTAGGTCATCCACACTCGCACGACACCCCCCACCACCAATCAGACACACACGACCACACCTTTACAACACTAGGTTTACACTCACAGAATTACAAATAGCAATCGCACAAACAGGAAACACAAGCGTAGGACCAGACAACATACACTATTCATTCTTCAAACACCTACCAACACAAGCACTACAAACACTACTGGACACCTACAACACCGCATGGACAACACATACATACCCACAATCTTGGCTACACGCTATGCTCATTCCTATCCAAAAACAAAACACAGACCGAACCCTATGCGACTCCTACCGCCCTATCGCACTAACCAGCTGTCTCCACAAACTCTTTGAACGTCTTGTCAAAAAACGCCTCCTCTACATTATTCAAACACAAAAACTAATCTCTCCTATACAATCAGGCTTTCTCCCTAACCGCTCCTGTCTTGACAACCTCACCTACCTCACCACCCACATCCAGGAAGCGGCGGCACAGAAACGTACCACCGTCGCCGTCTTCCTGGATCTCAAACAAGCATATGACACTATCAACATCACAGCACTCTTACAACACCTATACAGCCTAGACATACAAGGAAGACTAATACACTACCTACATTTCTACTTACTAAACAGATCATTTCAAGTCAAAATTGGGCCCCACACGTCAGACATTAAATTCCCTACGACCGGCTTAATCCAAGGCTCCGTTCTAAGTCCCCTTCTCTTCACTCTAGGCCTAAACTCACTCATCACTGACAACTTCCCGACCAAAATAGCAATATACGCAGATGACATAGTAATATGGACATCACACGAAACACCCAACAACGCATTAGGAACACTACAAAGAGCACTATCAGAACTACACAACAAACTAGCCTTACTCAACTTACACATAGCACCACACAAATCGAAGTGCATGCTATTTGGCAACACTCGATACACAAACTTACAACCACTAAAAATAGACTACACACCCATACCATTCGTAACTACAACAAAATTCCTAGGTATCACATTAGACCCACGACTTACCTTTCGGCCACACATCTTAGACATCCACAAACGCGCATCAAAACGAATAAACATCCTCAGAGCACTTTCTGGCACAAACTGGGGATCCGATCGAAACACACTTCTAACTCTCTACAAATCACTCATTCGGCCAATTTTGGAATACGGATCCCCACTCTTCGAAAATGCAGCTAAATCAAACATCCACCTACTAGACACACTACAACACCAATGCCTCAAAATAGACACCGGAACATATATCACTACACCTTATCTCGCACTGCACATATACAACCACATCCCAGAACTCAAACACAGACGCACAGAAGCACTACTTAGATATCATTACAAAACACAACTTGTCAAACACCACCCATGCACTGAAGCACTCAAAATACGCACCAAACGCAGACACATACTCATGAACGCAACACGACTCAAAACCACAATAGGATCTCACATACACCAACACGCAAATAGGCTACAAATCACACTCCCCACAGCACAACCAGGTCTTGCTGCAGAAAGACTTAGACGAGCTTGTGAAGTGGTCCGAAAAATGGCAAATGAAATTTAACTTTGATAAGTGCGAAACCATGCATGTAGGTAGGCAGCATATCAAGGCTCCATACTTGATGGGTGGCCAAGTACTATCTGTGACTCAGCAGGAGAAGGACTTAGGTGTTATTTTTAACACAAAATTGGGGGCATCAGAACAGACCAAAGAAGCCAGGAAGAAGGCACTAAGAATGCTTGGGGCAATAAATAGGAATGTATCATACAAAAGTGAGGAAGTCATGAGGAAGCTTTATTGTGCATATGTCAGGCCACATCTGGAATATTGTGTCCAAGCTTGGTCCCCTAGTTATGAAAAAGATTGTTGGCTTTTAGAGAGAGTACAAAAGATGGCAACAAAAATGGTGAATGGTATGGGCAACCTGGCACATGAGGAAAGATTGAAGAAATTTAATATGTTTTCACTTAGATATAGAAGGCTGAGAGGAGATCTCATCGAGGTCTTTAAATTTGTTCATGGTCAGGAACAGGGTTACCTCAGGGAACTGTTTGAATTTAACAGAAATGATGCAATTAGAGGTCATCAATTCAAAATTAAAGTTAATCAAAGCAGAACAAGGTTAAGACAGTCCTTCTTCACCAACAGGGTAGTAGAACACTGGAACCAGCTGCCAGAAACCATTGTCAGTAGCAACACACTGAACATCTTTAAGAACAGCATAGACAATCATTATAAGAATAGGGGGCTTGTTTTTCTGTATTCCAGGGAGAGTCGATCAACACAACCACTCCCACCACCCACAGCATGGTGGAAACACCAAACACCCACAACACACTTCCTCATAGACAAACCGAAACACTCATACACAGACGCAGAAATACAACAACTCTTCCTACAATTCACATCACAATATGCAAATCACAACATCATCTACACAGACGGCTCCAAATCACATACACAGCAGACGGCCATAGCGGCGGTGCTGTATAACAATACAGCACCGCCCCGAGTCATCTTACGTGCCCGTCTGCACGACACAGCATCCACATACACAGCAGGACTCTACGCAATCTTCTCGGCATACTCCACCATCTATAACACACAAATGGAACACAATATCATAGCAACAGACGCAAAATCAGCACTACAAAGCATAACACCATACACCAAATTCAAACACCCACTCATTCCCAAAATACTCTACATACATAACAAACTAAACATCCAATAACGCCCACTACTTCTCTGGATCCTAAGCCACACAAACATACACGGTAACGAACACGCAGACACAGAAGCAAACCGAGCCACAACACTACAACAAACCACGCAATGCCCATACTCAAAATCAGATTAATACCCCACAATACGCAAAGCCCTCAACAAACACATACAACAAACCTGGGACACAACAATAACACAACTCCACGAAATACACCCCAAACACGAACAATGGCACTCCATCAATCAACACACCAGACAAAAAGAACGTACACTAACACGCATACGAACAGGACACACAGCACTCATACACTCCTACCTCATCTTACGACAACAGCGACCACAATGCACAACATGTCACCGAATACTCACAATCAAACACATACTCATTTACTGCACCAAATACAACCACCAAAGATAACATATCACCAACTATTGCGCCACACACAACATCCCACTAAACCTCACTACTCTCCTCAACGACGAACATCCAGCACTACACGAACATGTCTTCCACTTTCTCTCTATCACACGCATACTAGAACAACTGTGAAAAAAAAGGAAAAACGGGGGGGAAAAAAGGAAAAAAAAAACGAAAGAAAACAAAACAAAAGATGGAATGAAAACAAAAAGATGTTACAAAAAAATGAACAAAATAGCCAAAAAACGAAAAACATGACGCTGATTAAAGAACAACAAAAGAAAAACAAAAATATACCCCAAAACTCAACGTTCTTGCAACGTTTCAACCAAGGCGAAGACCCAACCCCAAACCCCCCACTACCCCAATTTGGCACCGTCCGGACTGGCGACTCTTCTCAACCGCATCATCTTCGGACTCCGACAAACTCTACTATACTTCCGCTCAACCCAACTCTACTCAACTCTACTCTACTCAGCTCTACTCTACACTACAAGAATCTACTTCGACACTGCTCAACAAATCGACACCCTCTTTCACCCCTCGACTAATCCTCCTACCATACCCCTCATCCCTTTATACCGCTTAACACCAACACAACAACAACAACCGGAAACAGCCGACATCACCACACGGTGGCAGGCTGGCCAAATTCATACACACACACACACAAATGTTCTCAAGGCTCTTCCTCCTCCTCCCGCCGCTCACGCGGCGTGCAGCCGGCTGTCACGCTCGGAATTGTGTCCACTCGTCACTCATCCGTGCCTGCCCCAGAGGCCCATGTCAGGATGGTGGCGC
Source organism: Ashinkailepas kermadecensis (assembly GCA_034440615.1). Taxonomy (NCBI): domain Eukaryota; kingdom Metazoa; phylum Arthropoda; class Thecostraca; family Neolepadidae; genus Ashinkailepas; species Ashinkailepas kermadecensis. Next base: position 177,466 of record JAOTOM010005004.1, read on the forward strand.
CGGATGGGTCGCGTTGGATGCTGACGCGGTCGTCGCTCTCGATGGTGGCGCTGGAGTGGTCGCGTTGGGTGCTGACGCGGTCGTCTCATCGCCACCGAATGCTCAATCACGGTCAGATTAGTCCAGGCTGCGGTGCGGGCCGGGCCGCGTCTCGGCCTTCCGCCGTTTCCGATATTGTTTGGGCACATGTCCAGCGCTGCCACCCGCGATATTGCGCGCCGTATGTCTACCGCGCTGCGCGCGATATTGTTAGGGCACGTGACCGCCCCGCCGCTCGAGATGACATTGCTGATATATTGGCAGATCCGGAGACACGTTTTCGACTTGAGGGCGGATTTAAGCACTGTCCCTCGGGTGCCAATGAAGGGCGGTAGGGGTGCATTAAAATACTTTGCTGTCAAACACGTGCATATTTCAATATTTATGCTGACTGGTACACAACACACATTGTGCTTTAAAATTGACTACTTGAGGGTGGGAGGTGGGTCCGGTTTGCAATCATGCCTCTCATTCTGGATCGGCCGGTGGGTGCGGGGACAGGCAGGGCGATGTTGGGACGTTCATCGACGAAAACAGATGGCGTGCACAGTGCACGATTACATTGCCGCCGCCCTACAGTTTCCTGATCTTCATGTTAGCAGTCTGACGATTTTCCTTACGTCCGGTCTGTTCCTCTCCTGTGTCGGTTACACTCAGCTCCTCGACTATAGGCATCATTCATGGTATCAGCTCCCGAAGCTATTAATTGTTTACTCTTATCCCTTTGAATACACCTGACGTTTTTTCTCCTCTTGACAATTTGCACTGACTTTTTCCTTCCATGAACCCTCAAATGACCCTTTTCGTGACGGCTTCGCACTTTTTGACGTTTTTGCTCGTTTAATTTGTCTTGTTCTTTTACCTTCTATCCGACGTGACCTTTTCTCCTTGGGCCTGTGTCAGTTCTTCGGTTGAACTTTAGCCTGTGGGCGTCTGTCCGTTGACGATTTGCCCAGACATCACAACAGCACCAAGGTTGTCACTGGAGCCTCCTTCCGGCCACCTTATGTGCACTGTCGCTGCCGTGGCGGCTGGGAGAGCATGAAATGGCTGGCCAGTCGATATGTATCGCCAGCAAATTGCAAAAGTGCACGCGGCCCTGACAGCCAATACATAGGCAACACACAATTTATTGACTCTGACATACTACCATTGTCCCGCACTTAGGAAGAAAACACATTGTTGTAGGTCATAGGAAGCGCTCTGACAGCGGTATGTGAATGACAAACCAGTTGAATTTGCTATTTACAGTGGCGGTTTTGAAAGGTCGGCCAAAGTAAACATTGCCTAACCGGGCGTGGGAACAGTGTCGTGTATAACAGACATGGCTGTGCTGAAGATTACCGCAAATCAAGCCCAGATATGTAAACGTCCGCAGCATATTGCACCCGCTCTTAGTCTCACTCATTACTTTCCCTCATCGTGAATGCAAGCGCAAAGAAAACCTCGCTGAAGCTGGTTAGTGCACTGGCTATGCAAACAATTTGAGTGCCAGATTTCTTCCAGATTTAATCTACCATTAACGAATGGCACGTGTTTGGAATGCAACGTGTTCTATGCTATGATTTAAGATTAATTAATTAAGCAATCACTAAAAATATGCGAAGGCATTGGCATTTCCTTCTTGTGACCACATGAAGCTCAGACATCCATAAAAGCACATAATAACGTACTAGTATGCCAATTACGTGCGTAAAATATATTTTATTTCATAAGTAAGCAGCATTTTAGCAAAAGCCGACTGAAACGCATCTGATTCGGTGCCAAGCCTACACGAACTTGTACCTGATTTGGTGTTCATGAAAAACAGCTGGCCGAAGTTCGATGTGCGGGCGGAGCACAAGGTCTCCGCAGGTGTGGCGTTCCAAGAAAATTGAAAACGATTGTGTTTGTTAGTGTGTAGAGGGATGTTGTAGGACATTGAGTTCACTTAGGAAATAATGAGACTGAGTTTTACTGGCAGCTCTCGCTGTGTTGCACGAGTAAATATCTGTTGAGCGAGTGGTGAAGCCGGAGAGATTCGATGCACTATGTGCGGCAACCGCTAAGCGGTCCGCTGTTCTATTATCGGAAGGTAGATTATAAAAGGTAGAAGAATGTCGGGTGAATATCTGCAACGGCTTAGGATTAAGTGCAGACAAAAACATAGGGAAGTGGCGATATCCCCACCGTGACAGATCGCGGGTTAAATTTAATTGTGCGAGCATTCATTTACATGTGCATACTGCGTAATAAATGGCTACGTGTTCTAGCATTATATATCACTTTGTTAGATAAATGCTTAAATGTGCCACAAGTCACGATCCAAACCAGTACAACATAGAGTCTGGTGCGTATCGATTAGAAAACAATGTTTATGGAGGAAAGTGAAATCAGTTAAAATGTCGTGTCCCCCAAGTGAACCATACTTTGTGAGAGATAGTCGCTATAATTTGCTACCATTAATCAGCTGTCTGTTGTCTCAGCGTAATGTTTCACCTTGAAATGCCTTACTTCGCTCACGAATGTCTTGGCATGTTCTCACCGCTGACTGAACCGTGATCTAGCCATAGGTATGATAAAAAGGGGCGGGAAAGGTGCCTCTCCCCCACCGACGGCGACCGGAAGCTTACAGTGCATTAGTGGACACAGTGGAGGGGAGTAGGGGAAACGGGGATGGGCATCCCTGATCAGGAAGTGGCACCCCATCGATAACTCCCAACTACGCATTTTAAGGCAATATTTTCGACGTCAAATGTTCATGATTCGTTCATGTCAAATGTCAAGTATTCATGTGAATCGCCACCACGGGACACGCATGTGGGTGAAAAGAAAGGAGCGGTTCAATGCTTCCAACTCCAGTTCCAGCTCGTAAAATTTACCTTCAGGCCTATGGCGTTGCATCGCAGAAATCGACATGAAATTCTCCTCTTCCCTCATCTAAATTCCTGGCCACGCCTATGCACGCATTAAAAAAAACACGCTGTTCGGTACGACTATTCAACCGATAGTGTGGGAGGGGAGAGGGGAAGCTGCATTTTCACGAATATATCAGCCAGCGACTCCACAAAGCACTGCATCGGCGAGGGCGGATCTAGAGCGAGACACTGGAGAAATGTGGCCGTCCCGATTGCCCTCTGATTTGAAGTTGGCACCAATTCCAAAAACCCAACTGCAATCCTCCCTCACGCGAATTTTTCAGCGAAGGCGTCCCTCCGGAGATCTCGACAATAGCTCGCCACGCACATTTTCAGCGGTAGGAGCCTCTCTGATGGACATCTGCGTCCCCTGGACAGATCCGAGCAGATTCCCTCGAATCTTCTTCCGATCAGTGGTTCTTCTCGGGAAATTACACCCGCTAGCTGAGTGTCCAGATCAAAATGTCTGGGTCTGCTAGCGTTGCATTCTCTTAGTCTCGAAATTGGATCAACACAGAAGTTGTTTGGGAGCCGTGTTCCTTTGTTGGGTGGGTCGCCAAGCCGGTCTCTGTACCTCTGCCCAGCTCGTCTCCGCACCACTCCTCTCTCAGCCGTCCGATATCGTTCCATAGTGACATCTTGCTTTCCATTCTCCACATCCCAAATCAATCAAGTGTGCCACCGACAACGTTTTCCACATGCCACGTGGCTGATAACTCACAAAAGAAAACCCCAACTGCAGTTTCACCCAGATTATTCAGACACTTCACACAAATTTATGACGTGGCTCAGTGCTTGATGCCGCGCAGCTCGACCACCGTTGGAAGCACCTTAGCCGTCCCTTCTAGCACTAATTGCTAGCAACATTTTTCAGCATACTCTTCATGTCAGAGCTCACTTCAACGGTGAACACAAATTCGTACACAAATGTATTAACGTATTAGAAGCACTCAAATGAAAAGCAGCCACACAGTCGGCACCGATCTCCATGCAACGCTGCTGCTGTGCATTTGTGGTTGGTTCCCTGCTGCCGACGAGTGCTCGCGATTTCTCTATCGCCGTTATTAATGGCACCGTTGCGGCGCTGATGACATCCACACTGAGTTACTGGCGCCGCTGCGCCGTCAATGCGCCAGCGTCGCACAAGTACGAGTGTGTGCCTGAAAGTCAGCGGTCCGAAGCGGTACGATGCGGACGATGAGAGACGTCGGCGGTGGGGTACTTCGGACGTCCTGTGCCGCGTCCTGCGTCACGTCCCGCGTCACGTCCCGCGTCACGTCCCGCGTCACGTCCCGCGTCACGTCCCGCGTCACGTCCCGCGTCACGTCCTGCGTCACGTCCTGCGTCACGTCCCGCGTCACGTCCCGCGTCACGTCCTGCGTCACGTCCTGCGTCACGTCCCGCGTCACGTCCTGCGTCACGTCCTGCGTCACGTCCCGCGTCACGTCCTGCGGCACGTCCCGCGTCACGTCCCGCGTCACGTCCCGCGCCACGTCCCGCGTCACGTCCTGCGTCACGTCCTGCGTCACGTCCCGCGTCACGTCCTGCGTCACGTCCTGCGTCACGTCCCGCGTCACGTCCCGCGTCACGTCCTGCGTCACGTCCCGCGCCACGTCCCGCGTCACGTCCCGCGTCACGTCCTGCGGCACGTCCTGCGTCACGTCCCGCGTCACGTCCTGCGTCACGTCCTGCGTCACGTCCCGCGTCACGTCCTGCGTCACGTCCTGCGTCACGTCCTGCGTCACGTCCTGCGTCACGTCCCGCGTCACGTCCCGCGTCACGTCCTGCGGCACGTTCTGCGTCACGTCCCGCGTCACGTCATGCGTCACGTCCCGCGTCACGTCCTGCGTCACGTCCTGCGGCACGTCCTGCGTCACGTCCCGCGTCACGTCCTGCGTCACGTCCTGTGTCACGTCCCGCGCCGCGTCCCGCGTCACGTCCATCATAAAGCGGGACAACGAAAGAAAGCTCGATTAACAATTCATTTTCTGATGAAGCAGGCGACCTGAGTTGTCCAATCGCATACCATACCCGACATTGGCCACTTGGAAGCGGTAAACGAGATTCATTGCCGACGCTTCGCGAATTCGGTGACAAACGCCCCTGCATGTCATTGCAATCGCCCTCTTATGGTTATGCCATAGCGCGTCAATGGCACGGCGGACATTTCCGAATTTCGTGCACCACGCAGTCGGCAGAGAACGCCGCATCAGACATGTCGAACGGCGATGCACTGACACGAGCCGTGTTTCCGTGACCACCGAAAAACTCTTGGCGTGGGAAGACGCATCGCCCGCTGCGCTGACGAGGGTCAGCACAGTCCGCGGCCACGTCAGACGCAGACGTAGGTTGTCCACCTTGCCCGGCCGGTGTTCAAGGTCGCTTATTATGCATGTCACTGTGGACGCAAAGCTTGAGTCCTCCCGGCGGCGTGCATCCACCGATAATAAACACCGACTCACTCACAATACAAATAACAGCGAATAAACATCACCGAGCTTCTAGCGTGTTAAGCTAACTCCTAGCACCTAGTGTGTTAAGCTACCTCCTAGCACCTGGTGTGTTAAGCGGCCGCTCTTCAGGCCGTACCACAAGTGCCCACCATCCCTCTGGTGGCAAGTACGCCTGTTTTTTTTTGTCAGACTCCGCCAGCTTTCCAACGTGACCGTCCATGGACAGCCTGGCGTATGCTCGCTGTGGTAAATGTAGCAGTTTTACAGTGTACTTTTGGGCTCAGCTGTGCGCGGGGGATTTGTGTTAAGCTTGTCAAATTGAGCAGACAGGGCGTGCTAAAATGGCCGGAGCGGGTGAAACGCGCTGCGCTGCATCCTTCATATTTGCATTCGGTCATAAATGCTAAAAATAACAAATCACTGAGCACCGAAGCCATGATGACCGTGACGTCATTAGTCGGTTTTGCCGCATTTGTGAGATGCTCTGTGTCATGTACATACAGCGTTGCGCGAAGTTGTGATGCAGGGTGAATAGCACCACAATTCCTTCACTCCAGATACGTTCCGTTTAAGATTCATGTTCACAAAGATGCGAGGCAAGCTCCTGCACAGAACAGATTAGCAATGATGCATGTGACAAGTGTAGTGCTATCAAATGTTCTGCATGCACGAACACCCACTTCGTCTGTCTGGCCTAACTTGACCTGTTTTATGGTCACTGGCAGTGCGAAGTAAAGTCATTAAAAAGTGTCGTTGCGTGCTAAACTTGGTTGGTCGTTTCCCATATAGATGAGGCGACGAGGAATGTATATGCTTTGATTCCTAACCAGGCCTGCAGCCTCAAAGAACCACTAATTCACGCAGTGACGAACAATTCTTGAAATATTCCTAACTTACTAACTCCTGCTCAAAGCCAGTGCCCTTTCCCGATAGGCTGTGCTGGTTGTTTTGAGACGGCGGATAAATCATCTTCGAAGTTCGTCCATTCCAACGGCAGTGATGGCCCACCGTTGAGCATCGACCATGCCACGTGTGTACACATCGATGCGGATTCCACGAACTGGGTCTGCTGACTTCGCAAGGAGCGCAATGCTGATCCGGTTAAGCTGATACCGATCCGGCACGGTTGATACTGATCAGGTAGAGCTGGTACCGGTCCAGTAGAGACGATGCCGATTCGGTAGAGCTGATACAGATCCGGTAGAGTTGATACCGATCCGGTAGTTGATTCTGACCCGGTAGAATTGATACCGATCCGGTAGAGTTGATTCTGATCCGGCAGAACTGATGGTGGAGGCATGGTGATCCGGAAGAAGGCATGCCTTCTGATCCGGTAGAGTTGATTCTGATCCGGCAGAACTGATACCGATCCGGTAGAAGGCACGGTGGAATGAGTGCGACGATGACACAACCATTCGACCTGCTGTCCAATACACATCCGACTTTCTCCCAACTACCCACGCATTTACGTCCGACCAAGAACTCGCCAATACCACCAACCGGCGCACAAAGTCGGCAGGAAATGAATTGCGAAACGAAGCCGGAGTCGCAGTGGAAATGACGGCTCGTGCTCGCTCGTGCTCGTGGTCTTTTCGCTTTCGTGGAAAAGACAGCCTCGCTTTCAAGTCGTGCTCGTGAATCCGACCACTAGAATTAAGAGCAAAAGAGGTCGAAAAGCTGCCTGGACGTATTGCCGTAGTCGGCCGACGGCTCCCCAAGAACCGCACTATAAATATCCTCGCGCGCGCACCCACACCGAGAAATGATTGGCCTTCCGAGATGGCCTTGGCCGGATCGAAGCTGGCGGGATTTGCGCCTGACCGAGCTTTGCTCCCTCGACTGGAAGAGAGGGCCGGCGAGATAACGGACCAATTAAGTGGTGTCCGTCGAGAGCGATATTCCGTCCTTGCGGCTGGGTCGCGCAGCCTGGCTGATGTGCCCCTGCTCGGCCGCGCGAGCGCCGCCGCGCCGGAGCCGACTCCAGCCCGGCGGGCGATCGGCGACGCTGGGCATTCTTCAAACACTTACGCGAGAAAATCTCCCGCCCACCAACATGTCGCTTCTTTCCGACCGACGAGCGAGAAAAATAAATATGGCTGCCGCATCTCATGTATGAAAACCTTTCTGCGGCGGGTTCAACAATCCCGCATCATCTGTCTACCCCACGCTGTTAATGGGGTATTGGATGGATCGTTAGGGAGCCGGACGGGCACGGACGGCCGAACAGGCCCCGCCCCGATCCGCGCGTCACGCGTCCGACCGTGACGCTGCCGGCGTGACACTTGCGACCGTGACGCCTCGGTCGTTGTGCACCTCCGTCGTCCTGCTTCCCCGCTGCACGTGATTGCGATCAAACGCTCGCCGGCAGACGAAGTCTGAGTGTCACGCCTGGTACAAGTGTGCATGTTGGAATTAGGCTAGCGTTCGTTCGGTCGTTGGCTTCCGTTGGGAAAGGCTATGCGCGCCAAGCGCGCGTTAGAGGAGAGTTTCGTTTTGTTCCCTCTCAGTTGGTGCGTATTTTTATTTTCTAGTGGTGTAACACCCATCCCCTCCATTTTTCATTTTCGAGAGGGGCGGCACCCGTCGCCTCTTTTCCTACTTTCCTTTCCAGTGGGGTGATAATCGTTACCTCACGTGTTTTTCGTCGTCGTATTTTTGTTCCCTGTGTTCTTTGTGTTTGTGTAAATTTCATTAGGTGTGGTGTTTTTTTTTGCACGATGGGGAAACAGCGCAAAAGAATACCCACCGCAGCTTGCCACCGCACTCCGAATCCGAATTTCCGCCACTGACCGTACCTGATGACCATCGCGCGACCCCGCACTTTGCTCCTGATGTCCCTCCATTGATACAACCGTTGATTACCCACGGCAGACTATTCCTTTGGATGACTCAATGTAAACCCTCCGTGCCTGACCGACACAGAGGTGAGGTCACCTGCTCGTCCCAAGACCACGACAACATCTCACGATCCCGACCATCACGACCATCACGCTCCATGCCGCTGACTCATGCTCCAACCAGACCACACCCTCCCACAGACACATACTTTTTATTGAGGTAATCCACAATGGACTTGTGGCTATTCTAACCTCGCGTCAATTAGATAAAACAGCAGAGCAGAAAAGGTCAAAATCACAAAACAGCTAAACCGGTGGTCATACATGTCATAATAATATATAAATTTTAAAAAATACAGCGGGGCGAGCAGCAAATCAGTCCGGCATAGGCGGCACGTTGGACAGGTGACGCCGTAGGTGGCGACCAAGTATCGGTACAGGAAGCCGCATCAGCTCGGGTGGCAACGAGTTGAACATAAGTGGTGCTCTGGAGCTAAAACGCCTTTTCCCAACCTGACCCAATCCAGCCCACTGAACCATACCTCGACAGCGCTGACTCTTACGTAGTCGTAGAGCGTGTCGGGGAAGCCGTTACTTTCCGTCGTGTCAACGTTTTCTGGCAAAATAACAGCTCCTCACCATTTGCTCCTTAGCCAATCCTGACATCGAAGCCTCAGCCAACGGTATCCTCGTCACCAAAACCCAAACCCGAGCCCAGACCAAAGCACTCCTCCACACCACCGCATGCGGCAAATCCGTCGCCACTACCCTCTACTTTAACCACAACATCACCAAGGGCACCATCCGGAGCTCCTCTTCCAGTCTGAAACAGATATTCAAGCGGAGATCAGGCTTGAGGGAGCTACCCACGTCTGCCACGTCACCTTCAAAAGAAGGCCAGACACGTGATTCCAGTATCCTAGTCCTTACCGTCAACCCTACCACTCTTCCCAAGACCCTCCTCGCCGGCTACCTTCGCTACCAAGTACACGGTATTTATTCCCAGTCAATTTCGCTGTTTTAACTGTCAGCGCCTTGACCAAACATTCCGCCAACCAGCTCAATGCCCCAAGTGCTGCGAGCCAAACCATCATGACCTCCACCTGCTCCAAGCCAGCCCACTACCTCAACTGCCGACCATACGACCGACCAAGCATACATCCGACTATACAACTGCCATACCACCTGACCACATCCAGTATAAATCCGAAGGTAGTTCATATTCCCCACCGTTACCTACCATGCATACATGTTTGTCACTTGTGTACTTCGCTGCACTGAAATGCTTCTGGCATTCTCAGCAACAAGACAATGGCTACCGCAAGAATTCAAGGTAGTGATTGTAAACTGGCACGCCTCGTTCCAAATTAGGCATTACCTGCCGTTTGTGACAGCAGTAGCGACTTCTTTAAGCCAAGCTGTCGCATTACAGTGATACACGTTTCGGCCATGTGATAGAAAACAAATATGTTCATTTAGTGATACCTAAACATTTTTGTTTATGGATTGAGACTGCATTCCTAAAGTTGTTCGACAAGGTTATAGCGTGCTATGTCGTTCCGTGGATATTTTACATACATCGGATAGGGCATTTTTTTCAGTGTTGTACAGCTCAACACTCACTGGCAAACAGGGCGGATATTCGCGAAAAAGTTCGGATATGTTTTTTTTTTGTTTTTTTTCGGGAATAACCTTTTTAATCTTGGGCCTCGGAGCGGCGGAGGATTTGCGAAGAGCTCGTAGGGAATCATTTCCGAGCCTTTTGGCGATTATTTTCGGAGGCTGTGTCTGGTCACGGAGCATGAAGCCATGCATGAAGTAACCCCCAGCCACTTGTGGGCAAAACTTCGGATTTTCGCGGTTTCTGGCACTTTATAGCACTGAGAGGACAATGTTTTGTCTTTTTGACCGGTTGTGGTTTATCCTAACACGATAACATTGACTTTTTTGTTGAACTTTCTAAGGTCATCCGAGGGCATTGACCTTAGGTAACTTCGAATCACAATCTTCGGTGTTGGAACCAGTCTGTTGTAATTGTTGGTGCTAAATTCGAATTTGCTTGCTTGCTTACCCATGCTTACCACACATATGGAAAAACTAGAAACTGAGCAAAATTTCGAGAATGGGGTCACGACTTTGACCTGACCTTCCTTATGAGTTAAAATGCGACACGGGCGATACGACACTGGAATGACTCCGATTGCGAAATTTATCACTTTTCCCCGAATATTTTAGATTTGAATTCACCCCAGTGGTCAACCCCTGGGGTAAAATTTTGTGTCAATCGCGAGATCTCGTCACAAATTACACGCTAGTTGCTGATTCTCTAGCATACCCGGCAGGGGCATCCAGGGGCATGGAATCGGCAGAGGGTGGGTGTTGTATCGATCTTGAAACCCCATATTCCCGAAGAAGCTTGCAAAGTGACGAATGCTGCGCCGGGTTAACCCGCCCCGTCTCGGCCGTCCTTTTACTAAGGTTCTCCTTCCTAAGGTTTTCACGCGATATAAAAAAAAATGGCGACGCGCAGCGCTGCGAAATTTGCAGTACCCTTCCCTTCATCTTTTTGCGTTTGATGTGAAACTTTCAACCTTAGGTCATGCAAGGCTATTGACTTAGCTCAGGTCGGGGAGCACCACTGCATTTATTTCGGGCCCTTCATGCGACTTGTGTGCCCAACATCAAGTTTTTAGAATCCAGCGCGATTTTTTTGAGCCAGCGCGATTTTTGTTTGGTCCCGGCACGAGTTCTCAGGGTTCCGCTGTACACAGCTTGGGCCACGACTGGAATGTTGTGACTTCAGCGCGATTTTCGGGCATGAGAGCGATTTTATAGAGCCTCGCTGTTTATTTCGGGCCCTCGACGCCAATTGTTTGGGTCCCCAAAGCGAATTTCGTGGCCGCGGGCGATTTTGGGACTCCAGTGCTATTTTCAACCCGGCATGAGCTTTCTGGTTCCCGCTTTCTTTCCTTGGGCCCCAAACTTAATTTTTGGTGGGCCGAAGTGCCTTTTTTTTTTTTGGGGGGGGTGAATCCAGCGCAATTTGTCGGGTCCCCGCTGCATTTATTTGGGGTACTTGACCCGAATTGTTGGGGTCCGACGCGAATTTTGGGGCCCAAGCACGATTTTTAGAAACCCGGTACGATTTCCGGGGCCCGGCGCCAGTTTTCGGGTCCCCGCCATCTTTGTTTTGGGCCACCGACGGGAATTTGTTGGGCCCCAGCGCAATTTTTTTTCGGGGCCCCGGCGCAATTTTTCCGAATACCAATGCGATTCTTTGTAGCCCACCCCCTCTTAGGCGGTACCCACTTGCTACTGATCCCCAGCGAGAAAACAAATATACATTTCGGCGCGCGAATCGCGTCGAAATGGGCCCCTCTCGCACGAAGGGGGTGGGGGTGGGGTCTATAGCTCCCTTAGCCTCCCTCTGGTTGCGCTACTACATATATGTTGTGGGCTTATCTGCGAAGGAGCTTGGAATTATTATGATGCAGGCTCGTAAATACCCATGTCATGCTAGAAATGGTCAATAAGCATTAAGGATGATGAAGCGCCACAAAATAAATCAAAGTTGAAATCAACACGACGCGGGAAAATGATCGTAAAGACACGAACTCGCACTCACATGGACGCTCATTGAGAAAAATACCACTTTCGGAATTTAGTCGATGTTACGGTAGTCATCTTTGGCAATTTCCGGCCAATAATTTTACGAATTACGATAATCTGAACGCTGGCTTCGCGCACGACCTGTCAGCATTTCCTGCAATCCAGTTCGCAATTGGCGACTGATTTCAATGTTTGCGGACGTGATGTTTTGCCAAGTCTCGACTCCTGCTGTCGGAGGGGTGTGGGGCGGGGCTGAAGCGTCAAGACACGGTCTGAGCTGAGTTGGCGCGCTGGCGGTCAATACGGCGCCGATCGCGGCTGACTGAGGACCGGCGGTCGGCGCTCGCCTCGCGCCTGGTCGTGCGCCGCCACGTGGTTGCCAGATTCGTGTCGCACGACTGGCGACTCCTGCCCGGTGCACTAGTGCACCGGGCGATTGTGCTATTCCGACCCAGCGGGTGATGACAATTGTTGGAACAGTATCTTTGCCACTTTCGCACGGTTCTGTGAGCACTTTGGGGGGGGGCGGGGACGATTTGAGTACCTGCCCAGCAAGTTGAGTCGTCACACCCAGGCCCCACCCAGCTTTTACCTGGAGCTAACGAACATGTCTTGTTTTGAACAGACAACGGAAGTAAATTGGTTTCCAACCAATAATGTGTCGCAGCACACGGCGGAAAGAGGAAGGGCACATTTGGCTGAAATGCGACAATCCTTTCCCATTATTATATATATATATATATATATATATATATATATATATATATATATATATATATATATATGCATATATGTATGTATGGGTATATGTATATATGTATATATATATATATATATATATATATATATATCCATATATATATATATATATATATATATATATATATATATATATATGATGAATCAGATGTATCCAGGAGTGAACTTACGCAACAACAGCAGTACTTGCTGGAGTGCTCCCTGAAGTTCCATCCTAGGACTATCATTCGTCACAAGGATTAGCTCGAAAATATCAATTGAATGTTCCCCGATCTTGGTTTCATGAATATATTCTCTGAAGTATATTCCTTGTCAACTATTCCCAATATTGACACTCTGTACAAGCTGCTTATTAAAAAAAAAAAACTTTATGCAATGAAGCAAAGGCTGTCTACGAGCGAAGCCAACCGTCACATCTCGTATTTCGCCTCCCCGTACAACGCAACACCAGACATGCCCATGCGTGGCCTGATCTTGTTGGCGGCGGTAACACTGGTCCGTATATCCATACCCAAAATATATCCCTGGAACCGCCCCTGGCAGCACAAGGCTGTCCTTCCCTTTGCCACAATGCGTGCAGCAGACAGTGAGGAAAAGTCATTAAGATTCAGACCTCTTGCATAAACGGTTGGGATCTGGCAAGCGAAATGCTGCTGGGGGAGGCGTGGGCGCGAAGTGACTTAAGTGGCCGTCGCGTCCTAAAGCACCAATCCACCACCACCATTACCACCAGCCCTAATCCACCACCACCGCCAGCACGAGCACTACCACTACCACTACCACTACCACCGGCCCTAATCCACCACCACATTTCATCGTTTTCAAACAGATACCCTATAAATGTTATGCCATTCGCATGGAGTGATGGCACACACATCGGCGTTTATCTTTTTGTATATATATATATATATATATATATATATATATATATATATATATATATATATATATGTGTGTGTGTGTGTGTGTGTGTACATACTGTACCATAGGAATTGAGTATTTACCGATTACATGTCCTTAGTGCTGGGTTGTGCTTTCATTTTCATGCTTCATCAATGACGTGAGCATGCAACTTTGGTACACGTAGGTTTGAAGATGTGTCCTAGTTAGCATTCGCACTCGATGTGCCCTGTAATTCAAAACGTCTTAGTCTGCCATGAAGCATGCGTTTCCAAACTGGTTCACTCGTCATTCGCTTCGACCACATCATTTGGATGGTTTTCATATGGTTCTCACGTATGGTTTCTTGTTGTCTTGAAGCAGCCATCCTTTATCAACTGCCATCAGACACCGCCCCAGGCGTTTGACAGTTTATTTCTCCATGTCAGTTTATAAATATCCCTACCTATTCATTCGGTAGCGTCATTTGGCAAATCCCGAACAGTCGCGACGTAAGCGAGCCGTGACACCATCAAAAGTTTGCAAAGCAAAAGTGCAAAAGTTCTGCCCGTCATGCCGATATTTCTTCCTTTCCATGAATTCATTGTAGCTCGTATCTGCCGCAGTCTTGGTCTAATATTTCCCTCTATGCAAGCTGCATCAGTTGATAAATTTATACGTAGATACTTAATTATTTTTATAGGTACAGCATCATACCTTAAATCATTTGTACTCCTATCTCTTCCTAGCCAAACCATGTCGCGCTTTTGTCCGTTCAACGATCACTCTGATATGGAAATTCGCCCAGCATTTTAAAAGCGTATGTGGGGGACCGACCATCTTTTGCAAAATAATCGTAGCATCAGCATACTGCGGGATCCTTATAGCTACTCCATTTATTGCGATATCTTCGATTCAATTTTGTCTTCGACATTTACATCCCAATATCTCCACCGCAAGCACAAATAGAAGTCTCAAAATTGGACAACCCTGTCCAATTGCTTTTGTAGGATAGAACCAACTGGAAGAGTGCCCACTATATAAATGGTATGACAATGTAGTTCTGGACAATATAGTGACACCACATTATTTTCGACAATTTAAAAAAACTATCAGTATCAACTAATCAAAAACGTCTTGTTATGTAAAGGTATGGTTGAAAAACAGAATGAAATATACTTATTTTGCTCAATCTTCGTTTTCATGGCAAAGGTCAATCCGCTATCTAATCGGCATCCGTTCATTTCCACCAAATTACGTCCGATTCGCTTCGTTATCCGCACTAAACGGATATCCGTGCGGACATCCAATCCACGTTGTGTTCCGAAGCGTCGCGCGGCTAATTATCGGCGCCAACCTGCCTTTCGCGCCGGCCGCGCGGCGGATCACGCGCCAAACGACACGAGGCGGCCGCGACGACTGGCGGCTCCGCGACGGCCGCCGGCGACGAGTGCGGCGGGCGGCGCGTCTGGTGGCGCGTCTGGTGGCGCGGGCCGCTCGCGCGCCGGCCGCCGGCCGATCGATGACGTGCCGGGCGGCGGCGCTGCCCGCCGCCGCCGCCGCCGCCGCCGCCGCCGCCGCCGCCGCCGCTGCCGCTGCCGCCAGTGTACGTCACTACCATGGTGACGGAGGAGGGCGTCTGGGTGCTGCGGTTCGGCACGCGCGAGGCGGTCGTCGACGCCGACCAGTTAGCGCCGGCGCTGCTGGTGCTGTCCGTCAGCCTGGCGATGGTGGCCGCCAACGTGGTCGTCATCGCCACCATCGTCTCCATGTCAGGTGCGGTCGGGTCCGGCGGGCCCCTCGGCCGGCCTTCGGCGCGCCTCGGCCGCGACGGCTGCGTCGTGCACGCGCGGAAAGCGGCTGGGATTGGGGATGAGAGGGCGGGTCGGGTGGTTGGTGAGTGAGGAGGAACGGATTCGGGATTGCTGGGATTGATTGTGCTTGCTTGGGATTGGTTGCGATGATTGAAGGAATTCATACAGCTGTCGTCGAAGAAAGTGGCCTGATTTAGGCCAGTGTCATTGTGACCTCTCTGACCCAGGTTAACTTTCTTCACAGCCGTTTTAAGTTTTTTTTCTAGCTCAAGCAGAGGTGGTGCTGAACGCTGCGCATTTCTTTTGCAATGCAGTGGTGGGGGACGGCATCAAGATCCAGGACGGAATCAGACATTTTCATGAAGAGGGACGAGTGCACTTGTGTACAGGGGCGCAATTTCCTCGGAGGTGCGCCAATGTGAAGCCCTTCCCCCTTGGAGAGGCGCCTTCTGCTGAAAATTCGTTGAGCGGAGGCGGAATTGCACTCGAACATAATGAAGGGATTTATTTACTTTCATGAGAGCGCCTGTTCCTCTGAAGGTGGCACCCCCCATTCTTCTCAGAGGGCGCCTTTGATTGAATTATCCGTTGAGGGTGGAGGGGAGGGGAGCACTCGAGCTCGAGTGACACCTTTTCCCGGCACAGTGGCGCTGCGTTTCCAGGGGTGGGGAGCACGTACCTTTAGTGCCCCTTGTATCCGTCCCTGTCAAGATCACTGCAAAGGGAACCCTGAGAGAAGCGCAGCCCCTTTAAAGTATGCAAATCAACATCGTGGCACATGGGTGTGCTTTTGTTTTCGAGATTGATGGGACAATTCCTACCTGTACACATGTATGATGTAAATGTACTTAATGGAGTGTGGTGACACTGTTGTCACCACACATAGTGGTGGTGCAGTAGTAATTTTTTTTGCACCTCAAAAGTTCCCGTACACCACAAAAGACAGTAATTTTGGACATCAAAAAGGTCTTGTACACCAAAGAAACAGTAGATTTGGACATAAAAAAGTTCTTGTACACAAAAAGACAGTAATTTTGGACATTAGAAAGATCTTTTACACCAAAAAGACAACATTTTGGACATAAAAAGTAATTGTACACAAAAAGACAATTTTGGACATCAAAAGTTCTTGTACACCAAAAAGACAGTATTTTTTACAGTGCTTACAATACAAAACAGTAATTTAATCGTGAGGGCCCAGCCAAGTATACATGCCAAGTATAAGTATCCAATAGGGTACGGCTCCCTTTCATAGGTATCTCTACGCATATAATGGGCATTGGGAGCCAAGCTATGCGAACGCAATGCAGGTGCCGTGACCCAAGTGAATGGAAAACTGGCAACGGGTAATAAAATGTGTCATTTATTCAAAATTTTGGATACAGGTACTTTATCCAATCACATATAAAAATGCTGTGACGTTGATAAATTATTCAACACGGAATAGAGGATAGCAGTACCAAAAATCGTACGGTAACCTATGCTGATTATATGGATGAAAGTGTCCCGTTGGAAAGGTTTTAATGGCTCGAATATCTCCGAAGACCTGATGTGCCCATATTAGCATTTGTGATATGAGAATGATAAGAATGAGAATGGTCTCATGCGAAATGATAAACTGAAACTTTAGCAGGATATAATGGCTAACACAATCGCAGTGGTCCACGTCCTGAACTATGACGCATGCGCAGCCTCTTTTCACTTTCGCCGAAATACGTTGCCGGCATTACCGTAGCTACCGTAGCAATTCGCCAATTGGTTGCTGGTGCTATGTCTGCCCCGTCTATTTGCCGCATTGAAAGCTTCTGATTTGCAGTCGCGATTGGCCTCGAAACCAGTTTCGGAAGCGATCTTGGCGCAGCGAGTGGTGCCTACCGATATTAAGGCAGCTTACTGGTTCCTACGGCATCTTACGGCAACTGGACGTTGTTCCGAGTCCAGGCCAATAATAGGGTGGCTACCAAGATGACGTCAGGAAGTGAATTGGTGCGGCACACTGCTTCCCGCCTCGCTCTGGTGCGAGCTACTTAGTTAAATAGACATAGCTAAATAGTTAGTTTGGAAAGCCCATACACGTAGTTAAAAGAATAGTCCGAATTCTTCCCGGATGGCTTTATGGACCATAATTATATTGCTATGGAGAGCTTGTTGCTTGAACCCTGGCCCAGTTCGCTGGTTCGCCATCTTTGTCATATTGCAAACAGAAGGAAGACAACCGAGCTCAAGTAGATGGTCTCAACGCAGGTGCCTATGTCCTTTCTGACGTGGCAACCTACGCAAGATAACCGCTGCTGTCCGTTCTGGGGTGGCTGTCAGCCTGCCGCATGGCCCAGGTCACCGCCAGTGCAATAGTGCATGGGCGCTGTATGACCAACGCAGTCGATGCGCCCTTAAGCCCAAATAACCAACCAACCAGTGCAATAGTGCAAAACACCACCGGTCTCTTCACAGACAGTGAGGTGGCCCCGGTGTCACCTCACTGGCCATATCCAGTCGGCGTGTTCAGGAATCACTCCTGTCCGAAGAGACAGGATCACTCCTGCCCACTCCTGCCATCAATCACTCCTGCCCGAAGGGACAGGATCACTCCTGCCCACTCCTGCCCACTCCTGTCCGAAGGGACATCGAGCGTCTGCTCCTACGGCGGGGAGGCGAAGCCCACTCGTGCCGCTCAACGTTCTGAGCCCGATGGCAATTACATCTTTTAAACGGAAATGAAGTGGCCACCACTTCTGCTTCGTCTCGGCTGACCACACAGCGGTAGTGGAGCAGAAGTGTTGCTAAGTTTACTCTGAATCCGTTTTGTTTTGTTTCAGTCTTTTGTTCAATACACAGTTGTTTGCTTGTTGAGATGTTCAGCACTGCGTTGGTGTGTGCACTAGTCACTTTGTTCGATTAAGAACTTTTTTCAATGCGTCTCTGGGCCAGATAACATGATTGTGCTTTGAATTGTACGGTAATTTATCGTGCACAACATGTGCACTGTTTGTTGTCTGTACTATTTTATGGGTTTCTCTATGTATACACTCGTGCTATTTCAGATAATGTACTATTTCTTCGATCTCTTGTACTATTTCACCTATCTGTGTTTAAAATTTCACTTCTGTACTGCCATGCTCGACTTTCTGCTTTTTCTGGTATATGTTTTACATCTGATATACTTCGGCGAATGTTTAGTCGGGGGTACAGCGAGGATTTTCTAAAGGGAGCCCGACCCAAAGGAAATCTGATAAAAAAGGGACCGCTGTCAACGCGCGAAGCGCGCCGAAAATGTTTGATTTTGCATGTTGAAAATATCAAAATGTCTTGTTTGATCGATTGCATTTTGGATGCAAATGGGCCCGCCCCCCCCCCCCCCCCCCCGCCCCGCTTGGCTGCGCTTCTGTGCACAGTAGAAAGTATTCTTTGAATGGTAATGTCTCATACCTTAAAATACTACCAAACTGGAAGCTGAAACTTGCCCATGATCAAAGGCCGGCGCCAACGTTGCTTCTCTTGTTTGTGATGCGCACAGGCCGTCGCTAACGTTGCTTCTCTTGTTTGCGCAAAGCGTTCCGTTGCTATCGGATGCTACCCAATTTGTTCCGCTCCATTGTATTTGTGATTCCCAGCAAAAGGAAGGTGGTTAGACTTGTACAAAGCAGTTGTCTACGAATATGGATGGGGACGTCGACAGACGAGATGACTTCCGTGATGATCAGGTCCAGGAAAAGCCCCAGGAAACTGTCTCCTGGAAATGCCGGAGAGCACTCACTCACCCCCCTCCCCACCCCTTCCACCTTCGCCAGATAGGAATAAAGGTCGCCCTTCGGAGACCAGAGGAATTTCCTTCAGGTAGATCGGTGCGTTTGCCTGACGGCGCATCGATAATGTAGGTAATACTAACTCACATATAAGGTGGCCTGAGCGGAAGCTTAAGGGTATCAGAACCTAGAATAGCAGTGTGACATGAGTAGATATTTACATACAGTGCAACCTGGAATAATGGTGCAGCGTGAAAAGAAAGTCAAAGGCAACCCGACCTTCTATATTTGGGTAATGTAATCAATTTTGATAGGATGAGACGATTATTATGGGTTAATGAAGCCGTTAAACAAGCACCGCTTTGGTACTCACAGGAACCAGCTTTTTTTTTAGCGAATCACCATGTTTTATGCGTGCCAGGGGCAAAGTAGTCTTTCTTAATTCCTGAAGCAGATGAACGTTAAAACATGTCCTTGTCCCGAGAAAGCGTCGAACGAAAGAGGAGAGGGGAGGGACGACATATACATGCATTAGAAGCATTGCGACGAACATCCCCAGGAGCTACTAGGAAGCCCATCTCCTGCTTCGCGCTGGATACGGATAGTACAATGTGGAAGGAAGCCTCTACTATTGTTACAATGGGAGGCGAGCCTCCGCCTACGACGCTCTATATCACCTGAGTACCGAATATCCTGTCCGCCATTCTTGTTGTCATATTCATAGTTGTATTCATGTGTTTGGAACGCTACTAGAAGACCGCCTTTTACATGTTCGGTCGGTTACACACGCACTTAGTAGCACATACACATTTATCCGAATACAATAAAATTAGACACTTCGTGCTTACATCAGTTAGTCAAACAGTAATGCAGAGTTATCACGAAGGTCTGTTGCACAATGTACACATAATTCGGGTGTACGATGTGTATGCCTATAAAGATACTTTGCATTACAGTTTTAAAAGTTAAGGTCAGAACGATTGGCATGGGTGGTTGAAGCGCCTAATGAGACTCGTAGCGATCAGTGGCGATCAAGAGTGCCGATCAATATTCGGCTGCCGGTCGTGACGGTCCTTCCGGCGTAGCGTCCGCATCCTGTCAGCGCCATGCCGGCATGGCTCTGTGTTGGGGCGGCGGGCCAGCTCAGGTCTGAGCAGCGGCGGCGGCAGTAGCGACGCAGCAGGGCAGGACGTACGTACTGACGGATCCAACGGGGTGGTGGCAACGGGGCCGTGGACCCCGAAAAGCCGATTTGGTCGCAGTTTTGCACTGAAATGACATTTTCAAATTTGACAATTTGAAGGGGAAAATGGTCCAGCAGTACCACTTGCTGCCTCCCTACCCCCAGACGGCAATCAGCCACCATTTCAACGTCAAAGAATACACATTTGATACAACAATTTGATTTGGCGATCGCTCTAATACTAGACAGCAGCTTGCAACGTTCAGTGAGCGGGGGCCGGAATACTGGGAAGGCGGCGCGCAGCATCTGGAACGTCACGCCATCGGCGCTGGCCGCCCGTGACTCAGCCATCGGCGCTGGCCGCCCGTGACTCAGCCATCGGCGCTGGCCGCCCGTGACTCAGCCATCGGCGCTGGCCGCCCGTGACTCAGCCATCGGCGCTGGCCGCCCGTGACTCAGCCATCGGCACTGGCCGCCCGTGACTCAGTCATCGGCACTGGCCGCCCGTGACTCAGCCATCGGCGCTGGCCGCCCGTGACTCAGTCATCGGCGCTGGTCGCCCGTGACTCAGCCATCGGCGCTGGCCGCCCGTGACTCAGCCATCGGCACTGGCCGCCCGTGACTCAGTCATCGGCACTGGCCGCCCGTGACTCAGTCATCGGCGCTGGCCGCCCGTGACTCAGTCATCGGCACTGGCCGCCCGTGACTCAGCCATCGGCGCTGGCCGCCCGTGACTTAGTCATCGGCACTGGCCGCCCGTGACTCAGTCATCGGCACTGGCCGCCCGTGACTCAGTCATCGGCGCTGGCCGCCCGTGACTCAGCCATCGGCACTGGCCGCCCGTGACTCAGCCATCGGCGCTGGCCGCCCGTGACTCAGTCATCGTCGCTGGCCGCCCGTGACTCAGTCATCGGCACTGGCCGCCCGTAACTCAGCCATCAGCGCTGGCCGCCCGTGACTCAGCCATCGGCACTGGCCGCCCGTGACTCAGTCATCGGCACTGGCCGCCCGTGACTCAGCCATCGGCGCTGGCCGCCCGTGACTCAGTCATCGGCGCTGGCCGCCCGTGACTCAGCCATCGGCGCTGGCCGCCCGTGACTCAGCCATCGGCGCTGGCCGCCCGTGACTTAGTCATCGGCACTGGCCGCCCGTGACTCAGTCATCGGCACTGGCCGCCCGTGACTCAGTCATCGGCGCTGGCCGCCCGTGACTTAGTCATCGGCACTGGCCGCCCGTGACTCAGTCATCGGCACTGGCCCCCCGTGACTCAGCCATCGGCGCTGGCCGCCCGTGACTTAGTCATCGGCACTGGCCGCCCGTGACTCAGTCATCGGCACTGGCCGCCCGTGACTCAGTCATCGGCGCTGGCCGCCCGTGACTCAGTCATCGGCACTGGCCGCCCGTGACTCAGCCATCGGCGCTGGCCGCCCGTGACTTAGTCATCGGCGCTGGCCGCCCGTGACTCAGCCATCGGCGCTGGCCGCCCGTGACTCAGTCATCGGCACTGGCCGCCCGTGACTCAGCCATCGGCGCTGGCCGCCCGTGACTCAGCCATCGGCACTGGCCGCCCGTGACTCAGACATCGGCCATAGCGCCACAGACAGTCGGGACAGCGTGACGGAAGCACCCGAAGTGACACGGCTCAAATCGTGGTTTTTCGTTAGGTGTGGGATGTCCAAGCCGGCACCGTGGGGTGTCGAAATTCGCCATGGAAACGATGTCGCTTGACATAGCTTGTAAGTTCTTCATACACCATTTTGATCCAACAGCTTGCGCATACGTGCTCCCCTTTCCATTGTTTAAACATCGAATTCAGGGATAACTACTTTCGCGAAGCTATACAAAATACCTTACCTTGCCAACTGATATTGTATAACAGACCACATCATAGGTTAATTTTCGTACCTGGAATTGTGCAAAGAGATATTTGTGCATCACAATCCGCAATGGTCAGCATAGGCATGACACTTATCAACAAGATAGTGTTAGAAATTAGATACGAAAACGTCACATAGACTCATCGCAAAGCACGATGTTGATGCATCGCTAAGAGGGATGTGGATTCTGTGTTCATAAAGTGGCATATTCCACCCTCTGCCACGAATAATTTACCACTGCGAAATGATGCCGTACAAGCCCGCAGTGGGCGCGACACCTCGCCCCCGCCCCCGCAGCAGGAGGGTAACTCGGGGCCACGGCGGGGCCAACCGCGACCAAGTGACGATTCGGCCTATCTGCCCATCTGCCCGCGTCGACTCAGTCATCGGCACTGGCCGCCCGTGACTCAGTCATCGGCGCTGGCCGCCCGTGACTTAGTCATCGGCACTGGCCGCCCGTGACTCAGCCATCGGCACTGGCCGCCCGTGACTCAGTCATCGGCACTGGCCGCCCGTGACTCAGCCATCGGCACTGGCCGCCCGTGACTCAGTCATCGGCACTGGCCGCTCGTGACTCAGACATCGGCACTGGCCGCCCGTGACTCAGACATCGGCCATAGCGCCACAGACAGTCGGGACAGCGTGACGGAAGCACCCGAAGTGACACGGCTCAAATCGTGGTTTTTCGTTAGGTGTGGGATGTCCAAGCCGGCACCGTGGGGTGTCGAAATTCGCCATGGAAACGATGTCGCTTGACATAGCTTGTAAGTTCTTCATACACCATTTTGATCCAACAGCTTGCGCATACGTGCTCCCCTTTCCATTGTTTAAACATCGAATTCAGGGATAACTACTTTCGCGAAGCTATACAAAATACCTTACCTTGCCAACTGATATTGTATAACAGACCACATCATAGGTTAATTTTCGTACCTGGAATTGTGCAAAGAGATATTTGTGCATCACAATCCGCAATGGTCAGCATAGGCATGACACTTATCAACAAGATAGTGTTAGAAATTAGGTACGAAAACGTCACATAGACTCATCGCAAAGCACGATGTTGATGCATCGCTAAGAGGGATGTGGATTCTGTGTTCATAAAGTGGCATATTCCACCCTCTGCCACGAATAATTTACCACTGCGAAATGATGCCGTACAAGCCCGCAGTGGGCGCGACACCCCGCCCCCGCCCCAGCAGCAGGAGGGTAACTCGCGGCCACGGTGGGGCCAACCGCGACCAAGTGGCGATTCGACCTATCTGCCCATCTGCCCGCGTTCTGAGGCGGTCTGCGGGCGGCAGACGGCGGTTTACTACCGGCCAGCAGGAAGCGGCGGATGTTAGGCGGCGTCTGTTGGCGGTTTGCGGTTATGGCTGCATTGACCCTCGCAGTGTTCCGCGCCAACGGCGAACGGCTGAGTGGAGGCGCCATCCAGATAACCCCCCACCCCAAATTTGCGGTTATGGCTGCATTGACCCTCGCAGTGTTCCGCGCCAACGGCGAACGGCTGAGTGGAGGCGCCATCCAGATAACCCCCACCCCCCCAAATTTGCGGTTATGGCTGCATTGACCCTCGCAGTGTTCCGCGCCAACGGCGAACGGCTGAGTGGAGGCGCCATCCAAATAACCCCCCACCCCCCTCCCCCACCACCAAATTATCTCAGCCATCTACCGGTACCGAGTATAGACAGTAGTTCGCTGCCGCTAATGGTGGCAGGAACATCCCGCCGTGTTGCTCGCCGCTCACAGGAGGGCATGCTGAGCGGTTACCACATGGCAGCTCGTAACAATGCTAATAACCATTGCCCTCACGGGAATATACTATTATCTTGCCTGAGGGGAGGGGCCATCCAGATACACCCATTATCTTACCTGAGTGGAGGGCCCATCCAGATACTCCCATTACCTCAGCTGAAGGGAGTGACCCTCCAGATACACCCATTATCTTACCTTAGGGGAGTGGCCAACCAGACACCTCAATTATCTCAGCTGAGGGAGGGGCATCCAAATAACCTCATGATCTTAGCTGAGGGGCGGTGGTTTCCAGATAAGTCCCATTATCTCAAGTTAGATGATCAAATGGTTATGAAATGTCGCAGAGATTACTGGGTGGGGCTCATCCTGCTTGTGTGGATGCGTGAACATGATATCTTGAAAACGAAGGTCTCAATTGAGACCAGTGGCTGCCGCCGCCAATTCTAGCTGCCTATTCCTTGACTGAGGACCACGTTGCTGGTATTATCATGCACCAACTGATCAATTGATCAATTGGTCGATGACATTAATTAATGGCTCAAGATGGCTCGATGATTAATTAAATCCGATTCTCATGTGATTAATGAAGCAATGATTGGCCGGCCGGCAGCTGGCACGACCACAAAAGCGGGCGGGTCGACATGGTTTCCTCAGCATTTATGGTAGCAAAATTTAAACATGGAACAATGGGTATGTTGTCAATGAACTTGCAATATATAAATGAGCTGCTGTTGAGAAAGGCATGGAGATAAACAAAGTGTTTGTATGCAATATAAAAACCTGTACTTGATCCGCCGGCCGGGCGGGGGTTCAAATGGGCACAACAGGCCTCGAATTCGTCGCTTCTTCTGACGTTTCTAAAATTCTTATAACGCTGGTCGGTGTAGGCGTCGCCATCTTAATCGCTGCCCCCCCCCTGGATGCATCTTGCTCTTGTATTTTTGTTTTGAGCACATCGTTGTCTGATGTGTATGGCCGGGGCGGACGGCCAACCCGAATGCGTTTGGAGGCATGTACGCTCCAATATTTCTATCCGACACGGGCAGGAATGCATTCAGTCTCTCTGGAGCAGATGTTGTGTTGTAGACTGGCGGACAATCTGCAAGCTATAACTCCAAATATAAGGCATTGTGGTAGAGTTTCCGTGTTGACCGCACAGTAACTTCCCCGAGCTGTCGCCGCACACGACCCCTCGTGATCTGCGCCACAGTCAGGTCATGGTCACCAACGTGACCTGACCTGAGTCAGGTCAGGTCATATTGGCTATTGTCAGAACATGACTCGCTATTGTCTGGCAGACACTCGCCTGCCAGACCAGGTGAGGCTGTGATTCGGTGGTCAAGGGGGGTTGCATTAGGACTGGGGTGTGTATGAGAGGCAATGAGCTAAGTCAGGTCAAGGTCAGCGAGGAGCTGCTTACACGCCGACGCACTTAAGGGCGTGAAGCAGGTGGAAATAAGTGTCGCCTAATGCGACAGTGGATTTGCTTTTCGACAAAATCTGTGTGAACTGGTGGTGGGACGGAGATCATGAAGAGCAGATGTCGCGACCGCGCAGAGTGGACGGTAAATAGCACCAAATATTAGCAATAACAGTGCAAATATCATTGCTCCGCTCCGTTCTCATCTGCTCGTGGCCCTTGATATCTGACTTGGCTCCTGCATCGGGCAGGCACCGATACCTAAGACAATCTCGGCAAGCACCTGAGACCATCCCGGCCAATATCTGAGACCATCCCGTCAGATACCTGATAAAATTCCTAGCAGGTACCTGAAATCATCCCCGACAGGTACCTGAGACCATCCTTGGCAGGTATCTGAGACTGTCCCTGGCAGATACTTGAGACCATCCCTGGCAGGTACCTGAAACGAACCCCGTCAGGTACATGAGACCATCCCTAACAGGTACCTGATACCATCCCTAGCCGGTACTCGAGACCATTTCTGACCGGTACATTCCTGATACCATCCCTGGCCGGTACCGCAGACCATCCCCGACAGGTGCCTGAGATTATCCCTGGCAGATACCTGAGACTATCCCTGACAGGTACCTGATGCCATCCCTGACAGATACCGGGCCCGGTCAAGATTACACAGACACGACACCGAGAAGACACATTTGTCACTCGCCCTTCGACTACCAGCCGCATCACGGCACGGACGGCGGAGCAGGCACGCCGTCCTACGTCGCCGTCAGAGGGCTGGAGCGAGCACAGCACCCGGCACCACTGGCTGACTGTCAGGTGGCTGCCTATCGTCAGAGGGCTTGAACGAGCACACCACCCGGCACCACTGGCTGGCTATCAGCTGTCTATCTATCTCCGCAACCAATTTGCCGACCTCATACATCGAGCTGCAATAGCCCACCATCAGATGACTGAGGCCGCAGTATTTCCGCGACGTTAGGTGGTTCGAGGAATGCATACACGTTTGAAGGACACTTCGGTGGGGAGCAGCTTGCTCCAATAAGTCCGAATATTCCATTGGAATTGTCATTAGTTCACTGCCAAATCTCTCGGTAAGGTTATTCTGTCAGATGGCTCTGCTGGGTCAAATCTGCTGGAGCGCTCGGTTAGGTCAACTCTCCTTGATCACAACTCGCCTTGGTGACAACTCTCCTCGGTCACTCCACGTCTTAAAGGAATTTAGAAGCTCTATCCCTGAATAAATTCACATATGATACACGTGTTCTCCAGACCAGCTGAATGCATGCAGTGAAAATCATTCCGCTGAAAACAAAACAAATTTAGTCATCATTCCAAGGCAGGAAAACTCTCCCGAAGCATGAGACATAGGTCAATTCAACATAGCAGCGAAACATTGTCAGACCGTCGCATACCCTGCAGAGGGTTATACCCCTACCCAAGATGCCTCCATACCTGTCACACCACATTTTCCGGATTTTGCATGCAGATAACGCTCCGTCACACCAGCCACCGGCCAGCTCTTGTAATGCTTCCGGACGGCTAGAACGGCGCCGTGACAGAGTTGGCGATATAGTGCTGCGGGGCGTACTGGTGCAAAACTAGGGAAACCATCGATCTGGCAGCATGATAGAAGTGCCGTGGAGAACGTGTGGAACACGAAGTCGTTGTGTGCAGACTACCGTTTGGCCATGTGACCTATTGTGCTCTTTCAATGATGTCACATACCCCGGAAGGTGAATTGGCGAGTGTTTGCGTCTCTGCAATTCAGCTCATCTCTTGAAGAAGTCACATCAGTCACATCTCATGATGTGACTGAGAGCCTACTCTGACTTAGCCCTGAAATGTGCACGCCTTCCGATCTCACCCGGTTCCGAACAGATGCATTCACATGAATTTAATTCATTTGTATTTGCTTGCTTAGATTCACCCACCGCCCTTTGAGCGGTTGGATTTCTCAGTTTGCTCTGTTGTCACAAAGCATGGGACAGTAACAACTCCAGCCGGGCTTTGAACATGACATAGCTGGCACGTTTCGGCGTTCGACCTATTTTGGTCCTGCGGAGTTCTGGAGTTCTGGAGTCCTGCGGAGTTCTTGGAGCGATGTTCTGTTATGACGTTCGTAAACATTGGTGGGTTTTGCGGCATACTGCCGTGGGAGTGAGTCCACTATGGTGAATCACCCGTGCCGCGTCTGTTCGGCCTCGACTACGCACAGCACGCAGTTTCGAAACGCATCGGCTTCGTCGTGTCGAATCTGACAGCAGGTCCAGCGCAGCGGGTCCCAGGTTCGCCACAAGCTGATTATGCTCAGCGCGACGACATTCGCAATTTCGAGACACGATTATTTTGTTGGACTGTTTTACTGCAACGTACGCCCTCAATGCAGAGCAGCAGCAGCTTTAATATAGCCGGTGATGTGGCGCATGCAGCGATCAGAGTAGGACTTTGAATAACAAAGGAGGGAACTTGGCTGGCGTAGCGGCGGAGCACTGCAATCACACAGTAGGACGGGGTGCTCACCGCTCAGGGGAGGAGGGTTAGTTAGTTAGTTATTGTCGTTTAGGAGCGCATCGACTGCACAGGGGAGGAGGATGCAGTAAAGGCTGATATATTACTTAGCGTGTGGAAGTTCGTTGGTTTGTATTCAATTACAGAATTTACACTGTCGACACGATGTCGAATATGGTTTTTTACATGCTGAGTCTTGCTTGTAATTTTACACGGCTGTAAAGCTATTTATCATCACAAGTGTAGGCAAGTTCAATTGGCCTGGCGGTGATAGTCTAGGGTTTTCCTCGCTTGTACGATAACTGGTTTTCAAATTCAATTGCTTCTCGAAACCACCAAGTTCTCGAATCCAAGAGCCGTTCCTCAAAACTACCAACTTTTAATGCCCACGTATTAGCCGAGCTGCTTAGTTAACTAATACGACGAACCTTTTGCAACAGTTTCAACAGTCCAACAGTGACAGCAACCGTTCCAACATCCACATCTTATCCCAGGTTACACCTTCCCAGCCTCGACAATACAACTCCGTCTCACCTCTCCGGCTGACTAGCCCCTTCTGACCTCCTCGGCTCCCCCGCGACGATTTCCTGACCAGGGCCCGTCACGCGCGCGAGAGGGGTACAGGTCGTACATGGGAAGGGGCAGCGCCCCCGGTCTGCCTGGCCGGCGACACCTATTGCACCACACCGCGAAGGGAGGGTCCGGTCGTCGCACTCCGGCCAGCCCCCTGCCCTACATGTGCCGCATGGCACAACGGTGACACGGGTGTCACAACGGTGACACGGGTGTCACAATGATGACACGGGTGTCACAACGGTGACACGGGTGTCACAACGGTGACACGGGTGTCACAATGATGACACGGGTGTCACAACGGTGACACGGGTGTCACAACGGTGACACGGGTGTCACAACGGTGACACGCGTGTCACAACGGTGACACGGGTGTCACAACGGTGACACGCGTGTCACAACGGTGACACGGGTGTCACAATGATGACACGGGTGTCACAATGATGACACCCGACTGTGCCATGTCGCAGTGACACAGCCTCGGCCGGCCGGCCGTCGGCACGCCGCGTGGGAACGGATGTCGACTAAGCATAACAATGTCGCCACCGCGGTCCGTGGCGTCAAAGGCCCATGTCAGCGCCTGCACCCCGGCGCCGGCCTCCGCTCGCAGCGTTCATGACTAGCCTCGACCATGACTAGCCTCATGACTATCCCCAGGACTCGTCGAGTCTGGCCACGTCGGCGCCAAACGCATTCAAAAAGGAGGTCCGAAATTAACTTTGGCACACAGGTTATCGAGCTAATCATGTCGTAGGTGACGCGTCCTTGCTTCCTCTTGCATCCCAGACGTGGTCCAAGGATATAGGGGATTTGGTGTATTTGAAACGTATCCCCATTGAGATCAGACTATCGCCAGATTATTCGTGTACCAGTTTGTTGATGACGTGTTTTTCGTGCCAGTACCGCGGCTCAGCGTTAGCAACTCAGAATATCATCACATGCCAGACAAAATCACAATTCTCACCACAGTTGTCGCAACTAACGCTCGGACCACTCACTACTGAACCACTACTGAACCACTACTCACTACTGACCACTCAACACCGGCCGCACAGTCCACCGCAAAGCCACGGACAGAGCGTGGCGCCAACTCGCCAATCACGCGCTCCGAACGACGTGCGCTTCGATCGTGTGGCAGCACGACGCGCCGCCGACGGCGGGGCGCCAGCGTCGTGCGCCAGCGCCGCGTCAGCTCCGCCCGCTCGCTGTCCTCCGCCGTATAATTCAATCGCGCTGATGGCGCGCCGGACGCCGACGGCTCGTCGGTGTTTGTCTCGGCGTCTGACGTCACCGGCTGTGACGACGTGACGTCACATGCGGCGATGTAGCGCGACGTCGCGCGTGCCGATTCGGTGACGTCACACACCTTGATGACGTCACGGGCGACGATGCAGCGATGTCGGTGGCGATGATACGCTGGCATCTCAGGCGGTGGTGCACTGGTGCCGTGCCGTCTCTGGGCGGGCGCAGTAGGTGGTGCGACGAGCCCGTAAATATCTCGCCGACCGGCTGAGGAGGACTAAATGAGCCGAAATGGCCGGAAGTTGGCAGGGTGGGCTCAGATATGGGTGGAATAGAAAGGAGCTGTTTAAAAATAAACAAGATACAAAGTCTAAAATCCGAGCTCATATTTAACAGCCGATATCAACACGGTGGCAAGCTGACCAGATTCAACAACGACTGGTCGTATTTACCTCAGCGTTCTCTGGAAGCATCACAGCTGATCGCGAGGCGTCAAAGCTGTCGTCGGGGGCGACAATCCACCAGGACAGGACAGTTGGAATCAAACGGCGGTGGGCTTCGATCGATTCAAGTCAGGCCTGCGCCGGGCGCGTTTGTCACGGGGACGCGACGGGTACAGGCTGGTGGACGAGCTTGGCGATCGGTGAGCTGGTGAGGATCGGTGGTGCGCTGTGTCACCGGGCGATGGACAACACTCGCGTCCCGGCGGTTTATTTGTATATTGGGTGGTTCACGACGCACTTTGTGCACATTCACGGCTGATGGCGCCGCCCACACTGTTTCGCCGGTGAGCCGCGGGATTGAGAAATGTGCCGAGCGGTGCGAGTGTTCAACCCCGGACCTTTGGTACCCAGAGCTCAACACCTAAACCACTCGGCCATCCCCGCCCCACGTCCCGGCTGGACGAGTCCTGTAGCCACAGCTGGCGGTGGCGCCGTCGGCGCAGCCGGAGACGTCCTGGTGCCGTCTCGGAGGGAACGCGTGCGGCGCGTCACGATACGGGACGGAGCGTCACGGCACTGGATGTCGGCCGGGATCGGGCAGGACAGACCTTACTCACGCAATACATATGATCAACGGATACGTGCTGTGGTAGGTGGGAGCCACAGAGGTGCTCCCAGCGCTCGTCGTCAACGGATGCTTCTCTGGCCGCGACCCTGCGTCTCTTCTGGCTGTGACCCTGCGTCTCTTGTGGTGGTGACCCTGCGTCTCGTCTGGCTGTGACCCTGTGCACAGTGCATTTCCTTGCAACAGATGGATGCAACCGTTAGTATGTCGCACATGAGCATTGTCTTTGGACGTAGGAGGTGACGTGGAACACGTGAGCATGTGTCTCTTGAAATCGACTTACCTGCCTCGACCCGACCCGACCCCACTCGACCAGAGTTGATCCGGCCCGATCTGACCCGACCTGACCTGGCTCGATCAGATCCGACCCAACCGGACTCGACTCCACCTGACCCGACCTGACCTAACCCGACCCGACCCGACTCGACCAGAACCGACTCAACCTGATCCGACATGACCTGACCGAAGCCGGCGGCACTTGACCACGAAGCGTTCTGCTGACTAATACATTTGCAATGTTAATAAAGCCGCGCAGCTCTTATTAAGCCGACTCAATCTGACCCAACACGCTACGACGACTTAGATGGGCCCGCGGTGGTCACCATTGCCCGGTGGCCATTGTTAGGTGTTGGCTGCGTGGCACACAGCCTGCGGGCAGAACCTCAAGTGTCAACTGACACAGGCAGGTGTCACATGTCAATGGTGTCGCCTGTGTGACCCCAACCCCACAATGCATTTTGTTTTGTTTTTTTTGGGAGTGGAGCTGACTTGGTTTTTATTCCAGCTCTTTTCATCAACATCATCAACATCATCATCAAAATCACCATCAACATCTTCATCAGCATCATCATCAGCGTCGGCAGCCTGACTGACGGACTATGCCACGTGACGCTATCCGGATAACCGGGCCACTTTGACACATCGCCACAGCCCTGCCCCTGGGACATTTGGCGAAATTGGGAACGATTGTGGAAGACACCCGCGAGCCTCTGCAACCCGTCACCTGCCTGGAAATCGAGTCCTCTCTGAAACGTCGCAGGCACCGCAGCGAAACTTGCAGGAGGTCGAAAATTCGTTCGACTAGTGCCCAAAGGGAATGGACAGGTGCGAAGCCTCTTGAGCCGCTCTATCCCACTGGAAAGCCTACCTCAGCGAAGCATTTGATTAAACCTTCGGCGGTTCTAGGCACGAATCCATTCGCACGCGTCTTGCCGAGCTTGTAATGCGTCTCTGAACGACAGGAGCGGATCCGACCTCCATTTGGTGTCCAGCTTCAATAAGAGCCTGGCTCGGTGGAGACTAACGACTGGCACATATGCTGAGACAAATGTGGCACTGTGTCGCGCGTATCGTGATAAACGTGTGCCGGCGGTCTTTTCGGGATGGGGTGCAGTGTGCACTGAAGCAGCTTCAGTGTTGTGGATTGAAGTCGATTCCTCGATGCACTTTCATACCACATTGCTATTATACTTTCCATAAAAACAAGAAAAGCAACAACAAAAATGTTCGTCGAAACAAATTCTGTCAGCTGAGAACACTATTTGGTTCAGGTTCACGTGCTGATATGAAGGTTGTCTAATATACTCTGATATTAATGCCTACAAATGGACTGACACTTACCATGATCGCAGAGCAACCCACGAGACGCCGTGCCATCGCTGCTTTCTGTGCGCTTAATAGGAATACTGTAGTTGTGGTTGCGTGAGCGTGGATGTGTTCGCTGTGGCCTGTCACGTTTAATCGCCGCACCAGCCAGCGATAGCCACACTTCACTTGATGCAGTGCAGTGCTGTGCTGTGCTGTGCTGCGCTGTGCTGTTCGCTGTGGCCTGTCACGTTTAACCGCCGCACCAGCCAGCGATAGCCACACTTCACTTGATGCAGTGCTGTGCTGTGCTGTGCTGTGCTGTGCTGTTCGCTGTGGCCTGTCACGTTTAACCGCCGCACCAGCCAGCGATAGCCACACTTCACTTGATGCAGTGCAGTGCTGTGCTGTGCTGTGCTGTGCTGTGCTGTGCTGTTCGCTGTGGCCTGTCACGTTTAATCGCACGCTGCTTCTTACCAGCCAGCGATAGCCACACTTCACTTGATGCAGTGCTGTGCTGTGCTGTGCTGTGCTGTGCTGCTCTGTGATGGCTGCCGTGTGCTGGCTTGGCGCTGTTTCACGCCGTCCTGGTATTGGATGCCATGGTTCTCGGTGTCCTGACACGTCAGTTTGCTACCGACAGCTAAAATCACGCAGATCGTGACCAGAGATGTTGCTTGCGACACATACACACACACACACACACACACACACACACACACACACACACACACACACACACACACACACACACACACACACACACACACACACACACACACACACACACACACACACACACACACACACACACACACACACACACACACACACACTGACACACACTATGTTATTAATACCATGCTGTTTAAATTTTATGCTATTTAAATTCCATGGTATTTAAAATACATGACATTTATATTCCGTAGCAGCATATCTTTTGTCACTTAACACGCGCACTGGAGAGCGGGCGGGGGGCGAAATCCGCCCACCCATCCGGTTTTTCGTACATAACTCAAGATTTTACCGGTCGATATACGCCAGTTTTCGTGTACCTGCTTAGAAATGATCGGTACGTTGTCTAAAGTAAGAAAAACTGAAATCGGCCGAACATTTTTCGAGTTAGAGGTCGTTAAAGTCAAAACGTTTCGTAACGCCAGACCACAAAAATCGGCGCTGATGCGCTTCCCGTATATTGGCAAAAAGGCGGTGTTCTTGGCAACACTAGCGACTTGTTTGATATATATTATTATGCTATATAGTTTCAAAGTCATGTTAGGTCATCGAGGTCAAGTCAGGTCAAGTTCATGACGGGTTAATGGAACCAAACTTGGTCAACTGGAATGTTGTCATAAATGAAAAAATGACTGTCATGCGATTGATGTCGCTTTGCATGTTACTCCCTACACATCCTGAAAACTACTGTTTGTCATTGTGTACCTAAGCGTTTCCATACTTTATTCATATACTTCACTCCTTTCTTCACGAAGCCGATTGCGCCGAGCTGCCCGACGGAGCAGTCGGGCGGGCAGCCGGGTTCCGGTAACTGGAACAGGTAACTGACCTGATAAAGTGCTGCTATATAGGTGACCTGAGGTCAAATGCCGGGTCTAGCATCTGTATTGCATCATTAGTAATGTCCAAAACATCATTGATGCCCATTTTGGAGTATTTAAGCACAATCACAGCGATCCATAGCAATGAGAAGCCAAGCCACGCAAAACAAGAACATTTTGACATATGTGACCTCATTTGACCGTGAAGATATTGACCAAAGGTCATAAAATTTGCACAAAATAGAGTTCACTACCGTACCCATCTACCCTCCGAATTTGTTACGCCAGCTTTAATAGGAGCCGAGATCTTAGGGGGGGGGGGGGCGAAATCCGCCACCCCCTCCAGTGCGCGTAATTTTCAAAGGCCCTCCAGGGCGCGTGTTAATGTTTAATATTATCGACTTCAAGTGTCGGATAGGTAGGTTGGGTAGGCGACTTTAATTTTGGACCGCTTCCGCTGGAATATGCCGGAATGCACCGAAAAAATTGCAACTTCACAGGCACGCGTTTGCCATTTGTCGACCTCTCCGACCGACCTCCAGCTGCATACCTGACCCGCACCTCCCAGTCCGAAGTGGAGACTGGCCGCTTGCGCCAGTCCGACGTAGATTATTAGTGCCGGCTTTTGCGGTTTCAAAAGGAGCAGCTCTCGGGGGATTTGGCACAAAAGCGCAGCTGCGCTCGGCGGCTGCGTCTGCCATCGACCGAGCCGCCGCCGCCTCCGCCTCCGCCTCCGCCTGCGTCGTCGCCGTCGGCGAGCCGTTGTCCCATCTGCTGACCTTTGCGCCGGCGACCCTTGCGTCGACAGAGCCCCCTCCAAAACCGCTGCTGCTGGCGGAGTCCTCGTCAAAATCGCCGGTCGAGACCACTTCAGAACGTCTGCCGCCGCGCTTGAGCACGATTCAGAGTTGGTTCGTGATCAATTCGCAGGATTCGCGTGTTTTCTGCTCGTGAATCGAAATCAGAATCAATTAAAAGAGCATGGTGAATCAAGATCAAAATGGAATCATGTACTTGATCTAAGAAGAAAGAGAAAGTATTTTCAATGATTGACAAGGAAATCATGATTTTTTTTTGTGGATATCACAAGTGTTAAAAGCGAAGAGGAATGCAACGTACCTAAGTTGATAGGTATTTTAAGTGATGCTTCAGTACTTTGAATAATTCCTGATTAGAGCACAAACAACGGACCGCAAAGAAACGTCAAAATGACGTCACAAAGAAGAGTATAAAACTGCAACACCAGGTAAAATTGGGTTTTCAGGGCAAGCTGAGCTACTTGAGCGTTGCCAATCTTTTCCATAAAATCACACCCCTGCTGGTATCACAGCATGACCAGACAAATAGGCTGTTCTCTACCTCTGCTTGATGCCTTGACTTGACGCCACCATATGAAATAGCGTCAGCTGGGCAGTACAGAAGAAGATGCATGTAAGCAGTTCGTCGTGCAGTGGAGAACATGCCGGCGCGAATTTTCATCCGATGGCAAATTTGGCAAAGGTATATGGCTGCTGGAACTCCATGGGCAGCTTCAGCATCCAACACTTGCTATCTATAGCTAGACGCACTCAATGCAACCATCCGCTGGCACCCACATGCAGCCTTTGAACTGCATAGAGAATTCTCCTTATAACACACACGTAACAATTATACTACTTTAATAAACAAATGTAAGCTTCTTTGATATTGCAACCTAACTAACGAGTGCTTCAAGTAATAGGCATCCTCTTCAGAACAGTGGGCTACTCGATTCTGAATTGATTTGAAGCTGGCTAATATACCATAGGACATGTTCTTAGTATTCACTGGTGCGTCTTCAGTATCTTAGCTCGCGACAAGTGACCTGTGGTCATTCATCGCGTGCTGCCTGATTCTTTACAGCAAGTGCACCAGATCATGAATCCCGTGCATAACTTAGCCGGGTCCTGTGCACGGCACTTGGCCACCGTCCTCAGTGCAGTGTTGGAGGAACTGCAAGGTACTTTGCCACCGTCCTCAGTGCAGGGTTGGGGGAACTGAAGGTACTTTGTCGCCGTCCTCGGTGCAGGGTTGGAGGAACTGTAAGGTACTTTGCAACCGTCCTCAGTGCAGGGTTGGGGGAACTGTAAGGTACTTTGCCACCGTCCTCAGTGCAGGGTTGGGGGAACTGAAGGTACTTTGTCGCCGTCCTCGGTGCAGGGTTGGAGGAACTGTAAGGTACTTTGCAACCGTCCTCAGTGCAGGGTTGGGGGAACTGTAAGGTACTTTGCCACCGTCCTCAGTGCAGGGTTGGGGGAACTGAAGGTACTTTGTCGCCGTCCTCGGTGCAGGGTTGGAATAACTGTTGCGACCCTCCCAGCTTTTCCAAACGGAGAGTGCCAGCGACGTGAAACAGAAAGCAGCGTATTGCTGGCGACAAGATCTCGTGATTAGCGCCAGATGTTTGGGCTTCGGGTCACTGGCTGACCTCAGAGACAGCGCCACCGAATTTGTTTTTCAGGAGGAAGAAGTGAGCCTCGGAGGGGGTCCTCCTGGGGCACAATCGGCCCTGTCGAATTAGGGACCCCAAAGGTGAGCTCCCTATCATACCCTCATAGGCACCTCATATTTGCCATGTGTGGTGTGTGTCCCCACTTTGTTGACAACAACGAAGGGGAAGCTTACTCCTGATTGGTGCTAATCTGAGTGAGAGTATCTACATAATGTGGCCTTGGATGATTACACTGAGCACGAAGTTCTATAAGCATGCCCAGTGCCAGTTGCATGTTTCCGAGAGCGAAACAACACATTGCCACAGATCGTCAAAATGTCTCCAGACACAGGCTGAGTGAATTCTGTCCAGCAATGCCTTAGTAAGAGACGCCTTCGCATGACCGTTTAATTGCTTATCAAAGCGTCCGAAGAAGCTGTCCATTGACAAAGCTCTCCACTTTGATCGATGCGCTGAAAAATAGTGTACTGCTTCCTTCCCGTGCGTGGAAGAAAACAGAATAGCGCACATCCACCATGTGTGGATGTGATTCCGTGAAATTATCAGACAGATGTTGCATGACTTCCTGGAGTTGCACACTTTCCCACATGGAAATCCTGCGAGTCGCAGCGCCCACCTGACATAAGCCACGACCTAGCGCTTGGAGTCGTACCGCCCCCACCGGGCAGAGGCCACGCCCCGGCGCTTGAAGTCGCACCGCCCCCACCGGGCAGAGGCCACGACCTAGCGCTTGGAGTCGTACCGCCCCCACCGGGCAGAGGCCACGCCCCGGCGCTTGAAGTCGTACCGCCCCCACCGGGCAGAGGCCACGCCCCGGCGCCGCCAGGAAGCGCACTGCCCCGAGCCGGGGCACGACGAACCGACGCTCCACAAGCGCGCCACGCCGCCTGCCAGGGCGCGGCGCGATTTATCAGAGAAATGGCGTGTGTCGCTTCGCCGGACGTTTGATGTTCCGGCCGGCGCGGCCGTGGGATCTCTGATGGGCCGAGCGGCGCGCTACCGCCACCGACGCGCCGCCCGACGCCGCTCGCTGCTGATCTCGCAGTAATTGGGTGTGCATCCATCTGTGGGCCTCGTCGTGCGCTGACGTGACACCTTCGGTCGGACGCAGCCGACGGTGGGATGGATCTCGTGACGCTGGCAGGGTCCGCTCTGATATGGCGCAGCTGTCGACGGCGCAACACTATTTCGGCATACAGAAAGTGCAGAAATTGGTTCTGTGCTGAGCATTTTAAGTGTGGGTACTAGCGTCAGGCATTGTCATGCAAAACCACTGTAAATTATTATAATTTTCTTGATGATTTCCTGGAAACTTCTTTATGATCGTAAGGCATTATTTCATATCTAATTATATTCATAATTTCTTAACTTACCGACGTCATTTAGCCCGGAATGTGTAATTTCCCCACGGAGGGCCTCAGATCACAACTCGACCACATCGAAAACAGAGGCTGCTACCGGCAGGCGTACAGCGAGAACTACACAAAATCCAAGTGGCGGCATTGTCTAGCAGGTCGTTAAAGTGTTCCGAATGAATCTCCGGAATGTATGTATCTGCCCATGGGGAATAACTCGCATGTCGGTATCCGCGTGTCCCCGACGGCTCATGCAGTGTGATGAGCTCCATGTGTCCCTGAGAGATGAGTCGCATGCCGATACGTCCCTAGGGGATTAGTCGCATGTGTCCCTGGGCCACATGAGTCGCATGTGGCCCTGGGGAATGAGTCGCATGTGGCCCTGGGGGATGAGTCGTATGTGTCCCTGGGCCACATGAGTCGTATGTGTCCCTGGGTGATAGTCGCATGTCGGGGCCGCGACCATGCCAAGGGATCGAACAGCGCTGGCCCATTTTTTTGTGGATATTTGTGGATCATAATTCATCCATGCCATCGATTCCCCCATGATTCAAGCCTCGCTGATCTCGCTGGATGCCCGCTAAGCCTTGTGCCGGCACCCACGGAGAAAGATAATGAGCAATTCGCTATATCGATGCGAGCTTGATCTCCTCAGTGTTCTTGGAAGCTCAAAGCAGTGTAGCAACCAATACACCTTATTGTCCATGTGTCTCTGTCATGTATGATGAGCTCATTGGTCTCATGCTCGCCATTGGTGCAGCTCAAGTGCACTGGGGCAGAGGCTGAGGTTCCTGAGTCGCGGTTCGACATACTCCAATCTGGGGATGTCGCTTTAAATGCTTATGGATACGGGTTTTCAAATCCCCGGGGAAGTTGGGTTGTTCCGATGTTTTCTAAGATTTTCAAGGGACGCTCTTGGACTGCTTCCCACCACTTGAGTCCTCTCGTCATCTCCTTCCCCCCCCCTCTCTCTCTCTCTCTCTCTCTCTCTCTCTCTCTCTCTCTCTCTCTCTCTCTCTCTCTCTCTCTCTCTCTCTCTCTCTCTCTCTCTCTCTCTCTCTCTCTCTTCTCTTTCTTTCTTTTTTTTTCTTCTCTTCTTCTTCTCTCTCTTCTCTCTCTCTCTCTCTCTCTCTCTCTCTCTCTCTCTCTCTCTCTCTCTCTCTGTTTGTTCTGTTCTGTCTCTTCTCTGTCTCTGTTCTGTTGTCCTGTCTCTGTTCTGTCTCTGTCTCTGTTCTGTCTCTGTCTCTGTCTCTGTCTCTGTCTCTGTCTCTGTCTCTGTCTCTGTCTCTGTCTCTGTCTCTGTCTCTGTCTCTGTCTCTGTCTCTGTCTCTGTCTCTGTCTCTGTCTCTGTCTCTGTCTCTGTCTCTGTCTCTGTCTCTGTCTCTGTCTCTGTCTCTGTCTCTGTCTCTGTCTCTGTCTCTGTCTCTGTCTCTGTCTCTGTCTCTGTCTCTGTCTCTGTCTCTGTCTCTGTCTCTGTCTCTGTCTCTGTCTCTGTCTCTGTCTCTGTCTCTGTCTCTGTCTCTGTCTCTGTCTCTGTCTCTGTCTCTGTCTCTGTCTCTGTCTCTGTCTCTGTCTCTGTCTCTGTCTCTGTCTCTGTCTCTGTCTCTGTCTCTGTCTCTGTCTCTGTCTCTGTCTCTGTCTCTGTCTCTGTCTCTGTCTCTGTCTCTGTCTCTGTCTCTGTCTCTGTCTCTGTCTCTGTCTCTGTCCCTGTCCCTGTCCCTGTCCCTGTCCCTGTCCCTGTCCCTGTCCCTGTCCCTGTCCCTGTCCCTGTCCCTGTCCTCTCTCTCTCTCTCTCTCTCTCTCTCTCTCTCTCTCTCTCTCTCTCTCTCTCTCTCTCTCTCTCTCTCTCTCTCTCTCTCTCTCTTCCACCCGTCTCCTTCCTCTTTCCCTATGACTCACGCTTTCTTTATCTTTCTCTGTTTCTCTACTTCTCTATTTTGCTATCTCTTTTTCTTTCTCTCTCTCTCTCTCTCTCTCTCTCTCTCTGTCTGTCTGTCTGTCTGTCTTCCCTCTCTCCTTCTTTCTCGTTCTCTGTCTTGTCTGGAAGAGGATGACGTGATTCTCGGGGTTCTGAGACATAAGGACATAAGGTAAAATTGGCCTGTCATAGATGCTCATCATTTAATTAAAAAAACTCAGCTAAAGCCGGCTGTCCTAATTCTTCTCTGACGCCGAAAAATCGTCGAGAAGACGACAGGTGACGACATTGACGTACGCACCCGGTCAGTCGCGGAGAAGACATCTCCAACACTGACGTACCCTCTCGTACACGGACAGCCCCGAAGAAGACGACCATCTCCAACACTGACTCGCCCCTTCCTGCCCGACAGGCGCCAGGGAGGTGCTCAAGTACTACCTGCTGTCGCTGTCCGTGTCGGACCTGCTGGCGGGCTGTCTGGTGACGCCGCTGAGCGTGTACCCAGCGCTGGTGCGCCACTGGGTGTACGGCTCGCTGGCCTGCCGGCTGGTCGGCTACCTGAAGGTGACGCTCTGGGCGACGCAGGCCTACACGCTCATGTGGATCGGCGTCGATCGCTACCTGGCCATCGTCAAGCCGCTCAGATACGAGACCATCCAGACCAAGGTGAGTCGACCGTCCGGACCGGGTCCCGACCGGGTCTGGATCAGATTTCGACCTGGGCAGGTACATGCAAGATCTAAACCAGATCCAGGCGAGATCCGGGCCGGGTTCAGGCCAGATTCATACCAGATCCAGACCAGGTTCAGACCAGAAATACAACAGATCCAGACCAGATCCCGACCAGACCCAGACCAGATCCAGACCAGGCCGAGTAGGGCGACAATCTGAACCAGGCGAAGACTAGACGAGCTTCAGACTCGGAAGAGAATTGCTCATACTCCTCCGTCCTCAGTGCTTGTTTGCTGCAAACATATGCAAGCATGTTTGTGACACCCCTAAATTTTAGACTGAAAACACGGCATGTAGCCAGTAGTGAGATGATAACGTAGTAATATTAGCATTACCTGATTTATGAATGGAAAATGTCGTCCTTCATCACCCTTGCAACAATATCACACCGTAGCAGGATACTTGGACACAGGATGAGGTAAAATACTTAATGACTGGTGGTATTTTGCATCTAATTCTGATAGTTAAGAAATATCACTGATAAGTATAGCTGGGTTGGGCAAAAATAACTGCCGATACATGGTATTCATCGGCTATCGCGCAAACAGCTTTTTTCAATTTGCTTTTTTGAGAAGAATAATCTCAAACGCCATTTCCAGCGACGCTAAATGACCCAGCAGTCGGAGGCGTCATAAAATAACGCAAATACCACAGAAAGTCATTTCTAACAATTGCTCAAAGTTAATCTGCTTTGCAGTCAAACGCATTTCTCAATTGCAGTATGAGAGGAATCTGCGACACAATAAAATAAAAATTAATGGTGTGAAACGAGCTTCCAACAGATTGGGAACGATTTCGGGTTGTTGCAATATTTCGGATTGGAAGAATTCGTGATTTCGTATAAACATAGTGGGAGATACTCCCATTTATGACGCCACAGTCCCTTTAGTTAATTATAACCAGGCAGTAGCTAGATTAGGTGCAGTGCTGCATTGAGCATGATTATGAGTAAGAAAAAGGCATAACATATCCTTATGCTCATATTAAAACAAAGAAATAGATCCAAAATCACACTGTATATATTTCGGCCACGGGCCTTCCTCAACAGTATTGAGGACTGTTGAGGAAGGTCCGTGGCCAAAATATATACAGTGTGATTTTGGATCTATTTCTTTGTTTTAATATGAGCATAAGGTTATTTTATGCCCTTTTATCAGGCAAAAGCTAAGCCAAATTATGTTGCCCTGCGGAATGTGTCCTATCGGCTGTACATATATGCGTCCACAGAAGTCTTGAGCCGCCGGTAAGGTATCCTTAAAACATTTATGGCAGTGGCTGCATCAACGCTCCTCCAGTAACGAGAATAACTGCGGTTACAGGCAAATGTTTTTCCTGAACCAAAGAGCAGGAAGTTAGAACATTAAGAAAGGAGCAAGAATCTGTTTTTGTCTCGTAGAAGATCAACAAGTGCTGGGTTTTTTTTATTGTCAGACGTTCGATAGCAAACATAGGGGAGACGTTGGACAACATTTTAAGGATATATTGAGCAGCACCTGAAACAACATTCAAGCTAGAATGTCTAACGTGGCTTTGTTTGTTGAAAATACATATTTTGACCTTAATTTGGTACATTTTAGCATACTTCTGACCTTGACTTTAAGATCATTATGTTTTTAACGATCGCAATGAATGAACTTGATATACGCGCTGGAGAAATGGGACAAAACTGGGAGAAGTACAAGCTGGGAGATGTGGAACATCGTATGGTGCGTGAGCGCCCAAAGGTTGTTCCAAAGACGGTCATGGTGTCCTAGTGCATGGAAAAGGATATTATAAGGATATTATAAGGATATTATAAGGATATTATAAGGATATTATAAGCATTGCTCATCATTTGTTTGCATGACACAACTACTCGGTTTTCTCAGCCTGCTTAATCTGATCAGCATCATCACACCACAGCAATGATCCTCCCGACCATGTAGCAGGTTCTGGCGGAACATGCAGGTGCCGTATGTAGCATGTAGCAGGTTCTGGCGGAGCATGTAGGTGCCATATGTGCATGTGCGGTTCTGGCGGAACATGTAGGTGCTGTATCATGTGATGTTCTGCGGAACATTGGTGCCTATGTAGCATGTAGCAGGTTCTGGCGGAGCATGTAGGTGCCATATGTAGCATGTAGCAGGTTCTGGCGGAACATGTAGGTGCTGTATGTAGCATGTAGCATGTTCTGGCGGAACATGTAGGTGCCGTATGTAGCATGTAGCAGGTTCTGGCGGAACATGTAGGTGCTGTATGTAGCATGTAGCATGTTCTGGCGGAACATGTAGGTGCCGTATGTAGCATGTAGCAGTAGAGCGTTTACCTAGATAGTCATTGGCAGTCGCCTGCATGTTAACAAATAAGACAGACAATAAAAGTTGTCAAACATACCATTAAAACTAAGCTTTTTCACGAAGAGATCCTGACGGACACAATTAGTAGAAAACGCTTAGGCGGGCTTAGGTAAGTATATATTGGCATACTAGAGAAGTTAAGCCTGCTATTTCAGTGTTCGGCAGCTTGTCCAGACAAAGGCCGAGCATCACCTGGCATCAACTGACATCGTCTGGCAATATCTATCAGAATCCCTGAACAAGTCTCACACCCGCCGTGATGTGGTGTCCAGCTTCGGTTGGTTATTGGTTTTACGACACGTCGACCGTTGAGTCATGTAGCGTCGCCAATCTCACGCCGATTGGTCGCGGGCGAAGAGTAGCGACAGGTGGGATTCGAACCCACAACCTTTCGATTGTGAGACGAGCATCTTACCCCTAGACCACTCGTCCCCGGTGTCCAGCTTCAAAAGTCGCCATGTTCGGCGGTTTTTGGCAGGGCAATGCCACGATTCTTCCGAATAACTTGGCAATGTACACTTGTCCCGACAAAGAGAGGAAACGTTCCAAGCTGCCCAAACCGCCGCCAAGTGAGCTATTAAGGTGCACTGTGCCGGTAGCAGGCGCAAAATATTTTACAAAGCCAAGCAGCCTGCTATCAAGTCTAACTCAAATTCAGAATCCACCCGAAGACCAGCTGCAGCCGCGCAGAAGCACTATGGAAGCATGGCCGCCTCGAGAGCGTGGGAACCCGCAGTCGGTGTCGGCGGGACTCCTGCGGAGCGTGCAGTCTTGTCGCGCAGTTGGCGCGCGCCACACAGCTGGTCGACGGGTCAGTCGGTGTCCGCGGGACTCCTGCGGAGCGTGCAGTCTTGTCGCGCAGTTGGCGCGCGCCACACAGCTGGTCGATGGCTCAGCTACGATTCTCATGAGCTCGCACCATTGCAAGTCGAGCTTCAAGTGAGTCCTCACTGACATTCAGCAATTGCAAGCACATATATGCTACATATGGCGAGCAGTGTTCCCCGGGCTTCCCGGAAAGCACATATATGCTACACATGGCGAGCAGTGTTCCCCGGGCTTCCCGGAAAGTATAATCGATCTTGTGTGTCACATGTGCGTCGGTAGTGAGAATGGCTTAGCTACGTAGATGCTCCTGTGTAACCTTAAGCACCTCATGTAGCCTTAAGTACCTCATGTGGCCTTAAGCACCTCCTGTGGCCTTAAGCACTTCCTGTGACCTTAATCACCCCTGTGGCCTTAAGCACATTCTGTGAAATTATGCACAACCTGTGGCCTTAAGCACCTCCTGTGACCTTAAGCACATCTTGTGACCTTAAACACCTCATGTGACCTTGAGCACCTCATGTGACCTTAAATACCTCCTGTGACGTTAAGCACCTCCTGTGACCTTAAGCATGCATGCTTGCGGGCAATGCTATCATAGCATACCACGATGGTTGCCAGCATTAGCTGCCCTTTGCTCGGGTGCGAAGTTATACCCCAGGCGCGTTGCGTGCCATTAGCATAAATGCCACGCTAATGCTGACGGCACTTAAGAAAGGTCACGGAAATGTTTCCACTCATCATGCCGTGCCGCTCTAAGCCTGCTCTTAGCCTGCTCTTAGCCTGCGACAAAGTTGCTGGCGCCTGGTAGGAAGCGATCCGTTTAGAACGAGGAGTGCATTCCATGATTGCATACAGCTCCAAGTTGAAACGCATTTAGGTATAAATACCTCTCATACTTACTAGGTGTACGTTAGTCTCATGCAGTCAAGCACCAAATACCGTCGGGGTAGGTGGAATTATCTGGTCGTTGAAAGTTAAGAAAGCTGTTTTATTTGCAACTTCCGGGCCGCATGTATATCCAGCAGCCCGATCTAAACACGCCCGAACATTGAGCATCGAGCATCGAGCACCGGGCATCGAGTAGCGGGCACCGAGCATCGAGCATCGTTGAAATCGCCCCCTCCTATTTTTGTTGCAGAGAGGGCCTAACCTGAGCTTCTGACAATGTTATTGTGCGTGACTGTGAACGTAGCCGATATGCGTGGTGTTTCAAAACTGTTCGATCACAGAACACGATTGTATTCTTAAGTACGTCAGAAGTCAGATAAATCCCATTGGGATTAT
The DNA here is from genome assembly GCA_034440615.1 of Ashinkailepas kermadecensis. Lineage (NCBI taxonomy): Eukaryota > Metazoa > Arthropoda > Thecostraca > Neolepadidae > Ashinkailepas > Ashinkailepas kermadecensis. Next base: position 222,194 of record JAOTOM010005004.1, read on the forward strand.
TGACCTGACGTCGAAGTAGTAGTGTTGTGTGTATTGCAGAATATGACCTATATGGGTCGCTGTCCATGTCACTGCGAGGTGTGTTGTGTGTATTGCAGAATATGACCTATATGGGTCGCTGTCCATGTCACTGCTATGTCACGAAGTAGTAGTGTTGTGTGTATTGCAGAATATGACCTATATGGGTCGCTGTCCATGTCACTGCTATGTCACGAAGTAGTAGTGTTGTGTGTATTGCAGAATATGACCTATATGGGTCGCTGTCCATGTCACTGCTATGTCACGAAGTAGTAGTGTTGTGTGTATTGCAGAATATGACCTATATGGGTCGCTGTCCATGTCACTGCTATGTCACGAAGTAGTAGTGTTGGTGTTTGTATTCAGAATATGACCTATATGGGTCGCTGTCCATGTCACTGCTATGTCACGAAGTAGTAGTGTTGTGTGTATTGCAGAATATGACCTATATGGGTCGCTGTCCATGTCACTGCTATGTCACGAAGTAGTAGTGTTGTGTGTATTGCAGAATATGACCTATATGGGTCGCTGTCCATGTCACTGCTATTGCAGAATATGACCTATATGGGTCGCTGTCCATGTCACTGCTATGTCACGAAGTAGTAGTGTTGTGTGTATTGCAGAATATGACCTATATGGGTCGCTGTCCATGTCACTGCTATTGCAGAATATGACCTATATGGGTCGCTGTCCATGTCACTGCTATGTCACGAAGTAGCAGTGTTGTGTGTATTGCAGAATATGACCTATATGGGTCGCTGTCCATGTCACTGCTATGTCACGAAGTAGTAGTGTTGTGGGTATTGCAGAATATGACCTATATGGGTCGCTGTCCATGTCACTGCTATGCACGCTGACCTAACCTTGAAGTGAAGATTGAAATGAAGTGCGTCCAATGAAACACCTCGTTAGCCTTCTAAGAAAGCAATTAGGTGGAATCCTTCCATTTCTCAGGGGAATTACTTGATGTCACACAACGCATTTCAGATACAAGCTCATTTAGCTCTCAAGAGAATCATGAACATGGTAAGAGGAACTTAGTAGTTATAGTAATTATGAACATCATGTGCATGATTCTCCAATGTTCACAGCGTCAGTCGCGGTAGGGTCATGCATGTCAGTTATGGACTCGGCGTATACCGTGGTCGATACGCGCATATATATCATTAGCTCTACTATCATGCTCTATTTCCGTCTAACAGCACGAAGCGTTGAAGTCTCTTTATGCTCTCGAAGAGAATCTATTCACGTAGCCGAGCTGCTGGTGTATTAGCCACACTACACATTTCGGACGCTGGAACAAACAAAAACTTAATCTTAGTGCTGAGGCTCGACTCCCAGTTTTCAAGGAATGCCGAAGGGTTCCGATTTACCCATCTGATGGTCGTTGGAGGCTGACAAGATATACCGCACGCTTAGCGGACCCACCAACGCCATCTCATACATGTTTGCCGTGCGCGGTTGCCAAAACAAAATCCACTCGCATCTGATACTCCAATCTTTCTGGTGGCTAGACATATTTACATAACTATGGTTCTTTTTTATATTTCCCAGCGCAGCCGTCGGAGGAGTGAACTTTCTCCAGTTTTGAATGCATCTGCCGTATGCAAGAAATCAACACCGACTGGGACGCTGCCACTGCAGCCGTGCTTTGTGTTGGGAAGTTCGACTACGCAAACGCCTTTGTATGAATCGCTGGTGCATTGTGCTAATGGATGAAGAATGTGTTATCCCGGTTATCCCAGTGAAAACTTTTAGCCGCAGGCTGGATGACGAATGGAAACAATCGAAAAAAATAGCACGGACGACGCCGCCCCACAGTCAGAAATAGTCACGTAGTTGTTTAAAGTACTGCGATTGCGCATGGACGATAAAGTGGTGACGCGTCAGTTGCGATGCTGCATCACTAAGCGTAGAGACATGGTCGTCGGCCGGAAGTACATCAATCAACGTGCAACAACCAACAGGTCACACAGACATTATGAGTACCCTGGCAGCACGCAACGGTGGGGCCTCAGACTCGCGAATGTTGAAAACCCGGTGGCAGGGCTGTCATTTCCCTCCTAAAAGCAGTGCACAATTCGCGAAGATTTCCCAAAAGTAGCATTAAGTAGCGAAAAGCTTTCGTACCGCACATTTCGTACCTTCTGCATCTCGAACGGGTTTAGCATCCCCTGCCAGGGCATGGTCTACTAATGTCGTCGGACTCGTTAAATTAAAGCACTTCCCTGTTCAATTGATGGTGAGGGACGTGCGTGGCCGCGGCGGCCTCCACGAACGTATCCAAGAAACGTCCGTGAAATAGTGACGTCAGAGAGACGATAACTCGTAGCCCACGCGTCAACAGACTCCAGCCGTACGAAACCAGACCGTGACCAACCCATACAAGGCACCATACCAGACCGTGACCAACCCATACAAGGCACCATACCAGACCGTGACCAACCCATACAAGGCACCATACCAGACCGTGACCAACCCATACAAGGCACCGTACCAGACCGTGACCAACCCATACAAGGCACCATACCAGACCGTGACCAACCCATACAAGGCACCATACCAGACCGTGACCAACCCATACAAGGCACCATACCAGACCGTGACCAACCCATACAAGGCACCATACCAGACCGTGACCAACCCATACAAGGCACCATACCAGACCGTGACCAACCCATACAAGGCACCGTACCAGACCGTGACCAACCCATACAAGGCACCATACCAGACCGTGACCAACCCATACAAGGCACCATACCAGACCGTGACCAACCCATACAAGGCACCATACCAGACCGTGACCAACCCATACAAGGCACCATACCAGACCGTGACCAACCCATACAAGGCACCATACCAGACCGTGACCAACCAATACAAGGCACCGTACCAGACCGTGACCAACCCATACACGGCACCATACCAGACCGTGACCAACCCATACAAGGCACCATACCAGACCGTGACCAACCCATACAAGGCACCATACCAGACCGTGACCAACCCATACAAGGCACCATACCAGACCGTGACCAACCCATACAAGGCACCATACCAGACCGTGACCAACCCATACAAGGCACCATACCAGACCGTGACCAACCCATACAAGGCACCGTAAATCGGGATATCGTTAAATAACAACACATTTTCCAAATGTGAACTATGTGAACTTTCATTCACGTTTATAGACTTGTTTTATCCGAACAAAATGCTCCCAAACACTCCCATATCGAATACCTTATATAATGCACATCCCAAGCTTCAACTTAAGGCCAGGTCGTTGATTCTTGTGTGACCAGGGTGACTTTCATGCAATTAAGCCTGATATAATCATGATTTATCAGCAAAGGGCTTTAAAATGAGATCCATATCGACCACTTCTACAATACACAAATTCACTATATCGAAGTCAGGCAGGCAGCCCACATGGGAACTGTTGGATCGCTGGCGTACTGACAATATCATCATCGTGCTCTGTGGCCGAGAAGCCTTTAAGTGGCATCCATATCGGTTATGCCCCTAGTCACGTAAAACAAATCATTATTTAGAGCTCATGCCAGGCCCTGACAGTTCACCCCTGTGACATATTATAGATTCATCTTTACAAAAAAAGATACGTCATATAGTCAATTGACAGACATAGACAATTGATTAGGTATCCATTAGCTAAGAAAATAAAATATAAATTATGTCTTCTTTAAAAGGTTACGAGGTCCATGAAACCTCGCGAGGTTACGAGGCTAAATGTTGATTTCAGAAGACCGCCTTATTTTGCATTGCATTGGACGATCTTCCCCTTTCGAATAACATATGGGTTTGGTCAGCTAATTGCTACCACTAAAAAGATCAAAAGGATTTTCTATATGAACTTTCTCCCTGACCTCGAAATGTTCCGAACTTGAATCTCGTGACCCATTAGACCTAGAAACCAAGGACTCTCAGAATCGTAAGCTGGGCAATAGTGCTCAATGCCCCCGTTTTTATCAAAATTGGAGGGGGGTGGGGTGAACAGTTTGGGGTCTACCTTGGTGATTTGTTTTGGAATCATTCTTTTGACCTCCACCCACCCTGCAAAGTTGATTTTCCTAGCCTTCATAATTGTATGTCTGTGAGGGGACGAAGTATTCGCCCGTATAAAATTCGGATAATCGCCCATAAAAAAAACCAGGTGCGTGTTCATAGTGTTCAAGAAAAAACATTTCCCGAATGCTACCGCACAACAATAACCTGTGACAGATATATGCAACTCCTTGATTTCGGCACACCCGTCGAGGCAATATTCGCAATATTAACACACACTACCGTACATCAAACAACACGAGGGCAGTCTGTTCAATCAATCAGTACAACAGTCCTGAAACATGGCGCTGATATCACGGATGTCGTTGGAAGATCGAGATGCTGGCCGACCCGACCTCGGGTCAAAGGTGCCTGGGGAGCCGCAGGCCGTTCAACTCTTCATCTCGTCTCATCCCTGACCACCGCATTATCTCGGACGAGCCAAATTTGAAGTCTGCACCCATAGTTCAGTGTTCAGATCCTCCAGTATGGGCATTTCTAGATGTCGGACCAAGTTTCCAGTCCATCGGCTTCAAAACGCCTTGCGGATCTGGCAGCCACGTTACCGGTATGACGTTCTGGCCACGTTTCTTCCGGCTTCGCCCAGCGTGGTGAAGCCAGTCCTGTTTTTATTTTGATGCCGACTATAATTTGTACTCTCCAGGTTGAGAATACTGAATGATACCAGTGCGGTGAGATAATGCCGATCTCCACCCAGCCACTTACAAAAAAAAATAATCCGAGCTATTGCTGGGGTGGCTTTATGAACCAGGTTCCTACTGCTAAGCAACGCTTGTTGTGTGAACCGTGGTCCCACCACCCGATCCATGAATTCCAGTTCATCGGCATAATTTTGACCGAAAGTTTAACGTGCCGTCAATGCACCGACACGGCCGCCCGGTAGCTCGTCCACGGCCATATCGGGCCAGCTGCCAAATGACCCTCCCGGCCGGGGGCTAAATGCGAGCGCGTGAAGCGACTCGAACCCTGTGTTGCCAGGACAGGGGAAACCAGTGCAGGGCAGCGCTCTAACCAACTGAGCTACCGGGGCGGCAATCTATTTATCACCGATTACTTCCGCCGCTCCTAATGAGAGCGTGCACTGAGATCAGTGCAATACTTCACAGCATCCGCCATGCATCTACATAGACGATATTCATGGCTACACTTCTGAGCTACCACAACTCCCATCTCCATGCAGCACAAGCTTTCCAGCTCATTAACCGAATTTCCGAGCACGCATGTCCAAGTTCGGAGCCTCATAGTTTCTGGATATTCGTCAGCCACGTACGTGAGTTCTTATCTCCGCCCCTGAATTCCCGAACTCGCATAACCCTGGCATTAAGCTCCACACAGTGTGTCACGTGGAGCTTGTTGTGTTCCCTCCTTCAGTGGCATCAGTCCTGAGCTGCCGTGATTTTTTGGTGATTTTGCATAGCTCCAGGCGTCAAGTCCCAATATTACACGACCCCACTGCTGATAATTACACAGCTCACACAAGCCCTGTACTGCCATTGCCACTCACTCAGGCTTTGCGTATCCGCGCAGTGTATGGATATGCGCAGCCCTGGTCCTTCCTGTTCTCGGTGGAGCTGTCGCGATCCATGGTAGCGAGTGCGGAGCCTGGCCAAGGGCTGCATTTTAGAGCTGCGCTTCTGCCATACCCTGGTTATTTCGCCACGCGAGCCCGATGGACGAGGTCGGCCAGTAACGCTAGCAGCCAGCGGCTGCCAGTGGCTACCGGCTGCTAGTGGCTAGCGGTTGCCAGTGGCTAGCGGCTGCTAGTGGCTAACGGCTGCTATGGGCAAGCGGCTGCTATTGGATATCGGATGCTATTGGCTAGCGGCTGCTAGTAGCTACCGGCTGCTAGTGGCTAGCGATGCAACGGCTTTCGTTTCACCCATAAATCCAGCTGAGCAGTGCAGCGAAGTGGCCGATGGCACCCTCCAGCGTCGCCAAGGGCCTCCCGAGCCGGCCCGGCTGCGGTGCCGCGGACTGGCGCGAAGCGGGCGCTCCAGAACCCGGCGCGCTGTACCGCCCAGCTGGCCGCCCGGCTGGCCGCCCGGCGCTGCAGAACTCGGCCCCGGGGCCTCCCGGGCCGGCGGCCGCCTGCGTCGGCCGGCCGGCCGGCTCTGCCCGGCGCGCGCCCCCTGTCGGCGCCGGGGCTTCCCGGGCCGGCGGCCGCTGTGTCGGCCGGCCGGCCGGCTCTGCCCGGCGCGCGCCCCCTGCCGGCGCCGGGCCGATCGCGACGCCCCAGGCCCCGCGAGACGACACGGCGCGTCGGCCGGCGCCGGCACGCCGCGTCGACGTCGATAGGCGACGGCGGCGAAGCGGCGGCGGCGCGCCTGTCGCCGGCAGGCCGGCCCGCCGCCTGTCCGCATCGACCGCGGCGCGTCCGGGCCGCCGCCGCCGCTGCCGCCGCTGCCGCCGCCCGCTACCGGCCGCCCCGGCCGCCCGCCGGCGACTGTTTGCGCCCGCCGGCTGATTAGTCGCCTGTTGGCACTCGGGCGCCGGGCGCGAACTGTTGATTCGGAGCCGGCACGCGGCCGGGCTGGTCGGTGGGTTGTGGCGGCGCCACGCACCGGCCCGGCCCGGCCCGGCCCGGCCGGGCTGGTCGGTGGGTTGTGGCGGCGCCACGCACCGGGCCCGCTTCCGACCGGTCCGGGCGAGCAGCCGGGCTGGTCGGTGGGTTGTGGCGGCGCCACGCACCGGGCCCGCTTCCGACCGGTCCGGGCGAGCGGCCGCGGCGCCACGCCCGGCCCGGCCCGGCCCGGCCCGGCGCGGCTCGCCGCCCAACGCAGCAGGTCAAATTCGGGCGACGATCGAGATCGACGTTGGTCTATTGTTGGCGGCCTACGTGCGGCTGGCCTTCTTGTGCGTTTGAAGTGTGTATCTGGACCTGCGCGACGTGCACTCTCCACTTCGGCGGCGTTTGGCCCAGATGGCCTGTACACACAATGCTGCTGTGTGTAGGTGTGTTTAGCAGACCGGACGCCTGCTGAACACAGCCATCGAACCCATGCAGGCAATGTGTCACCAGAGCTGGCCAAAGGCTGCACAGCTTTTCAGGTTTCGTTGCCAACACGTGCGGGACAAATTTAGTGTTTGTGATTGGACCATAGGGAACGTAGCCTGACTGCGAGACAACATTCTAACAATTCCTCGGCGGCACACAAATGAGCGGCTATAGTGCGGGATGCCTTAATCCTGCAGTAGTTTCGGCGAGCCCACGTCAGCGGCCAAATGGATGGTCTCCAGCTCGTCATTGTAAGGTGGCGTCACTGTCGAGCTGCCCTGGATGGCCATCACCCTGCATAACTGTATGACTTCACTGCCCTGTATGACTGTATGAACATGACCTTGTATGACTGTATGTATGTGTGACTGCATGAATGTATGACTGTATAACTTTGTGACTGTATGACTGAATGACTATAACTGTGTGATTGTATGACTGAATGACTATAACTGTGTGATTGTATGCCTGTATGACTATGCCTGTATGACTGCATGAATGTATGGCTGTATGAATGTATGATTATATGACTATATGGCTGTATGACTACATGACTGTATGACTGTATGTCTGCATGACTGTATGTTTGTATGACTGTATGTCTACATGACTGTATGATTGTATGACTGTATAACTACATGTCTGTATGAATGTCTGAATGTATAACTGTATGTTTGTATGACTGTATAACTACATGTCTGCATGAATGTATGAATGTATAACTGTATGGATGTATGTTTGTATGACTGTATGACTCTATAACTACGTGTCTGCATGACTGTATGAATGTATAACTGTATGGATGTATGTTTGTATGACTGTATAACTGTATAACTGTATAGCTGTATGTCTGTATGCCTGTATGACTGTATAACTACGTGTCTGCATGACTGTATGACTATATGACTGCATGACTGTATGACTGTATGACTATATAACTGTGTGACTGTATAATTGCATATCTTAATGACTGTATGACTGTATGACTGTATGCCTCTATGCCTGTATGCCTCTATGCCTGTATGCCTCTATGCCTGTATGCCTCTATGCCTGTATGCCTCTATGCCTGTATGCCTCTATGCCTGTATGACTGTATGACTGTATGCCTATATGCCTGTATGACTGTATGCCTCTATGCCTGTATGACTGTATACCTCTATGCCTGTATGACTGTATGCCTCTATGCCTGTATGACTGTATGCCTCTATGACTGTATGCCTCTATGCCTGTATGCCTCTATGCCTGTATGACTGTATGCCTCTATGCCTGTATGACTGAATGCCCTGACGTAGATTGGGTCGCTGATTACTTAATGTTGAGTTTGGTGCTTGATGGCAGTGATCCACATGGGATATATACAGACCATGGTTCTTGGCCAATATTTGGCGACGGTAGACTCAGCTATGGGGGACTTCACAGCAGTTATTGAAGGAGGGCGGGGGGGGGGCACTGCAGGGCGCAAATGATCAAGTCTGGTGGAAGCACTCTAAAGCCCAAATAAGCAGCTAACGGGGTTCGCTGTAGTTATTGCACGACTGCAACAATTATTGGGAACTTCATTGTAGCTATTGAACCTTCACTGCAGTTATCGAGGACTTACTGCAATTGTTGGATGACTTCACTGCAGTTATGGGGAAGTTCATGCAGTTATTGGGGCACTTCACTGCAGTTATGGGGAGTTACTGAAGTTGTTGGGCGCTTCACTGCAGTTATGGGGAAGTTCCTGCAGTTGTTGGGGCACTTCACTGCAGTTATGGGAGAGTTACTGCAGTTGTTGGGGAACTTCACTGCCGCTACTGGGAAGCTTCACTGGAGTTTTTGGTGACTTCACTGGAGTTATTGGTGACTTCACTGCAGCTATGGGAAGCCTAACAACAGTTATTGGGGACTTCACGGCAGCTATTGCAATAGTTCACTGCAGTTATTGCGGAACTTCACTGCGGTTATTAGGGACTTTGCTGCAGGTGTTGGGGAATTCGCTGCAGCTGCTGTCTACAGGATGAGCAGCTTTTGAGGGTGCGATACGAAGTATGTACTGACCGTGAAGTGATGTCTGTTCAACAAAGAACGTCTCAAAATTCCTCCTTCAATGATGAATGTAGCCGATCACATTTGGTTTCCTCCACAAATTCATAATGCTATGTAATGCTCTATCTAGCCCTCCATCCCATAACTAGTAAAAGGGTATGTCCTATTCAGTTGCCTGTTGCAGAAATATTGGAAATGTTGCGATCTCTTGGCTATCGTACATCACAGCAATTGCGGTTGGCGGACTTTTATTGAAGTTCCAACACAAAGTACCTGCCACTCCCGGGAGTATTGTTCGTTATGTGTCATTTACCTGCTATCGAGGGAGTGGGAGTGCACATAAGCATGGTCAAGCACTGACTTTTGGCATCAGATTATCAAATAGGAATAGGATTATCAAATAACATTGAACAGCTTACAGCTTAGAGTAGGCATAGTCTCACATCCGACCAAAACAATGGCTCCCCATCGACCCACACCGTACGTGCATCTGTAATGCACGGCTCCCCATCGACCCACACCGTACGTGCATCTGTAATCCACGGCTCCCCATCGACCCACACCGTATCTGTATATGTAATCAACGGCTCCGCTTCCAGCCCACACCGGAGAGGAGAGTGCGACTTTCTCGCAACTTAATCACACGCCGTTGGGAAAATACTATCCTAAAACGGTCACAACTTCGCGAAGTTCCTCAATCAGAAACGTTCGGAGACGGAGATGAATGCTAATTTTGTTGCCGTCCAAGCGGTCATAATCAAGTTTCTGGCTGCGTCAGTGCCCCCGCCCCCTCCCTTGGGCTTCAGAGCGACCTCCAGCACTGCATTTCAACTCCGAAAGTGACAGACATCGTGAAGGTCATTTATTAAGTTCGGAACACATGCTAAGATGGATGCGAAGGACAGTTAATTTAGCAAAGCACCGCACGCTCCGCAGTCGCTTCCTTTAGTGAACTTGCACCGCTTTGCTTTTTCCTCTTTTGTCATCACCTCATTTGCAAATAGAACGTTCGACATCTATTGTTGACGGGTAGCTTTCAAAAGATACCTCCGATAGCTTTTGTTCGGCGAAGAATGTCGACCTATGATACCCACACAATGACTTACCTCGACCAGCTAAAATTTCGCCCCGTCAATTAACACGCGCACTGGAGGGGGGGGGGCGAAATCCGCCCACCCCTCCGGTTTTTCGCAAATAACTACAGATTTTACCGGTCGATATACGCGATTTTCGGTGTACCTGCTTAGAAATGAACGGCGCGTCGCTTAAAGTAAAAAAATGGAAATCGCCCAAAAATTTGTCAAGTTAGGGGCCGCTAAAATAAACAAAAAGTTATAGCGCCAGACCACAAAAATCGGCGCTGATGCGCTTCCAGTATACTGACAAAAGGGAAGTGTTCTAGGCAACACTAGCGACTTGTTTGATGCATATTGATATGCTGTATAGTTTCAAGGTCATGTTAGGTCACCAAGGTCAAGTCAGGTCAAGTTCATGACAGGTTAATGGAACCAAACTTGATCAACTGGAATGTTGCCATAAATGCACTAGTGGTTGTCATATGTACTGTTTGTCATTGCGTTTCCATACTTTATTCATGTACTTCACTCCCTTCTTCACGAAGCCGATTGCTCCGAGCTGCCCGACGGAGCAGTTGGGCGGGCGGCCGGTTCCGGTAACTGGAACAGGTAACTGACGTGATAAAGTGGTGCTATATAGGTGACCTGAGGTCAAATGTTGGGTCTAGCATCTGCATTGCATCATTAGTAATGTCCAAAACATCATTGATGCCCATTTTTGAGCATTTAAACACAATCACAGCGATCCATAACGATGACAAGCCAAGCCACGCAAAACCGGAAAATTTTGCCAATCTGACCTCATTTGACCTTGAAGATATTGACCTAAGGTCACGAAAATTGCACACAATAGAGTTCACTACCGTGCCCATCCACCCTGCAAATTTCTTTCCTCCAGCTTTACTAGGAGCCGATATCTTAGGGGGGGGGGGGGCGGAATCGGCCCCCCCCTCCAGTGCGCGTAATTCTCAGAGGCCCTCCAGGGCGCGTGTTAAGCCATCCATCCAACTCCACTTTACTGCAAACATTTATTTGATTGCATTGTTCGTTTCTGTTTATTTCAAAATATCTTCACATACTTATTATTTGGTTTGCATGGCATGCACTGGCCATCGACGACTTATTTACTTGAATGTGTCTCTATAGAAAGAGCAAATCAATCACCATACATATGATAGTAATTTCATAGGCGGCGGAACTTCTCCGAAGCTCCGCGCCCATCGCATCTATAACTGTTCTTGGGGCCTTGTCACTCTGCTCACCTTATTTGCATAAGCATAGGTCTGACCTCTGACAGATCGTTTCCCATTTCCCCAGAAAAGTTTAGCTCAGTGCGCATAAATACAAAGATCAGATAAAAAGAGATACGGTGTATGTCATAAAGTCATAAAAGTCATAAAGTATTAAGGCTTAATAAGAGCCACAGGGGCCCATCTGGGTTAAGCCTATCTAGAAAAGGTACTAGAATGTACATATTCCCACCCCAATCAATCCCTTATCCCAAGTTCCTAGGAAGCTATATATCCCAGCCCATCTAACACCACTCACTTGCTACCGCCTAACACCCTCAATAATCACAAGCTCCTCCCATCACACCCATCGTGCCACCATAGACAACCTCATCAGCATCACATCCCGAAGGAAGGTGCCGAATCCACTGCTAGGCACATCCCACAGAAATTCATAAAGCGTTCAGACTTAATAAGATACTCACTTGCTATTGCATAATACACTCAACAATTACAAACTCCTCCCATCATACCCATTGTGCTACCATAGACAATCTCATCAGTATCACATCCCGAAGGAAGGTGCTGAATCCACTGCTAGGTACACCCTATATAAAGTTATAAAGCATTTAGACTTAATAAGAGACTCACTTGCTATTTCATAACACAGTCAACAATTACAAACTCCTCCCAACTCCCACTCCTCCCTGTCGATCAACCTTCCCTGGAATACAGAAAAACAATCCCCTATTCTTATAATGATTGTCTATGCCGTTTTTAAAGATGTTCAGTGTGTTGCTACTGACAATGGTTCCTGGCAGCTGGTTCCAGTGTTCTACTACCCTGTTGGTGAAGAAAGACTGTCTTAACCTTGTCCTGCTGTGATTAACTTTAATTTTGAATTGATGACCTCTAATTGCATCATTTCTGTTAAATTCAAACATTTCCCTGAGATATCCCTGTTGCTGACCATGAACAAATTTAAAAACCTCGATGAGATCTCCTCTCAGCCTTCTATATCTAAGTGAAAACATGTTCAATTTCTTCAGTCTTTCCTCATATTCCAGGTTGCCTATACCATTAACCATTTGTGTTGCCCTCTTTTGTACTCTCTCTAAAAGCCAACAATCTTTCTCATAACTAGGGGACCAAGCTTGGACACAGTATTCCAAATGTGGCCTGACATATGCACAGTAAAGCTTCCTGATGACCTTCTCACTTTCGTATGACACATTCCTCTGTATTGCCCCAAGCATTCTTAGTGCCTTCTTCCTGGCTTCTTTGGTCTGTTCTGATGCCCCCAATTTTGTGTTCAAAATAACACCTAAGTCCTTCTCCTGCTGAGTCACAGATAGTACTTGGCCACCCATCAAGTATGGAGCCTTCATATGCTGCCTACCTACATGCATGACTTTGCACTTATCAAAATTAAACTTCATTTGCCATTTTTCGGACCACTTCACTAGCTCGTCTAAGTCTTTCTGCAGCAAAACCTGCTCATTTTGCCCTGTTATTGCCCTAAAGATCTTCAAATCATCCGTAAATTTCAAAACCTTACTGCTTAGGCCACATTCAATGCTATTCACATATATAATGAACAATAGTGGCCCCAGTACCGACCCCTGGGGGACTCCACTAAGAACATTTTGCCATGATGACTTTGTACCATTTAGCATCACTCTCTGCTGTCTATCTGAAAGCCACAACTCTATCCATTTTAGGATGCTACCTGCAATACCATGGACCTGAAGCTGCATCATTAACCGTTTATGGGGTACCTTGTCAAAGGCCTTACTAAAGTCAAGATATGCTACATCAACCTGATTTCCCTGATCAAATTGTTCTGGAGCAAAATTCAAAAAGTCCAAGAGATTTGTGAGGCACGATCGCCCTTTTCGAAACCCATGTTGAGTATCTTGAATCAATCTGTTTCCTTCCAGAAAACTAACTATTCTATCCTTGATAATTGATTCGAGTACCTTGCAGACTAGGGATGTGAGGCTTACTGGCCTATAGTTTTCAACTTTCCCTCTTTCTCCTTTCTTGAAAATAGGAACTACATTTGCCCTTTTCCAATCTGTTGGAATTTCATTTTGCGAAACTGATCTACAAAATATTATACTAAGTGGAATTGCCACTTCCTTTTCAGCTTCCCGCAATACCCTAACATAAATTCCATCGGGTCCTGCTGCCTTGTTTGTCTTTATTTTTCTGATATAATTGAAAACAATATCACTATCAATGAAATCAACATCGTGTATCTGATCACCTGTCACTGAACTGTGGTTCACGGTTGGCAGATTAGTCACATCCTCCACTGTAAACACTGATTTAAACTGCTTGCTCAGCTCCTCAACCATCTCACTATCCTCACTCAATATAGTCCCATTTACATCCAGTGGACCAATTGTGCTTGAAACTTTACTTAGCTTGTAGAAACTAAAGAACTTTTTACTGTCCCCATTACAGTTCCTAGCCAAATCCAATTCTTTTGCTCGCTTTGCTGCTCTGATTTTCTGCTTCACAGCGTCTCTAGATTTTTTGATACGACCTTAGATTTACGATATTTGAAGCCTCCTTAAATACTCTAAATGCACCTTTCTTAGCCTTAATTGCTTTCATCACATCTGGTGTAAGCCATGCTGGCTTTCCTACCCTTCTTTTGCGCCTTTGCTTTTACAGGGTGATTGCATTGCACATACAAACAACGAGAAAAAAAGTATAGAACATTCTCAACATGTTTTCTTTAAAGCAATCATAGTACATCTTTTGGGTACAAAATGTCCGTGGAGGATACAACAGTCTTCCCTTCCTGTGCTGTTTTGTACAATTTTTGCTCACACCTTGTCGTGGTGTTCTTTTTCGTAGTGGGACCGCCGTGGCAACATACACGAATCGTTGCAGTGCGCTGCTTATACTTTGCACCCAATGTCTCGCATGCTATGCTCTCTTAGCCAGCTTAGAGCCCTGCTCTGGCGTCGTTCCGTGATCGAGGCGATGACCGGTGCTTTACACAGGCGTCAATCTGGCCTGGGTTCCTCTCCTATGAGCTGTACTCCGCCCCGGCTCTGTACACCACGCACACCGACCTACGCCTAGCCCCTCCAACCCGTGTTCTGCAAAGCCAGCAACTGCGGGAGCGCCAGTACCCGGTACGGTGTCAATGCTGGATGGCGGAGTTCTGACCGCCCCCACGATGGTGCTGTGCTGCCTGCGTCTGACCTGTGACCCGTCCGCCAGGTGTGGTGCCAGTGCTGGAGATGACCGTCTGACCTGTGACCCACCCACCCGTCAGGTGCGGTGCCAGTGCTGGATGGCCGTCTGACTTGTGACCCGTTCCCTAGGTGCGGTGCCGTCTGACCTGTGACCCGTGTGTCTGGTGCGGTGCCGTCCGACTTGTGACCCGTCCGCCAGGTGCGGTGCCAGTGCAGGATGGCCGTCTCCTGGCTGTCGGCCGCTGCTGCCTGCCGTCTGACCTGTGACCCGTGTGTCTGGTGCGGTGCCGTCTGACCTGTGACCCGTCCGCCAGGTGCGGTGCCGTCTGACCTGTGACCCGTGTGTCTGGTGCGGTGCCGTCTGACCTGTGACCCGTCCGCCAGGTGCGGTGCCAGTGCTGGATGGCCGTCTCCTGGCTGTCTGCGATGGTGCTGTGCTGTCCGCCGCTGCTGGGCTTCAGCTCGCCGCTGTACGACGTGGACGCGTTCATCTGCATGGCCGACTGGTCCGACATGCTCGGCTACTCGTCCACGGTGGCCATCATGGTGCTCGGCCCGCCCATCATCACCTCCACCTACACATACGGCTACATCTTCAACATGGCGGCGCGCGTGCGCACCGCCTACGCGCAGACGCTCGACAAGGAGTACCTGAGCGCCGTGGTGGAGAACCTCGCCAACCCGGACATCGTCATGACGTTCGTGCTGACGGTGCTGTTCTGGCTGTCGTGGCTGCCGTTCATCGCGCTGCGGCTGTACGAGTTCGCGACGGGCGCCACGCTCGACGCGCCGTACCTGCACTTCTCGCTTTTCTGGCTGGGCGTGCTGAATTCGGTGTGGAAGGCGGTGGTGTACGCGGTGGCGAGCGCCGACTTCCGGCGCGGCCTGCGCGAGCTGTGTCGCAGCGCGTGCTGCGCCTGCCGCCGCTCCGCCTCTGCCGTGCCCGTGTGAGACCTCTCCGCCTCTGCCACCGGCCGGCTGCAGGTGCTGCCACCTGCCGGCGGCCGACTCAGGCTCGCCGACGATGGCGAAGGCGGCGGGCGAACGGCCACACGGCCCGCTTCTCAGGTCGAGCGGTCGGGTCGACGAGTCGCGTGGCACGCGGCAGTAGCGAGCCGGTTCCGTTTTCACTTTCGTACGATACGCAAAAGCTTCGACAGATCGACGGATAGGTCGCGTATTCCGACCCCGGTCATGCATAGTGAGACGATGGCAAAGTAGTCGTCGGCTGGGCTTGAGTCACACCGTAGGTGCCTGGCACGACAATACTCGCTCCACTTCCGTCAGCTGGCACTGACACGTTCCGAACGGTGCCAACTGCACCCGCCTGCTACGAACGGGGCAGCTTGTGTCACACTTGAGCTCCAACATGCGTGCGAATCGTGATCATAAGTGCATTCCAATGTAGAGACTGAGGCTTGTGATCGAACCCTCATAAAATGCAACCCGGGTGTAGCAATAGCGTTGGCTCGCGCAATGTAGTGATTGTACGTTTTATAACTAGCTAGCTATAACTTCTAGATATAACTCAGAATTTCACCTGAATGTTATAATCAAAGTGGACCTTCGCGTCCTGCACCAGCCCACTTCTACCGACTGAATTATATGATTTGTACCAGTCTTCCAGCCCATACTATTGAAGTAACCTAGTATGAACAGTGCAGTAGCATTACATAGACACCGATAGGGATATGCAGTCGTAAATGGGAGATTGCGGCAGTTGAAAGCTCGGATTATTCATCATCTTTACATGCCTATCTTTACAGCATCAATCGTGCTGCATTGTGTAGACGAAATTGCCAGTTAGATTTTGGTAGAATGCTCTATCTCACTTCGTCGCCAAGCTGATTCCTGTAGGACCATCACGTGCGCGCGGATTAAAGGGTTTGTTGTTGATATATTTCATCCTCTTGAGTGTTGGTATACCGATGCATTAGATCTTGTCTAAATCTTTGGCAACGCATTGTTTATCCACATCCCGTCATGTCGGGTAATAGGCGCTGTTGCTCGTCAGCATCACTAGTAGGCTCCGATTCGGAACTAAGGAGATCTACCGCGCTGCAATTTCCCCATCGAGACATCCATGCTGGTCGATCATACTCGGGCAATGGTCGCTCACGCCCGCTGCGCAGCGCTCGTAGTGCGACTCACCCCTCCCCCCGCTAAGTGTGCTTACGAGGCAGTACAACATGCCCACTGGGTTGGGTAGCGCCGAGCGAGCGACGCGCGTGCCCGCGGTGCTCGACTGTTGTTCAGCTCTTCCATTATATACGCGTCGACACGCCACAGGGACGTGGCGCTCACGGCCCGCGTGCCACTCGTCGGGGCGACGAACGCACCCCCCCCATTGTTCGCGCGGACTCGGCGGACTGTGACGTCGTGTGTCGTTCGCTCCTCGTTCGTCGCGAAATCCGCGTCGAGGTGTCTGGGATTCCGCGAGGAACGCGCCGACTGCGATGAGCTGGCCAACGTCCTGTCACGTGCCGCTCCGTGCACGACGGGGCACGGCGGTCAGATCACGCGAGGAACGCGCCGACTGCGATGAGCTGGCCAACGTCCTGTCACGTGCCGCTCCGTGCACGACGGGACACGGCGGTCAGATCACCACTGACATCGGTTGTTCCAAGTTCATCCTGTAAGTTAACAAATAGCGAACAAATTGCTCACACAGTTCACACGGCGTGAAGCTTACCAGGATGCTTCGCGACGGACACCCACGCAATATGCAACGTCGAGCACGGCAGAATCGGCGGAATAACTGCGACAAGGAACACACCCGAATACGCGACCGGCGCGGGCGTGGCGGTTGGTCTTGGTCGGACTGTGCGGCCACCGCACGCACGCAGCTTCTCTGCGACTCGGAGCGTCGGCGATGTCGCGTCGGCTCTAGCGGAGGCGGTAGCGGTGTTGCTGTTTGGCTGACTTGTGCGCCACGTGTGCTACCGATAGAAGCGTAGCGTAGCGTAGGGGACGGAGAGTTTCGCAGACGCTATGGCAGTGTTCTGGTATCGCTCAGTATTCGACAGGGCTGTGCGGCAGCCATCGGTATGCATAGTGTGTTTACAGGGTACTCGCTTAGTCGTTCCACGGCGCGTGTGGCTGTGTATCGGGCAGCGAAGGTGTCGTTTTACGTGCATTTGATCTCACCGAACACCCTATCCCATCGATGTTGGCAGCGAGAGCATCAAGAATGGGGATTCTCAAGCGTGCTCACATCCAGCATCGCCCGTAAGTGTTTACATGGAGTGCATGGACAAAACCGTTTTGCATCCCACCTCAATTGCCTACGGGCACCTGGATCTCCCGCCTAGTTCGACCGGCGACAACGTCCATGCTCGACGTCACGTGTCTACATGTTCCAGGCGAATGGGTGCTCGAATCAGTTTAACGTGTTCACGCTTGCTTGTCGGCCCTCCCTGAACTGTACAACCCGACCCTGCCTGACACCCACGAGATGTGCTACTGCTGACGTCCTACTGTCTAAGCCGGGCGGCTGCCAGCGACGGTTGAGCCGTAGCGGTGCCCCAGCGAGGGTCGATGGTTTCGGACACGTGGACGAGCTGACTGAGGTCCTCCGCAGTCGGGCATTCTCCACTGCCGGGATTGTCGCGAGCCAGTACGCTCCTCGGCGCCTGATGGATGACCGGGCCCCTAGGTGCCGCGCCTGCGTACTCTTCTAATCTTCCACGCTAGCCGATGTCGTCTTTCACTGTTAACTGTCCCACAGGGGGTTACACAGACAGAATACACGTAATTTGATGTTTTCGATTCGTTTTATTCGTGCGATGGTGTTGGTGAATTAGTGCGGCGCCGGCAGCGGCAGGCGCTGCGCCGCCGGTGTCGTATCGTCCCGCCCGCGTCTGCGAGCCGCCAAGTCCGCCGCGTGAGGTCCTGGAGCGGCAGGATGCTCGTCTGATCCGTCACAGGTGTCACCAGCCCCGTTGAGGAGGCTTCGGGGAAGGCTTCCAGTTGAGTCTCAGGGACGTCGCTGGTAGCTTCTCAGAGCGAAATGAGCGGTGGCCAAGCGTGCAGTTCCTTGAGGTCGTTCCGGAACGACTGCCGGTTCCGTTTCCACGTTTCCGCTCGTCACAGACGATGGCCATCATTGGCAATTATCCTTTCCGCGCATGCCTCGAGGGGCAGTTATAACCGTTATCAACATTTAAGGTTCAGATTCACTCGAAAGTGGACGGTTGACTAAGTGCAAGGCATGATTTTGCGCGGCTCGTTTCGCTTCCAGTCCCCGTTGCATGCCGTCTTGCTACTGCAGAGGACACGCAACGTTTTGCGTGTCGAGGACGCGTTTGCGATCGTGTCAACTGAGGTCTACACACACAAGTAAATATCCTCGGGCCGTCCGCACGGGTCCTGCGGTCCGAACCCCAGCGCCTCTTCGATGTCACTCCAGTAGAGGACAGACGTGTAAGCGACTAGCCCGAACAGCACCAACGCCTTCGTCATGTTCCTGGTCTTTTGAGTGACATGCGGCACGTGCATTCGCGGAACTTCCGCATGGAAAATCGAAACGTCGGGCATGTGAGGCATGTCCGGGAGGTGGGGCGTGACCGGTGTATGTGGTATGTCCGGTGAGTGGGCAGCCTCCGGAATGTGAGGCGTGCTCAAAATACGGACCGCACTTGGCAGGTGAGACATGATCGGAATAGGAGGCATGGTCGCCGGAGTGGCGCTACCGCCGCTCGTGCTCGTGGCGCCGGTCGGCCCGCCGCCGTCGCCGCCGCCGACCGCGCCACCGTCCTCCGACGTTCCCATCCCGCTCTCCCCGTCGGACGAGGCCGACTGGGATGAGCCACTTGTCGCCTCGGACGAGTCGGATCCGGCCTCGTCCTCGACCACCGGCACCGCCTCCGGCACCGCCTCCGGCACCGCCTCCGGCTCATTCACGGCCGGCTCTGACACGACTCGCGTCGGCGACCTGTGCGTCGTCGACGGCGGCCGTGGCGGCGACCTCTTGTTCGGCGGCGACCCAGGTCGGATCGGCGACATCGGTCGCCCCTTGGTATGACCCGGCGAGCCAGGCCGGACGTTCCTCCGCGACGACGTCGAGCTGGCCGGCGCCGACTCCGACTTGGAACTCTTCACCGACATGGGCGGCAACAGCTTCCTCGGCGGCGTCTTCAGCTTCTTCCACACGTCGTGCAACGGCTTGTTCCTGCCGGCGCCGCCATCGAGACCGGCCAGGCTTCGGGGCGGATTCACCGCTGGTCCGGATCCTACCTGACCCGGCCGACCACCAGGGTGACCTCGCGGTGGTGTCTTGGAGCGGCACGGCGACGGCTGCGGCGTCCGTTCCTTCCGGATGTTGTCCGCCGGCGATCGCTGCCGGCTCTTCACGTCGCCGGCGCCGGCGCAGGTGCCGTCCTCTTCGGCCGGGTGCACGTCGAAGCTGACGTGGCGGCGCAGCTTGTACGGCGGCACCGTCTTCTCGCGCGAGCGGCCGCACTCGTCCATGTCCCACCAGGAGAAGGTGCGGAACAGGTGGTCCAGCTCGCCGACATCGGGCTGCGCCGGCCGCCGCTGGCCGGGCGACAGCGACCGCTGGCGCCTGCCGTCGGCGGCGGCGGGCGCAGCTCGCGTCCTCGGCGTTAGCGACTGGGAGCGCGGTCGACGCCGGCAGCGGCCCGCGGCGGCGGCCTCCCACCAGCAGAACGTGCGGAACAGCCGGTCGGTGGTGCTGTCGCTGTCGGTGCGGCTGGACAACGCCCTGCCGCCGCTGTCTCGCGACGGCAAGCTGGACGACCGGTGATCGGGGCGCGGCGGCTCCAGCAGCGGCGGTATCGTGAGCGGGCGCTCCCCGGCCTGGCACGCGCGCCACCAGTTGAAGGATCGGAAGCGCGTCTTGTCTGGCGCCAGGACGCCTGGGCAGGGCGCTCGCCTTTTCGGCTGCGACAAGCGGTCGAAGGTGGCCTGTACGTGCGCGCTTGGGTAGGCCAACTTGTCGGCGAGCTGATGGATGCAGTCCCGCTCGCAGTTGCATTCTTTCACCGGGTCCCACCAGCTAAATGACTTGAAGAGCTCTGCGGTGTTGCAGGACGGACTGCGCGATTTCGACTGGTGCAAGCGGTCCCACCAGTTCTCTGCCTTGCCGCAGGGTTTCTTCGCCGCCGGTTTTCTACACTGCTTTTTGTTTCTTCTAATCTTCGACGCCATAATGTTACCCTTTTCCCAGGAAGAACCCCACAAATAAACGGTTCTGAAGAGCCCGTAAATTATATTATCGTAATAAGTCACGCTGGGTCGCCCCACCCCGTCACCGCCACCTTTGCTCCAGTCGTTAGAAGCAGACGCTTTGTGACGGCGGCGAAATCTTCCCGATGATTTTACTCTGGGACCGGCATATCCTCGGCAATCATTCAAATTTGATTGAGATGGCAGGGAAGGCGCCTGTGGTCGAGTGCTTCTTTTCCATTTCGGCGAACAGAATGTGCCTTTGAATAGAGCGAGCAAATTAAAGATAACGGCATACGAATGGCAAGCAGCATTAAAATCTGATGACAACATGAAGCATGAATTCGAGATGTCTCGATTTACAAAATGCACCGAGTAGTGGAATTATGATCTCGCATCACGTTCGAATGCATCGTTCTTGCAAAGAAATGCCCTACAAGTGCACATAAAACATCCGTGCGGTAACATTAAGCATATGTTGGTTAGAGATTCATCATATTACAAGGTGATGCCGGATTTGAACATCCGGGGATCTGATAGCGTGCAAAACTATTTACAATGATGCATCGGTACAGGCATTTCCAGTAGAGCACAGTCAGACATTCTTTCCAAATTTGGCTGGCTTGATTCCCAGCTTCGCTGCACCAGATTCGCCTAACATGCAAGGCTAGTATTGTTTTCACATCCGGGCAATCAGTCACGCCCTTGCACTCACGATAGTGAAGGGATTTCGCTACGATTAAGAGACCTTTCCAGGTGTACTGACTGTCCATCTCACGATGCAGATGCTGCCGTCAGGGGCGAAAACAGTGCACGCAAAAGTTCTTGTTTACTGAGAGTAGAGGCGGAACCCTCAGTGTTACGCCCCTCTGCTGAACTCCGAGGAACCTATTGCATACTAGGCGATATATCGCAGTTCCATGAATCTGCCGGACTCTTCAGCTTTAATTCTGATGTGAAATTACATGCTATCTGCAAGCTTTATCTACTCTGCACGTTGACAGCAAGATCACCATGTACCGGGCAGAATACACATCATACAGTTGACATCGTATAGTGACGGTTGGAACAAATAATTGCTATGTTCGCGTCTTACCGAATGGGCGCTAAAGGACCTGGACAGTCGACGCGGTCCAAAACGCTAATAAACAAACAAGCGAACAAACAAACAAACCGTCAAAGCTGGACATTTCGCTGGTGTACTTCGCCATCTGCTAAATCCTGAAAGGGAGCTCGCAGTGCCCCAAGTTACGTTAGAAATGTACTAGCCGACTGCGCTGACATTCGCGTAGAGCGATCATCAAAATGGTCCGAATGCTTACTTCTCAGCTCACTTTCAAGTGCAATGCCCACCAATCAAATTCGCCAATTCAGAAAATAGGATTACGATAACGATACATATGCAGGATAACGAGACCACTTAACATCGTCACAAGATACAATAGCGAGGAATCTCGGGCTATCATGCCTCAAAGGTCAACTGACTCTGAAGAACCATAACCCTGTTATATCACTCAGGAACGTCTCCAGTCAAATGATGGAGGACAGTCGCCCCGACTGTCCTCCATCATTTTTTCGGGTGCTTCTTCGGTAACCTGTCTCATTATTATGGCTGTTTGCTGCTACGCGTATTAGCTTTAACTATATTAGTCAGATGTTGACTTTCAAATGATGGAGGACTTTCAAATGAACGTCTCCAGTCAAATGATGGAGGACAGTCGCCCCGACTGTCCTCCATCATTACTTCGGGTGCTTCTTCGGTAACCTGTCTCATTATTATGGCTGTTTGCTGCTACGCGTATTAGCTTTAACTATATTAGTCAGATGTTGACTTTTGAAGTGACTTGTGATATCATAGGTCACACCGAGACCGACCTTTGCCAATGACTGGTCCTTAGTGCAGAACCATCGCATTACATCCAAACCAGTGCAATCGAGTTGGTACATTTACAGCAGGCATGATATGTGGCAATAGCATGACAAGCAGCCTCTCCGAAAATAGAAGATACCGAGGCGCAACAACTGAATGTCAAGCAATTATTCCCGATAGGCACAGCCTGAGGGAAAACGCCGAGAGCCAGGCTCCCTACTCTGAGCAAATTTCATACTCAACACCCGACATGCAACTGATGAATTCATCGTTCCTGGCAGCAGTACATGGTGCATGATCCCTGTTGTGTGGCATGGAGAGTGAAACAACACTGGAGATATTCCTCCACGGATTGCAATCCCTTCACAATCCTGAATGTCATGATA
This sequence comes from Ashinkailepas kermadecensis, assembly GCA_034440615.1. NCBI lineage: Eukaryota > Metazoa > Arthropoda > Thecostraca > Neolepadidae > Ashinkailepas > Ashinkailepas kermadecensis. Next base: position 245,283 of record JAOTOM010005004.1, read on the forward strand.
GCCTTATGGTTACTCTGACACTAAAAAGTGTCAACTGACTGCCATGCGCTCAAATATGCTCCGTAATTGTATATTAAATGTATAATGCATTGACCGGAGAAATTCCAGGATAAAGAACCCCAAAGGTAATTGTTTCTGCTGGTTAGACTGACAAAACCGGCATGCGTAATTAGCAACACATAGTGCATACCTACTTATGCAGACAGGTATGGATATAACTTTGAAAGATATTACATGATAGGCGTTAATCCAATATTGCACCATCACTTACATTTGTGACATAAGAAATGACTCACCTAAAACAGATCCCATTCATTTTGCCGAATGATACACGTTGTTACAAACATTTTCGTAATACGTGGTATATTACATGATATTACCGATATCGTAAATATTGATTAATTTGTACCGGCAGATAAAAAAAAACTGATCTCATAAGAAGGGCATGACATGTAAATTGCATTTAACGCTAGTTAAATACTTTAACAACTGATGCAATTCCGGCGGTGAATGTGATTTGTGGGCAGCCATTTGCACGAACTATATTTTGTAAGAATCCTCCATTGAAGTATCCTCCATTCACTCTGAAGCAGTTGTCTGTGCAGCTCGACGACACAGTTTGGCCTGCTGCTAATGTGACATGACAAACCCGGCCCAAAAACGTCCACAATTGAAGATCACGATCCAGGCTTATGGAAGTGTCCTGGCATGCCAAGCACACACACGTACGGATGGCCTCACGCACGGATAACTAGATTTGTATTTGATAATTCAACAAACCAATTCCATAAAATGGATTAATATTTGGTTTGAGTTAGAGTACAGTCAGATACAAATAACACTACACAAACATGAGCCAAAAATGGAAGCAGTAAGCGAACAGTATAAAGATAAAACATTGGAAACGTACAGTCAATTTAAAAGACGTCATCATTAAACATCGCGACGAACTCGCCCCGTTTCCGAGAAGCGGAAGTGGCCGGCGACGGTACGTTTCAGGACGAGGCTGCTCGGAAGGAGAAAGCTATGCGTGACATGCTGAGGTGGAAAGTCGGTGGCTCCAGTTCCCCAGCCATCGTCGCACGGGTGGAGCGCCAGGAGACACCCAACCGCCGTCTGGACAGAGAACGGATCGCCTCAGGGGCTCGCGGATCACCCAGGGCTCTAAACACGGCGATGTTGTCGTGGTGAGTGACGAGGTTACGGACACTACGCCAACCCAGCGTTGCTACTGTCGGTGAGATGTGATCACGATGGCGAGCCCCAGAGGCGATCCTAGCCCCGAAGTTCGTCGCCTTCTGCACTCTTCCGAGGTGACATTGGGTGGCCCCGCCCCAGACGGTGAGATAGTATAGGATGTGTAGGAAGACGTGAGACTGAATCAGGAGTTTGCGTGCTTCGGGTGCGAGATGATGACGGATTTTGTGGATACATAGCAAGATAGAGTTGCACTTTTTGACAACGTGGGAAATGTGCCCCTCCCAGGATTCGTGAAGATGCTGGGGGTCGATGACCCCCAGCATCTTCACGAATGGCGAGGGGGTTAGGACGTGATTGCCAATGTTGAGTTGGACACACGAACCACCACACACACGAACCACCACACACGCGAACTACCTCATGCACGGAACACCACACATGCGACCGCCTCTCGCACGCACTTGTACACATAATCAGCTCAATATTCTCTGCTGGTCCAGCATACTGATAGCTTTCCCCAATATCTTTTCAACTGCCGTTTGAACATCGCTAGCCCATAATTCGGAACGTGGTTTCAGAGGCACAGACAATGGAGGTGCCTTCTTGCCTGTGATGAAGATGTTTAGCGTTTCTCATCATGCATTTCTCTCTCACTCTATCGTGCGGAGGGCCTTGGTTTTTGTTTTCCAAGATGCGATGGTATATACTACTAGTCATGCAATGTTTCGTTTTGTTTTCCTTTTTATTACTTTACTTTATCTTTTGAAGAATAAAATACGTTACGCCTATGAAGATAATTGGAATGGGATTGCATTTTGGCTTCAGCAATATTCACGAGACAGCACCAGCTTGAGCTTGCTGTAATGTTCTTGGGCATGATAAGACGTGGAGGAATGCAAGTGTTGTAAAATTAACGCAAGAAAGGCACGTATTTGCAGCATAAAAGAACTTCACACAAAATATGTATATGGATACGTTTCAAGCATGGCTGGAGATATCGGGTGGGTCGAGGGGATCCCGATCCCCCGGAACTAGTGATCTGCTTATGATAATTTGTCATTTTCCCTATTCAATCCGGGAATATGTCCTGCACATAAGGAGCTGGACCCATGGTTTGGTGAGAGATCTCCGGACCCCTGCTTTGATTCTGGAGTCTAAATATATTGAGCGTTCCATATGTGAAAACCGACGATGGGCGGATGGATACACGTACAAACATCCTGTCAGACTCATGTCATGAACCGTGCGGCAGGTGCGCTACGTTACGCCGCTTCTAAAGAAACGATTGAGTTTCTAAATGAAATCAAAATTATCCAAATATTCCAGACAATTGCGCCAGACCCGAACAAAATCGCAGTGTTCCAGATCGACACAAAAGGCTCTAATACGCGCGTGACACAGCACTGCAAGCGCAATGGCACACACGACGATTACCCCGGTCCTCAGGCTCAGAACAATGACGGCGAGAACACAGAGCGAAGTCAGTGCACGGAACACGCTGACGAGACCGCTGGAGCCGAAGCTTCCCTCCATCACCGCGTGCAGCTCGTACATGTCATCGGACGGGGCCGGCTGACGAATGACGACGACATCCTCACCCACGGCCGCAGCGACCCGTCTCTTCTGGTCAGGCTCCGAGAGCTCGGTCGCTACTCCGCTGCCGCGCGCCACCTCCTCCGCCGCCTGCACCAGCCGATCCGGCCTGCGCACCTGCCACTTCAGCCGGTAGCTGAACTGGTGTCTGGCGCTCAGCTCGCGTAGTGCTGCCGCCATCTGCCGTCGCACGGCGCCACCGCCGCGCTGCAGGCACGGGTGGTCGCAGCGGAACAGCACGTGGCGGCCGCACCAGCCGGCGGCCCACAGGCGAGCGGCCGCGGTCAGATTGCGCAGCCCCGCCTGGCCGGCGGCGTGACAACTGCCACCTCGCAAACCCCTCGGTAGATGTCGGTAGTAGTAACGACACTGTTGGATGCTTCCATCCCAGCAGAGGCCGCTGGCGCCAGCGTGTGAAGTGTCCACCGCGCAGATGATCGTGGTATCGTCACGTGTGGAGGGTCCCTCTGACCGATTCCTCTTCGAGGCGTGGCTGAAAACTTCGTGCACTAATGCGCCTTGTCTTAGCCAGCTCTGCCTCGTCGAGTCATCCCTCTCCAGGTCGTTTATCGCTGAGTTTCCCAGTCGAGCCATGCTTCATTGAATCCACTATGAGCAGCGCCACTTGTCATAGACCGCCACTGGTTTGTTGGATGAGCTGAAATAAAACGTTAGTGTGTGAAGTTACACACGGAGGAGGAGCTATTACAATGGACACCAATCGCACAGTTTTTGTGGATTGGCAAGTTAATGGCAATTAGATGCATGAGTGTAGTAACTGGCCCATTTCACGACAAATCGACAAGAGCATGACATCCAATATTATATATTTTGTTGAAAATATTTGTGTGGAGCTATCAGATGCGCCGAATCCAGTTATGATATTTTTAGAAAGATCCGATCAACGGTCAAGGAGTTATAGCCTCGGATATTTCTGAGATGTCACAAAACAAGGATGTCTTTGGGATAATTTTTCGTCCCAGATAATTTCAGTTATCTACGGCAATCAAACCTCTTGGGGGCATGGAATCGAACCCCGAGGCACAGGATCTTGCGCGCACTATCTTACTGTCCGTAAATAATCTGTGAACCAACTACAAGGCACAACTACGGATAGACGGTGTTGGTGTTGCACATCATTCCCTATTGTGTAGATTTAGATGATGATGGTGTCTGCAAGCTGGAGAGACAGCGAACATTCTGGAGAACACCGAGATTTCCGCCACAGAACTTGGTGCTGCAACCGCAATGCCTGTAATACTGCATTATCTACGAACAGGAGCCGGTCCAGGAGTTATCAAGAGGGGAGGGGGTTGGCACTTGTCTGGAGAGTCGCCATTTCTTCGGAGGATCATCACTGCGAAAGTACCTGGATCCTGATCTACTCCGGAACTCTGGACGGTTTCAGGAGCATGACCGTTCCGGTCCTTCTGATTGTCTCAGAGCCTCTTCCCCGGCCCACATCCCTGGGATTTGGCTCACGACTGTTGTCAAGGCCTGACCGTTCGGGTTTGCCTAGCTGTCCCAGAGCACATGTCTGTTCTACACGCCCTCCACAGCCTCTGCCATATCAGGGGATATAGTCCTCCCATGGGTTTCACATTATGCGAATTCAAATCGGACAAAAACGACCGAAGCCAATGTTTTCTCTTCTGACTTCAATTAAGATTTTACAGAACTTGACGGTGGAGGAAGGGGCTGACAACATCACATCATGTTCCATTGAATACGCCATTGTATCTGACATGAAAAGTGGCTGGGTTCTACCACCTGTAAACGTACCTTCTGGAATGATGCCTTAGAGAGAACGATGAGAGGCTGATTAGAAGTTAGTTCCATGGTCCGAGCGCTTGTATTTCTTGATTTCGATGCATTGAGCCGTACTTAGTTCCAATTCACATCATTTAAGGCAGGACAATTAAATACCTGATAGTTTGAAAGTAAACACATAGCGTCGGAATCGACTGGAATTTGATACGTACACATTTCAACTTCGAAGTTTAGATTGAATTTTATTCAAGGGTATGCTTTGCGTGTTTAAACAAAAATACTGACCGATTCGCACGTGCATATCTCGTCTAATTTGGCTCTAGGTTTAGGATTCAAAACATGACGAAACTGATGATTTTGTTCGCACGGTATCATGCTAGAAGCAGGTTATTTTTTAATGAAGGTGAAAATCTGGTTGGTTTACCACGAGCACATGGGAAGAGAAGGGGGGGGGGGGACTAGCCTGGGTATTTCCCGAGCCACGAATACTATGGGGTGTTTTCACCACAACACTTGATCAATAAATAACTCAGCAGCCCCAAAGACAGTACGAACTGTTCCCAGGGTGTGGAAAGATGCCGGACGCCGACAGAAGATTGAAGACGTATGCATGCGCATTAACATTAAATATCCTTTGCATTGCTGAGCTGGGAAAGCCGTCAGTGAAACATCTAACTGATCTGGAGCCGCCTTAAATTCTTCTCGGTAACGGTTTAGCTATGTCCACCTATTCTCATGATATCTGATTTAAAAGGGGTTTGAGACAGAGGATGGAATATTTACGGAAATATAGATGGAAGGATAGGAATTCATTCAGTCAGGCCTGGATGGTGAGTGGGGTGGTCCCTGCAGGAAACTGAACAGAAATAGCATTCTCAGTTGAAGAATGCTGATAGTAAGACTTTCTCAAACATAGGATTTTCAAGAGATCTCCTAGTCTTGGTATCTTAATCACAAATTTCACAAGTTTCAGGCGCTTAATGTCGGATCTCAGGAGTCCCAGATCAACTGTTTCAAATCTCTTAGACTCTTCAGGAGATGTAATCTCGCAATTTCAAGACACTTAGATGGGAAAGCTTCCATCTCCGTGCTGCCCAGGTAAGCTGGCCTCGGGTGCTCAGGAGGATGCAATCTTCCAATCTCAAGATGCTTAGACTGGGGAAGCTTGTCGGTCTCATATTGTATAGGAGATCGTCTAGACTGAGAATGACCAGGAAGAGACAATCTCAGCTCAAGTTGCCCCAATGGATCCTCAGTGGGGAGATCTCCAATGTCAGGTTGCTCAGGACGCCGAGGCTTTCAGTCGCAGACCCCGGACAGGGGCGGCCTCTCCGTCCACTGGAATCAAACAGAACTGCAATCATATCTGATGACGACCGCCCGTGGTCCTGCCTGCTGACCGCAGCTGCGACACTGCCCGACGTCGACCGGAAGTGCGACCTCGTGTGACCGTGACCGAGGAGCCGTCGTTGCCACTGTGGCTGCCGCTCCAGCATGCAATGTGACCGCGCCGGCATCAGACGAGCGGATCCATTCCGGCCGCGTTTGCCTTGTTTGCCGACCAGAGGAAGGACGGCCTTCGGCCGCGGAGATGCGCGCCCACAAACCGCGTGAAAAACGCCAGGAAAACGGCGAGTGGCCGATTGCACGATTGCGTTGATGGGAATTGTTCAGACATCGAAGACAAGATTCCTGTTTCACCGCCGTAAACAAGTGCGTCATTGCTTCTTTACGGTAGTGAAGCATGTCTGAGGAATGGAACGCTGGCTTGAGGCATCGGACGGACGCAGCCCACAGCAGCATATGAACGGCTGTCTTGCACATGGATCGTTTTACATCACAGCGCGAACAAAGAAGACACGACACGACATATTTTATAACACAGTTTCAAACTGCGGATAATTGCACGCAACATCGTCCGGAGGTTTCGATGGTATATTCTGTTTAAAAAAACAGCACGAGAAAACACAAGGAATTAGCCCTAATGCTGAGCTTCTGTTGGGCGGTCTGCCTCGTTCGCCGGGGAAAGCAAAATTATTGCTGTTTTGGCAGCCTGAGTGCTGACGTTAAGCTAATGTGGCGAGAGAACTTTAGGTCAGTAGCATGTGCGGGCGTTTGTGTTTCGAGAAATCGGTGAAAATACGGTATATTGTTTCCCTTTGCCATCATTTATTTACAATGTAGAACCATGCTCGGGACAGTTTTGCCTTTGACGGTTACTTATTGTATGTAAATGAAAAAAGTATTGCCATGTATTGTCCTGTCATTTATTCTCCTGACTTTGTCACATCTTCATCTATCAGAAACAGCAAATATCATAATCAGGCACAGCCAACCTCGAAAAATATACGTTGTTGAGCCTATCCATTGCAGGCAAATGCGTTCCCACGCCTCGCCGCAGAGCCAGGCTAGACGGGTGGGGGAGGGCAGAAGGATGTGGAGGTTGGTGAAGGTGTAGCGGCTTGAGTGGCTACGTTTCTTATGACGTGTCCGTATGGCGAGCTCCAAAGATCTGTAACTTGTCGATACGTATATCAGGCGGCGAGAGCGAGAACCAGAACGAGAATGCGAGAGTGCGAGATGACAGAGCAGTTGTGCTGTCAGAGCACGAGTTCCTACAAAGGCAGAGTGACGTAGTAAAAGGTGTTGTGTCAATGGTGTTGTCAGGGGAATGTGATGAGTGAAAGTCGGGGGATTTTACTTCAATGCTAATAGTTAACTTTATCGGATTGGTATTGACGCAAGGCCGCTTCCACAAAGAAAGGACTTGTGGAACATTTTTCTGATATAATTAATCATATATTCTGTCGATTTCCTATTGCAGAAGGAAGGAACTCATTTGCGCAAGCTTGAGCATGTCACGAAGAAGAGATCAATATCAGGGTACAGCCGGTCACCCTGACGTGGAATTAGTTTTTCATATTCTGGGCCCATTTTCATGAAAATCTAAGACATTTCAAACCTAAGACATGCAAAACTAGGAATCTTAAGTAAGCAATCTCATGAAATTTAAGACTTCTTAGTTTGAAATATCTTATTTTCACTGAAGTTCTTAAATCTTGCCTACAGATGGCGTCATTGCGCGTAGTTATAAAATAATGGGAGTAAAATCACTTATGACATATACGGCGCATGCAGATGAAGTACAACCAATGGTCACCAAGCAATGGTCATGTGCCCGGCACTCGCGACAACCATGGTATGAGGCTTGGACGTCGTGATCTATTTTAGATGGGGACGGGGTGGATGGTCTGAGGGTTTTTATATCGTTTTTATCCATGTAGTGATTAGTGGTTAAGGTTGCCGAATAATGGGGAGGGGCATGGCCTCCTGGTCCTCCCTGTTCCTACACCCATGCCAGATGATACATGATTTACTTATTTAAAATAGGCCGGTAAGGAGGGAAAGGCCATGTTCATCCTTTCCCGAAAGATTCGTCTTCTCCGGCGAATGTTTTCCCATATTTTGTCTTCCATGACATCCAAAGGTAAACTCGTAAACTAGAACGTAAGCGTCGCAATGCTAGTCAAAATGGCACACCAAACATAGATACCAAGCATATTTAGATAACTTGCAATGATGTGCAAGTAGCTTTAACGGAATATCCATCCACCCTACTGCAATTCTACATTGAAGTTAAGAAAGGATTTTGTGCATGCTGTCTTGCTCTGGAACCGAAGACATTGCAATGAATCTGTCCCACATACCGGCTTTCATGAAACGGAACCGTTCATTTGTCTTGAATCAGAAGAAATTTGTCTTGGTTTATTTGCCTTAGCTTCACGTTCTTCTTTCATAAATATAACTTTTTCATGAAACTGTAGAAGTCTTATTCAAGCTTGATTTGTCCTTAATAAGACACATCGGTGTTCATGAAACTGGCCCCTGATCTAGTTATTTTTGTTTTTGTATGTCCGCATAGTAGCCTCCGAAGGGTCTGTGATACATATATCATTTGGATGTTTCCGAACTTTGATTTGTGACCTGAGCTGATATTGACTTGAAGATTAGGACATGATTGGAAAACATGTTTCGCCATAAGGTATGTTTTTATTTTGAATCTATCAACTAGAGACAAAATTGTGAATAAAAACGTTCCTCCTATCCAAAGCTTATCTTGACCTGATATCCTGACCTGAGATCGCATTTGTGTATTCTTTGCATTTCTTATCAATTATATAGGTATGTACTCACATTGCACTTTTGAACATATCTTTTACGATTAGTTCATGATAAATTTTTCAATGTACGCCTCTTTGAGGCGAGGTCGTGACCTGTCATCGACATGCGGATGTTCCGAAACCTGAGTAGGCTGGAATTCCAAGTTGGCATCAGGTGCTATTTATTGTAGGTGTGCAATATTCGAACGGATTTCCTGTACGGTTTATGAGCTAACATAGAAAACCTCAGGAGGTCAAATTGAAATCAGATCAAATCAGGGGATCAAATTAACACCCACACTTCGAGGATTAAGAATGCCTCTCCCGAAAGTTATCCTAAAGAGGAGGGTGTGGGGACTATAACTGCCAATTGCCTGGAATGATCCATTCAGAATGTTAATCTTAAATTACGATGGCAATCTTTATTTATTTATTTATTTATTTCACGATACATGCCCTCCACGTACCGTGGCTATTCAATCCCATCCAATCCCCAATAGGCCGATTTTTCCCGACATTGTGCTGCACCAAAATGATATTTTCGCGAAATCTAAGAAAATTTAATGGGATAAATATTGTCTTAGCAGACTCGTCGAATGTCAGCTGTTGAAAGCCGATGCGTTTGTAAATAGGATATTTATCTTCTTTTCTTTTACGGGGTGGGAATGGTCCTGCCAAGCCAGGTTTCTGCATCCACCGCTGCCAGTGCAGCCGTTGTTGTTCAATATTTCTGACCCGTAACCGTTGCTGCCGCGGTGCCCACCCACACCTCGCAACTCCAACAACAGCGAAACAAACACGCATGCGCGTGCACACGCGTGCTACATGCCGTGACACAAGACCGGACACGCACTGCGGTGCACCCACAGGTGGCAGGCTGGACAAACACAACGACACACACACACGCGGTGCGAACGTCAGCCCCGAGTGCGACACCGCCCAGCGCGGGCACCGCGGCACTGCGACACCGCAGACGGCGGCTCCGCGGCACTGCGACATCGCAGACGGCGGCTCCGCGGCACTGCGACACCGCCCAGCGCGGGCACCGCGGCACTGCGACACCGCAGACGGCGGCTCCGCGCCGACCTGACGACCTGACGACCTGACCAGAAGACCGGTACGGTGGCGTCAACCCGTCACCGACGCGACACGTCCGTGTGGCTTGCCACACCGACCGATCATGGCGATGAAAGCTGCCTGGCAGCACTCCGCCGTCGCAAGACGCCAGGTGCGGGTCCAGTCAAGACGCCAGGGGCGGGTCCAGTCAAGACGCCAGGGGCGGGTCCAGTCGGCTGTCCGCTGGCGAAGTGCAAGGAACACAACTTCAAGTCTGAGATGTCGTTGGACGTGACCAACTGGGAATGATTGTGAGCGCTGCTATAACTCCCGGCGGGGTGGTTGGTCGTGGCCAACTGGGAATGATTGTGAGCGCTGCTATAACTCCCGGTGTGAGCGCTGCTATAACTCCCGGTGTGAGCTCTGCTATAACTCCCGGCGGGGTGGTTGGACGTGGCCAACTGGGAATGATTGTGAGCGCTGCTATAACTCCCGGCGGGGTGGTTGGTCGACTGGGAATGATTGTGAGCGCTGCTATAACTCCCGGTGTGAGCGCTGCTATAACTCCCGGTGTGAGCGCTGCTATAACTCCCGGTGTGAGCGCTGCTATAACTCCCGGCGGGGTGGTTGGTCGACCGGAGCGTGATCGGGCGGCGGGGGAGGGGGGGAAGGGCAGTTTGACACCCCTCCTGAGATCTCAGACAATATCGAACTAGAGCGACGAAATGAACAGGGCAGGTTATCCTCTGCACTCTTCTGTGTATGGGTTTGACGTTTCTAGGTCATGATCATCAAGGTCAAACGAGGCAAGCACCCAACATTTTGCGATCCTTTTTTTGTGTGGCGCATGTTTCGTTTTGTATGCGAAATCTATTTGAAAGAGCGCTAATTTTATATAAAGTAGCGAATTAATTATGAAGTTATGACATATGTATGTTGAAGCATGACGAAAAACTGATGCTTTTCTGGTCTCCTATATTCAGGTTGGGTTGGTGTACCAAATGTTCCTATATCCTTATTCGACGTGATATAAGTAGTCTTGGGGTTGCATGGTGACGTTGGACGCCAATATGGAATACAAAAATTATCACCATTTTTTCGGGAAGTTCATCTCGGAGCAAGAGGATATCACATGCATGAAAATCACGTATTTACCGTTCAAACACTTTGCTGCTGCTCATTCATATCCTTGCTGCCAATTCTCCTATATTGCTAGCATTGGCTGTCGTTGGATTTTTTTTACAACAGAGCCCCGACCATCAGCGAAGCTGTGTCCGCAAGCCTTGTGTTCAGACGGTATATACAATGGGAGTTGAGTCATCTGTCTCCAATGCAGCTGTGCAGCTATATTAACCAGGAATTGAGCCAGGTTCCTCAGCGTTGCACCATTTACTGTGGGGGGGGGTTGGAAGTCTTGCCAATTGCTTATCTCAAGAATGGCTGGACCGAATTAAACAAATCAAACAGAAATCGATAGCACCTTGACGTGAAGTCTCAGAGAACAAAATGCATTGTGCTATAAGTGCGCATTAAGACTGTCCCGTGGCTGCGGCGACCGCGTCGAATGCGCTGCGGTACATTTCGAGCCATAACTCGATCATTTTGTGATGGATAATTGCTTAAAAAGTGGTCCAGGTATCCACCATGGTCATTTCGGGACTGTTCGTTTAATTGTGTGTCATACATTTTGAGTATGTGTGTGAATATATGGAACACACATTTCACAATTTACATTTTTTATTTGGGCATACCGATATTTTCAAGTAAAATATTTCAGCAAAACAACCACATAGCATGCTAATGAGCAAGCAGTTGTCCCTCGCTTCCCGTTCACAGACATCACATATCTTCATTCATTGGCTTTATATGTGAATTTGTGTGCACCGATGAGTTTTTGTTGTTTTATGAAATCGATAACTATGACGTCACTCTGACGTCACTCACGCCTGGTCTATCATGGCCCTATGGTTTTTCTTTGTCGAAAAGCATCGCATTGATCACGTGAAAGCTTTTAAAAATGTTAATATTTGTCCATCAACATGCGCGTCGGGAGGCCTCTAAAATAGCACGGAATCGGGGGAGGGAATTTAGCCCATTTCTAACTCGCCAACTAACAGATATTTGAATGAAAGTTTGCAGGTGGGGACATTTAACCCGTGACCGGGGGAGTGGTAGAATTGGAAAACACCTTGGTCCGAGAGGTCTCAACCGATGACCTAGGCACACATTGTGTTCCAGCGATCTCAACTGACGACCGAGGGGAGGGGGCGGACTGTGCCTTTGGACTGCGTCGGGAGCGTATAGTGCTAAATTCTCGACAAACTGTTTTAGACTCCATTGTGGAGTGTTTCGAGGAAGGTAACTGGTACATTTCGAGCCTTGGGGGAGGCATGGTCCCTTTTCCCCCCGGATCCTCAAGTGCGTCGAGACTGCTGGCCTCTCATCGCTGCGTGGCCACCCAAACTGTTCCGATCGCCTCCCAGACAACCAGGAGACTGGCTGGTGCTGGCTGGTCTCCCAGACAACCAGGAGACTGGCTGGTGCTGTGACGGTGGAATTCAGTTGCATGGCGTCAATTAATTATTCGTTAATATACCTTCCTATGAAATCGCGTGCCATAAATTGTAACTGGCACACACAAGTTTCCCGACGTGACATCTGGTACCGCGTCAAACAGTGAAATCGGACGGCAACACCCGCGCGGCTGCCGAACTTCCGACACCGACTGAGGCTCTCCACGTATGTTGCACCACCTGCACTCTCTCCCTCGCGCGTAAATCACCGGTTCCTGAACATTGCCAAAGACAACCGGGTCGACTTAGTGTGACAGGCAACCGGAGCCTGCTTATGGTCACCCTCCGATCAGGATATAAGCGACCGAGGTGAGGTGGGGGGCAACAGTTCCAGACATCATCACGTCACAGAACCATGCAGCTGGTGAGTGTACCAGCACACGGGGCACAATGCAGGGCAGAAGGAAAGGTCTGGGAATGTCCTACCACGTCCAGGTAAAGGGTTTCCATTGCATAGATGCGCACATTTATTGCTTATGTTGTACATCATTGATGAATATATTATATTATGTTATATTATATTGTACTGTATTATATATGTATATACACATATATATATATATATATATATATATATATATATATATATATATATATATATATATATATATATATATATATATATATATATATATATATATATATATATATATATATATATATATATATATATATATATATATATATCTATATATATATATATTCATCCTGGTATAGTCCTAGGTTGCAGATTAATGCTTGCAAACGAATTACAAGAGCAGTAAATTTTGTTAAAACTTTCATACGACAGCCTTGTTAGGGAATTGCGAATGGATGAGGGATGAATCTGGGAGCCCTCTGATTATCACGTAAGTCACGATTTATGAGTCTGGGAGCCCTCTGATCATCATGTGAGTCGCGATTTATGAGTCTCGGAGCCCTCTGATTATCACGTGAGTCACGATTTATGAGTTTGGGAGCCCTTTGACTATCACGCGTCTGCAAGCCCTCTGACTATCACATGCTTGCCAACATGCAAAACCAAGTCGCATTCATTCCTAGTTCTCCCGGAGACCTGTTCCACCAAGGAGGCCGCCAAATCAAGCAATGGCTTTCCCACGTATTCACCAATAAAAACGGCGTTATTAGCAGAGTTGCCCGGCCCCGTCGCCAGCATGGCAGCCCGTCCAATGGTAGTACCGTTGGCAACATTGACTATTTATCCTGTGAGCAATGCATGTGTACCGACTCGTTAGGACGTTAGCTACGCCGCGGAAAATAGCGCCATTTTCATATTTCAGCTTTCTCTCCTGTCGCTGGTGGCGGTGGCCTCGGCGGCACCACAGTTCTTCAACGGACCCGACCCGCAGTATGTCCAGCAGCCAGAGATCCGCATCCTCAATCAGAGGTTCGAGCAGGACCAGGCTGGCAACTACGAGTACGGCTACGAGCAGAGCAACGGGCAAAGGGTGAGTGATATCGGCCGCGACTACGATTAATCTCAATTGCCGCGAGTACAAATTTGCTCCCAGGGCGACCAGGTCCGGCAGCGAAGTGAAGCGAGCAGATATGGAAGGGTGGTAATAATGGTGATACAAGAATGGCATTAAGTGTAATAAATAAACAGGGAGAAATCGTAAGTCGGACAATGGTTTGAAAAACAAATAATTGCTGTTGCCCAGCGACACTGTTGGAAACCGAAGAATTAAACTCATAAACATCGGCGGCTGCCGATCAGTTTTTGCTGGACTTCAGTCACCTTTGTGAGCCAGGCATAACTCTCAGATTGACAGACATGACTATTCATATGGCTATTGTGAGAACATTTCCAGGACAAACGTACATAAAATTATCACAAAACATATTCCATAGATGCCAACCACTTTGTAAATCCAGATGCTATACTCTCGACATGTTTAAAGCGCTAAAGCAATACAATATTGGCACCACAAGTTGCGACTAGGAGATCCAGATATCGGTTAATTTAGTTGATTGTCTTATCTGGGAACTGGGATTAGGAATACCAATACATTAATTAGATTAATACCCGATAGATTTTGATCAAGGGCGGCGGAACCTTTTTGGTCAAGGGATTCTCCTAGCCAAGGAGAAGTGCCACATCTTCTAAAGCTCCATCACGTAGGCTACTTAAAACAAGTTCTAACTTTGCAGTCATGATGTATGTGTGTGTACGTTAATTGTCAAGAAATGCTTTGTGGTTCCGCATAGCTTCCCCCGTCGGGCAGGCCGGCAAATCCACCTTGGCCGGGCCGAAGGAGGGGCTGTTAAACGTCTCCCTCACAAACTTCCGATCTACGTAAGCTAGGATAAAATGCGAAAGACCATTATAAACCTGTTATAATTAGAGAGCAAGCATAAGGTATATTCACATTTTGACTGATAATGCGGTCGCCAGAGGTCATACGAAGTAAAGATACGGACCTTGATATAAATCGTTTGGATGATGACGATGTTTCGGGGTTTTCGATGCGAGGTTTCTGGGCCTGACGCGATTTTTCTGGACCCCTTTGAACTTTGCGAAGCCTGGGTTGCTTATTGGGGTTCTGGCATGATTTTGTGGAGTTCTGGCTCGACTTCGGGCATTGGTGCAATATATATTGATCCCGGCGGTATTTTTTTTCGCGGACCCGGTACGTATTTTTCGGAGCTCTACGCAAGATGTGGGACTCTGACAGAAATGTTGAGCCCCGGTGCATTTTTTGTAGCTCACGTACGATTGTTTTTATCTTCAGGGCACAGGCACGTTGGGGGATAACCTATTTTGGGGAAATGGGCTTTGGCGTGATTTGAGGAGCCCTGGAGTGATTTCTTCTTCAGCTTCCGATGCGATTTTAGGAGAGCAGCACGATTTCCTTCTTTTTTGGGGGTGGCGAAGGAGAATGGGCAGCGTAATCGCTCGGAGTCTCGTACATTTCTTTCAGCGTCCCGGCGCGATTCTTTCTGAGCCCACCACCTCTCAGGAGGAGACATTTTCCATTTCCCCTTTCGGTACGCCACTGTTTGTTCCAGTTGATTTAAGCTTAGTTGAGCGCCGTAGTCATGTGAAGCTGTTGGTACTCCGTCTCTACCACAGGCAGTGGCGGATCCAGGAAGTGGCGGATCCAGGCAGTGGCGGATCCAGGCAGTGGCGGATCCAGGGCTCCATAACGAAATCCTGCATATATGGCTACGTTAATCCATGGGTCAAAATTGTGCTATAGAACTGAAATTATCCCATCGGGTATTGAGTTCACGGTGAAGGCAACAACCTTCCGCTTAGCGCTTATTCTATAAAGATTTGCCAACAAGGATTGGAAGTAAAGTAATTTTTTAACGTTGAAGTACAAAATTATAACTCGAGTTGCGCCCATGAACACTGGGAATCTCAGTACCTTTGGAGTTACAGGTATCAGCATAACTTTTACCTTTAACTGAAAATGTCAGGCCCTAGAGCACAGGCAGCCTGAATCTTATACTAGTTCATTAATAAAATAATTCCTCTTCGAGTACTTATGCATCGAAATCGGTGAGCTTCTCTTAGTTTCCACCAGGGGGTCAGCCTCACCATGCTCGCGCCATGGGGG
Source organism: Ashinkailepas kermadecensis (assembly GCA_034440615.1). Classification (NCBI taxonomy): domain Eukaryota; kingdom Metazoa; phylum Arthropoda; class Thecostraca; family Neolepadidae; genus Ashinkailepas; species Ashinkailepas kermadecensis. Next base: position 261,198 of record JAOTOM010005004.1, read on the forward strand.
GCTCCGAGCCCCAGATTCCCATAAGTTCCACCGCCAGTGATTTTGATTAAACCAGATTGGCTTCAAGGACTTTCTAACTACAACAAATATGTCTTTAAATTCGCGGACAAGCTATCAGAAATTTCGAAGTAAATTGTGAATCTATCTTTCATATGTTATGATAATATTTATTTTTTGATGTCTGGAATTACTCCGTTCAGACCAATAATGGCTTATTGTATGACGAGCAGGACCTTGTCTGACTTCGACGAACCAAATTGCCGCTAGAAGTGCGACCATTACAGATCAATGTGCAATGTGATAATGCTTTTCATTCATGACAGGCCATAGCAGGGAAACATGCCGCATGCATTGACGTTTGGTGGTATTCGCAGGTGGAAGAGGCTGGCCAGGTTCGGCCGGGATCCCAGCCCGAGACAGGCGCCATCACGCAGCGGGGAAGCTATGAGTTCGTTGCCGACGACGGCAACACCTACCAGATCAGCTACGTGGCCGACGAGTACGGCTTCCAGCCGCAGGGTGCCCACCTGCCGGTGGCGCCGGCCCAGATTCCCGAGTACGAGCAGCTGCGGCGCGACTACCCTCAGCTGTTCTGGGCCGATAACCTTCCTGCTGATACCATCCTGAACGGCCAGCAGTTCAACAGCGGACAGTTCATTAACTAACACAGCCAGCAGTTCATTAGGTGAATGGTATGGTCAGCAGGTGCCACATGCCGCGTCAAGAAATATGCCGCAAGGAGCAAGTCGAGCTGTTCTGTAGCTATGCTAGTCTGCCATATGTGCACATACTGTGTTACTTTTGTTATCTAATCTTGCGTGACTTATGTTTTTCAGTGACAATGTGAAGGTAACAGCTTCAAATATATATATGAACCATTTTCGAGTCATACCAGTCTTCGCTTGCAGTTCAAAAATAATATCCAACCCAGAACGCTCAGCACACGAATCGGTTCGTCGCGGTCAAAGTCGGGTAGTAGCAACTCTGGGATCTACAAGGTGCGAAGTGCTGGGAAAGAAAGCGTGGTAGCCACAGCATATTGATTCGACCTCAGCGTACACACGTGCTTGTGCAAAACGGCAAACGCTCGACAAAACGGGAAACACCTGACAAAACGGGAAACACTTCACAACTTGAGTCGCAATGAATACCGGCAAGCAGTAGCCCTGACTCGCTAGGCATGTCGTGTCCTCATTTCCGCTCAGTAAGTATGGTTATAACCCTAAATTATATAATTCCAATGCATACCAGATATCTTATCATATAAAATGGCCTGTGGTTCAGATTGAGCGAGTGAGCGAGCGAAGCGAGTGAGCGAGCGAAGCGAGGAAACGAACGCAGTCTTAGAACAAGATTAATACAGCCTCGATGGTGCCTGTTTTGCTTGCATGGGCTTCGAGTATCTATCCTGATTCAAAGCAAGAGCACACACGGGACTTTCGCAAACGGGTACACATTTTTAGGAGCCTCCTAATAGACTTGGTTAATTTTTTTGTATAGCAATATAGCCCCTTTGACTACTAATGGGCACCCTCGTCGATCCAGGGACCCTTCATAGCGGTTTGGAACCATCTGCAAAATCCCTGAGCCCTCTCTGGTGGTTAGGTTCCCTCTCCGTTCGCTCAGAGGCCTTTCCAATGACTCAGGGACGATCTTCCCCGGCCGGAACTCTCACTTATCCCGGAGCCCTTCCACAGAACCGGGGACCCATCCAGTTCAGGTACTTCCTATCGGTTTGGGCCCTCTGTCGACCCAAGAGCCCTTCATGGGGGTTCGGGTCCCTCTCCAATGTCCCTGGGTCCCCTCTGGTGGTCAGGAACCCCTTTCGTCGGTTCAGGGGTCCTCTCCGTTGGTTCAGGGGCTTCTCCGTCACCTCAGGACCCCTCTTCGCTGTCTCGGGGACCATTTTATCTGGCCGAGGCGTTCTCAGTCAGCTCGAGGGCATTCCACAGACCTGGAGTCCCTCCATAGGCTTGGCAATCCCTCACGTTGGCCTGGCATAGGCCCTCAGCGTCTCACCATATGCTCTCTACATCGACTCAGGAACCCTCTTCATCACCCTTGCACCCTCTACACCAACCAGGGCCCTTTGCGTGTGTATTTCGGGACTGCAATGTGATTTTTTATTGGTGGGATGGGGTTCCGACGATAATGTTTTTCTTTCTTCTTTTTTGTATAATGTCGACCCCTGTTTCGTATGCAGCACCCTATCCTATTTGGCTACACGCACTATTACAGGCTCGATTGATATTGGGCTTTCCTATCGCCAGTTATTCAAAAGTTAGGACAGCCAGCTTAGGAATGCCTCAGGATGCCAATACATATGTCATTTGTCTGCTGTTAACTACAACTGGTTGCTTCAATATTTTTTTTCTTTTTGTTTGCAGATAGGCCACCACCAGTCATTAATAGAAGTAGCCCCAGGAGCGCCTCAGCTAGGTAGCAAGCTAGTAACACCAAGGAACTCCTGGGGCCACAAGGTGAAATGTGTTATGAGGAGGAAAAGGGAGAAGTTTGATCCATGTACATACACATGCATAAGCACACAAACCTGCATATGGACACATATGAAACATGTACACCTACACATACTTCACATTCATAGACACATGCACTCACATATCTATACAAATATACATACATACACATATACTAACATGCACATACATAAACATACACACATATGCATCCATACACATTTATGTACATACACATGCAAACATTTTGTAGTGTGCAAATGATCAAAGTCATTTTTGCTCACCAGTTAATTTGTGATATATAAGCTAATGAAATAAGCTCTGATAACATTTTTATATCTTCTTTCTTAATAGGCACATGATTACAGGAAGGAAATTTTGTACCAATGATACTATTCCAAGTTCTTGGTGCTATAAATGGTATGGAATGAAGTCCATATGATTTAGATGAAAAAGGTACATGGAAATTAATGAGCATTGGAACATATTCATTATAGTGATTTGCAATGTTTGATTGAAAAATATGTGCAGTATTAATATGCTCTGTTCCTGCACAATATGAGGGAACTTCAGAATGTTATATTTGACAAACAATTCATTTGTAGGGTAGGCATAGTGCTTATTATCTATGATTCTTAAAGCCATTTTTTTGTATTTTAACAATTCTGTGTAATCGTGTTGGAAAATTGTTTCCCCATATTAATACACAATAATTTAAATAGGGAAGAATCAAAGTATTATACAAGTATTTCAATTCACGACTCGTGATAAAGTATTTTGCTCTTCCAATTATTCTTAGATTTCTGCTAGTTTTTGCAGCAACATATGCTATGTGATACTTCCATGTTAATTTGTCACCCACTATTACACCAAGATATTTGATTTGCTGTTTCCTGTGAACCTTTTGAGAATGTATGGCTATGTTTAAGTCAGCACTAGGCATACTGGAATAAATTTGGTAATTTGTTTTTTTGACATTCAGTGATAATCTATTAGCTCGAAACCATTCAGTTATTCCTGTAACAATGGCATTTACTTTAATTTGTAGTTCCTTTATATTTGTAGCTTTTATCATGACCGCAGCATCATCAGCAAATAAGTAGAATGTTCCATCTAAATAATTACCCACATCATTAACGTATATAAGGGAGAGTAGTGGACCAAGTATGGAGCCCTGTGGAACTCGCATTGTAATGCACTCTGCATCAGAGATTATATCATTGATTTTTGTTTGCTGATAACGATCTTTTAAATATGAATGTAATATGAGTAGAGTTCCTGAGATTCCAATATGTTGGATTTTTTTAGTAGAATGTCCATGCTCACAGTATCAAATACTTTTTCAAGTCAATATAGAGCCCACAAGTAACTTCTTTCTTTTCCAATGATTTTGTAATTTCATCATAAATGTGAGCAATTGGCATGTAGGTGCTATGCTTTTTTCTAAATCCAAATTAGAGTACTGAGTATATTATTCAGTTCCAGATAAGATATGAGATAGGAATATACCATCTTTTCAAGGATTTTTGAAAACACTGGTAGCATAGAAATTGGCCTATAATTTGTGAATAATATAATTATGAGTAATATAATTTGTTCAGTTCTCCTGCCTTAACTATGGGGATAATTATGGCTTGTTTTAGTTGTTTAGGAAAAACTCCACTTCTCAGGCAGAGGTTAAAGAAGTGGGTGATTTGCTTCAGGATAATTTTGTAAGTCAGTAAGAGAGTTTTTGTACTAATGCCATCAGCCCCTCCTCCAACAGAGTTCAGTGACTTTATAATTGTTTCAACTTGGATTTCATTAGTGTACATAAAGTCATAAAGTATTAAGGCTTAATAAGAGCCACAGGGGCCCATCTGGGTTAAGCCTATCTAGAAAAGGTACTAGAAATGTACATACTCTCACCCCAATCAATCCCTTATCCCAAGTTCCTAGGAAGCTATATATCCGAGCCTATCTAGCACCACTCACTTGCTACCGCATAACACCCTCAACAATCACAAGCTCCTCCCATCATACCCATCGTGCCACCATAGACAATCTCATCAGCATCACATCCCGAAGGAAGGTGCCGAATCCACTGCTAGGCACACCCCACACAATTTCATAAAGCGTTCAGACTTAATAAGAGACTCACTTGCTATTGCATAATACACTCAACAATTACAAACTCCTCCCATCATACCCATTGTGCTACCATAGACAATCTCATCAGTATCACATCCCGAAGGAAGGTGCTGAATCCACTGCTAGGTACACCCTATATCTTTTTTTTACTATATAAAGGAAGAGTTTTGTTTGGATCTCTCTCCTGATTGGTCGACACACTGACACTTCGACCAATCAGCGTCGAGTATTTCTGTGACGTCACAACAATATCCGATATCCGCGATGACTCATATCAATACTACCTCAGTCGCCGTGTGACAGTGGTGGCGAGTGCATGTGTCCGTCCGCGAAGTGATGCGACAATGTTAAAACGACAGAAACCAATGCCTAAGGATGATACACCATCTGCGAAACGTAACAGGGCTCATCGCGAACGCGAGACTGCTGAGCAACGAGAACAGCGTTTGACTAAGAGACGAGAGAGGCAGGCTATATTGCGTAAAAAATAAACACCACAGCAACACAATTGTCGCCTTGCTGTTGCCCGTGCACGTCATGCGGCCAAACCTGATGATGTACAATACACGTTTACCAGTTTACATGAATTCGTTTTACAACCCGGGCGAAGCCGGGTACGGGCCACTAGTAAAGTTATAAAGCGTTTAGACTTAATAAGAGACTCACTTGCTATTGAGAGAGTACAAAAGAGGGCAACGAAAATGGTGAATGGCATAGGCAACCTGGCATATGAGGAAAGATTGAAGAAACTGAATATGTTTTCACTTAGATATAGAAGGCTGAGAGGAGATCTCATCGAGGTCTTTAAATTTGTTCATGGTCAGGAACAGGGTTATCTCAGGGAACTGTTTGAATTTAACAGAAATGATGCAATTAGGGGTCATCAATTCAAAATTAAAGTTAATCACAGCAGTACAAGGTTAAGACAGTCTTTCTTCACCAACAGGGTAGTAGAACACTGGAACCAGCTGCCAGAAACTATTGTCAGTAGCAACACATTGAACGTCTATAAAAACAGCATAGACAATCATTATAAGAATAGGGGGCTTGTTTTTCTGTATTCCAGGGAGAGTTGATTGGCGCATTTGGTGGAAAACTGGTTCAGTGTACAGAGTGCAACCAAGAAGGGCCCTTGTGGCTCATAGTTGCACTGATCTTTTATGTCCTTATGTCTTTATGTCTTTATGATTAACTTTAATTTTGAATTGATGACCTCTAATTGCATCATTTCTGTTAAATTCAAACATTTCCCTGAGATATCCCTGTTCCTGACCATGAACAAATTTAAAAAACCTCGATGAGATCTCCTCTCAGCCTTCTATATCTAAGTGAAAACATATTCAATTTCTTCAATCTTTCCTCATATGCCAGGTTGCCTATACCATTAACCATTTGTGTTGCCCTCTTTTGTACTCTTTCTAAAAGCCAACAATCTTTCTCATAACTAGGGGACCAAGCTTGGACACAGTATTCCAAATGTGGCCTGACATATGCACAGTAAAGCTTCCTGATGACCTCCTCACTTTTGTATGACACATTCCTCTGTATTGCCCCAAGCATTCTTAGTGGCTTCTTCCTGGCTTCTTTGGTCTGTTCTGATGCCCCCAATTTTGTGTTCAAAATAACACCTAAGTCCTTCTCCTGCTGAGTCACAGATAGAACTTGGCCACCCATCAAGTATGGAGCCTTCATATGCTGCCTACCTACATGCATGACTTTGCACTTATCAAAATTATACTTCATTTGCCATTTTTCGGACCACTTCACTGGCTCATCTAAGTCTTTCTGCAGCAAAACCTGCTCATTGTGCCCTGTTATTGCCCTAAAGATCTTCAAATCATCCGCAAATTTCAAAACCTTACTGCTTAGGCCACATTCAATGCTATTCACATATATAATGAACAATAGTGGCCCCAGTACCGACCCCTAGGGGACTCCACTAAGAACATTTTGCCATGATGACTTTGTACCATTTAGCATCACTCTCTGCTGTCTATCTGAAAGCCACAACTCTATCCATTTTAGGATGCCATGTCATGTCAACATGTCTTGCTCCCAAATAGCATAGTCATGCCCTGCAATGTATTCAATTGGATCTTTGTTAGAAGCAGTAGTCTTCTTTTCTAATTTGCTGCCAATGGTTGAAAAGAAATTGTTGAAGGCATTAGGAATTTGTTCTGTTTGATATTCATTATCTTCTTCATCTAACATGGATTCTGGGATTTTTTGTTTTGTTTTGTGTTTATTTAGCAGCTCATGTAATATTTGCCAAGTTTTCTTTCCATTTGATTTACTACAGTGAAGGGCATTTGAATAGTGTAGCTTCTTTGCTTCTCTGATTATCTTGATGAGGATGTTACTGAATTGTTAGTATTGAACTTCATTGTGTGGATTTTGATTTTTAATACACTTCTTATATAGTCTGCTTTTTCTATTTATGGAACATAATATGCCAGAGCTAATCCAGGCTTTCATGGGGGATATCAATATCCCCCATGATCAATCGAGCCTGTAATAGTGCGTGTAGCCAAATAGGATAGGGTGCTGCATACGAAACAGGGGTCGACATTAATGGAAATCAATGGAAAGGCCCCTGAGCGAACGGAGAGGGAACCTCACCACCAGAGAGGGCTCAGGAATTTTGCAGATGGTTCCAAACCGTTATGAAGGGTCCCTGGATCGATGAGGGTGCCCATTAGTAGTCAAAGGGGCTATATGACTGTAAAAAAATTAACCAAGTCTATCAGGAGGCTGTTAAAAATATGTACCCCTTTGCGAAAGTCCCGTGTGTGCTCTCGCTTTGAATCAGGATAGATACTCGAAGCCCATGCAAGCAAACAGGCACCATCGAGGCTGGATTAATCTCGTTCAAAGACTGCGTTCGTTTCCTCAATGGAACTCGCTCACTCGCTCAATCTGAACCACGGGCCATTTTATATGATAAGATATCTGGCATGCATTGGCATTATATGATTTAGAGTTATAACCATACTTACTGGGGGGCATTCATAATGTCCACAGTGGACATTATGAACTTGTGGACGTTGTGAGCTTGTGGTACTTACGACCTGTGGACACTGTGAGCTGTGGACGTTATGACCTGTGGACATTGCGAGCTGTGGACATTATGACCTGTGGACATTATGAGCTGTGGACATTGTGAGCTGTGGAAGTTATGAACATGTGGACATTGTGACCTGTGGACACTATGAGCTGTGGACATTATGAATTTGTGGACACTGCGAGCTGTGGACATTACGAGCTGTGGACATTCTGATATGTCACCTACTTACTGAGCGGAAATGAGAACACGACATTCCTAGCGAGTCAGGACTACTGCTTGCCGGTATTCATTGCGACTCAAGTTGTGAGGTGTTTCCCGTTTTGTCAGGTGTTTCTGTTTTGTCGTGAGTTTCCCGTTTTTTTAATCTCAAATGTTTCCCGTTTTGTCGAGCGTTTGCCGTTTTGCACAAGCGCGTGGGTACGCTGAGGTCGAATCAATATGCTGTGGCTACCATGCTTTCTTTCCCAGCACTTCGCTTCTTGTAGATCCCGCGACGGACTGATTCGTGTGCTGAGCGTTCTGGGTTGGAGATTATTTTTGAACTGCAAGCGAAGACTGGTATGACTCGAAAATGGTTCATATATATATTTGAAGCTGTTACCTTCACATTGTGACTGAAAAACATAAGTCACGCAAGATTAGACAACAAAAGTAACACAGTATGTGCACATATGGCAGACTAGCATAGCTACAGAACAGTTCGACATGTTCCTTGCGGCATATTTCTTGACGCGGCGTGTGGCACCTGCTGACCATACCATTCACCTAATGAACTGCTGGCTGTGTTAGTTAATGAACTGTCCGCTGTTGAACTGCTGGCCGTTCAGGATGGTATCAGCAGGAAGGTTATCGGCCCAGAACAGCTGAGGGTAGTCGCGCCGCAGCTGCTCGTACTCGGGAATCTGGGCCGGCGCCACCGGCAGGTGGGCACCCTGCGGCTGGAAGCCGTACTCGTCGGCCACGTAGCTGATCTGGTAGGTGTTGCCGTCGTCGGCAACGAATTCATAGCTTCCCCGCTGCGTGATGGCGCCTGTCTCGGGCTGGGATCCAGGCCGAACCTGGCCAGCCTCTTCCACCTACGAATACCACCAAACGTCAATGCATGCGGCATATTTCCCTGCTATGGCCTGTTATGAATGCAAAGCATTATAACATTGCACATTGATCTGTAATGGTCGCACTTCTAGCGGCAATTTGGCTCGTCGAAGTCAGACAAGGTCCTGCTCGTCATACAATAAGCCATTATTGGTCTGAACGGAGTAATTCCAGACATCAAGAAATAAATATCATCATAACATATGAAAGATAGATTCACAATTTACTTCGAAATTTCTGATAGCCTGTCCGCGAATTTAAAGACATATTTGTTATTAGTTAGAAAGTCGTTGAAGCCAATCTGGTTTAATCAAAATCGCTGGCGGTGGAACTTATGGGAATCTGGGGCTCGGAGCCCCCCATGGCGCGAGCATGGTGAAGCTGACCCCCTGGTGGAAACTAAGAGAAGCTCACCGATTTCGATGCATAAGTACTCGAAGAGGAATTATTTTATTAATGAACTAGTATAAGATTCAGGCTGCCTGTGCTCTAGGGCCTGACATTTTCAGTTAAAGGTAAAAGTTATGCTGATACCTGTAACTCCAAAGGTACTGAGATTGCCAGTGTTCCTGGGCGCAACTCGAGTTATAATTTTGTACTTCAACGTTAAAAAATACTTTACTTCCAATTCTTGTTGGCAAATCTTTATAGAATAAGCGCTAAGCGGAAGCTAGTTGCCTTTACCGTGAACTCAATACCCGATGGGATAATTTCAGTTCTATAGCACAATTTTGACCCATGGATTAACGTAGCCATATATGCAGGATTTCGTTATGGAGCCCTGGATCCACCACTGCCTGGATCCGCCACTGCCTGGATCCGCCACTGCCTGTGGTAGAGACGGAGTACCAACAGCTTCACATGACACTGGCGATCAACTAAGCTTAAATAAACTGGAACAAACAGTGGCGTACCGAAGGGGGAAATGGAAAATGTCTCCTCCTGAGAGGTGGTGAGCTCAGAAAGAATCGCGCCGGGACGCTGAAGGAAATGTATGAGGCTCCGAGCCATTAGGCTGCCCATTCTCCTTCCCCACCCCCAAAAAAGAAGGAAATCGTGCTGCTCTCCTAAAATCGCATCGGAAGCTGAAGAAGAAATCACTGAAGAGAAAAAGAATCGTACGTGAGCTACAATAAATGCACCGGGACTCAACATTTCTGTCAGAGTCCCACATCTTGCGTAGAGCTCCGAAAAATACGTACCGGGTCCGCGAAAAAAAATACCGCCGGGATCAATATATATTGCACCAAGGCCCGAAGTCGAGCCAGAACTTCACAAAATCATGCCAGAACCCCAATAAGCAACCCAGGCTTCGCAAAGTTCAAAGGGGTCCCGAAAAATCGCGTCAGGCCCAGAAACCTCGCATCGAAAACCCCGAAACATCGTCATCATCCCAACGATTTATATCAAGGTCCGTATCTTTACTTCGTATGACCTCTGGCGACCGCATTATCAGTCAAAATGTAAATATACGTTATGCTGGCTCTCTAATTATAACAGGTTTATAATGGTCTTTCGCATTTTATCCTAGCTTACGTAGATCGGAAGTTTGTGAGGGAGACTTTTAACAGCCCCTCCTCCTTCGGCCCGGCCAAGGTGGATTTGCCGGCCTGCCCGACGGGGGAAGCTATGCGGAACCACAAAGCATTTCTTGACAATTAATGTATACACACATACATCATGACTGCAAAGCTAGACCTTGTTTTAAGTAGCCTACGTGATGGAGCTTTATAAGATGTGGCACTTCTCCTTGGCTAGGAGAATCCCTTAACCAAAAAGGTTCCGCCGCCCTTGATCAAAATCTATCGGGTATTAATCGAATTAATGTATTGGTATCCCTAATCCCAGTTCCCAGATAAGACAATCAACTAAATTAACCGATATCTGGATCTCCTAGTCGCAGCTTGTGGTGCCGTGTTAGCGCTTTAAACATGTCGAGAGAATAGCATCTGGATTTACAAAGTGGTTGACATCTATGGAATATGTTTTGTGATAATTTTATGTACGTTTGTCCCGGAAATGTTCTCACAATAGCCATATGACTAGTCATCTCTGTCAATCTGAGAGTTATGCCTGGCTCACAAAGGTGACTGAAGTCCAGCAAAAACTGATCGGCAGCCGCCGATGTTTATGCGTTTAATTCTTCTGTTTCCAACAGTGTCGCTGGGAAACAGCAATGATTTGTTTTTCAAACCATTGTCCGACTTACGATTTCTCCCTGTTTATTTATTTGTTTATTGTTTATTGTCCACAATCTCCAACAGCATATTGTGCCCTTTACAGGAGAAGTCAATAGCTAAAAAAACGTAAACAGAACAGGTGAACAGTGAACAGAACATTTATTACACTTAATGCCATTCTTGTATCACCATTATTACCACCCTTCCATATCTGCTCGCTTCACTTCGCTGCCGGACCTGGTCGCCCTGGGAGCAAATTTGTACTCGCGGCAATTGAGATTAATCGTAGTCGCGGCCGATATCACTCACCCTTTGCCCGTTGCTCTGCTCGTAGCCGTACTCGTAGTTGCCAGCCTGGTCCTGCTCGAACCTCTGATTGAGGATGCGGATCTCTGGCTGCTGGACATACTGCGGGTCGGGTCCGTTGAAGAACTGTGGTGCCGCCGAGGCCATCGCCACCAGCGACAGGAGAGAAAGCTGAAATATGAAAATGGCGCTATTTTCCGCGGCGTAGCTAACGTCCTAACGAGTTGGTAGACATGCATTGCTCACAGGATAAATAGTTAATGTTGCCAACGGTACTACCATTGGACGGGCTGCCATGCTGGCGACGGGGCCGGGCAGCTCTGCTAATAACGCCGTTTATATTGGTGAATACGTGGGAAAGCCATTGCTTGCTTTGGCGGCCTCCTTGGTGGAACAGGTCTCCGGGAGAACTAGGAATGAATGCGACTTGGTTTTGCATGTTGGCAAACATGTGATAGTCAGAGGGCTTGCAGACGCGTGATAGTCAAAGGGCTCCCAAACTCATAAATCGTGACTCACGTGATAATCAGAGGGCCCCGAAACTCATAAATCGCGAATCACATAATGATCAGAGGGCTCCAGACTCATAAATCGTGACTTACGTGATAATCAGAGGGCTCCCAGACTCATCCCTCATCCATTCGCCATTTCCCTAACAAGGCTGTCGTATGAAAGTTCTAACAAAATTTACTGCTTTTGTAATTCGTTTGCAAGCATTAATCTGCAACCTAGGGCTATACCAGGATGAATATAGATATATATATATAATACAATACAATATAATATAACATAATATAGTATATTCATCAATGATGTACAACATAAGCAATAAATGTACGCATCTATGCAATGGAAACCCTTTACCTGGACGTCGTAGGACATTCCCAGACCTTTCCTCCTGCCCTGCATTGTGCCCCGTGTGCTGGTACACTCACCAGCTGCATGGTTCTGTGACGTGATGATGTCTGGAACTGATGCCCCCCACCTCACCTCGGTCGCTTATATCCTGATCGGAGGGTGGCCATAAGCAGGCTCCGGTTGCCTGTCACACTAAGTCGACCCGGTTGTCTTTGGCAATGTTCAGGAACCGGTGATTTACGCGCAAGGGAGAGAGTGCAGGTGGTGCAACATACGTGGAGAGTCTGAGTCGGTGTCGGAAGTTTGGCAGCCGCGCGGGTGTTGCCGTCCGATTTCACTGTTTGACGCGGTATGAGATGTCACGTCGGGAAACTTTTGTGTGCCAGTTACAATTTATGGCATGCGATTTCATAGGAAGGTATGTTATCGATTAATAATTTGACGCCATGCAACTTAATTCCACCGTCACAGCACCAGCCAGTCTCCTGGTTGTCTGGGAGGCCAGCCAGCACCAGCCAGTCTCCTGGTTGTCTGGGAGACAAGCCAGCACCAGCCAGTCTCCTGGTTATCTGGGAGACCAGCCAGCACCAGCCAGTCTCCTGGTTGTCTGGGAGACCAGCCAGCACCAGCCAGTCTCCCGGTTGTCTGGGAGACCAGCCAGCACCAGCCAGTCTCCTGGTTGTCTGGGAGACGATCGGAGCAGTTGGGAGGCCACGCAGCGATGAGAGGCCAGCAGTCTCGACGCACCGGAGGATCCAGGGGGAAAAGGGACCATGCCTCCCCCAGGCTCTAAATGTACCAGTTACCTTCCCCGAAACACTCCACAATGGAGTCTAAAACAGTTTGTCGATAATTTAGCACTATACGCCCCTGACGCAGTCCAAAGGCACAGTCCGCCCCCTCCCCTCGGTCGTCAGTTGAGATCGCTGGAACACAATGTGTGCCTAGGTCATCGGTTGAGACCTCTCGGACCAAGGTGTTTTCCAATTCTACCACTCCCCCGGTCACGGGTTAAATGTCCCCACCTGCAAACTTTCATTCAAATATCTGTTAGTTGGCGAGTTAGAAATGGGCTAAATTCCCTTCCCGGATTCCGTGCTATTTTAGAGGCCTCCCGACGCGCATGTTGATGGACAAATATTGACATTTTTAAAAGCTTTCACGTGATCAATGCGATGCTTTTCGACAAAGAAAAACCATAAGGCCATGATAGACCAGGCGTGAGTGACGTCAGAATGACGTCATAGTTATCGATTTCATAAAGCAACAAAAACTCATCGGTGCACACAAATTCACACATAAAGCCAATGAATGAAGATATGTGATGTCTGTGAACGGGAAGCGAGGGACAACTGCTTGCTCATTTGCATGCTATGTGGTTGTTTTGCTGAAATATTTTACTTGAAAATATCGATATGCCCAAATAAAAAATGCAAATTTTGAAATGTGTTTTCCATATATTCACACACATACTCAAAATGCATGACACAAAATTAAACGAACAGTCCCGAAATGACCATGGTGGATACCTGGACCACTTTTTAAGCAATTATCCATCACAAAATGATCGAGTTATGGCTCGAAATGTACCGCAGCGCATTCGACGCGGTCGCCGCAGCCACGGGACAGTCTTGATGCGCACTTATAGCACAATGCATTTTGTTCTCTGAGACTTCACGTCAAGGTGCTATCGATTTCTGTTTGATTTGTTTAATTCGGTCAGCCATTCTTGAGATAAGCAATTGGCACGACATCCCCCCCCCCCCCCACAGTAAATGGTGCGACGCTGAGCAAGGGCGTCGCCACCGGGGGTGGGGGGGGCAGGGGGGCGGGCAGTCGCCCCCTGCCGTCAAACAGGGGGGGGCGCCCCCCCCTGAAATTTGAGGAGGCCCCTATCCGGAAATGCACAGGAAAAAAGTGAGCAATGAGGCCGACGAGACACGAGAGGAGGCCTCCAAGACGTGAGAGGAGGCCCCTAATTTGAAGGAGTCACCTAGGAGAGGATAGGAGGCCCCAGAAATCACGAGAGTGCCAACAATTGGCACGGAGGCCCCCAGGAATGCAAAGGATGCCCCCAGGATTGCAAAGGAGGCCCCAGGATTGCAAAGGAGGCCTCCAGGATTACAAAGGAGGCCCCCTGGATTGAAAAGGAGGCCCCCAGGATTGCAAAAGAGGCCTCCATGATTACAAAGGAGGCCCCTGGATTGAAAATGAGGCCCCCAGGATTGCAAAGGAGGCCCCCAGGATTGCAAAGGAGGCCCCCAGGTTTGTAAAGGAGGACTCCAGGATTGCAAAGGAGACCCCCAGGAATGCAAAAGAGGCCCTCATGATTGCAAAGGAGGCCTCCAGGATTACAAAGGAGGCCTCCAAGATTGCAAAGGAGGCCCCCAGGATTGCAAAGGAGGCCTCCAGGATTACAAAGGAGGCCCCCAGGATTGAAAAGGAGGCCCCCAGGATTGCAAAGGAGGCCTCCAGGATTACAAAGGAGGCCCACAGGATTGCAAAGGAGGCCCCCAGGATTGCAAAGGAGGCCTCCATGATTACAAAGGAGGCCCCCAGGAATGCAAAGGAGGCCCTCACGATTGCAAAGGAGGCCTCCAGGATTACAAAGGAGGCCCCCAGGATTGCAAAGGAGGCCCCATGATTGCAAAGAAGGACTCCAGGATTACAAAGGAGGCCCCAGGATTGAAAATGAGGCCCCCAGGATTGAAAATGAGGCCCCAGGATTGCAAAAGAGGCTTCCAGGATTGCAAAGGAGGCCACCAGGATTTCAAAGGATGACTCCAGGATTGCAAAGGAGGCCCCCAGGATTGCAAAGGAGGCCCCCAGGTTTGCAAAGGAGGCCTCCACGATTACAAAGGAGGCCCCCTGGATTGAAAAGGAGGCCCCCAGAATTGCAAAGGAGGCCCCCAGGATTGCAAAGGAGGCCCCCGGGAATGCAAAGGAGGCCCCAGGATTGCAAAGGAGGCCCCAGGATTGCAAAGTAGGCCCCCAGGATTGCAAAGAGGCCCTCAGGATTGCAAAGGAGGCCTCCAGGATTACAAAGGAGGCCCCAGGATTACAAAGGAGGCCCCCAGGATTGAAAAGGAGGCCCCCAGGATTGCAAAGGAGGCTCCAGGATTGCAAAGGAGCCCCCCGGATTGCAAAGGATGCCCAAGGATTGCAAAGGAGGCCCCCATGATTACAAAGGAGGACTCCAGGATTGCAAAGGAGGCCCTCAGGATTGCAAAGGAGGACACCAGGATTGCAAAGGAGGCCTCAGGATTGCAAAGGAGACCCCCATGATTGCAAAGGAGGCCCCCAGGATTACAAAGGCGGCCCCCAGGATTGCAAAGGAGGCCCCAATACGGGAAGGGAGACCTCAGAAAATGAGAGAAGGCCCTAAGACGGAAGAGAAAGCCAGTGGATATGAGATGAGGTTTCGGAGACGTAAAAGCAGTCCCCGAAACGGGTAAGGTTCCACCAAGATAGAAAAGGATAATCCAGAAAAGTGGCAGGAAGCACCTAATTCGGAAGAGGACGATTAAGATTGGAAAGAGACCCTATGATGCACGAGGAAGCCCCTAAAATAGGAGAGAATGGCCATTAGATAAGAGGGATGCTCCCAGGCGAGAAAGAAGGCTTCAAGACGGGTAAGAAGGTCCCCAGGAAATGACAAGGTAACTGAGATAGGAAAGGTTGCGTGTAATTTGGAAGAGGAGCCACCTAAGAGAGAACAGGAGTCCACCAAGAAATGAGAGGCCAACCTTAAAATGGGAAAAGATAGAATCAAAACGCGGAACAGGAGGCCCCGAAGACGTGAGAGGAGGCCCCTAATTTGAAAAAGAAATCCTCAAAAAGAAAAAAGCAGGCCCCTGCCGGACTCGAGAGGAGTCCCTCGAGATGGAGTAGGAGGTCTCCAGGGCCGAATGAGGCCCCGACGACCGGAAGGAATTCCCAGGAAATGAGAGAAGGCCCTTAAAATGGGAGTGGTAGGTAGCAGGTATGGAAGGAGGCGAGGTTTCCAAAATTGAAGATCCCCTCAAGACGGGTAAGCTTTGCGAGGACAAAGGAGGAGGCCCACGAGGCGTGGCAGGAGGCCCCTAATTTGGCAGAGGATGCCCCTGGAACATGAGAGGAAGTCCCATGCCATGTTAAAGGGGCCCCAGGTTGTGGGAGGAGGTCCTCCAAAACGGGAGAGGAGGACCATTGAATATGGAGGAGGGTAGGACGGACGAGAAGACGTCCAAAACCGGTAAAGAAGCTCCAGGAAATGAGACGAGACCCCAAAGACGCGAGAGGAGGTCTATAATTTGCTAGAAGCATCTGAAATGGCAGGAGTCGTGCTGGGGTACTTGAAAATCACGACATGGGCCCAAAAAGATCCGGCCGGGGCCCCTGAAGATCTCGCTGAGCCTATGGGTACCAAAAATGCACGCCCGGATAATGAAAATCACGCTTGGGGCACGATAAGTCGTACCGTTCCCCAACAGTATCATTTAGACACAAATGAAGCCGGGGCAACGAAAAACAATCCGGACATGGATAATCACTCTTGGGCCCCAACAATGACACTAAAAGCATCCAAAACGTATTGGACACCCACAAAGTGTCGAGGTCGCTAAAACTCGCGCTAGGGATCCAAGCAAATGACGTCGGGACACAAAAGATTACATTGGACTAAAAAAGTCGCGTCGCAACCTTCGAAAATCTCACTGGGGACCAAAAAGGTCGCGCCTGGACCCCAAAGGTTGCTGCTGCCCCAAAAATCAATTATCAACCGGAATGTCACTCTGCGCCCAAAAAAATCGGGTCAAAGTCCCGGCAAAACCTGTTGGGCACTGGAAAAAAACGTGTCAGGGCACCGAAAAAAATCGCACTTGGAGACCGAAGAATCGTACCAGGACCCAAAAATATCACGTAAGGACCTATAGAAAAAATAGAACTCCTTCGGTGGCCGCAGTGACATATCAAAGGGGCAAATGGCCCCTCCCTCCTAAGAGGGATATGCTCCCAAGAATCGAGCCGAGGCCCCCAAAAGTCGCGCTGGACCACAAAAATTCGCGTCGGTCCACCAGAATTCGCGTAGGGGCTCAAAGTAAATACGTCGGGCCCCAGAAAACTCGCTCCGAGGCACGAAAATCTGTAACAGGAACCGCCAAGATCGCGTTGGGGTCACAGCTAAGTACAACGCGCCCCGCAAACTCGAACCGGTCCCACCAAATTGCGCGCTCGGACCCACAATTCGGTAGTACCAAAAATTTCGCGCTCGGACCCATCGGTAGTACCAAAAATTTGGTCTGGGCATCAAAAATTAACGTCGTTGCTGCCAACAATTGGCGTCTATGGTCCCACATAGGCACCGTGTGACCCCCAAAGTCCCATCGTTATCCGAAGAATAAAGCCGGAGCCCTCCAAAATCAGGAGGGATTGCAAAAAAGTCCGGGTCAGGACAATGGTTCTGGAGCACCGAACATGTCATCAGATGCCTTGACAAATCGCGTACGGCATCGAAAAACATACCGGAGCTCGAGGAAAATCGAGGTGAGATACAAAAACATGGCACCAGGGACTCGAAAAATCAGGGCAGGATTCGGAAGTTAAAGAAAATTCAGAAGAGATCCACAAAAATCGCGTTGAGCCCAGATAACTGGCGTTGGGTCCCGGAACCACGCGCCTGGGCGCGATAAGTCGCGCTGGGACCTATAAAAATCGCACCGAAGCCTCAAAATCGTACTGGGGCCCCACAAATGTGCGTCAGAAGCCCCAAATAAACAAAGCGGGACCCTAAGAGCACAACGGGGACCGAAAATGCGACTGGCCCTTCAAAGCGCAGTCTCGTAAAAAGCGGCAGGGTCCGAAAACATGCGTTGTAGCCATAACTATATATACCGGGAACACTAAAAAAAAAAAAAAAAAAACCGGAAGCTCTCAAGGCACACAGGGGCCATATGACAGCACAAGGGCCTGAAAAGAGCCTGGGGCCGCAAAAAGCAACATGATCTCAAAACGAAAAAAAAATATCGGGCACTAAGTAAACACATCGAGATCTTTGAAAGCGCCCCGACAACAAAAAAAAAAATATTCGGTGCGCAAAAAAAGCAACAAAACCCTAAAACGAGTAGGGGTTTCGAAAATGCGTTGGGCCTCTAACAAAAATGAATTGGAGCCTTAGGACACATCCGTAGACGAAGAAATACGAAACGGGTCCAAAGAAGTACACTCAGGCAGGGCTTGTGCAGGTGTAATTTCAGCAGTGCGAGGTGACTTATCAAGGAATACCAAAAGAATACATTTGAACAGGTTGTGGGAGCTAGGGTTGAAATCCGACGAATCGGAAACGATAGTGGTAGATTAGGCCCCTCCACAGGATAATTCAGTTGATCACTAATTATTTTATTTAAAAAGTTCCCCTTTGACAAAATAGTGGTCGAAGTCGAAAGACTTTATTCAGTAGTTGGGCCCCCTCCAAATACGTTTGCCCCCTCCCCTTGACGCAAATATGGGTGCGTCACTGGTCTCTCAATAATTTTCAGAACTTACGCCCATGGAGCAAAGCCAACGTTGCGGGGGTAAATTCCCCCTCACAAGCATACAAAACAACACCGATGCCCATATTAAATGGGAGGAATAATGTTTTAAAATGTATTTTCTTCCTACAATGTTGTCTTCTGTGATTACAGCCTGCATGATTAGAGCTTCCCAGCTTCAGTACCTTCTCAACGACATAATTTACAAAACGGTACAGCACAGCGATAACCATGGGCGTGACGGCGTGGAATTCGAAGGTTTTGCATTATTTATGCATTGTCATTGTTACATTGTTGGATTGCCATTGATGCATGGTTGTTCAATGCTTGTTCTTGCCGTGAATTTATTCACGGAGTATTTATTATTTTAGCTTCTGTGCCAAGTGCCTTGCAGCCAGCACCAAATGTTATGAAAAAAATTAATAAATCCCTAAGATAACGATCAGAAAACCAATTCAATCCACTTCTCGTTGTCACCTTCGCGAAATTGTTGTCCTGGGACTGAGAAATGATCGTTTAAGTTTGTTTATGAGATCAAGCTGGTGGGAATGACTAACAGTAGTGATGAACCTAGCTATATTCAGTTAAACTTGGTGAACAAAGAAGTGGGTTGATCAATGGGAGATATCTTTAAGATATGCTCAGCACGAGCCCCACCAGCTCGCTACAATCTAGAGGCCAGCGGGAAGATGCTTCTCGTCGATAAAGCATAAAGATATTGGTTTGTTTTGGCACTGACGTATTTATCTACATTTGCTTGTTTATACCCTGGTATGGCTCGGTTCTCAGCGAAAAAAAAGATTCTTGCTATTGCGCTTTGCGTAAATTATATACCATGCCAAGAACAAACAAGACATCAATATAAAATCATGTTCCCATTCGGGAACCATACTAAGAGCCTAAAAAGCAAGAGGAGGCCCTAACACAGTGGAGGCCCCTTTTCGGGGAGCAGGAGGCCCCCTATCAACATTGCCCCCTGGAAGAATTTCGTGGCGACGCCACTGACGCTGAGGAACCTGGCTCAATTCCTGGTTAATATAGCTGCACAGCTGCATAGGCCTCACAGCTGCATAGGAGACAGATGATTCAACTCCCATTGTATATACCGTCTGAACACAAGGCTTGCGGACACAGCTTCGCTGATGGTCGGTGCTCTGTTGTAAAACAAATCCAACGACAGCCAATGCTAGCAATATAGGAGAATTGACAGCAAGGATATGAATGAGCAGCAGCAAAGTGTTTGAACGGTAAATGCGTGATTTTCATGCATGTGATATCCTCTTGCTCCGAGATGAACTTCCCGAAAAAATGGTGATAATTTTTGTATTCCATATTGGCGTCCAACGTCACCATGCAACCCCAAGACTACTTATATCACGTCGAATAAGGATACAGGAAAATTTGGTACGCCAACCCAACCTGAATATAGGAGACCAGAAAAGCATCAGTTTTTCGTCATGCTTCAACATACATATATCAAAACTTCATAATTAATTCGCTACTTTATATAAAATTAGCGCTCTTTCAAATAGATTTCGCATACAAAACGAAACATGCGCCACACCAAAAAAGGATCGCAAAATATTGGGTGCTTGCCTTGTTTGACCTTGATGATCATGACCTAGAAACGTCAAACCCATACACAGAAGAGTGCAGAGGATAACCTGCCCTGTTCATTTCGTCGCTCTAGTTCGATATTGTCTGAGATCTCAGGAGGGGTGTCAAACTGCCCTTCCCCCCCCGCCGCCCGATCACGCTCCGGTCGACCAACCACCCCGCCGGGAGTTATAGCAGCGCTCACACCGGGAGTTATAGCAGCGCTCACACCGGGAGTTATAGCAGCGCTCACACCGGGAGTTATAGCAGCGCTCACACCGGGAGTTATAGCAGCGCTCACAATCATTCCCAGTTGGCCACGTCCAACCACCCCGCCGGGAGTTATAGCAGCGCTCACACCGGGAGTTATAGCAGCGCTCACACCGGGAGTTATAGCAGCGCTCACAATCATTCCCAGTTGGCCACGTCCAACCACCCCGCCGGGGGTTATAGCAGCGCTCACAATCATTCCCAGTTGGCCACGACCAACCACCCCGCCGGGAGTTATAGCAGCGCTCACAATCATTCCCAGTTGGCCACGTCCAACCACCCCGCCGGGAGTTATAGCAGCGCTCACACCGGGAGTTATAGCAGCGCTCACACCGGGAGTTATAGCAGCGCTCACAATCATTCCCAGTTGGCCACGTCCAACCACCCCGCCGGGGGTTATAGCAGCGCTCACAATCATTCCCAGTTGGCCACGACTAACCACCCCGCCGGGAGTTATAGCAGCGCTCACAATCATTCCCAGTTGGCCACGACCAACCACCCCGCCGGGAGTTATAGCAGAGCTCACACCGGGAGTTATAGCAGCGCTCACACCGGGAGTTATAGCAGCGCTCACAATCATTGCTTAGGTTTCGATTAGCTTTACCTGATTTAAGAGTGGAAATGAAGAGATGATTATTCACGAGAACGTCAAATCACGTACACGTGATACGCATTACAGACATCGCATGACCCAACATCGCCCATCAACCATTCAGCATGCAAACGCTTTAATCGGATTTGGCAAGCTGATGAGCATGATTGCTTCTGATCCGTCAAGAGCAAGCAGTCCACCGTGCTCTTCAACTGCCGAATACCGTGGATGGATTCCACCGTCGTTGGGCCCGCGGGCGGACTTGCACAAAGCGCGCCGTGCCGGCGATATTCGGAACGCAGCGCTAGTCGAGAGCGCTTGACCGAACACGAAGGACGAAACGGTTGCTTCCAAGGGTCACGGTCAGATGTCTTACCCTTAGAAGGCCAGTGATTTGTTCAAATTTCTGCCGAGCCGCATAGCGCTGGTCAGAGCCTCTTGGTACAGACGGGAGTTGAACCAGCTTCAGCATAGAGTGTTTGACGTTCTATTAATTGTACTTATCAAGACGTCAGGCGATTCTGTGTTGGAAGTGTAGAAATGAGTGCAGTTGGCAAAATGTAGGTTTTCTGTTTCATAGGCCGGATTTTAATCCGACCAGCGCCAAAAGGCTCCGACGTGTAGGCTCGGCGGAAATGTCGACCAGTCCATGGCCTTCTAGCTGCAAAACACCTCACGACTACCAGAGAAGCACCCAGTCGAAGCGTTGTACTTCATCTAACACATTTGGCAAAGCAGTAGTCCGAAAAAAACTAACATCACACGTACTAACAACTCGTCACTAATATTTAGCCAACTGTCACGAAACGTGTTGTGCAATTTTCTACGGGCCCAACACACTCCCATGCACTCACTTACATCAATCAGTTTTTGTTAATTTCAGTCGCGATTTGTATTCCAGTCGCTTATCATTTGTTTCTTGCTCCTACTTAGTGGTGCAGTTTTTGGGTGTGCTTCAGATCGGTCATGGCATTGACTGTGAATGTGAATAAATGTGAGCAAGCAGAGGAGCAGCCAAGGGGGTGGAAATCCGCTGCACCTCCCCCTAGGAACCGAAATTACACTGTATGAAAAAAAGGAATTCTGACATTTCAACCACGCAAAACCAAAAATATTTCAAATATCGGTTTCGTCGCGCGTCGCACGCCGAAACCGTTCTCCTTTTCCTGACATGTTTTGTTTCTTCGCCCCTGAAGAAAACCCTGGCTGCGCCACTGCGAGCAAGCCTCCCACTGTGCACGCCATTGCCGCTACTAAAGACCGCCTCTAAATCTTTGTCGACGCCGCTCGTTGCTACTGAACGTATTTTGTGTGCAATAAATGTCAGCTAACCACTTCGGTGGACAGAAGTCGAAATGACAAATGCCCGTTTGATCGATGTTGACTGGTGCAATGGGCTGCACAGGTGCCTGGCGTGGGCTAACATACTCCATCAGTGTGTTTATATGCAGAAACGTGCATACATATATGTGCAATGTGCATGCATGTGCAAAGCTGAGCTTGCAGTGGTCAATGCCGATCAGTTGGTAATGCCAGAAGTTAACGGTGCCAATGCTCTCAAGCACTCCTGCGGTAATAACGGTGCCAATGCTCTCAAGTGCTCCTGCGGTAATAACGGTGCCAATGCTCTCAGACGGTCCTGCAGCAATAAAACCCGGTCATGCGTATGATTCTTGAGCGGCTCGAGTCGCCTCGGTTACAGCTGATGGACTGAAGCGCCCGAGCCCAACAGGGGACTGAGACTCAAGCTCAAGTAGCAGAACAAATGTTGTCGATATTAAATTGGGACCCTCGTTACCAACGTCAAACGAAAACCTTGCAGATGCACACTTGCTGCCTGTATTATCACAGACGCACACTTGGTACGCAGACTATTAATATTGAAGTCGTATTGAGGGTGTGAGACTGCACAACTATCTAGGAAAAGAAGCCGGTGTTGAGAAATATGTGTGCGCGGTGCCTGGCCGGCTATATCTGACCTGCCGGCCGATACGTGCTGCCACCTAGTGGTGAACTTTGTAAGTAGCTGCCTTCCGCTGCGGTCGGTTGCGCATGCGTGGCATGACGTATCATTTGCCGGAGGGGTTGAGGGAGCTGCTTTGGGTGTGGCACGGGAGAATGCGGTTGGAGCTGGCACCGTGCTGACGTGTGTGAAGCATAGATTTTGAACTGTGTGCTCCGGTGTGGCCTCCGGAAGATTGTGGCCAAGTGAGAATAGATTGTGGACAAGTGAGAATTTCGTGAATTTTGTGCGGACAAATTTATCAACATTGGTGCCGAAACCCGGAACCTTTAGATCTTCGGTTTTGGTGATTTGCGCTGCGTTGTTCTGCCATTGCATGGATGTGAAGATGGACCCAGCAAGGCTGAAGAAGCGACGCACTGCGGCAAGAAGTTGGGCTTCACGCAGCGGCAACGCGGTTACCGAACTCCTGAACGAGTCTCTGTCCGGTGAAGTGGACTCACCCGAGGTTATGGAAGCCAAGAAAGACTGAAGCTCGACTCTCTTCACTTGATGAAGCTCAAGCTGCCCTGGAGGTGGAATTGGACGAAGAGGAGCTTCAGAGTGACTTGGACACAGCCTGGAGCTTCAGGGATGGTGTCAGGATGGTTCTTCTTCGGGCGGAGAAGTTTCTTGCACAGCATAAGCCAGCCGCTAGCGATCAGCTGAGCAACGTGGGGTCATCGCAGCCTTCTGCAGTGGTGCCTCCCACAACTTGGGTTTCCGCGTTTTGACGGTGATGTGATGCAGTGGACGACCTTTTGGGAAGCTTTTTCAGCTGCGGTGGACGTGACTGATCTTCCTAAGATCAACAAGGTCAATTATCTCGGGTCCCTTCTGCGAGGGGAGGCGAAGAAGTGTGTAGAGGGTCTTCCCTTATCAGCGCAGAACTACAAGACTACATGCAACCTGCTGCAGGATCGTTTCGGACGCAACGAGCTCGTCGTGTTTGCTCACGTGCAGAAGCTGCTGGAGCTTCAAGTGCCTTCAGGATCTCCGCGGGAGGTTGGTGCCCTTCAGCGTCTTGTGGATGAACTACTTGTCCACATCAGGTGCTTGGAGTCTCTGGGCATCAAGGGTGAGCAGACGGCGTGATTCTCACCCCAATGATTCTGTCCCGGCTACCAGCTGAAGTGCGTCTCGAATGGGCGAGGGGCAGTGTGGGACAAGAGAGCAACCTGGACTTTCTTGTAGACTTCCTTCAGAAGGAGATTAGCCGTCATGAGCGCTCTGGTGTGTACAGCGATCTGACGGCATCTGGAGGCAGGCCTGTGTCTTCAACCGGGCGTGCAGCAGCTTCTTCTGAACGCCAATCTGGTGCAGCAAGAAAGGAGTGGCCTCGGCGATCATCCGCTGCTGCGCTGCATGCTGCCACGCCTGCGTGTGCCTTCTGCCGACAGCACCACTACACAGCTAAGTGCCCTGAACTTCTGAAACTCGCATGTGTAGATAGGTTTGGTGCTGTCAAAGCCAGGAGGCTGTGCTTTTGCTGTTTTCAGAGCGATCACATCGCAAAGAACTGTGCTATGAGATGTGACCCGTGCAAAGGCAGGCATCACCGTTTGCTTTGTTTGCATGGGGGAAAGGGGAGTGAGATTGTTTCAGATGGATCCGTGAATGGGGGAGGTGCTGTTGTGCCTCCTAGACCACCTGCTCCCAGTGTGCCTGCGCCAGGTATGCCCCCAAGTGGGGCAGTGGGGGGAGCAGAGGGGGGCCAGTCTGGGTTATCACTCTCTTGCAACACTGGTAGTGTGACATTGCTGCCACTTGCAACTGTTCTGGTGGAGGGAAAAAATGGCCCAGTGAAGGCTAACATGATTTTTGACAGTGGTAGTGATAACACTTTCATGTCTGAGAGGCTCGTGAAGCAAGTCAAGGGTGAATTTAAAGGATCCGTTGAAATGACATGTGCCTCTTTTGGTGGTGGCAAAGCCACAAGTGTATGTGACGTGTATGACGTCATGGTAACCTCTGCCAATGCTTGTCTGCCGACAGCTGTGAAGATCACAGCCGTGAAAGTGCCAGTGATCTGCGCTCCGCTGGTCCGTCCGTGTGTCCCCGCC
Source organism: Ashinkailepas kermadecensis (assembly GCA_034440615.1). Taxonomy (NCBI): domain Eukaryota; kingdom Metazoa; phylum Arthropoda; class Thecostraca; family Neolepadidae; genus Ashinkailepas; species Ashinkailepas kermadecensis. Next base: position 286,340 of record JAOTOM010005004.1, read on the forward strand.
CACCTGCTGGATCCCTTCAGAGACCTCGCCTTGGCTGCGGACTGTCCGTCTGACTCCTCTGGTGGCAGCGTGCTGCATATCGACCTCATCATTGGACAGGACCAATATTGGTGTCTGGTGAAGTCAGGTTTGATGCGGAGTTCAGAGGGTCTTGTCGCCTTTGAGACCGTGTTTGGATGGGTTCTCTTGGGCTCGGTGGGTGGAGTGGAGGGGCCCCCTGGTGGCACAGGTGTCGGCGGTCAGGGATGTCAGCTGCTGACGATGACTGATATGATGCCAGCCAGTATCAGACACGTGTGGGGTCCGGATGATTTTTATGTGCCTGACCTACCTGATACGTCTGATACTGTACTGGCCGAGTTCAACAGAACCATCAAATATGACGAAGGTAGGTATTTGGTTCAGGTGCCATGGAAGCGCAGCAAGTCTCAGCTCATGGATAATCGTGTTTCCGCTGAAAAGCGGTTGGTAAGTCTGGAAAGAAAGCTGCACTCTAACCCCCAGCTTCATGCTGTTTATGATGCAGCTCTGACGCAGATGGAAGCTGATGACGTCATATGTGAAGTCTTCCCTGACGAAGTGACGTCATCAGATGTAACGTATTACATGCCCCACAGGCCAGTGGTGAAAATGAGCAGCACCACTACTAAAGTGAGACCAGTGTTGGTGCTAGCGCGCGGGGGCCCAATGGTGTATTACTGAATGATGTGGTGGAGGTTGGGCCTGCATTGATGCCTAACTTGCAGGAGGTTCTGCTCCGTTTCAGGCGCTGGCGGTTTGGCCTGTTAGCTGACATTGTGAAAGCGTTTCATCAGATCCGTTTGGCGAAAACTGAGCAGAACACACACCGCTTCTTGTGGAGACAGGGCGAGCAGATGAGGATCATGCGCTTTCAGCGAGTGACCATGGGCGTGGCCTGCAGCCCCTTCCTGATGAATGCCACAATCAGGTACCATCTGGCTCAGTACCCTGGCAGTCGTGTAGTGACAGAGCTGAGGGAGTGTCTGTACGCAGATGATTGGCTCACTGGGTGTGACACTGAGGAGGGAGCGGTTTCTATGTTTCAGGAGGCGCGCTCGATCATGGGAGCTGCTGGGATGGAGCTGGCGAAATGCTCCAGCAACTCATCTGTCCTGTTGGGAAAACTTCAGCAGGATCAATATGTGCATGGTGATAGTGTGAAGGTCCTGGGAGTGACCTGGTGCCGCGATGATGATGCCTTCTCTTTCACAGGAAGCGGCTACCCACTGGCATCGTGCCAACAAAGCGTGTTGTCAGCATGCTTGCCAGGATCTTTGACCCCCTAGGGTTTTTGACCTCCTACACGGTGCTGGCTAAGTGTCTTTTCCAAGAACTATGGGAGATGAAGCTAGGATGGGACGAGGTGTTGTCTGACGATCACGCCGACATGTTCCACAGATGGCTGCGTGGCTGTGAGGAGCTACAGAAAGTGAGCATTCCGCGGTGCTACGCAGCTCTGTCCGCCACTGATTGGTCGTCCTCTCCAGAGCTGGAGCTACATGTGTTTGCCGACGCCTCCCCCAAGGCGTACGGAGCATGTGCGTATATTCGTTTCAGAGAATCCGATGGTTCGAACAGTGTGTCATTTGTGATGTCGAATGGACGGGTGGCGTCGCTTAGACCGCGACATACCCTACCTCGTCTAGAACTAATGGCTTGTTTGACAGGAGCTAGACTGGCGAAGTTCATTCGCGATGCGATGCGCTGCGGTTGCCTGCTGATACTCCATACACGTGCTGGAGTGACTCAATGATCGCGCTTGGTTGGTTGCGTGGCCGATCTCAGCGCTGGAAACAGTTTGTTTCAAATCGGGTCTCTGAGATCCAGAATCTGACCTCTGTCAAAAACTGGTCTCATTGCAGGTCAGCTGAAAATCCGTCAGACCTTTTAACGCGTGGTCTTCTGGCAGACGAGCTGTTGGCGTCATCTATGTGGTTCAATGGGCCAGCATGGCTGTCACAGCCTGATGCTCCAGTGCAGGAGGAGGCGCCGGTGCCCAGCTCAATGCCGGAGGAGGTCGGCGTCGAGGCTGTTGGAGTTCTTGCTACAGCTGTTGTTGAAGCTGATGATGACCGTGGTTTCCTGCAGGTGGAGAGATATGGCATGCTCTCCAAAGCAACCCGTGTGGTCGGTTGGATGCTTCGATTTGTAAATAACGCGCGGTGTCGTTCGCAGCGTTGCGTGGGCGAACTTTCTACTGAGGAGCTCTCGGCTGCTCGTGTGCAGCTGTTCCGCTCAGTGCAGGCGGATAAATATTCTGATGAGATAAAAATGCTGAAGCAGGGTAAACAGATTCTTGCTAACTCCCCGATTCTCAGGCTGACACCGTTCCTCGGCGACGATGGTCTGCTGCGTGTGCGTGGGCGTTTGCAATTTTCAGAATTTTCCTATGAGGAGAAACATCCGGTTATCATACCGAAGGGTCACCTAGCTGTTCTACTAGTGAGAGAACAGCATCTCTTGAAGCATGCGGGTGTTTCAACTCTCATCACAGCGCTGCGCTCATCTTTGTGGATTGTTGGATTGCGCTCGATCGCGCGGCGTACCACGAGGGGATGTGTGGCTTGCCGCAGGCAGGATTCTCAGGCCTGCTGTGAACCGGCAGCCCCCCTACCCCACGATAGGGTGTCTCAGGGGCGGCCGTTTATGGTCTGTGGTTGTGACTTCGCCCCGTCTTCACGGTCGACTTCCCCAACAGGAAGTTATACATTGCCCTGTTCGTGTGTTCTCAAGTTCGTGCTATACATCTCGAATTGACCGAATCAATGTCACTTGACGATTTCTTGTTAGCCTTCCGCAGATTCTCAGCGAGGAGGGGCGTCCCCTCTACCGTTTACTGCGACAATGCCCGCTCATTTCAGGCTGCTGAATCTCTGTTGCAGAAGTATTTCGGACGACTGGCTCCCCGCTTTAAATTCTCGGCTCCGCTCGCACCCTGGTGGGGCGGTCAGTACGAGCGGATGGTGCGCTGTGTGAAAGCGGCACTACAAAAATCGTTGGGTCAGCGGTATCTGACCAAAAGTGAACTTGAAACTGTTCTGACAGAGATCGAGGCGTGTGTGAACTCGCGCCCGCTCACATTCGTCGGTGACTCTCCCGACACCTCTCACGCCTAACCACTTCCTGACGGGACATAGTGTAGGGTTTCAGGCAAGAGAGGTGGACGATCCGGCAGAGGCGTCGGCAGGTTAGCTACGGGCCAGGTCTCAAGTCAGGGAGAAACGGCTCCGTAAGTTCTGGTCCGTGTGGAACAGCGAGTACGTCCGAAATTTGCCGCTGGCAGTGCGCAAATTCAGGCCACAGGGTAAGTTGGTTGTTGGTTCTATGGTGCTTCTTCAGGATGAGAAGCAACCACGTGTGAGGTGGGACCTGGGCGTTGTTACCAAGCTGTTCCCGGGGAGGGATGGTATCGCCAGGTCGGCTGAGGTGCGCACCAGCAAAGGATTGAGGACTAGGGCAGTGCAGCGGCTTCATGATCTGGAAGTCCTCGATCCTGCGCCGTCCTAGGCCGATCTCGTCCTTCCGCCTCGTCACGAGATTGGGAACCCGGACGTTAAGACATTCATTTATGTCGTGATTGTGATCGCGCGAGCACTGGCAATGCGATGTGTGATATGTTGTCAATTTTTAGTGTTTTCATTGTTTGCGTGAGTGCAAGCTTGCTCAATGATTGTATATTTGTGTTGGTGAATTGCTTCGTGTCATACGGTCGCTATTCACCAAGGGGGGAGGATGTTGAGAAATATGTGCGCGCGGTGCCTGGCCGGCTATATCTGACCTGCCGGCCGATACGTGCCGCCACCTAGTGGTGAACTTTGTAAATAGCTGCCTTCCGCTGCGGTCGGTTGCGCATGCGTGACATGACGTATCATTTGCCGGAGGGGTTGAGGGAGCAGCTTTGGGTGTGGCACGCACGCATAACCATTCGCATATCGCTACGCACGTCTACTCGCCGCTACAGAAACCTGACGCCGATACGCCGGCACTGGAGAGATTGTCGCCGGCACGACGCCAGGACCTGCCGCAAGTTCAGGACGCCGCCGACGCTACCGACCAGACTAGGACTACGAGCCATCAGCCTGCCACCACACACACACAAAGCACCAGCCAACAATACACACACAGACAAGCACCAAGCACACCAAACCACACCTCCCTGCGCCACTGCTCTCTCCTCCTCCATGCATACAGTATTCTCAACCTATTTCTCCTGAACTTCAACTCTATCCAAACCCCCTCAAACCTTCAACCGCCCTCAAGCTCACCCCCTGCTACAACCGCTGAGCTGTCGACTTCTCCGCTACTCTTCAAGATCTTCAAGACCTACTTCGGCAAACCCTCCAAGCAACTCTACTCACCGCGCTTACTTCATCTACCACTCCAGTACTCAGTGACAGTGCCTCTCCAGACCAGTGCTCTTCTCTGCCTCTACGACTCCATCTACACTTCAGGTCAGTCCGGCGGTGCAGCCAAACCCTCCCGCCCCGGGCTCCCTCCACACCACCCCCTATTTTGCCTCTAGTGCCCTACGCACGATCTTTATCTGATCTTTCTGACCGTGCTCTCTTCACGCACAGTTTCTGATTTCTTTGTGTTTTCTTCATCTTTATCTGCCCCTCTTTTACAATCTGTCGGGCTTTCTTCACGCCCTTCACGACCCCTCCGCCAACTGTACTGTGATTGTCTGTGCCACACACCTGCCACTGAACACTCTTTCTTCAACACCACAGATCACTTGAACGCAAACATCACCGCTAACCACATCACCACCAACATGCACTCCTCAGCACAACCATACAGCGATTTCTTCCTCTGCCGCCGGGGTGACGGGGTGCCCATGGGCACCCTCGACCCCTGGCTGGTGGAGGAAGAGATCGCCAAATACACAGGGGAGCCCCTGCACGCCAAACAGGTACACTCAGGGGCTCTCCTGATACAAGCCAACTCTGACATAGATATCAAAATTCTTCCCACAATACATATGATCGGCACAACACCTATCACCATCGTCACCGCCACCAAGATGAACACGCCACAAGGAACAATTCACGCTAGGGAGCTGGCCGGGATAGCGGTGGAGACCCTGGTCTCCCGACTAGAGAAACAGGGGGTTACCGCCGCGTTCCGGCCGGCTCAACAACCCGGACGACCACAAACACATATCATCATCTTCATATTCAGAACACGGACACCACCAAAATACATCAAAGCCGGATACCTACGCTACAACGTCACGCCACGTGCACCCTTCCCTCGACGCTGCAAAAAGTGTCAACGGTACGGCCATTCCGAGGGGGGGGGTGCCACTCCACCACACACACCTGCGGCAAATGCGCAGCACAACACAATACTACAACATGCCCAGGCGGCGAGGCCTGCTGCGCCGCCTGCGGGGGGCCGCACGAGGCCGGGAGCAGCTCCTGCCCTCGGTGGATGGCGGAGAAAGAAATTCTCCGCCTGGTCCACCTAGAGGGCATGGAGCTGTCCCTGGCCAGGAGGGCGGTGGACGGTCCGCCGGCGGCGTGGCCGACCCGCCGCACAGAGCCGGGTCACAGATCACCACCACCACCACGAAACCACACAGAGTACCCGGCTCTGTACACATCCACCACCACCCAACACAAGCACAACCAAAACACTTACCCACAAACAAATCACACGCGACCACAACCCACACCAACACCCACCACCAGCACACGCAAAACGCGAGCACCAACTCCAGCATACACATCAGTACAGCGCCCGGCACACCAACCACCACCACCACCAACCCGCCAACCGACACCGACACCGCCACCCCCACCACCACCCCATCGCCCACCGCCACCACCCCAACGGCCAACAGCCTCACCATATCCACAGACCTCTCCCTCAACAGACCAGTCACCAACACACACAACCCACACATACACAGATCAGGACACAGACACAGAGGAAAATACTGACAGAGAACACTCTTCCACAGACACAGATCGGACACTCCCCACACAAGAGAGATCACCCCCCGCCCACAAACCATCAAAGACACCGAAAAACATACCAAGACAGACCTCACCTAACAGACCACTTACGCGCGCCAACACACAAAGACCATGAACACAATCATACAATGGAATACACACGGCCTCATTAGACACTGGAACGAATTCAAACAATACGCATTACAATCCAATCACACAGCACTATGCATACAGGAAACACACTTTAAACCTCACGACCCATATCAATTTAACATCTCCCAATACTCACTACACAGACAAGACACACACAACACAAACAGATCAGGCGGAGTATGCACATACATTAGGAACACAACCCCGCACCGTCTGATACAATTCAACACTACAGCAGACATCTTACTCACTGAAATCCACGTACACAACACAGCTTACACACTCATTAACGTCTGCGACCCCCCCCCCCTCGCGAAACACGGAAACCCTCTCGGAGTTAAATAAGGCACTTGATCAAATTAACACCCCTGTCATACTCACATGGGACTTTAACTCACACCACCCACTATGGGACACACGCACAACACAACCCGATCACAGAGCACTCACACTCATCACACTGGCTACACAACATAACCTCCCAATACTCAACACCGGCTCACCAACATACCTCGTACCAATTAGTTCACATATCCCTACCACCCCGGACGTAACACTCGCTTCCTCTCGCATAGCCCTCACCCTATCCTGGATAGCCGACTCCGATCCACACTTTAGTGACCACGCCCCCATCACCATAACCTTCCACCAAATCCCGACCACCGGCCCACCCAATCCCCCGACGGGACGGTGGAACCTTAAAAACTCATCCTGGACCCCATTCTCAGAGTCCTTAGCAGCACAGACATCCAATAATCCACAATACACACCAGGACAATACGCAGACATGCTACTCACCACCGCACATCAATACATACCACAAACAAAACCACGACACCAACACAAACCTCGCGCGGCTCCCTGGTGGAACGAAGAGTGCCACCGGGCGATCCGCGCGAGGAACCACGCACGACACAGATACGAACGACACCGCACACCGGAAACACTCACAGCATACAAACTGAACAGAGCACTATGCAAACGCACCATCAAACAAGCCAAAAAGACCTCCTGGAATACATTTTGCACTCAATTTAATAGATTCACACCTCTCGGCGAAATTTGGACACTCCTAAAAACATTTCAACAACGACAACGACCCCCAGCTAAAGCCATCACACTTATACACAACAACATCAGCATCACAGACCCACAAACAATAGCAAACATTTTCGCAGACAACTATCACACTAGGTCAGGCACACTCCCACGACACCCCCCACCCCCAATCAGACACACACGGCCACACCTTTACAACATTAGGTTTACACTCACAGAATTACAAATAGCAATCGCACAAACAGGAAACACAAGCGTAGGACCAGACAACATACACTACTCATTCTTCAAACATCTACCAATACAAGCATTACACGCATTACTCGACACCTACAATACCGCATGGACAACACATACATATCCACAGTCTTGGTTACACGCTCTTCTCATCCATATCCCTAAACCGAACACTGACTTAACTCTATGCGACTCTTACCGCCCTATATCACTAACCAGCTGCTTTCACAAACTATTCGAACGCCTAGTCAAAAAGCGCCTTCTTTATATTCTTCAAACACAAAAATTAATCTTCCCTATACAATCAGGCTTTCTTCCTAACCGCTCATGTCTTGACAACCTCACCTATCTCACCACACACATCCAGGAAGCGGCGGCCAAGAAATGCTCCACCGTCGCCGTCTTCCTGGATCTCAAACAAGCATATGACACTATCAACATCACAGCACTCCTAGAACACTTACACAACATAGACATACAGGGCAGACTGATACACTACCTTCATTTCTATCTACTAAACCGCTCCTTCCAAGTAAAAATCGGACAACACACTTCAGACACTAAATTTCCCACAACCGGCCTAATGCAAGGTTCGGTTCTTAGTCCACTTCTCTTTATTTTAGGTCTAAATTCAGTCATCACCGACAACCTTTCGGCCAAAATTGCAATCTACGCAGACGACATAGTAATCTGCACATCACAAAAATCACCAAACCACGCACTAGCAATACTACAGAACGCACTAACAGAACTACACAACAAACTCGCCCTACTAAATCTACACATCGCACCACACAAATCTAAATGTATGTTTTTCGGTTACCACAAACACACAGATGAACAACCACTAAAAATAGACCAGACACCCATACCATTTCTCACCAGTGCAAAATTCCTCGGCATCACATTTGATCGACGACTCACCTTTCGGTTACACATCTTAGACATTCACAAACGCGCATCAAAAAGAATCAACCTACTACGAGCACTCTCTGGCACACACTGGGGATCGGATAGAAACACACTTCTAACCCTCTACAAATCACTCATTCGGCCAATTTTGGAATACGGATCCCCACTCTTCGAAAACGCTGCTAAAACAAACCTCAAACTTCTAGATAGCCTCCAACGCCAATGCTTAAAAATAGCCACAGGAGCCTATATCACCTCACCATACCTTGCACTACATATATACAACCACATACCAGAACTACAGCACAGACGCACACAAGCACTATTAAGATACCACTACAAAACGCAACTCATACCACAACACACATGTACACAGGCCCTAAAACTTCGCACCACACGTGTACATCAACTCATGACATCATCACGACTCAAAACCACAATAGGATGCCGCACCAACACACAAACAGACTACACATTACACTACCCACAGCCAAACCATTACCAACACCCACAGCCTGGTGGAAACACGAAACACCCACAACACACTTCCTCATAGACCATCCAAAACACACATACACCGACGCAGAAATACACCAACTCTTCTTCCAATTCACAGCACAACATGCAAATTACAACATCATATACACCGACGGCTCGAAATCACATACACAGCAGACGGGCACAGCGGCGGTGCTGTACCCCAATGCAGCACCGCCGCGGGTTATCCTTCGTGCCCGTCTGCACGACACAGCCTCAACCTACACAGCAGAATTATACGCAATCTTTTCGGCTTACTCCACCATTTATAACACCAAAATTGAACAAAACATCATAGCCACTGACGCCAAATCCGCATTACAAAGCATCACACCATACACCAAACACAAACACCCCCTCATCCCGAAAATACTCAACATACACCAAAAACTCAACGCACGACAAAGACCACTTCTTCTATGGATACCAAGTCACACAAACATACACGGCAATGAACACGCAGACACGGAAGCAAACATAGCCACAACACTACCACAAACCATCCCATGCCCACTCTCACAATCTGACTACTACCCCACAATACAACAGGCACTTAACAAACACATACAACAAACATGGGACACAGCACTAACGCAACTTCATGAAATACACCCCATATACAAACCTTGGCATACTATCAACCAACGCACCAGACTCAAGGAACGCACTCTAACACGATTACGACTCGGACACAGCACTTACACACTCCTACCTCTTACTACAACGCCCACGACCACAATGCACAACATGTCAACGAACACTCACTATCAAACACATACTCATCTACTGCACCAAATACAACACCGAAAGGCAACACATCACAGACTACTGCAGCACACACAACATTCCACTAAACATCACTACACTCCTCAACGACGACTATCCAGCATTACACGAACTTCTCTTCCATTTTCTTTCTACGACACAATGTTAATATAAGTTAATACGACACAATGTTAATATAAGGCGATGACCCGACCCCAACCCACCCACTACACCCCATACCCAATATAGCACCGTCCGGACTGACAAGCTTCTTTCGACCACTCCATCTTCGGCTCTCAAACGTCTCTTCTCTGCCATCTCTACCCCTTCAAGCTCCCAGATCAACTCAACTCTTCAAGACGACTCCGACTCTACTCGAACATCACTCTACGAGTAATCTATCCACCCTGTATCTAATCCGCCTACCATTCTACGACTCACACACAGGAAACAGCCGACATCACCTACAGGTGGCAGGCTGGCCAAACACAGCAACACACGTGTGGCACGGGAGAATGCGGTTGGAGCTGGCACCGTGCTGACGTGTGTCAAGCATAGATTTTTGACTGTGTGCTCCGGTGTGGCCTCCGGAAGATTGTGGCCAAGTGAGAATAGATTGTGGACAAGTGAGAATTTCGTGAATTTTGTGCGGACAAATTTATCAACAGCCGGCACACACGGGCAGGGGAAAAAGCAATGCTGGGAACAAAACCAGGCCACATGCGAGCAAGCGTGGTTTCTGCGAACGCGAAGTCTCTAATAACAGCAGGTAAGTACAGTGCAAGGCATCAAATGTGCGTCACTCTGTATGGCTGTCTGATCGCTGATGTCACGGAATTAACACGCGCACTGGAGGGGGGGGGGCGAAATCCGCCCCTCTCCGGTTTTCAGAGGCCCTCCAGGGCCCCTCCGTAATTTTCAGAGGCCCTCCAGGGCGCGTTTGAAGATGGTTCTATTTGATCGTGCACTAAATGGACTGCATGTAAAATATTTTGCTGCTTCTGTGCGATTTTCGGGTCTATCGAGGGTACTACTCAACTATCCAGGGAAAGAAGTCGGTACACGTAGGCAGTAGAAAATGCAATGCTGGGAACAACACCTGACCACATGCGAGCAAGCGTGATTTATGCGAACGAGAAGACCGGGATAGCAGCAGGTAAGTATAGTACAAGTCTTCAAATGTGCACCATTCTCGGTCTGGCTGTCTGATTCGTTGAATAAAAAGGGCTTGAATGTATCGTGTAATAAGTGCCGTGCATATATAATATTTTGTTACTCATGTGTTATTTTGCGGTCCTCTGTAGCTGTTCTAAGAAGTGTCCATTTCTGATGTCTCTCCGTTTTACATGCCTTATATTTCTTACATGGTAAAATACGTATGTGTCGCTACTCGCCAAGTAGGTACGTACCTGCGAAATAGGTAAAGTAGCCGCTACAAGTCACGCATGATATACGAGATGGTATTTTATCACACATGTAGCCAAAGATATATCGGAACACAACTATTCCCCATTATGAATACGGGGCATCGGGCAATGGGTCATACACGATGTTGTAACCCGGGAAAAGGACGAGGATGTGCAAAAAAAAGTAATTTTCAAAACCCCAAATTTTGACGTTCGCGGCGCGGTGGCCATGCCAGCGCCAGGGGCTCCTGCCAGGGACGGATTCAATAATTGTCATGGGGCACATGTCTGAAGGGGCGCTATTTCTTCGGAGGGACGCCACTGCAAAAGTACTTGGAGGTAGGGGTGAATACAGGGGTGGCACTGAAGGCATGTGCTCCATGGAAATTGGCGCCCCTTCCGCCAGGAAAATTATTCACTCGGGGAAAGCTGGAGTGCATCCCCATCAAATTTTCCAGCCAGAGGCGCCCGTCTCGGAGGAAAAGGCACCCTTTCAGTGCGCTCCAGTGCACTCACCTCGAATTATTCAGTCAGAGACGCTCCTTGGAAGGAAAAGACCCCCATCCAGTATGTTTCAATGAACCCCTCGAATTATTTAGCCAGATGCGCACCTTGGAAGGTAAAGGTGCCCATCCGGGATTGCCCGTGTGCACCCCACTCGTTAAATGTTTCAGCTGGAGGCCTCCCTCTAGAGACCAAGCTTCCCTCATGACAATTTATGAGCCCGCTCCTGCCTAGAGGGTTGTCTTTTCCTTCCGAGGGGAGCCTCTGGCCGAAAAATTTGAAGGGTCCATTCGAGCACATTGAAGAGGCGCCTTTTTCTCTGAGGGGCCCTTCTGCCTAACAAATATAGGGGGTTCACTCGAGCCTTCCCGGATGGGCGCCTTTTCCCCGTCGGAGAAGCGGCCATCTTCCATGGGAGGGAGCCACATGCCCCCAGCCCCCCCCCCTGTATCTGCCCCTGACCACTGCATATGCAAGCCAGCAGCTGGCCGCGTTCAGGCTAACAGTTTTCTCCCTTCTCCGGATAAGGCAGATCTCTAGCCTACGCAAACGGACTGTGCGTTTCGGGTGGCTGGGTTCCAAGAAGACGGCACCAAGTTTGACCTGCTGGTGGCAAGCCTTTCCGTGTCGATCACCACGCAGTTGTGGATCGATATCATCACTGCCCAGACGCCCAGTTTCGTGGCACTTATTGACGCCCTGAGGCGTAGGTTGGCGCAATCACTAGCGGCCCTCCTAGAAGCCCTATTGCCCCGCCAGCAGCTCTGAGACCAGAAGCCGTTCCAGCTGCTCCTGCGGATGCACCCAGGGTACAGCAGGAGATGCCCCACACGTCCGTCAGCTGTTGAAGACTATTCCTTCAAGGGCTGCCGCAGGCAGCTTGGGCAGCATTATCGCTGCCGGCAGAGAAAGCTCCTCTGGGTCAACTGGCTACCGCAACCGACAGATTTTGGGATCCTCGGCTTCATGCCTGGTGTCAGCAATGGCGGCAAGGCACTCAGCAGCGCAGATGGTGCCAGTCGGCGCAGTGTCTCCGGGCACCAGTACGCTGGCAACACTACATGACATAGTGGCGACGTTAAAGGTGGCGGTCAGTCGCCTGGAAGCCGTCCTGAATGGCAGGTCACCAGAGTGAACGGGCAGAGGTCACTGGTTCCAGGGCCATCGGTGGGGCCATTAGCGTGGCCATCGGCGGGACCATCGGTGGGACCATCGGCTGGGCCATCGGCGGGGCCATCGGTGAGACCATCGGCGGGGCCATCGGCGGGGCCATCGGCGGGGCCATCGGCGGGACCATCGGCGGGACCATCGGCGGGACCATCGGCGGGCCATCGGCGGGCCATCGCCGCTCCCGCTCCGATCGCAGTCAGCAGTTTTATGCTTTTTGCTGTATGCCCATTTCCACTTCATATTGGTGGTGGGGGGGGGGGGGGGGCATATTCACTATTGCAGGGACAAAATTGAACAATGAGAGGACACATGCCCGTCCAAAAGTATACAAAACAATACCCCTGTTAAGTGCCCTCAAATAAACCTAGATCCGCTCTTAGCCGGTTAGGTTGTTTTTAATCCAGGTCAGAGTCATTAAAGGGCTTGCTATGCCCGCGTTCCAGCTCAGGTTACTTATTGGGCGGCCAAGGCGGTGACTATGGATGTCGAGGATGAACTTCATAGCTAAAATTCGAAAATCACTCCTTGTACTCAAAGTGCACCTTGCTGAATTTGCATTTCCATTCTCGCAAGCCGAAGTGCCCTCCGATAAACTGAGATACACCCTTCACAGGTCCTGTGAATGGTGCATCTGAAGCGTGCATTTCGGCCACCGGGCAGTGGAATCTAATTCCAGCCAGAGCACTGTGATGTGCGACTCTGTTCATATTCCAGATCCACAGCTTTAACTATAATCTCATAAGGAAAGGCCGTAGGGAGCATCGTCACCGCTAGTGAGCTACCGCCGTCGAGGTTTTGGCAAAAATTTGCAGCGGGGCCAAAAAAATCGCAACTGGCCCCAAGAACATCGTGTAAGGGTCCCAAACATAAATCAAACATAAATCAAATAAATCAAACATGAATAATTTCCATCAACACAATGATCCAAACATAGCATGCAGTGATTTGCTCTCAGCATATAATGATGGCATGCAGATTATTACAAAGAAAAGCATCCCAAGCAGGAGGGAAAATTTGGGATTTGATGGGAAAATTTGATGGGGATGCACTCCAGCTTTCCCCGAGTGAATAATTTTCCTGGCGGAAGGGGCGCCAATTTCCATGGAGCACATGCCTTCAGTGCCACCCCTGTATTCACCCCTACCTCCAAGTACTTTTGTAGTGGCGTCCCTCCGAAGAAATAGCGCCCCTTCAGACATGTGCCCCATGACAATTATTGAATCCGTCCCTGGCAGGAGCCCCTGGCGCTGGCATGGCCACCGCGCCGCGAACGTCAAAATTTGGGGTTTTGAAAATTACTTTTTTTGCACATCCTCGTCTTTTTCCCGGGCTACAACATCGTGTATGACCCATTACCCGATGCCCCGTATTCATAATGGGGAATAGTTGTGTTCCGATATATCTTTGGCTACATGTGTGATAAAATACCATCTCGTATATCATCCGTGACTTGTAGCGGCTATTTACCTATTTCGCAGGTACGTACCTACTTGGCGAGTAGCGACACATACGTATTTTACCATGTAAGGCATATAAGGCATATAAAACGGAGAGACATCAGAAATGGACACTTCTTAGAACAGCTACAGAGGACCGCAAAATAACACATGAGTAACAAAATACTATATATGCACGGCACTTAGTACACAATACATTCAAGCCCTTTTTATTCAGCGAATCAGACAGGCAGACCGAGAGTGGTGCACATTTGAAGACTTGTACTATACTTACCTGCTGCTATCCCGGTCTTCTCGTTCGCATAAATCACGCTTGCTCGCATGTGGTCAGGTGTTGTTCCCAGCATTGCATTTTCTACTACCTATGTGTACCGGCTTATTTCCCTGGATAGTTGAGTAGTACCCTCGATAGACCCGAAAATCGCACAGAAGCAGCAAAATATTTTACATGCAGTGCATTTAGTACACGATCAAATAGAACCATCTTAGCACGCGCCATGGAGGGCCTCTGAAAATTACGGAGGGGCCCTGGAGGGTCTCTGAAAACCGGAGGGGGGGGGGGCGGATTTCGCCCCCCCCCTCCAGGGCGCGTGTTAATTCCGTGACATCAGCGATCAAACAGCCATACAGAGTGACGCACATTTGATGCCATGCACTGTACTTACCTGCTGTTATTCGGGCCTTCGCGTTCGCAGAAACCACGCTTGCTCGCAGGTGGCCTGGTTTTGTTCCCAGCATTGCTTTTTCCCCTGCCCGTGTGTGCCGGCTTCTTTTCCTAGATAGTTGTGCAGTCTCACACCCTCAATACGACTTCAAGATTAATAGTCCGCGCACCAAGTGTGCGTCTGTGATAATACAGGCAGCAAGTGTGCGTCTGTGATAATACAGGCAGCAAGTGTGCATCTGCAAGGTTTTCGTTTGACGTTGGTAACGAGGGTACCAATTTAATATCGACAACATTTGTTCTGCTACTTGAGCTTAGAAACACTTCAAGACATGTATCGAGATCTCTTTTACATCGCTCACGACGGCTGCTTCCTTCCACTCCATGCATACCCTTACTAGTAAGGCACTAGTTCTGGTAACGGGGTTGAGGCTACAGGGGTGTAATTTGATTGGTTACAGGGGTGTGATATGGTCACACACATGCATTTGTACATCTTGGTATTGTGAAATTCTAATTCGAATTGTGCAAAAGTATATATAGTTGAACTCACAATAATCCACTGCATCTTTTGGCTCTTTCGGAATTTTCGTTTACGGCCCATTTGAAATCGTGATATCGTGACCCAAGGTAACGTGATCTACTTTAACTATCGGGACAGTCACAATGCGATTTGAAAAATTGCAGAAATGTAATCCGATATATTACCATTTGAAGCAAAATAATAATAATACAAAATAGAGTTTTGCCTCTAAAAATCTACCTATCCGTTCCAAATTAGACATGCATGGTTGTTTTTGCGCAAGTTTATCGTGGCCTGTTTTAACGGGTGGTGTGCACTCGAGCCTTCCCGGATGGGCACCTTTACTTTCCAAGGTGCGCCTCCGGCTGAAAAATTCGAGGGAATTAACTCAAACGTACTGCTTTCGGGCTTTTTCTTTCCAAGGAGTGCCTCTGGTTGAATAATTTGAGGGGGATGAACTCGAGCATCTTTTCCTCTGAGAGGAGCGTTTCTGGCTGACAAATTCGATGGGTATGCACTCGAGCTTTCCCGGAGTGGAGCATTTTCCCCACCGAACGGGCGCTAATTTCCATGGGGACGCAAGCCTTCAGTGCCACCCCTGTATCCGCCCCTGCCTCCAAGTACTTTCACAGTGGCACCCCTCCGGAAGAAATGACGCCCCTTCAGATAAGTGCCCCCATGACAATTTCTGAATCAGCCCCTGGCAGGAGTCCCCGGCGCTGGCAGGGCCGCCGCGCCACAGAAGCTAAAATGTTGGGTTTTTAAATTACTCTTTTTTGCACATTTCGTCTTTTTCCCGGGCTACAGCATGGTGCATGATCCATCACGCAATGCCCAATCTGCTAATGGGGAATGATTATTTTCCGACATTTTTTGGGCCACATATGTGCTAAAAGTACATTCTTTTATATCATCCGTGATTTGTACTATAACGACTACTTTACCTATTTCGCAGGCACGTACCTACTTGGGGAGTGGCGACGCATATGTATTTTACCATATAAGATATATAGGGCATATAAGACGGAGATACATCAGAAATGGATACTTCTTAGAACAGCTACAGTGACCCGCAAAATAGTACAGAAGCAGCAAATTATTAGGCTTGCAGTGCGTTTAGTACACGATAAATTAAAACCATCTTAATTCCGTGATATCAGCAAGTCAGACAGCCAGACAGAGAGTGGTGCACATTTGATGTATTGTACTGTATTTACCTGCTGTTATTTCGACCTTCTCTTTCGCAGAAACCACGCTTGTTTGCATGTGGTCAGGTTTTGTTCTCAGCATTGCTTTTCCCCTGCCCATGTGTACCGGTTTCTTTTCCTAGATCTAGGAAAAGAGAAGAAAAGAAAAGGGTGTGATACTACACAACTATCTATAGCTGTGTAGTCTCACACCCTCAGTAGGACTTCAGGATTGATACTCCACGTAGGAAGTGTGCGTCTGTGATACTACAGGCAGCAAGTGCATCTGCAAGGTTTTCGTTTGACGTTGGTGACTAGGGGCAAGATTCAATATCAACAACATTTGTTCTGCTACTTTAGTTTAAAAACGCTACGAGACATGTATCGAGATCCCCTTTACATCGCTCACGACGGCTGCTTCATTCCACCCCATGTATACCCTTACTAGTACGGCGCCAATATTGGTAACGAGGTTGAGGTTACAGGGGTGTAATATGATCGGCTACAGGGATGTGATATGGTTACAGGCAAGCATTTGCACATCTTGGTGTTGTTGTATTATAGTCTGGCTGTTGGTGGGAGACCGCGGTAGACGACAAATGACGGTGTCGTTGCTAAATACTTCTTAGTTGTGTGTAATGTGCCCTCAGATTATTAAAGCCAGATGCGTTGCATTATTTTCTTCATGAGGGAATTTTGCAACAGCCACCACACGTTCATATTTTCATGACTAGTCACTAGAATGCGAAGGTCAGAAAGGGCCTGATTCGATTCAGATTGCCAGCTATAGCCATACTTAGCACGTATTCGTCCACAGACGTTTCCCAGGCAGCGTTCACCTTACGAGTTTACACTGAATGTTCAGACAGAATGTGCGAGCGTTCCGAGCGAACGCAGTGATGCGAGTCCCAAAACCCACTTGGTCATGCTTGCTTGGATTTTGAGGATATATTGAACTCGGCCTTATTCAGGTGCATTAGTATGCGATGAACTAACGCGAAGACTTAATACGTCAGATAGACTTAACTAGCAACTGCACTTGATAAGGATTAAATATTGGCATGTTTTTCACCATCAAGAAAACAATCGAATACATGCGACCTAAAATCGATTAAAAAGTTACATATACGAACTCCAAATTTTATATTTAATGTCTGAACGCAGTCATCTCCACTGTCTCTGTCTGTCTGTCTGACTTCACTGTCTGTGCAATGCATGTTGGTATGACTGCAGCCATGATTACCGAGCTGTGTGTGTTTCGGTGTGCCCACACATATATATTTTACTAATATATTAATAGTTGGCCATCACGCTTGTGTGTGGGCGGGCTCGTAGATTATTCGTTGACATATCGACAACGGTGGAAACGTGGCTGGGGAACTCTTGCACACTGATAGAACGGAAAGTTTCGAAAATTGCATTCGCTGTTCTTTTGTCGGGCTTTCAATTGAGTCGAAGCAATGTATACCTCTTAAGTGATAACCTGGTCTACTAGACGTGTGGTTGTCGTTTTATCTATATTTTATGCATCACATCAATTGCAAATTTATCCTATCAGCAGATTAAGTGGTCTAAATCTAGCATACAAACATAATTGAAGAAGAGGTTGATTAACACGAGCGCTGGAGGGCCTCACACAACACGCACATGAGAGGGGGGGGATTCGACCCCATGCCCCTAACACTTCGGGAGCTACTCAAGCTATACACACACAATTTGGAGAGTAGATTACGGATGTAGCGAACTGCAAATTTCCTGACACTAGGCCTTTAAGGCCAAATGAGGCCGTGATCGGCTGCCTGACCACACCGCCGCTCCACCGCACCGACGGCTGCCTGACCACACCGCCGCTCCACCGCACCGACGGCTGCCTGACCACACCGCCGCTCCACCGCACCGACGGCTGCCTGACCACACCGCCGCTCCACCGCACCGACGGCTGCCTGACCACACCGCCGCTCCACCGCACCGACGGCTGCCTGACCACACCGCCGCTCCACCGCACCGACGAGGCCTTTGTCACCTTGAACGCTCGCCGGCCGTTGCCAGGTCGGTCGATCTGGAACACCGCAATTCCTATATTTACTAACGGATTTCGATGTTGTATTGCATAAAATGCGCATATCGATTTTTAGCAGTCACAAGATTGCATTACAATATCGCCTCCCGTTTATGAGATAATGTAACAAACAAAAGTGGACGGATTCTGCCTCCCCCCCCCCCCTCCTTCGGTGCGCGTATGAAACAGCCACATCATATACCTACATCAATCCTGTAGCACTTTGATCCCCCCCCCCCACCCCCACCAACAATTTTCCTAAAACAATACCTATGGCACTTGGGCTTACAAGAGAGGCGCTGTGAAGCAAGCAAGGGGCACTTTGACTACCGGCAGGGACATTCCACTTTGCTTGGGGATACTTCGAGCTATGAAGACCATCCTTGATACTCCAAAACCTCTTTGCAACGACCAAATGAGCAATTTGAGCTGCCAAAAGAGCAACACAAGCCGTCAAAGAGGCATTCAAAGGCTTGGGAATGGCACCATGACCTTTTCAATTTCGGGCAACATAGTCTGGCCGGTGGGCAGATTGACATGCAATACGCGCATCCAAGGCTGCGTGAGAGCGGAGGCCTAGGCTTGCTTTTTAAGCCTGTAAAGGCAAGATACTCTAAGCCTAGACAAAAAGATGTTTAGCCCAAAAACCAATACTACATCACAATTTCCAAAGAAACTGTCCACCAACATCCTACACACCTACCCATTCCTACCGACCCACCTATCAAACCAATCCACTCGAACCTGAGGAACGCACGCGTGAATCGAGTTCCCATCAATAATTGTCCAACTCCATCCATGCTTGCTTAAAGAGACCTGCACCGTGTACACCTACTAGCATAAATATCACCCCATCCACCAATAATTAGAACTCAAAAACAAGATTATCTGACATAAAAATTTGGCCACCCTATTTTTTTATACATTCAATGAGGGAGTCCCCATATCAGCAGGCAGCCTATTCCATTCATCAACCACCCTTTGACTGAAACCCTATTGGCGCTTAATTGTCTTACACCTTGACTTGTCCAACATGAATTGATGACCCTTATGTGATAATCTAAGTAGAAGAACATCACTCAAATTGATATTATATAACCCTTTAACGATGTGATGCATTTCAATTATACCACCCCTTAATCTCCTATACATTGAGTGAGAATATATATAATGTCATAAGCCTCTCTCAATAGTCTAAGTTACCTACTCCATTCATGAGTCTAGTGGCTTTTTGCTGCACTCTTTCTAGCATGTCTAATCTCCTTCTAATCAAGGGTTCCATGCCTGCACGGAATATTCCAAGTGAAGTCGCATATAGGCTAAGCACAGTTTTCATGATTGCCTTGCTCTTACATCTCACACTCCTATTAATAATTTCCAGCATTCTGATTACCATGTTCCCAGGGGAGGTACATTGTTTTTCTGCTCTAAGGTCATTTGAAACTAATACACCTAAGTCTCTTTCCTCTCCATTAACATGCAGTTCCTTACCTTCCATTGCATATTAGAACATCTCGCCTCCAGATCTCAGATGCATAACCTTACACTTTTCATAGTTGAAAGAAAACCATCTGTCATCGATCAGCCCACTCCTTAGGTCCTTCAAAGGTAGGTGATTATAAAAAGTAACCAATTGCTCATATTAAGTAAAATAGTATAGTAAAATACTATCGGAAATAGTAAAACTGTCTCCGAAGAAAGGTCACGCCCGAAATATATTAGACCGATTTTTTATCCTATTTTACTTAATATGAGCATTTGGTTACTTTTTGGTTACTTATCATCTTCAATTCGACTATGCTCAACACAGCTCCCCGCAACATTATCCTTCAAATGTATTTGAATATTACTATATTGATCACTATTGTTAACCACTCTTACCAGCTTGATGTCATCAGCAAATTTGAACACCCTATTCCTTAGCCCTACCTCAATGTTCCTGGAGATTCGACCTTGATTTACCAGTGGCGCACCCTGGCCATGAAACGCATGCCTTTTCTTCGGTGCCCCAGTGAAGCAAAATTATAGGGCACTGGGGGCACTTGGGAAGGGACTGGGGGAATTTGGCGCAGTTTCCTATGAAAATGGCATATCCCACAGCCATATGCGAATGAAAAGCAAACGAAATCCGAGGAGTTTTTGCATATCTACAACTTTTGGGATTTTGTCTCCTTCCCTAGTCGATCTGTCCTCCCCAACCGGCTGCCTAGATCCGCCCTTGCACTGCCAACCCGAACATTTACAAAAATGCACATTTGCGATGGGGAGGAGTGCTGATTTCTTGTTCATCACGTTGGAGAGTATGGATATTTCTTCACCTTATTCATTATTCACCACACAAGACAATGATGCCCAAAAATGTAATGCAATCTACCAGTCGGGATGGTGTTATCTCAGTTTGTCGATATGAAATAATCAAAACGGAGACATATGCCTTCATTGAGACCTCTGTAAAACCAGCCTCATTTGTCTCTGGAGAACGGCTATGTCTGGATAAAATGGATTAAATTATAACTGCACAATGGCGCCAAAATAGAGGACAGATTCGAATATTTCTGTTTTCTTCAAAGGTGTCTTCATAGGGAGGGCAAGCAATTTTGCTGCCAAAGCTTGCAGCTAAAAGCATACTCCGAGATGCGTGGACCTAATTACATGAAACTTTCACCAATCGATTCAGAGGGTACGATTGCATCAGCGCACGTGAATATCTAAACCTGAAACTATGTTTAGCAATCGTATATATGGCTGTGAGCACGGACTGAATTACATCCAAAACTTGTAGCCAAAATCATGCTCCGAGATTGCTAAAACTATTTGCATGCGACCTCCGTCAAACGATTCAACGCATGCGATTTAATCGCCGCTTTTGAATATCTCAGCCTGAAATACAATGCCCAACAATGATAAATCGACCAATTGTGATCTTTACCAGCAAATCTCAAAATGTCTTGATTGATCTGGTACAAGAATATCCCATCATCGTTCGTGGAGCCCATTTTTCCTGATTGTCACCAATTACATTAACTTCGGCAGTAAACCTCCCACCTACTTTATTACCCATTCTGGGTTTTCCTCCGTTAAGCATATGAGCTATAATATCTGGAGTGATGTAGACGTACAATGTAGACTAACAATTCCTGCGAAGCTTGATCAAAACAATAAAAGCAAACTTCGAAGATACAGGCGGTGGATGTCAGGCACGTTACGATGGAACACAAACTAAGCGATCCAAACATGCCTCACAAACCTCGCTCCTGAGAACGCCCCTGACCAAAGTATGCAATGCAACTTACCCAATGTACGCTAAGAACCTCTCCCTGTCTACCACGGCGCTCTGGATCCCCAGTAAAATGTATGCATACACATTCCGAATCGCGTCATATATTTGCACTTCAGCTGCAGTTGGCATGAGCACAGCACGTTCAAGGGAGGAGATGTCGACAGTGCGAATGTAAAAGTGGTCCAAATCAAGGACGACATGCTACAATGAAGCTACACATCACTGACATGGATGCAGTGTGCGAATTTCCAGAGTGCAGCATTGTGTCATCACTCCAAGGACCCAAACCGCTGTCCTTGCCGGCTGACCACCGTCGGCTGTTGAAGCGCTGGCCGCTCAGCATGGCGGCTGCCCATCAGTTGGAGGCCCAGAACAGCTGCGGGTAGTCGCGCCGCAGCTGCTCGTACTCGGCAATCTGGGCCGGCGCCACCGGCAGGTGGGCACCCTGCGGCTGGAAGCCGTACTCGTCGGCCACGTAGCTGATCTGGTAGGTGTTGCCGTCGTCGGCAACGAACTCGTAGCTTCCCAGCTGGGTGATGGCGCCCGTCTCGGGCACGAGTCCGGGCCGAACCTCGCCCCTCTCTTCCACCTGAAAGTGAACGAACACAACTCAACGCATCTGATGCAAATGCGCGATCCATTGTAACCCGATGCTTGAGACCCAGCACCCCCCCCCCCCCCCCACATCGGTGATGTTGGTGTATTTCCCATACTCATTCGTTAATTTCATGGCACGACAGGCATAAGAACAAACTAGATAATCAATCCGGAACTTTTTAGCGGTGATTGACTGACTCTACGTTGAGTGACTGATTCTACGAGCATAGAATACACAAATAACTGCGCTGAGAAGCAAAATCACTCACGCTCCGAACACAGCGCCGAGGACGCTCGACGGCATGAGCACTCGAGGTCAAACGGACCTCCCGCACATCGGACGCTAAGTGTGGGCTCGCTGCCGCGTCTCTTTCACCTTCTGTCCGTTGCTCTGCGCGTAGCCGTACTCGTAGTTGCCGCTGGGATCCTGCACGGAGCCCTGGTTAAGGACGCGTACGTCCTGCGGCTTGGGGATGTTCCTGAAGGAGTTGAGCGTGTACTGTGGCGCCGACGAAGCCACAGCCATCAGGCAGGTAAAAGCGAGCTGAAATATGACATTATTACTTGGGGTGTACAATGTGAAGTTTCTTCGTTGGGACTGGGGCAGACGTATGATTCAGGAATCGAATGGCGATGAAGAAGACTGATCACCACATTAATTCGGGTTATCAGCATATTACTCGATGGTAGCAAAAAGTAACATATTGCATGGTGCTTAGAAGTTTCTTCGTTTGGGCTGGGGCAGACGTATGATTCACGAATCGAATGGCAATGAAGATGACTGATCACCACATTGCTTCGGGTGCATGATACACTCTCGTGTGCAGATCGCAGGTCAAACTTGGAAGTGAAGCATCGATAGTTAAGCACAATGTGAATTAAAACAGCATAGCATGCATATTTTGTCAATAACCAGGTCATTTTGGGCACATCAGCTTTAGGCATGAAGAAGAGGAAATTGAATCCGATCAGTGCTAACACTCTGGTAGTTCTAAGAAGACTTAGAAGACTCGCAGTAATTGGGTCTGTCGGAATATCCACTTCAACCTGACGCTTGCAAATGGTCCTTGCTGTGAGGAGCTCTATGACACAGCTAAGATCTTGGCAGCTTGGCCAGGTCAAGTGTGGAAAGCGAACTACCGGTTTGAATAATTGACCTCGATAATTTGGAATAACCTTGCTCGGTAACCTTATCAACCGTATGTTGGAAAGCACCCTGATCCACACATATCATGATGATCTCGTGACGTCAGGATCTCGTGTCGTCCTCGTGACCTCGTGACCTCGTGACCTCCTAAGTTGTAATACCTTACTCGGGGGCGGGGGAGGGTGGTGATATCTGTCCATTCAATGCGCATTACCAAGGTAGTCCCTCGCCTTCGCGCGCAGCTTATTCAGATGTATGTAATTACAAGGTAAACTAATCATTAAGCAGGGAAACATCCAACGTGGAAATGTTTTCGACAAGTCATATTTAACCCTCCCCGTCTTTCCGGTCAGATCCTCACACACTGTCTTGGAGGGGGTTGATGCACCCCCCCCCCAATCCAAACTAAGTGTTACGCGGAAACGAAAGAGGTGTCATCGGAAAGCGCTCGACGAGTAGGGCCAGAAATCACCCCGAAAATTGCATCCCAAAAAATGACGTCACTAGGGGGTCTATGTTTTCACAACTGACATCATGTTTTTGGCTCCGGGGAGTTCATTTTGGGGGAGATTTGAAAAAGGAAACAATTTTGTAATCAGAAAAGGAATGCGAAATCGACCATAGCCTGAACATTTTTGTCGACCCAAAAATCAATTTTTTTTTTCAAAATTTTGAGTATTCAATTTTCTTTAATTTTGCTTTTTTCTTTTTAACGGACCGTAAAACGTTGCTTCAAGTCAACTTACTCTCATAAAAATGCTTATTTTAGCCAGAATCTTCGATTTAACCATAATTGTCAATTATGCAAAACTAATCTATTCATCAAAAACGAACAAAATCACAAATTCCTCTGGTGCGTTTTGATTCCTCCCTAAAGATAAGCAAACGCTGAAAGTTTCATTAAAATGTTTTTATCAATTAAAGCGTGACGACTGGTTGAACTTTTCTGGAGGTGACCTCACTTGACCTTGACTAACTCGTTGACCCCAGAAGACTTGACCTAAAAATTTTCACACATCATGTCGAATTGATGTGGGAAAAGGTACGCCAAATTTCGGCGCGCTGTCGCGCACCGTTCTTTCACTATCCGCGGCAAACCTTATCCGGGCGCATATCAACCCCCTCCCCCCCAGAGAGGGTTAAGTTCAACTCTTCAATGACACTTCATGCACAAGCACTGCCTAGTGTAAAAAAAATACATGCTGTTGGCCACCTGGCAAGGATTATTTATCACTAACCATTGGTGACGTTCCGGCATGGGATATTTATCAGTCAGCTATTGGTGACGTTTCTTGAGGGGATGCTCATCAGTCATATATTGCTGACATTCCAGCAGGAGATATTAATCAGTAAGCCATTGGTGATCTCCAACAGGGGCTGTCCATTAGAGTCAGCTATTGGTGGCCTTTCAGCGGGCGCTATTATCCGTCAGCTGTGGATGATGTCTCAGCAGGGACTGTTTATCATTAGGCTTTTGAGAACCCAGACATATATTTTCCGCAGAGCAGTGCCAGTGCAGACCACCGACAGGCTGCCGATACACTCACCAGCTGCATGGTTCCTGGCTGGGAGTTGTTCACTGCTGGACACTGATGCATCTGAGGCGAGCACTGCCGCTTATATACAGACGGTGGGGGGACCTGAGGCAGGCGCCCGTGTCCTTTACTGGCCGCTGCCGACTATCTGGATGGATAAACATGTGTCCAGTAACCGGTCGTCTGTCCGAGACAGGACCATGAATATATGACGGTGAACATGTGGCGGGCGGCTCTTCTGCACTTGTGAATTCTGATCGCTGATTTGCCTTTCGACAAGGCACTGGCCATGACCCGTCAGAGCTGTCGTCGGCCTCATCTGCCTCATGTTGGCTGGCTGTGCTCTAGTGCGGCTGCCAACTCCCAGTTGGCGAGCAAATTACATTCATCTGCGGGGCTCACTGCAGTCTGGCTACCCAGTACTTGTCGGCTTGGAACGCGCGGCAATCCACGTAGCTGGCAATGTGTGGGTAGTCTCCCGTGGATAAAAGTCTACATGCCCATCTCCTGACTGATCTAAGAGGCTTCCAGACTGGCTAATTGAACCTGATCAAAGAGCAAGCTTGACTTGCTTGACGAAATCCATGCAAAGCTGAACACCAACACTCAAGCACGAGGGTCACGACAACTTTCAGGTGCAGACACGCGGCAAGTATGGAGTAACACTGGGTACTCGTGCCGAAACATTTTCAACTTGTATGCATAATTTGCGTCACAAATAGCTTGGCAGTCAGGCTGGGCGACCGCCGGGTCCGGCTCCTCCACGTCTTACCGACGTACGGCATCAGCTTCAACACATCGGGTGACATAGCAACGGCAACACTACAAGCGTTCCTTACCTGACCGGCTGATGACTCAGTAGGTGTCTGATCTCTGATGACTCAGAAGGGTCACCGAGATATGCTATTTATTTATTAAATATCAAAAGTTCCTAAAAATTGCTTATCATTGGTTCTATGCGACACAAGATACCATTCAGGCAAAGCTGCCCGGAGGTGATCCCATATTTGACCTCCTAGTTCTGTGGTCTGACTTAACATTACCTTTGTTCGAAGCATTTTCTGAAAGGACGACCAAGAGGCATTACAAATTGTCAGAGCAATTCATTGAGGTGATTAGAAGACACCGAAGAGAAACCCGAGGTGTGTGGCAACCATCCGAATGCGGGCGAGGATTAAGGCTTGGAAGGATCGGCAATTATATCTTGATACAATCACTAAGCCTTACGACCTTTCGCCCATCCTATGATTCAGTTTAGGCACTGGAGCTAAGTGATCCACTGCATGAAACAATGAGCGTTTCAAACAGGCAGCATAACTAATCCCATCTTGTCTCGACGTACCTCATCCTAGAGACATTGGTTGCAACACACGAAGTCCGATACTTAGATCTATTCCTTTCTGCTGCTTCCTTTCTGAGATCGATGAAAAGGCTTCGCTTGATAGCAATTCCAAGGCTTGAAAACATGAACCACCGAGTGATGTCGGGAGAAAGTAGACTGACAAGAAGAGCAGTAATTACAACATGCCACTCTCAGGGAATGAGACTGCACGACTGTCGTGGTCCGTGGTCCGTGGTCCGTGGTCCGTGGTCCGTGGTCCGTGGTCCGTGGTCCGCGGTCCGTGGTCCGTGGTCCGTAGTCCGTGGTCCGCGGTCCGTGGTCCGTGGTCCGTGGTCCGTGGTCCGTGGTCCGTGGTCCGTGGTCCGTGGTCCGTGGTCATGGGGCACCTCGGTGCAGAGTTGTACACTTCTGAAAACCGTTATAACCTGGCGGGCTAAGAAGCCCCAGCTATTTTTTTTGTGTGTGGAGAACTTGGACAGCCACACATTTAACATGGTACTAATGGCCCAGCATCAAAATGATGTCCCTTGGCATTGCAAGAAACAGTGAGATCCATTACAAGATGGAGCGGACAAACATAGAAGTGCACGCAAATCAAATATCGTACGGACAGGCTGTTTTCCAAAGGTAATGCCTACATTGCACATAAGCCCCAGAAGTCATTGCAGGCCAACGATGTCTTGAAGGCCTCGTTGGCCCACAGGGGCGGTTTTCTATGGTCGGCAAGGCAAACATTGTTTACACATGTGTGGAAGGAGTGTAATGTTTTAGATGCATTTTTTTGGTGGTGAAAATGAGTTCAAAGATATCCTAAGTGCTAACGCCTCAATCATAGTAACTCTTCTTTTTCCCGACTCAGTACTTTCCCATGAAAATGAGTCCAAGGAGAATACAAATTTTGATGCAGCTTGTTTTCCTCGCTGATTAGAAAATGCTTAGATTGCCAATGTCCTTCCAGACTCAATGCACAGAGTCAACGGAGATCACGTGTGTGGAATGCAACAACGAGTTGAATGACTATAATTTTAAATTTATGCAATTCAAGCAATGACAAAGAATATACAACGGCACTGACTTCTCTTCCTTGTGGGCATATTTAGCCAATACATTGATCAAGGATGTAACTATTTCTTATTTCGCCAATATCGTTTCTTTAGCCAGAAATTAAAGCAATAATTAAGCATAATGCTACCGAAAATCAACTGGAACAAGCCTGACTTGTGCCAATCCAACTGAAATGTATGCCTGATTTAGCGTCCAGTAAAAAAGAAACAGCAGTTAGCTGGTTGGGCTACGAGGGCAGGAAACGTCACGCCTCCGACAGGCGTGATGCTCTTTGACGACGTTTGTGTGTGTGTTTGTATGTGTGAATCCTGTCCTTGTGCATAGCGTTGTGAGGGTTTTGTTGTACCGACAGGAGGGACGGACGCAGAGGGCGCCACCTGGAAGTTGTCCGGAGGTAGTGGCGGCAGTGTCGATTCAGAGCTGTTTCCAGGAATTTGCGGCACGAAGGATGAGATGTCGGCGCACGGGCTTCGCCGGTGGTTCTCTAGAGCGGGCGATGGAAGTCCTTCCACACACTACATTATATTAATGACAGGTGCCAAGTTGTCTAGTCTACATCATCTAGTTTATTCCCAATAAATATACCCATTGGTTGAACGGTACCGTTTGGGCACCTTCCAATGCTTACCATCACCAATTTGCGAAGCTCAGAACTGTTTCGAATCATAAGCATATTATGCAGGATGCAAAGTGATTATTGCGTTAATCAAGCAAACAGAAGACATCTCTCACTGCGGGGTTTACATTTACAGCGCTCCGTGATTGACATCTACAGTGCTCCGTGATTCACATTTACAGCGCTCCGTGATTGACATCTACAGTACTCCGTGATTCACATATGCAGCGCTCCGTGATTGACATTTACAGCGCTCCGTGATTGACATTTACAGCGCTCCGTGATTGACATTTACAGCGCTCCGTGATGGACATTTACAGCGCTCCGTGATTGACATTTACAGCGCTCCGTGATTGACATCTACAGTGCTCCGTGATTCACATATACAGCGCTCCGTGATTCACATTTACAGCGCTCCGTGATTCACATTTACAGCGCTCCGTGATTCACATGTACAGCGCTCCGTGATTGACATTTACAGCGCTCCGTGATTGACATTTACAGCGCTCCGTGATTGACATTTACAGCGCTCCGTGATTCACATGTACAGCGCTCCGTGATTGACATTTACAGCGCTCCGTGATTCACATTTACAGCGCTCCGTGATTCACATGTACAGCGCTCCGTGATTGACATTTACAGCGCTCCGTGATTGACATTTACAGCGCTCCGTGATTGACATTTACAGCGCTCCGTGATTCACACTTGCAGCATACTTTTATCAGTACAGTGATTACCGACAGTAGTCGAACGCCAACATGCCGAACTGCTACAACCAACCAGTCAACCATTTGGCTGGTAGACTGGCCGGTTGGTTGGTTGCCAAGTATTGCAAGTCATTGACTCGATATTCAACTTTTAGCCAACTCCGCAACCTAACAGAGCCGACATCAACATGGGCCGCGAAGTTCGCACAATGTCTGGAGTGCTTTGCTGTTGACATTTGCACAAAATGTCAGCAAATTTTAGATCCGTTTCATTCTTATGACTGGCAACAATTGGACTCAAATCAATAATATTAATACAATTACCACTCAAGTGTCCTCATCACAAGCTTAGTAGGTGCTGGTCATGCGTTCCAGTGGTTGCAAGCTTAATCCGAGCTTAGCCGACCGATTATTCCACCTTGGCCGGGCTGCAGCGGGGCTCTTGAAAGTCCCGCTAATTCGCTAGCCCGGTGACAGTTTCAGTTGCTGGCTTGCTTCTTCAGTATTCTGCGCTGCGTTCGCGTGTCCGGAGTCTCCAATTAACACCTCCGCGCAACAGTGTTGAACGCGACGAGCGTGACCTGACCTGAGTCCTTGACCCGATGCACGCGGCCAGTCTGTCATTCTGACCGATAGGGAGCCATGAACTGCACGCGCAAAAACCGGCTCCCGAGCCGCGATCGTCGGATCATCTGCACGTCTTCTGATCGGCGGAGATAGTGGTGCCGACCCGGGAGGAGCACCCATGGTCGCCCCGCTGGCCCATTGCGCCGGATAATCACACATCCACACGCACGTGCCGCACAGCTGAGCTGGTGATGCAAACCCGGGACGAACACACATGGTCACCGACTGGCCCATTGCGCACAGATAAACACGCACACGTACATACATGCACATGCACGCACAGCACACACGTGCACGCACAGAAGCACACGCAGGAACTCGGAAATGCACACATGCACACACGCACATGTGTGCACGCAAATACACGTGCACACACACAGACACACTCACCCACATACTCACACTCACATACACGCACGCACATAAACGCACATGCACTCACACACATGCACACATAAGGCACATACACGCTCACGCACAAGGCCCAACCAAGATTAACACAGAGGAAAAATTATAGTGCGATGCGGGTGGAATGCCACATCAGCACGATGCGCTCACTTGTATGATACAACAGAAGCCGCACATGGTTATCCAGCTGACTGCTTTTCATTTCGTCCATTTGATCTACACAGCCGGTATCTCGCAACGAAAAGGCCATCCACAAATGGAGCTCGGTGGACAACCGAGCCCTTCCCCACACCCTCCCACCCCACCAAAAAAAACAGCATTCATGATTTGTCACCAATACGACACAGCAGCAACATCATCGCGCTGGTGAAATAATTGTCGGTTTCGTATCGGCAAGTTTACAGATAATCACGGTGCAATGTCGCTCCGTGGTGAAGGTGGAGCTGAAGGTGAAACCCGTGACTGGGCTAAGCGAACCCTCGTTAAAGCGTGGAAAAACGCCAGCAATTCCCGCCCACCGGTCTAGGACAAGTACTTCAAGTAGATTACGGTGTTGCATGGTGCTGATGCTTACGCTGCCGTTGTGCTCGTCATCGGAGCCTCCGATTACAGGCTGAGGGACGGCAATTCAGTCAGCTGATATTCCCAGACACTCAGAGTCTGCACCACGACGCCATGTCCCAGGCAATGCACTGCTAATCCAAACTGCGCAAGTCAGACGCATTAATTAAGCACGAATTAGAGCGATGCGGCGACTAATGCGCGTCGCCGCGAAACATTTAATTCGCGCGTCTGCTGATGTGCGGCCGTGAGACGCGAACCCACGCCAGCCGCCCGCGCCCCGGCCACGGCACGGCCTCAGCAGCGCAGCCTGTCCTGTCGGACGGTGGACGCGCCGACGGTGCGATCGTCACACGTCTCAGTCCCCTGTTCGGCTCGCGCACTTCAGTCCGCCAGCTGTAACCGAGGCGACTCGAGCCACTCAAGAATCATACGCATGACCGGCTTTTATTGCTGCAGGACCGTCTGAGAGCATTGGCACCGTTATTACCGCAGGAGCGCCTGCGAGCATTGGCACCGTTATTTCCACAGGAGCGCCTGAGAGCATTGACACCGTTATTACCACAGAAGCGCCTGAGAGCATTGGCACCGTCATTACCGCAGGATCGCTTGAGAGCATTGGCACCGTTATTTCCGCAGGAGCGCTCGAGAGCATTGGTACCGTCATTACACCAGGATCGCTTGAGAGCATTGGCACAGTTAACCTCTGGCATTACACACTGATCGGCATTGATTACTGCAAGCTCAGCTTTGCACATGCATGCACATTGCACATATATGTATGCACGTTTCTGCATATCAACACACTGATGGAGTGTGTTAGCCCACGCCAGGCATCTGTGCAGCCCATTGCACCAGTCAGCATCCATCAAACGGGCATTTGTCATTTCGACTTCTGTCCACCGAAGCGGTTAGCTGACAGTTATTGCACACAAAAGCAACGTTCAGCAGCATCGAGCGGCGTCGTGAAAGATTTAGAGGCGGTCTTTAATAGCGGCAATGGCGTGCACAGTGGGAGGCTTGCTCGCAGTGGCGCAGCCAGGGTTTTCTTCAGGGGCGAAGAAACAAAACTTGTCAGGAAAAGGAGAACGGTTTCGGCGTGTGACGCGCGACGAAACGGATATTTTAAATATTTTTGGTTTTACGTGGTTAAAATATGAAAATCCATTTTTTCATAGTGTAATTTCGGTTCCTAGGGGGAGGTGCAGCGGATTTCCACCCCCTTGGCTGCTCCTCTGCTTGCTCACATTTATTCACATTCAGAGTGAATGCCATGACCGATCTGAAGCACACCCAAAGACTGCACCACTAAGTAGGAGTAAGGAACAAATAATAAGCGGCTGGAATACAAATCGCGACTGAAATTAACAAAAACTGATTGATGTAAGTGTATGGAAGTGTGTTGGGCCCGTCAAAAATTGCAACACACGTTTTGTGACAGTTGGCTAAATATTAGCGACGAGTTGTTTGTACGTGTGATGTTAGTTATTTTCGGACTACTGCTTTGCCAAATGTGTTAGATGAAGTACAACGCTTCGACTGGGTACTTCTCCGGTAGTCGTGAGGTGTTTTGCAGCTAGAAGGCCATGGACTGGTCGACATTTCCGCCGAGTCTACACGTCGGAGCCTTTTGGCGCTGGTCGGATTGAAATCCGGCCTATGAAACAGAAAACCTACATTTTGCCAACCGCACTCATTTCTACACCTCCAACATAGAATCGCCTGACGTCTTGAGAAGCACAATTAATAGAACGTCAAACACTCTATGCTGAAGCTGATTCGACTCCCGCCAGTACCAAGAGGCTCTGACCAGCGCTATGTGGCTCGGCAGAAATGTGAACCAATCACTGCCCTTCTAAGGCTCCCACATACACGGCTCGGCAGAAATGTGAACCAATCACTGCCCTTCTAGAGCTCCCACATACACGGCTCGGCAGAAATGTGAACCAATCACTGCCCTTCTAGAGCTCCCACATACACGGCTCGGCAGAA
This sequence comes from Ashinkailepas kermadecensis, assembly GCA_034440615.1. Lineage (NCBI taxonomy): Eukaryota > Metazoa > Arthropoda > Thecostraca > Neolepadidae > Ashinkailepas > Ashinkailepas kermadecensis. Next base: position 318,831 of record JAOTOM010005004.1, read on the forward strand.
ATGTGGTCCATTCACGGCCCTCATAAGGCTCAGACATGTACGGCTGGGCAGACATGTGGACCAACCGCTGGCCTTCTAATGCTCCGACATGTACGTCTCGGCAGAAATTTGGACCAATCACTGGCCTTCTAAGGGTAAGACATCTGACCGTGACCCTTGGAAGCAACCGTTTCGGCCTTCGTGTCCCGTCAAGCGCTCTCGACTAGCGCAGCGTTCCGAATATCGCCGGCACGGCGCGCTTTGTGCAAGTCCGCCCGCGGGCCCAACGACGGTGGAATCCATCCACTGTATTCGGCAGTTGAAGAGCACGGTGGACTGCTTGCTCTTGACGGATCAGAAACAATCATGCTCATCAGCTTGCCAAATCCGATTAAAGCGTTTGCATGCTGAATGGTTGATGGGCGATGTTGGGTCATGCGATGTCTGTAATGCGTATCACGTGTAGGGGAGAGTGGGGTAAGATGCCCAGGGTTTAGGGAAATTGGCATTGTGACCAAATTAACCCCCAAATCCTGGATCTCTGAATGTCAACACGAAGCCCCATCATTTTTCTATCCACTGGAATGCACTGGATCACTGAGACTTGTCTTGTTTTCTCATTGTTGAGATTTTACCAGAGGCATGCAAAAGGGCGTCTTACCCCATGGGGTGGGTAAGATGACCCATGGGTATGGGTAAGATGCCCCTGCCCTGGGCATCTTTCCCCATTGCCATAAAATGCAAACTTTATCGTTCATGATTTCGTAGGCACTTCAACCGGCATACGCATTCCTTCCCCTCACCGAAAAAATAAACCAAACGTTCATGTTTTATTCTGAGTTTGCGAAAAAGAAACGCTTTGGTACCGAAATCACCAGCCACCCGTGAATTCTTCTTAAGGTAGAATTCCACCAGGCTGGTGCCAACACATCACCATAGGGCATAGCATGCTTTCACAAGTTTCAATTCAACAACATACGCTGACAGCACAGATCAAATGTATTAGCGGCACAGGTCCCAAGTGTAGCCACCATCGCCGTTAGCTTGTACGTCGGTACAGAGCACACAGGCCCAGCCTTGGCAGGCTGCGCACTGAATCCACTCTTCACACGACATGATAAATATCATGCCACAGATAATGCACCTGGTGTCATCTGGTTCTTGCGGCGTTGCAGATTTGCCAGCTTGTTGTTTTTTCTTTTGCGATCCTGGCTTTGTCTGTCTTGTCCCCTTCTTCTTTTTAGCTGCCTCTACTTTTTCTTTTCCCTTCTTCATTTTTCTTTCTTCAAGCATTTTCTTGTTGGGAGACGACGGGATTACTGTGGCTTGTTCAGCCCGACGAGATCTCTTTCTCTTTTCCGCTCGCGGAGTGGTGCATAACATATCTAGAATGCTGGTTGGTGACTGCTGCGCGCTCTCCTCGAGACCGGCAGCTGTGGCGCTCGAGCCCGCAGGCTCCGGCGCCGGTTCCTGAGACGGCTGCACTACGTTCTCATCGAGACCGGCAGCTGTGGCGCTCGATCCCGCAGACTCCGGCGCCGGTTCCTGAGATGACTGCAGCACGCTCTCGTCGAGACCGGCAGCTGTGGCGCTCGAGCCCGCAGACTCCGGCGCCGGTTCCTGAGACGGCTGCACTACGTTCTCATCGAGACCGGCAGCTGTGGCGCTCGAGCCCGCAAACTCCGGCGCCGATTCTTGAGACGACTGCAGCACGCTCTCGTCGAGACCGGCAGCTGTGGCGCTCGAGCCCGCAGTCTCCGGCGCCGGTTCTTGAGACGACTGTAGCGCGCTCCCGTCGAGACCGGTGGGGGAATCGGGAGCCTCCTCCTCAGTCATCCGTGCGGGTGCAAAATCATCCTCGGTGAAAACCATGTCACAGGGCCATATTCCTGAGGCTCCCGATTCCCCCGCCGGGAAATTGATCCGATCCATTGATCGCCCGCTCCATGGTAGCAGATCTCGAGTAGGCAGTGCTGAAGATCTGAGCCAGCTCGTACTCGGTCACGCGCCTACCTGGATGGGCACGCATCCAGGTGTCCACCGCGTTGTTGTACGCGCTCTTGAGGGACTTGAATACCGCCACATCTAGCGGCTGCATTCTATGAGTAGAATGCGGCGGCAGTGTGATGATTGTCACGCCGTTTTCCCGAGCCATGTCGACGACCTCGAGCGACTTATGGCTGTGATGGCCATCGAGGATGATCACGTGTTTGTCCTGCATTGAGGGCTTCACCACCGCCAGGAAATGGTGGAACCACGTGAGGAAAACCTCCTGATCGGTCCATCCAGACTTATTGCACGTTCCCACTGAGCCTGGCGGCGCACCGTTCATCAGGCTTTGAACCATCGTCATCCTGCCGAAGACGAAGACTGGAGATAAGTACAATCCAGCCGCGTTGACTGCGCACAGAACAGAGACAGTCTTGCCGCGCTCTCCGCTTGTGATTTTCCCGACTCTTTTAACGCCTTTGGAAGCAACGATCTTCCCTGGAGTTTGTACGTTGGTCACCCCAGTTTCATCCATATTCCATACTTTCATGGGCCCGTAGTCGCCTCCGTCGAGAACTGATTCGTATGCGTCGAAGAACTTCTTGACCTGAGGTCGGTTGAATCCGACGGCTCGGGATAGGCTTGTGGCTTCTGGGCTCCTGATTGACAGGCTTGGGTGGCGACGCAAAAATCCGTAAAGCCAGTCTTTCCCAGCCATCCTGTGCTCTTTGTCGAACCGCACTTTCATGTCCATCTTCTCTGCGAACTCGTAGGCTAGACGCCGTACGTCCAGTGCTGAGCCCAAAAATAATTTTCTCCATTTCTTTGATCTTTTGTACGGGTTGTTCCTCCATTTCCTTTGGAATGTCTGTAGACCTTCCCAGACTTCCCGGGACCAGCACCTTCTTGTCTCGGTGGCGACGCAGTGTTTTTTTCTGGATATCTTGTACATTTTGGAGACCTTATGCAGGGAAGATCCACTACGTATGGCTTGAAGTGCTTGCTTGAAACTCTCTTGGCCATAGGAGCCTCGGTCCGAGGTCCTGGTTCTGGTTCGTGCCATGTTACGTGACCCTGAAAATGATATCGGAATGAGAAAATTGTTGGCGGAAATTGATACAAACTGACTAGGGTTGTGGCTAGGTATTATCTGATGGTGTTTGCCAAGGACACATGAACCGGGGGTGGTGAGGGGAACAGGAAAGGCAGAGCCTCCCACTCCCCCCTCCCCCCCAACCAACTTTAGTGATTTTTAACATTGACCCTATGGCGTTGACTGGAAATATTCTGCCAAAAAATTGTTGTTTGGCCCCAAACTTTGAAACAGTTCCCGCGCCGCTGGTGTTTGCTGCAAATATTGGAACAAACTGGAAATACTTTGGCAAGCCTTGAAATAATGTGCAAGGGTGATGCTCTTCGCTAGGTACAAATATTTTCACACAGTCTGGCGAAATTTGGTGCATATAAATTTGTATTATAGTATTCGGGTAAAGTCAGTATTATTATCTTGATTAATTGACTGGGTAGATCTGTTATTATCTGGGTATTATCTGTTATAGATATGAGTAGATCGATTAATACAGACACTTTCACATTTAGGTAAGTATGTCATCTACGAATGACCAAGGTCGTAACAAGCAGGGAGGGGATGGCATTCAAGCCCCCAATTTGGAAAGGCCTGACACCAAAAATGTATAGATGTTACCCGACACGAAAAACGTACGTGGTAAATTTCAGACCGCAGCTTCCCAATCCCTTGTGGGTTACCCCCCCCTTCACGAACACTTTCAATAGTTCGTACGTCCCCGAGGGTGACAAAATAAATATATAAAAACATATTCGAGGTATGAAAGCTAATTAGCTACATATTAAAACATGAATGTGTCATTCGTAAACTACCGGCGGGAAAGACGCCCCATCTATGGGGTAAGATGCTCCCGGGGACGTCTTTCCCCATCGATGTGTGGGGCGTCTTACCCACCAATGCCGAAATTTGGTCGCACGCAGCGTGCAGAAATAGGGCGATCGTGGCGCACTGGAGAATAACACCTTAAAGAGGCAAAATATATCATGTTCCGCGATGGAAAGTCCTACAGCACGCAAGTATATTATTTGGACAGATATTTGCAACTATTTTGTTAAACTTTCATGATCGAAAACGTCAAAAAAACAGAGAAACACTCAGCGCTCGTCACGCACTTGCAGCAACGGACCAACTTTTTGCGCAATAAACAACCGTGGCTTCTGCTTCCAATCAAGAACTTCAGATATGTTCTCTAGTTCTTTGATCAGCCTATAGAGGGGATGGGGCGTCTTACCCGAGGGGGCATCTTACCCCACTCTCCCCTACGTGATTTGATGTTCTCCTGAATAATCATCTCTTCTTTTCCACTCTTAAATCAGGTAAAGCAAATCGAAATCTCTATATGTAGTCTAAAATGTAAATGTTCGGTTCGCAACCCAGTAATAATATATATATATATATATATTATATATATATATATATATATATATATATATATATATATATATATATATATATATATATATATATATTATATATAGAGTATGCCATGGGCCGCTGCCGCTCCTCATCTAGCTTCAGCTCTGCTTGGTAGCCTTTCAACGCAAATATTCATAAACCTGAGCGAGGTTCCAAGTACGTCATTTTCGCACGATTGTAGACACTCTCGCCCACACTCTATGTAAATGCTCTCGCTAGTGTTCCTGCGGCCATTTCTGACACCACACCAACCACTTCCGGCCCGCTTCGCCGATCTGCGTGGCCCGCACAGCTTCACTCGCCATATTTTGCCACATGTCTTTATGCCGCTATCTACATCTCTGCTTCTTCATTCATCACCAAGTGCAGTGATCCAACACCCATAGCCACGTGATCCAATGCAGTGATCCAACATCCATAGCCACGTGTTCCAACGCAGTGATCCAACACCCATAGCCACGTGATCCAATGCAGTGATCCAACACCCTGACTTCGTGATCCGGTGCATACAAATCCGAATTCAGACGACCCTGAGCGCACCGCCGTAGACGGCGGGGGGGGGACAGGGCAGCCGCAGTTTGCAGTATCACCCACGGTCTGTCTCAGCACGTGCGACAAATGCGCTCCGCGCCGGCTCGCCCCGCACGACACGACGGCCGCCAAACGGCCGGTCCGGCACGCTCGGCTCCGTTACTCCGTCTCTCGGGCCGCCGCCGCTCGGTCAGCGTGGCGGGAAGGCCGCCCGTTCCCGCGCGTATTGTTCGTGCCACGACAAATGGCGGGACGGCGGCGCGCGGCGCGCGGCGGCCGGCCACATTCCTGCGGGACCCGCCGGCGGCGTCGCCGCCGCCGCCAGGCAGGGGGCGGGGGTGGGGGTGTTTGGGGCGCCGTCCAGCGAGAATGACGTCACGCGAATGGTGCGCGCGGCGCGCGTGAGCGTGCGCGCGCGCCGGCAATCGACGCCTTTTCCCGGTCGGCCGCCTTCCTCCCGACGGCAGAGAGCGGCCGGCAGCGGCAACAGTGGACGCGCGTCCTTGGACGCGGCCCGCCGGTGATTGCCGCGACAGCCCATTGTGAGCCGTCCGTGTCCATAGCGCGCCGGGACGTCGACACCGACTTTGGATAGGCGGGTCTATAACATCATCAATGGGAAATTGGAAGCACGTCGGCGGCGATCTTCGGCATGCTAGTTGCCGGAGACGGTATTGACGGAACTGGAGTGTGTGTGACGGGCAGGTGACGAGTGTTTGACAGTGTACGTGGCAGGAGTGTGACGAGAATACCACTATAAGACCGATATGCACTATACCGTGCTGCCGCTGATTGTGACTGGTGAATCTCCTGTATGACATGAGACCAGTGGTGATGTCCCCTGTAGCATATGTGCGTGTGACCGTTATAGTCCATTGTGACTGGTGAATCTCCTGTATGACATGAGTGACCGGTGGTGATGTCCTCGTAGCATATGTGCGTGTGACCGATATGTGACCGTTATAGTCCATTGTGACTGGTGAACTAATGTAAATGCATGAGACCAGTGGTGATGTCCCTAGGCATATGTGCGTGTGACCGATATGTGACCGTTATAGTCCATTGTGACTGGTGAATCTCCTGTATGACATGAGTGACCGGTGGTGATGTCTCTAGCATATGTTTGTGTGTATGTGTGTGTGTGCGTGTGTGTGCGTGCGCGTACGGTATTTCGTGTGTGTGCGCGCTTGTGCTTGTGCTTGTGTGTGCCTGAGAGGGATATTTGACGGGTGTGTGTCTGATATGAGGAATCGGCCCGTCAGCGAGCGGAGGAGGACGGACAGGCCCGGCCGCCGCTGGCACCGCTGCCGCCGCGGCGCTCAACCTCGTCCCACAGCTGCGCGAGATCATGGACATGGAGCAGGCGCTGCAGCGAAGCGAACAGGTACACTGGGCGGCTGTGGCCGCGTCCACGCGCTCCCAGTCGCTGCTGCCAGTGGGTAGCATGCGCATCTGTTATCAATCGGTGGTGGGCACCGTGTGTTCAGATTCGCCCAGTTAGGCGTCAGATTATAGCTTGCTTTTTGGAGAATATCCCTGGAGGCCAGATACAGTTGGAATTTGAATCGCATTTAGCTGATCACGTACCCTCGAAATGGGCCCAAATTGCGACTTTACTGAGTATATTACTCAGAATTTGGAAGTTATTTCAATTCGGAAATTCTATCTACATCCTTGTTTCGACGCTTATAGTTGCGAATTTGAACACACTGGGTACAATTATCCTACTTAAGACTGTCTTTGTTGCTGTCCTCTTCCTGTTGGGAGATGTCTTCTTTGACTGTTCCATGTGTAACGAAGTTAAAGTTAATACGAACGAGCCAGCCTCTGGAATGTACTGTATGTGGTCACCGCGATGGGGCCGCACGAAGCACCCACACACCTGCTCGCCATCAAGAAGCGCGTCAGGCATGCGGCCCACCCGATCTATCACAGATAAGGCCAAGTGCCGCTCGCATTGTTCGATTGATTAGCCACCGCGATGAGATCACCTTACGAGGTTATAACTGATAAGAACCGGAGCTCGTGTCGGTGAGTTCGCATACCCACAAGGCAACTGGCGCCACCAGTCGGGTACGTTCACGAATCATCGTTGGTTGCCACGCGACCGAGCAGCCAGGCTGCCGTGCAAAACTGCAATCTCAGCGTGCGAGAAGTGCATTAGAACTGAACCCATGACCTGCGGCGAATCAACAGTCAGCAACATCCAGCGAGGGCAATGGCCGCTGGCGTGTCGGCCCAATCACGGCCCGGTTCACTTGCGGGTTGGCGTGTTATGTAGAACCGGCCAATAGCAGTGCGGGTTGTACGCCGTCAATGTATTTACGTGGGCGGACTCGTGTGTATATATATGAGTGCAAATGAAAACCAAACAGAGCTCGAGACGGGGCTCGAGACTCGACTAGAGACTCGACCTAGACTCGGACTACGAGGTAGAACCATCAGCGTCTTTGCGATTTCGGAGCGGACTGGCGTTCGCCTGTCGCGACTCAACGTAGTTGGCGGGCCGAGGAAGCATCCAGCCCGGGAAGTCACTCATCACGGAGTTTTAACGAGTGAGCTGTCCACCTACTCGTTCTGGGGTATACAAAGCCGAAGCGATTGGTCTATCCCTAGATTTCTTACTTCTTGCCAGGGAAAAACTACCCTATACATGGCATGGCATGCATCCATCTGCAGGTGTGCTGTTGCGGTCTGGCTTCAGACTTCAGCTCAGTTGGTGATAGCGTCGTCAGTGTGCTGCTGCTGTGTCCGGCCGGCTGCCTCGGCTATTAACGTCAGCTGCACGGGTTTGACGGTGAAACGTGGGGACGACGCACCATTGAGCGGGTATGGCTGGACCTTTATGATATTTCCACACGTGGAAGGGAAGGACTCCTCCGTCGAGGTGACGGAATTTCGTTAGCGCGCTGCTGCACCGATCTTGGCGTTCTTTCATGGCGTTCCGGCAGCAAAGAGGCCATCTATCGGTGACTGCGGCCGCCAAATGTCCAACTAGTTGCACGTGCGGGCGATCCTAAAGCTGGACCGATATGGGTGTTCATCAGCTCGTCGCGTGCTTGTATGATGGTGCATGTGTCGTCCGGACTACTGTTCTTTACCAACCACTGTACGAACTGTTCGCTTCAGCCCTGCACCCTCACAGCTACATCCCACCGCTCGCGCCAGTGACGAGGGTTGAAGCTGGCGTGGAGTCAGCTGTGAAGGCGTGCTATATGATCTATGCAGTCGATGCGCCCCTACACTACCAGCTGTGAGGGCGTCAGGCTGCCGTGAGCGGTCAGTGACGGTCGCTTGTGAAGGTGCGCGATGGCCGTGACCGTGACAGTGCTCCGCAGACGAGCGGCCGCACGCAGACCCGGGCGGAGCGGCTGACGCAGCAGGCGGTTGCGCGCCGAGTTCCCCGGCGTCGACCCGCGCTTCCTGGACGAGCTGCTGGAGATGCACGACGGCGAGTACCAGCTAGGTGGTGCGGGAGTGCTGCAGAGCACGCGCGGCGAGCGGCCCCCTGCTGACGCCGTCCATCAGAGCCCCCAGTCCTACTGTGAGTACCGTCAGAATCTTCAGTCCCGCTGTGATTATCGCATTTAAAAGTGATGGCTCCCACATTGTATACCGGCCGATTATGTGGTGTCCTCATTGTACCAGTAAGACCCATGAATCAGCGCTCTCAACTATCAACAGAATCAACTAAAAAGACGGTTTCCCCAGTCGTGTGTCGGGTACAATAGCTGACGACCGCGATGTTTTTCGGTGGAATTCGTCACTGGATTGTGTGAGAACTGATCAACGTGGCAACCCATTAAAGCTGACGCGCCGAGTCGGAAATGATGGGTGTATGTATATGTATGTATGATGGTGTGTATGTGTCTAGGCTGCCGAAGACGGGGCGGACGAGCCGCTGGGCTTCCAGGGCGGCGGCCTGCCATCGTTCGAGGATCTGCAGGCCGAGTCGGAGGTGTACCGCCAGAGGATGCGCCACGCCGAGACGATGGCGGCGCGTGCCGTGCGCCTCAACTGGAGTGGTGTCTCCCAGTACTACGTCGAAGAGGTGAGACCCTGCTCGGACCAGCAGTGTTCCCGTCTGTCGGTACCACGTCAAGGTGAGGTACGGCTCATAGCAGCTCCTGTACTGGTCCCGCCGTCTGTCGGTACCACGTCAAGGTGAGGTACGGCTCATAGCAGCTCCCTGTACTGGTCCCGCCGTCTGTCGGTACCACGTCAAGGTGAGGTACGGCGCATAGCAGCTCCTGTACTGTCCCGCTGTCTGTCGGTACCACGTCAAGGTGAGGTACGGCTCATAGCAGCTCCTGTACTGGTCCCGCCGTCTGTCGGTACCACGTCAAGGTGAGGTACGGCTCATAGCAGCTCCTGTACTGGTCCCGCCGTCTGTCGGTACCACGTCAAGGTGAGGTACGGCTCATAGTAGCTCCTGTACTGGTCCCGCCGTCTGTCGGTACCACGTCAAGGTGAGGTACGGCTCAAGCAGCTCCTGTACTGGTCCCGCCGTCTGTCGGTACCACGTCAAGGAGATGTACGGCTCATAGCAGCTCCTGTACTGGTCCCGCCGTCTGTCGGTACCACGTCAAGGTGAGGTACCGGCTCATAGCAGCTCCTTTACTGGTCCCGCTGTCTGTCGGTACCACGTCAAGGTGATGTACGGCTCATAGCAGCTCCTGTACTGGTCCCGCCGTCTGTCGGTACCACGTCAAGGTGAGGTACCGGCTCATAGCAGCTCCTGTACTGGTCCCGCTGTCTGTCGGTACCACGTCAAGGTGATGTACGGCTCATAGCAGCTCCTGTACTGGTCCCGCCGTCTGTCGGTACCACGTCAAGGTGAGGTACCGGCTCATAGCAGCTCCCTGTACTGGTCCCGCCGTCTGTCGGTACCACGTCAAGGTGAGGTACGGCTCATAGCAGCTCCTGTACTGGTCCCGCCGTCTGTCGGTATCGCGTCAAAGAGGTGAGGCAGACTGCTCAGACCTGGACTGGTCCCGCCTTCTGTCAGATAATGTCGGATTGATTGGTTGGTTGGTTTTGGTTTTACGGCACGTCGACGTCGAGTCATGTAACGTCGCCAATCTCGCGCCGATTGGCTGCGGGGAGAAGAGTAGCGACAGTTGAGACTCGAACCCACAATCTTTGGATTGTGAGACGGACAACTTACCCCTAGACTACTCGTCCCCAGATAGTGTCGTGATGACGTCAACTCGTCCGTCCTGCGGAGGCGCGTACGGTGTCTATCTGACTACCAGTTGCCAGCCAGAGCCTGCAAGCGATCGTTTTGGTCAACTGCGCGTACCGGATATGTCTAGCCGAATGATGCCTGTGCATAACAGGTCGAGTGTTGTCGTATGGGCAGGCCGGTACCCCGGCTAGTGACTTATTTTTGGGGGCGAGATATTCTGTTCTGGTTCAAGCATATGCTGAAATGTTATTGCTGACCAAGTTTTTGGGTGTGTAATGCTGTGTTTGAGACGGGTCGAGTTCGGTCCGGTGTGAGTGGAGTCGGTTGTGGTCACACGACTGTCTGGTATGAGTGGAGCCGGTTGTGGTCACACGACTGGCCGGTGTGAGTGGAGCCGGTTGTGGTCACACGACTGTCCGGTATGAGTGGAGCCGGTTGTGGTCACACGACTGTCCGGTGTGAGTGGAGCCGGTTGTGGTCGCACGACTGTCCGGTATGAGTGGAGCCGGTTGTGGTTGCGACTGTCGGTTACACGACTGTCCGGTGTGAGTGGAGCCGGTTGTGGTTACACGACTGTCTGGTATGAGTGGAGTCGGTTGTGGTCACACGACTGTCTGGTATGAGTGGAGTCGGTTGTGGTCACACGACTGTCTGGTATGAGTGGAGCCGGTTGTGGTCACACGACTGTCCGGTGTGAGTGGAGCCGGTTGTGGTTTCACGGTGGCGCCGTTGCCGTGTGTTGCAGCGTGACCGGCTGGCGCGTCTGCTGGGTGAGTGCAACATGAGAGCGGCCGTGACCTCGGTCGACCTGCGGCACGGCAGCGATCCCAACCAGCTGGACCTGCACGAGCTGATGGTGGACCAGGCGCTCACCGTGCTTGCCAGCTTCATCGCCGACCGGCAGCGGCACTTCGGCAGCCGAGGTGGGTCGCGGCACGTGTTGTGCCGCCGCCGGTGGGCCGCACGTACTCGGGTTCTGGAGTGCCCTGGATATCGGTGCGACAGTATATGAAGTCGTAGTTTGTATTGTTGTATTCTGGTCTACCATGATGATGCGCTTGTCCCGGTACGAGGCATGGAATCGGTGTCCGAAGTCGTTTCGGTTGGCGAGAGAGGTAAACAAAACCGAAGCATATATTATCGAAGGTCAAGGTTAAAGATCACGATGATATCAAGTTGTGCACACAATTTGTGTATAGATGTGCAGTTTAGGTTTACTCCTGTGTACAGATGTGTAGTGCAGGTTTATTCCTGAGTATAGATGTGTAGTGCAGGTGTATTCCTGCGAATAGATGTGTGGTGCAGATTTATTTCTGTGCGGTGCATAGCAGCGCTAACACCTGAAATTGAAGGTGGTTGATGTCAGTTGCGTTCGTCGTGAAAGTTAGCGGCATTCATCGCATTATATCTGCATGCATGTATATATGTCGTATATCTCTACAATGCATTTCATATGGGTCAGCAAAGAATGTCAATAAAAATAAAATATTGGCAATATACAAATTTCCAGTTTTCGATACGCTGCATAATAAGCACGATGCCAGCCAAATAGTGAGTATTAGGTGCGTTGTTTGTGTGCTTTTGCATGCACATCCCTCCAGCACATTTTTGGTCCTACTCCTCTCCCAAAAGTGTTTCGTTTTCTCCCAGTTCTGTCGCATTTTTGTTCTGGAATGCCCCTCATAGTCCGAAAAGGTGGAGTGCTGCTTGCAATTTATGGAGCACAACACCACTACAAAGTCCAGCATACACCAACATATATAGGGGCTGGATATGGCCGAGTGGTTAAGGTGTTGAGCTCTGGGTACCAAAGGTCCCGGGTTCAACACTCGCATCGCTTGGGACATTTCCCAATCCCGCGGCCCGCCGGCGAAACAGTGTGGGCGGCGCCATTAGCCGTGAATGTGCATAAAGTGTGTCGTGAATTACCCAATAAACAAACAAACACCAACATATAGATAATCTTAGCACCTCTTCAGCTCCTCCGCCCGCCAATTTGGCAAATTCAGACCGCCCCTAATGACGTTATCTTTTGGTGGAAGGTGTGCGCAGAAAACCGTGGAGGTGATTACGGGCCGTGGCAATAAAAGCAAGAACGGCAAGCCCAAGATCAAGCCAGCCGTCATGGCGTGGCTCGGCAAGAAGGGCATCAGGTGGGTGCCACAGTCTCCGTCAGCCCCCCTCCTGCTTGTCGTCACCCGCTGCAGCCGAGCCGTGGTGGCCGTGTGGTCTCACTGAGCCGTGGTGGCCGTGTGGTCTCACTGAGCCGTGGTGGGCGTGTGGTCTCACTGAGCCGTGGTGGCCGGGCGGTCTCACTGAGCCGTGGTGGCCGTGTGGTCTCACTGAAACGTGGTGGCCGTGTGGTCTCACTGAGCCGTGGTGGCCGGGTGGTCTCACTGAGCCGTGGTGGCCGGGTGGTCTCACTGAGCCGTGGTGGCCGTGTGGTCTCACTGAAACGTGGTAGCCGTGTGGTCTCACTGAAACGTGGTGGCCGGGTGGTCTCACTGAGCCGTGGTGGCCGTGTGGTCTCACTGAGCCGTGGTGGCCGGGTGGTCTCACTGAGCCGTGGTGCCCGTGTGGTCTCACTGAGCCGTGGTGGCCGGGTGGTCTCACTGAGCCGTGGTGGCCGGGTGGTCTTGTAGGGCGGCGTGGTCGGGTGTGGGGGAGGGGGATGGATGGAGAGGGGTGGGTAGGGGTGGTGGTTTGGGGAGAGTGGTATTGAGTGGGATGGGATATTTGGTATTGGTTACGGGTGTGGTTCGGTCTTAGTGGTCGGTCTGAGTGGTCGGTCTTAATGGTGGCACAGTTGTTATGTTTCGTCTTGGTCTACTGCGGTGCGCCTTGACTTCGGAGCGACCTTGAGAAAGTAGTTTCCGCACGGCCGCCGGCCGGCGGCCATGTTTTACTACGCTCACGGGCGCCGGGCGGCTCCCCGGGCCCGCGCCGATCCCGCTTCCGGCGTGCCGCCGGCCCCAACCGGGGCGGCCCACAGCGAGCGGTGACCCGCGAGTCCTCGCTGTAGGAGGTGCAGTCTGAGCGTGCCATATCATCTTGTCTTCGTCGTATTGTCATCTTGTCGGCGCCCCGTGACTCGTTATCCTAACACAAATTTATATTTAGCGAGGTCAAATCTCTCACCTCACCACTTCCATCCGTGAGTGAACCTGGCTTGGTCGTGGCGCCAGGTATAGAGGAACAGCATGATTGGAGAGACCTAGGAGGGGAGGGGATCATAAGAGTAATGGACGGACATTGGAGTTGGAAACGCGTCCGTCACCGGCCCTCGCCCAGCTTCGGGGCCCTCTTTAAGGGTTAGAATCCCCACTTGTTTCCCTCCATGTCATACACCTGCATGGTCCCACGGGTCACCGGACTGGCAAATTGAGGGCCTAGGTAATTATCCTGGTCAAATTTTGGCAACGATGGTTTCTGACAGCTAGATGCGTACGCAGAGTTCCAACAGCTCCCACTGGTCCTTAACTACCCATAACTACGTCATGCATGCTCCCACGAAATCCATTCATTTCCATCTTCCATTCCGAACATTCGCTCTCTATTAAAAGTGTTGGCCCGATAATTTCCCTTCCAGTGGTGCATGCGCATTCAGCGAGTCTTGCTTCCTCAGACCGTTGCTTAGGGCCAAGGTTAAATGTTAATTACCCGTGCTTAGGTCCACAACTGTGACCGGCTGACGCGACACTGTTGGTTGGGAATGATATACTATTACTTTACTGCCTTCAAGGCTCGATGACACTGGACTGCGATATTCTGTTAGTTTCTGATGGTCTTATGCTGGGCTTGAGTAATAATGGCCGACATACCTACACTTAAATGAGTCAAATGCCTTGCCAGGACTTGCATTGCTCTAACTTGCAATCGGCGGGCACCCCCACAGGTGGTCCTGGGCCACAAATCCGGTCGGGATGGCCCCTATCGTCTTTCTAACCTATCCTGCCCGGGGTCATGGTCGAGAGACCCTCAAATCCCCTGCCTGTCCTATCCTTGGGGGCTTACGGAACGCCAAACTTCATCTCCCTGTCTGTGCCGTAATCGAGAGGCCCAGGCCTGCTGGAATAGCTGAGACGGGAAAGGAATACCGACCTAGCCGTTTTTGGCTTTTACCTAACTGTGCGCAAAGATTCATCCCGACCCAAAAGTGGGTGCCGCTGCCTGCGAGCTTACCCATGGATCCCGTTGGATCTGACCACCCTCGGGATGCTCTTCCGCGCTCTGGGATCACCAGGCCGGAGGGTTTTTGCGGCCTAGAATTTCTCAAGTGAACCAGCTGCCTTGTGAATATCCAGTCTTTCCGGCACGCTTTCCCAGGGTTCAACCAACAGTGTTTCGTCATTTTCCCGTCTTCTATCAGCCCTCCTCCGTCTCCTCCGAAGAGAAGAGGGCGGAGGCTCACGTTTGGGCACATGGAAGTTATTGCCCGTGGAAGGGCGGCTTGCAGGCCGTCTCCTCGCTAATTGCGTAATTCGTCTCACGTTTTTCCGTCACAGACGGTAGTCGGGTTCGTCCTGTCCTGTCTTGCCGACTAGCTTTACATTAAGTAACGGACGAACCCGGAATTAATTCCCTGCTAAATCCCTCATTCACACCTGGTACGTTGGCCACTTAATGGTCAGTGGTTAATGGTTCGTTCCTCAACTACATCGACTTAAGTATTTTGGACCTCCGAGTGTTTACCAGGCCCGCGGCATTCAAGGGTAATACATGCGCTGATAAGTACAAAGCCTGAGGGCGAGTTTCCAGCGATTTCACGGTAACGTTATTTCCCATCGTGACTGCTTTGTGACATTTCCCCCTACAACAATTGACTTGTACGAGTCTGGTCTCCAGCATATCTCGGCGTGACATAAAACGCACACCACGGACCACAGGGTCCTCTATAATTAACTTGAGTCTCAAGTCCATTCATTCCTTTCTAAATGTTATCCCCGGTTCCATATGTAATCAGCTTCCTGGGTTCAGTTGTTCGGTACTATTACCCGCACCATTTGAAGCAGGTGGAAGTCTCGTAGACACGTGGTGCGATAGTTTAGTGACCCAGTGCCCGGAAAGTATTTGCCGCAGCACTTCCAAGGTCAAGAACCCTCGACTGGACGCCTTCGGCCGGGCGACACGTTGATTTGGGGGAGCAGGTGTTTGGCGTTGAGTGGAGAGCGAGGTAGAGAGAGCGGAGAGAGAGAGAAAGGAGAGAGATAATTATTTTATGCTGTGACGACCCAGTCCTCTTCCTCCTCCACAGCGACGCTCGATTAGTGCCTGATATGTTTCTGGACGAAAGCCCTTCTCCCTGTTTCCTGACCCAGGAAAAGTCGGCTCAAGTCGTGTAGTGTGCCCCCTCCCCCCCAATAATTTAGCTGCCCTTGACCCGGGTTTATTCTTCGCTCCCATGAGACCAAGCGGGTCGCCGCCTGTAATGGAACCCCGTGATACTTTTCTGCGTGAAGGAACAATGATAACATGACCACTGTAATTCGCTTTTTCCAGGCACGTTTAAAGCTTACCCTGATGTGAATAATTGCCTGCACTGTCACGTTGCGCTGGTCTCTACGTCGGAAGTGCCCGGAAGTTTAGTGAGCATGGGAGGATGAATGTTCGTGACTCAAAGCTGAGTGAGTATGGAAGGGCTGTACGTCGTTTAACGCCTGGTTGCTACTTCATTCTTGATAAATGCTTGGCCTGTGTAACATCCGCTATTTCAGTTTCGGTGTGGACATTTTCTCAGTGGCAACGGTTTGAGTGTAATGTAAAACGAAATTGTGCGTCTGAGGTTATTCCACATTTTTCTACCGTTTACGTTTGCCAACTAGGAAACACTAGCGTAAAGAACACTGTGCTGCTTACACCCGTATTTATTATAAGTTACTTGACATGTAGCATGAACGAATCTTGTGCGGTTACTCTTGTACGTTCAGTCAAGGGTGACATCAAGACCTCATAAACCCGCCGGAACCAAACCCATTGTCTGGTGGAATATGATGCAAATTACAATGTCTTTGCAGATAAACGCACTGGAATGGCAGATCTCTGATACACAAATGTCCATGCCATGCCATACTCCCGTTCACTACTGACTATTCGGGTTAACGATACAAGTCTGTTTCCCCCACCAGGGTTAATGAACCCTTGACCCGACGGCA
Organism: Ashinkailepas kermadecensis; assembly: GCA_034440615.1. Taxonomy (NCBI): domain Eukaryota; kingdom Metazoa; phylum Arthropoda; class Thecostraca; family Neolepadidae; genus Ashinkailepas; species Ashinkailepas kermadecensis. The sequence continues at coordinate 335,173 of JAOTOM010005004.1, forward strand.
CCGGCCAAGCTGCCTGTTTGAAGGGAAACAGGTGTTGACGTTTGATTCTGGGGCGAGCGAGAGAGCGGGAGAGAGAGAGAGAGAGAGAGAAAGAGAAAGAGAGAGAGAGAAAAAGAGAGAGAAAGACGAAGAACAGAGGGATGTGAGCGACAGCGGGGAAAGAGGTATTCCCACCTTGTCTGTTTGCACATCTTATCCGCTGAGTAACGGGGGTCCCAGCGGATCTACGTTACTTTCATTCTCCCATGGAAAGAAGGGGGTTCATTTGACTGCAGTGGCCAGAAGAAATGCCCTCTTCGCTAACGTCTTCCCGGAACCAGTGGTTCCTCAGTCACTTAAACTCTTATCAGTTATGTGTGTGCTTGGTTATGTATTATTTTCCTTCCATTCCAGAGTATAAAAGCATTCATGTATAGTAAAACATTCGTGCTCATCCACACTCAACCTTAAACACCATGCATGTCTAAACGATATAACATTAAGGTATCCCCCCACCAACCCTGAAAACTATGCTCCATAAGAACCTTATTTGCCACAATTCGCTCCTCCATTTTTACCCTTCCCGGGGCAGACGGCTACCCATATCCACCGCTGGCTGTGGCCATCCACACCTGCAAAACGACCGGTGACGGACGGGTCACATTTTTGGGCATGATGGTTCACGGGATACATTGCCCTCCCCTTGCTCCAGTTCACTCACATGCTGCGCTGTCCCGCTTCGTTCTCGCTGCCTGGCAGGGTAACCATGTCGATCGAACGCGAAGCAGAGTTCACCGTTTCGCCGCTATCATTCCCACTCAGCTCGCGAGCGACTCCCGAACGATTCCATTGAATGTTCTCTCTCCTCCATCGACTGCCTTGGATGGTCCGCCTCCGACGGCTTCCTCGGGTGGTGTGTCTGCGATGACGCACCGGGTGATGTGTCCCGACTCCTCAGGGGTGGCCCTTATAAATGGCGCGGCGGGCCCCAGATATCAGACAACGCACGTCAGGCTCTTTGTGCTCCGTGGCCTGGCTGGTGGCTGATGGTGCCGGCTGGTGACGCTGGTGACTGATGCTGCCGACTGCCGACCGCTGATTAGCGGTTGGCAGTTGGCAGTTCCTGAGCGGTAGCGGTTTCAGGTTACTGGGTCAGGCTGATACCCGTGGCTGGGCGGAAGTCACTTTTTGCATTTTCGGCAGCTTCAAGTGGCCGCTATTGACATTGTGGGCGTATCGGCGACGAGTAGGCTTCGTGTTTGCGCTGGCTTTTTCACAAATTTTTATCCCGCTACCTGCCACGGGTTTCCGGTCGCGGCGGCAGGATGTTCCGTGTCGGGCCGCCGCATGGCGACCGCATGAAACGCCGTGTTGAAAATGCAAGCCGTCTTACATTCAGACCTCTTTCGAAGATCGCGTCCGCGATCCTGGGATAGGGGTTCTACCATGTTCACGTCTCATTGAATTCCTTCCTTCCCCTTTCCCCGATTGGTCCCCGGGTTCCGTCGCTCATTCCTAGATCTAAAGCATACATCACGTGCATAGCCGCCACTATTTTGGTGATGTACGCCTCTAATTAACGTCACATAGCGCTGCCCCCATAACACGACATGTGGTACACTATTGGTTCTATGCGAGTTACATACACTGTGTCCAGCGACAATAAGAGACACACGATGTCATGTTGTACGAATGATACGCACAGACTTCACTTACTCCAAGCGCACACAAACACGGGTCGCGTAGATGGGACCCGTCCATTGTTGGTCTGGATACGCCTGGTCGGTATTGCAGAGTTCTTCAGAGAAGATGCATGATTATTCGCAGTCCTGCTGCAGCTTCCGGAGGGCCTCTTCGAATGTAGCCATGCGCCGGGCCATGTCCATGTCCTGAGCGTCTCGATGCGTGGTAGGCTGTTGAGTGCCGGGGGGTAGTTGGGCCCAGAATGGGAACTGCCACCGCCACCTGACCTGTCGATGCTGGCCGGTGTCATCGGCCGCGGCAATGCCTCCAGACAAGGATGCTGATTAGGATGAGTATTGAAGCAGTATGCGGATGCGCCAGGCGTGGAGCGTGCAGGGCGGCAAAGAAGTCCTAATCGCTACTCCGCTTGTACTGCTCAGTGGTTCAGTTGGTCCTGATGTTTGGCCAGGGGTATGGGATTTGAAGTTTCAGATGGAAAGGCACTGATGAGCATGGCTAAGATCTTGTCAGGGATCGGATCTGTCATAGGATTGGTTGGAGGAAGTGAGTTTTATTTAGGTTGCATGAATGCTGTTAGGTAACTGACATGCCGTGGAAGTCTTCCACTTTGCCCATTGTGAGCTTTCGATGGCTGGCACGATGAAGGTCTCATAGCACTGTATTCGAGAGGGGGTGCTAGCACCCCAGTGCCGTGGAGAGTGATGGTCCGCCGATCGTCGTCCGAGCATCCCATGGCAAAGATCTATTTACCAGGTAAGACGTATGCCCAAGAGGTTTCCGGGAAATGGTGAACAGGTGAGGCGAGGGCTGGAGATGCGACGGTGTAGAACACATCTGTGGCTGAAACATATTTCTGAAAGCTCTGTACAAACAACCGTTCCGCGTTTAGTTATTAAAGGATTGAAGGTCTCGGCAAACGTTACTTCACTGTACCTTGCTGCAGCTGGCTATCTGTCGCCAGGTCACATCGCTGGGACAGCTCCAGAGCACCTATAAATTCCTTCTGATGGTGTAAGCTGCTTCCGATGTGTTGTCGGTCTTCCGGCGAGGGTGTCATCAGCTGACCGGCACCACCGTCTGACGAGGCGTCATCAGACACCCTGTATCACATCCTGATTCTTTGTCATCAGCTGGGCTGGACATTGGCAGTACTTGGCGGAAGCTGGAACTAGCGACAAACATTGACACTTCGACAAGCTTGAATCAACGAGCCCCATTATCAGTCACGCCTGAGTCGGTCTGGATATTTCCGCGCCCAGTCAAACGCGGTTGTGCCGGTTTGGTAGTGGATCGGCGCTTCCTCGGCGTTATCCCCATCTCCATGAGCAGCACTCGTCGTAGCGCCTGCCTCTGGGGACAGCGTCCATGGGAGCACTTCCCTCTGGGAACAATGCTCAGTGCTCAAAGTAGCTCCACACTCTGTGAATTAAACCGAGTTGATTCGGGTAATTGAACATCCGCGTAATAGCCGTCTGCTGGGGTGTCGTGGATGGCTTCAGATGCCTGACTTCACGAAGCGTCCGGAGACAGCTTCCCGAGTGATGATTTGATGATCTCCGATGCCGAACGGACCACGTTGAAGGTGATGCCAGGCTGGTGCATGCATAACATCCTCTGATTGCGTCGGTTGCTCCACCGGTCCGCAGCATGATGCGGCCGTCGGTCGTCGGTGTCGCCGATAAAAATCGTCAGATGTCTTGTCGGATGAATATTTTGGTGCTGAGAACACTCCTTCGGTCGTCGGCTGACGTCTAGCGACTATAGCTGAAATTCCGTCGATCGCCCTGGGCCGAACGCCGATGGGGTCGCTACTGTGTCCAGATATCCCTTAGGCGCGGATGTGATGGCGTCGCATGCCGGGTCGCCATATTTTGAGATGTGATAGCCGGTGCCATGATGTCCCCGACGTGATGATCGTCCGACGAGTCCGTTGGTAGAATTTGGGGTGCAGCAGAGCCTAATCGGTGCTTCCGTTGGTTTGGTTATGATGTCCGTTGACTGGTTGCGTCCCGATTTGAGATGTGAGAGCCGGTGTCGTGGAGGTCCCTGATGTGATGACGTCGGACGGTGCTGCAGAGCCCACTTCGGTGTACCGCTGATGTGCTGATGTCCGTTTTTTGGGTCGGGATGAATCTGTGCGCACAGTTTAGGTAACAGCTAAAAACGGCCAGGTTGGTATTCCTTCCCCGTCTCAGCTATTCCAGTAGGCCTGGGCCTCTCGATTACGGCACATACAGGGGAGATGAAGTTTGGCGTTCCGTAAGCCCCCAAGGATAGGACAGGCAGGGGATTTGAGGGTCTCCCGACCATTACCCCGGGCAGGATAGGTTAGAAAGACGATAGGGGGCCATCCCGACAGATTTGTGGCCCAGGACCACCTGTGGGGGTGCCCGCCGATCGCAAGTTAGAGCATGCAAGACATGGCAAGGCGTTGACTCATTTAAAGTGTAGGTATGTCGGCCATTATTACTCAAGTCCAGCATATGACCATCAGAAACTAACGGAATGTCGCAGCCCAGTGTCATCGAGCCTTGAAGGCAGTAAAGTAAATAGTATATCATTCCCAACCAACAGTGTCGCGTCAGCCGGTCACAGTTGTGGACCTAAGCACGGGTAATTAACATTTAACTTTGGGCTAGAAAGCCCTAAGCAACGGTCTGAGGGAATAAGACTCGCTGAATGCGCACGTACCACTGGAAGGGAAATACGGGCCAACACTCTTAGTAGAGAGCGAATGTTCGGAATGGAAGATGGAAATGAATGGACTACGTGGGAGCATGCATGAAGTAGCTATGGGTAGTTAAGGACCAGTGGGAGCTGTTGAAACTCTGCGTACGCATCTAGCTGTCAGAAACCCTCGTTGCCAAAATTTGACCCAGGATAATTACCTAGGCCCTCAATTTGCCAGTCCGGTGACCCGTGGGAGCATGCAGGTGGATGACATGGAGGGAAACAAAGCGGGGACTTTAACACTTAAGAGGGCCCCGAAGCTGGACGAGGGCCGGTGACGGACGCATTTCCAACTCCAATGTCCGTCCATTACTCTTATGACCCCCCTTCCTAGGTCTCTCCAACCATGCGGTTCCTCTACCCCCCCCCCTGGCGCCACGACCAAGCCAGGTTCACTCACGAATGGAAGTGGTGCAGTGGAAGACTTGACCTCGCAATATAAATTTGTGTTAGGATAACGAGTTACGGGGCGCCGACAAGATGACTATACGAAGACATGATGATATGACACATGATGACAGCACAAACTACACCGTGGACTCGCGGGTCACCGCTCTCTGTGGGCCGCACCGGCGGGGAGTCGGCCCACCGGAAACGAGATCGGCACGGGTCGGGGAGAACCCGCCCAGCGCCCGTGTGCGCAGCAAACATGGCCGCCGGCCGGCGGCCGTGCGGAAACACTGTCTCCAGGTCGCTCCGACGTCAAGGGCGCACCGCAGTGGAGCAAGACCCAATAACACTACACCACACAAGACTCCGAGACGAAACAGACACAAAAACGCCACCATTCAGACGACAGAAGACCAACTACACTACACAAGACTCCAAGACGACCACACAAGACTACTCCAATCTCAGACGACTGCTACTCAGACACCCCTCAAGACCTAACCTGCTAGACGAATACCAACCACTCCCTAACCTAGACCGACCCATCTATTATCCCCCCCCCTTACTCCACCCAAGACAAGACCAGACCACCCCTCCCATCCCTTCCAAACCACCACCCCTATGATCCCCTCCCACTCCCCCCCTCCCAAACCACCACCCTTACCAACCCCTCCCCCATCCACCCCCCACACCGACCACGCCCCCGACCTCGCCGCCCTACATTATCGACAAGGGAAATCATCGGTGGGCATTCGTAGCTCTGAAGAGGAGTCAATAAATGAGAAGGCGATAATATATTGGCTGCCGAAAGCCTTGGGGTGCAGACCTTAGCACCCGGATGAAGCATTCATATCCGGACTACAACGGCCTCGAGTTGTCAGGGCCCCTGATCCTATTTTGTATGCAATGCTTCCTGATGCATGATCCGATTGCTTCTGTAAAATTTAAGTTACAACTGGACTTGAAGCTATTATTTGGACTTATGCCTCTTTGATCTACAGTAAATTTGTAAATGTCATGTACTTCTACGGTTGGGTGTCATCGGGTGCATTTGTAACGTTTGTGTTAAAAAAAACTTTATTGTTTGTTTGTGACAAGTAGGATTCAAGCACGTTTTCATTCAGTTCGCTTCCAATAACAACGTTAAGGAAAATCGATGACACACCTTCTGTTCAGCATGATGACCTGACATGAGGCCTTGAGTGGCCGAGACTGGCATCCTGGGTAACTCGAACCCATACGTGGCTTACATACATGCTCTAGCCACCAACGAGGGCTGGAAAATCTAACTAAACGGCAACGCGGAGAGCATAGTTTTCTTGGTGACGTCTCACCATGTGACCTGGGCTTTCCTCAGGAAGAACAGTTACTCTGGGGTACAAATGCAGAACTGGTGGCATGGGGCTCACTGATAGTTAGGAGGCACCGTGCGCTTGGTTATCGGGCCAGGGCGCGTCAGTTGCGGGTTAATCCGGTGCTGGTGATGTCAGTGAGTGCACCAACTCACCGATGTGAACTGGATGCTGCACGGGTAGTCGCAGTCGATCTGGGCCTGCCGTTTCTGCACCTCCAAAGTCGCAGACTCGGAGGCGGCGCCGAGGAGGTCGTCAAACCGCAACACGCCTCTGTGCCCAGAGGTCACCAGCGTCAGCAGTGATAGGTGGTAACCCAGCTTCGTGTCGGGCGGTTACGATGTGCCGGCATAGGGGCCACTTGTAGGGGATAGGGGGTGGGGGGCCTGTTGGTGGATAAAATGAATTTTAGTCAGAATATGAGAGGCCGGCGCAGGGAAGCTGAGCTGAGCTTCTGCAGAGCTGAGCAGCTCGCAAATGTGCTACTGGATGTGTGGCGAAGGCAGTGCGCTCCGTTACGAGTCCTGTACCGACACGAGACAGCAGACACCAAGGCCCAGCTGCCACCACCACAGACTTCAGACAAGGTACCGTCACCGGCCCCGCCATTAATGACGAGCATGATGAACAGCACAGCACAGGTGGACGACTGCCGTCACAGGTGTAGGGCGACACTATTTCAGGGCTCAGTTGGAAGGAAGGCCAAGCAGAGCACATTTGAGCACATTTGAATGGAATAGAGCGCCGTCGAGTCATCAACTGCGATTAAAAGCACAAAACAGCAGGCGACCACAGCCGGGCGAGATCGTGGCAGCCGAATCGCGATGCCGACCGGTCGCTTGACAACATGCACACTAGGACCAGACGATGACGACCATGCTGCTCACCATCCAGTGGGCGTCGAATGTCTTGTAGTCATGGTGAACGTGCACGAACTCTAACTACTACTGGCTACTCAGCGCATTAATGTTAAGACAGAGCAACCGACACGCTTCTACCTTCGCGACCTTCGACCCTCACGCTGGATTGGCGGCTGTGCCCGCACCGATCCTCACGCCAGCCGGTCATGCCTCGAGGCGGAGGAAATGTAAAGGAGGCACCAGGTCCATGTACCATGTACAATGTACAATGTACAATGTAACAGGTTCATGTACACTCACAACTACTCAGCACAGGCACAAGTACACACTTCATAAATTAACAAGTCCTCCGGTTAACCCATCTCGATTGATTATTTGGGCTTAAGGGCGCGCCGACTACATGGTCATTTGGCGCCCACGGTTAACCCATCTCAAAGCCAATGACTGTGCTTCTCTTGGATGACCAAGATAGCTTCCTATTCACGCCATGCATTTTTGTTGTTAATGTTCAAGGCTATGCTGATCAAAGCGATGCTTGGACAATTTCCATGCAAGTGTTCATAGCTCCGCACCTGGTTTCGTGGCGTAGGAGTCACAGGGTCACATGGCACATGGTTTCAGGCGCTGGCGACGCGACGGTCGCGGCTTCGGGCCTGACGCATCTTCGGTGGACTTTGTCAAACACGATTGTACGCCAAACAAGCAAAATCAAACTTCTTTCTGGGAGACGATACCTCTGGGAGAGTCCCTATACAAGGGAATGTTCTAGATGCACCGTCGAATTTGAACTGAACACGTAGGATTACATGGAAATGTAGGAAAGTTCCTATATCGGTCACGTGATAGTCTAGTAGGACTCGCGTCCGCGTCACTCCAGTCGTAAAGTTCCAAAGTTCTCTGCACTGTCTGTATTGTGCAGCGGCGAATAGATGGCAACAGTCGAACACCAGAAAACTCGTACGTAAAAATGTTCCGCGCCGACGAACAACCGTGATATTACCTACTGTTGAATTTAAGGCCAAAATCGGTGATTAATTTAGAACGCGCGACCGCCAGCGTTACAGAACCGCGTCGCCTGGCTGCTCAGAGACGACTCCCTGGCGGGGTAGAGCACACGGCCGCCGGCTCCAGGATCTACGCCGCAGACGGCGGCCGTCGGCCCAGTAAAGCGCTGACTAGGTGCGGCCGCGTAGGCCGATAATTGGACTCTGACCCGACGTCCGGTCTCTGCCGCGGCACAGACCGGCAGCGAGCCGCCAGCCAGCTCAGGCTCGTGAGGCGTTTCATTTACGGCATACATTTACGGGGTCAGATCATTTACAGTTACGGGACAGCCAAAAGTGCAATTTTATAGAAATTCTGTTACAGAAATCACTGTCCATCGAGCGGCATACTTACTTTTTGCCAGCTCGACCCCGTTACCCAACACTTTTGCTTATTCCACTTACCCCAGATGGCAGCAAATTTGCATTGGGTTATCTCGGTCCATTTTCTCATCACCAGTATCGTTACAGCAATATTGGGTTATCTCGGTCCATTTTCTCATCACCAGTATCGTTACAGCAATATTGGGTTATCTCGGTCCATTTCCCCATCACCAGCATCATTACAGCAATATTGGGTTATCTCGGTCCATTTTCTCATCACCAGTATCGTTACAGCAATATTGGGTTATCTCGGTCCATTTCCTCATCACCAGTATCATTACAGCAACATTGGGTTATCTCGGTTCATTTCCTCATCACCAGTATCGTTACAGAAATATTGGGCTATCTCGGTCCATTTTCCCATCACCAGTATCGTTACAGCAATATTGTTAGCGTCAACCAATCAGCTGGTGATTTTTCTGACTGCGACAACAACGGCAATTTGTGAACATATCGCGGCATTTCTTTCCATTATAGTGCTGAATTGTCGTGTTTTCTGGTCACTACACCAGGTTGAGAAACGACAACTAAAGTGATGTACTTTAGTTGTGAGGCATCCAAGGCATCCGACGTCCACAGGCATCCAACATTGCTGTTGGATGACCAAAATAGCTTCCTATTCACGCCATACATTCCTTCCAATGTCAAGTATACGCCTCAACGTGCTCTAGAAAATGGTCAGATTCTGGGACAATTCCCTCACGGCGTTTTTAGCGCCCACATCCCTAATTTTACCTCTAGTACATATTTGTACAGAAGTACATATTTGTTCATGACGCTGGACCCCCGTCAAGGTCAGGACGCTTGGCCGCCGTCAAGGTCAAGACTCCGGACAGCCGTCAAAGTTAAGATGACCCCGTGTCTCGAACACTTCCCCCGTCTGGCCCATTACGCCTCAGGGCCAACGACTAAGTGACAGCAGTGTGTCACGTGCCGGCCACAGGTGCTGCCCATCGCGTGCCCCGGCCCACCTTTTTCGCTCCTGACTGATCATGATGATGTGCCGCAGGTGCGGCAGGCGCTCCGACTTCAGTGTAAGTGGCACGTTCGGCTGACCCTGGGCCAGCTCGGGAAGCAGCTCCGACAGCATGGCGTAGAAGTCGGACGTCTTGTAGCCGTCGATGGCGACCAGAGTGCGGATCTCCACCTTGTTCAGGCAGTACTGGAGCTCACGTTTTTGGTACGCCTGATTCACGTTGACCTGCAGACAGGGGGTGGGCCACAAGTCGAGGCACATCCGGACAGGGGGTGGGCCACAAGTCGAGGAACATCCGGACAGGGGTGGGCCACAAGTCGAGGCACATCCGGACAGGGGTGGGCCACAAGTCGAGGCACATCCGGACAGGGGTGGGCCACAAGTCGAGGAACATCCGGACAGGGGTGGGTCACAAGTCGAGGAACATCCGGACAGGGGTGGGCCACAAGTCGAGGCACATCCAGACAGGGGGTGGGCCACAAGTCGAGGCACATCCGGACAGGGGGTGGGCCACAAGTCGAGGCACATCCGGACAGGGGTGGGCCACAAGTCGAGGAACATCCGGACAGGGGGTGGGCCACAAGTCGAGCACATCCAGGGGGTGGGCCACAAGTCGAGGCACATCCGGACAGGGGGTGGGCCACAAGTCGAGGCACATCCGGACAGGGGTGGGCCACAAGTCGAGGCACATCCAGACAGGGGTGGGCCACAAGTCGAGGCACATCCAGACAGGGGGTGGGCCACAAGTCGAGGACACATCCAGACAGGGGTGGGCCACAAGTCGAGGCACATCCAGACAGGGGGTGGGCCACAAGTCGAGGCACATCCGGACAGGGGGTGGGCCACAAGTCGAGGCACATCCGGACAGGGGGTGGGCCACAAGTCGAGGCACATCCGGATGCACACTTGACCCACATTTATGTTGCTGTGTGTGGCAGAGTGGTTCAATGATCTGGCCTGCGTTTGGCCGGTAATGATGTGGTAGTCAGTTAATTTTGACCCGAGAGCTTAGTTTGACACTCATTTATCTGGTGACAAAATGTGTACTCAGCAGTGCTCCAGAGCTTGAGGAGTGGAGACACGTATTGGACCCTGCGCATTTGTTCGTAGGCTATGACAAAAATAACCCTGGAACATAGATACCAATTCGACATGTATTTCAACTTGTGTCTTTCACTCAATCACAACACGATGACTATTTCATCAATTTTTGTGGATGCTGTATTGTGCAAAAGGCGAATGGAATGCTCTGAAGAAAAACCCTGCAGGAAGAAGGGTGCAGGAAATTTCGCGCGCACTAAAGGTGCAAATGCGGGGATTTGCGTGGACGACGCTCTGCGCATATGATGTTTTGTCCCTACAAGTTTAATGCGTGTACGAAGATTAGCTAACAAATCGATCACGCTGTCATGCGATTTTACGCGATGCAAATCGCATAAAATCACCGCGGAACACTTACTGTTCCCCCCTTATAAAACACGCAAGGCGCAAGAGCTTTTAAATACGGCTACGATGGTGACACCATATTAAGCGTGCAACACGTGTGCATACCGACGTCAAGAATAGCTCATGTATCACATTCTGCTGGCTGCTGAACCCGGCGGCGGCCCTGCTGCGTCAGCGTACAAAGTTCGGTGCGGAGGCTCTCTGGCCGCCTCCGCAGCCAGTCGGCGGAGGCGGCCGGTCGTCGCCGCCACGGGGCCCGCCGACCGTCCAGCCGGCATGTCCCGTTGTCGTCCTGTATCTGGAGCCGCAGCGACGCCGGCAGCTGCTGGTGTCGAGACGGCGGCGAGCGTGCAACGTCACAGCCGCACCGCCGACAGAAGCGTGTAACTACATGATGCAAGTGTTGGGTATGCACATTGTCCATTGATTTTGGAAGCGCAGGCATTTGCACCGCACGTAAAATTTGTATTCCCTTTAAAACGAAATAAATTTAGTTCGAATTGTTGCTGGGGATTGTTGCTGAACCAAGGTCACTGCTAAGCGCCAGTTTGTTACAATGACCCTGAACCCACCTCGAGATCCGGAAATTCCAGTTCAATGGCCACTTATTTTACCGAGTGTTTAGCGTACCCCATAGAGGGCATGACCGCCTCGTGCCTGCGCCCCCGACATTGCCTGGCCAGTTGCCAACTTACCATCCCAGCCAGAGTCGTTAACAGCGAGCGCGTGAAGCGACTCGAACCCGTTGTGCCAAGACGGGGAGACCTTGGCAGGATAGCGCCCTATCCACTGAGTTAGCCAGGCATCTATGATAAATGCATTTCCCCCTGATGTTCGTCTAGTAGTTAGGAATATGTTCACTAACTCTCGTGATTAATTCCATAATTATAGCACTTGAGTTTCCTTATAGTCTGCCGTTTGAGCAAGGAGTGTCATGCATAAGACATGAAGGACCTGGGAACGTAATATAAAGTGCAGAACCTTTTGATTCATCCATGGTTAGGATCAAAATGTGGTGGGGATAGGGCAGTAGCATGACCAGAGGGAGTGCATTGAGTTGCAGGACAACAACGTGGAAGCCTGAAAGTTGATAAGATAAAACGCGGCATGACAGACTTTGCAGCCTGGAGCTTGCTTTGTGGCATTGATTTCGAGAGTGCATCAGAGTGCTGAGGATATGAATGGAAACACCGGCAATGGCTGTGTGAAAAACACCGACTCGGCGTGGGCCCAATGTGTGCCCAGAGTGCATAAGCTGCTCTCACCAGCACCAGGCCAGCCTTGGCCGCCGCGTACTGGGTCAGTTGCCACTCGTACAGATTGGTGGCCCAGATGCCGATTCGATCTCTGCTCTCCAGTCCGAGCGACATGAACGACTGTGCCAGTCGGTCCGCCTGTGAGAGAGCGCGTCCGGTCAGATGCGGGGCACGTCAGTTCGGGCGCTCATTCGACGAGCATCACTCTTCCAAGCTATGTATGCATCTCGTGGGTAGCCTTGAGTTCGTGTCGACGCCTTCGAATCCCAAGAAAACTTGGTGCCTGACATTGATTCTTGCCTTATTGTATTGGCTTGGAACTCTGGCAGCCAGGTAGCTAACAGAATGCCCTATGACCTGAACTGAAAGCTGGTGAGCACTAGCCTGTTTTGGGGAACAAGAAAGGTCAAGTGCAATCAAAGAACAAGGAAGTTAACACCGAGTGGGAGACCCGTCATTTACCTTTCCCCAGCATTCTATGACAAGCATTCCTTGAAACCAAGTCCCTCGCGAATTGCCTGACATTCTGTTGCGGCCTTCCCGAATCCCGTTTAAAACGGCTCCACAATAGCTTTTCACACCGCTTGACTCGTCACACGAGGCTTCTCAGTGCTCCCCTGTTCAAATATAGAGTACGGTTTGTCCCCATTCACCCAATGGTTAGCGGTGATGCTGGCACTAATGAGTGTCAATTGGTCAAAATTCACAACTTTAGTCATCGAGGCCAGGATGTAAACACAACTTCATATTGATATAGCACACAAGTCCCGAGGAGTGCTGTCAATAGAATCGGATGTTGGGCCTATTTCGAAGTAATAAATCAGCTGAATGCGGTTCAATTTCCATTGCCTATCACAAACTATCCAGGAAAACAAATATTTCATTTGCGTCTTGACGCCTAACTGAGCGAACTTTGGAAGCATGAGGTGAGATGTGGGGAAGGAATTAAAATGAAGCTCGTCACTTGAAACACTACCCGATGTCGCCACACATCGATGCAAATATCTGAGAAAAGGTAGACCAGGGAAATGTGAGGCTATTTTTTGTATCAGCCATTGCTGCTTCTAGGCACTCGAGCGAGTCTAACGTGGTGCATACATGGAACAAACATTCAAATAAGTGACCCTACTTGACCCGAGTTGGTCCAATCGTTATGCCTTGAGGTGTCAATAACTTTTTTTGTCGTACATTTCAGAGAATGCCGTCTTCACTCGTGATTAGACCTGCTCTTTAAGTTTGATTTTCTCCGAAGTAAGCGCATTCTTGGTTCAAACACGGTGCGTTAGGGGACTTTCCGTGTTGGATCATTATAAAAGGAACTGCACACCGCACCTCACCACCAATAGGGACCCTAGCCACGCTAAAGTCATTCCATGTCCAAAACGGCATGATAACCGAATCCGTATCTGCATCACGGGAACGCTATGGATCCGTTTCTTTCCTTGGCCCGTCCAGTTACTTAATGGCACCTTCATACTGGTGATTATGATACTTGAACTGGTTTTAGACAGCGGCCGCAATATAACCAATTTTCGTTGTGAGAATTACCACAATCTCTGAATTGACTGTTGATAGAAGCATGCTGAAATTTTAAAGGTTCCATTTCCCAGATACAAAATTATAAATTTATATATATATATATATATATATATATATATATATATATAAAATTAGCAATCTATAGGTTTCACAATTATAAAAAGAAGTAACCACTTGGGTAGACACAAAAATTCCCTCGTTGCCATCCGTGCCAGCGCCGCGGCCATACCTCTTGCTTCACTTCGCGCCAGGTTCTCCTAATGTTTTGGTGCACGAAGACAAGTGCGTCGGTGTCGCCGTAGTCGACGGCGGCGCGGTCGATGACGTCGGCCAGAGTATCGGCGCACAGTCGGGCAGAGCCTGGGTGATGGATGTAGCTCTGTCGCAGCTGGATCACTGGCGCCACTCTGCCCAAACAGACGCCACCAGCGCCCACGTTAGCCCGTGCTCTGTTCGTGCTCGCCTTTTGTTTCTTCGCCACAGGAGGCTCCACTAGCAAAACAACAGTGTCACTGATTGGAATACCAATTTATAGACTCTATTTCCTCGGCATCGGCGGAGTTGGCGTTTTCCCGGTCTATGTTACCAACCAATTGGCATCAGGCTGATTAAAACAATGATTTATGAGCCAGGCATTCTCGGAGTGTAGCAGTTATATTTGATAAATTATGGAAAGGCAGGACGTCACAGGTCAGATTAAGGGATATAGTTGAAAATTTGAAAACACGGAAATGCCTCCCCGGTCTTACCTCAGCATGACCCAATTGGCATCACTCAGATGGCAGATTACATTGGTATAGACGGCAGCAGGTATCACTGGATCCTGGGAGTTGCATTTGTAAGCAACGTAGTCGTTAGTGACCATGTATGACATATATGGGGTGATATACTTTTTCAGTTTTCCGAAGATCGGTATATCTTACTTATATATCGGCAACATAACGATCGATTTAGCCAATCTGCCTACATCAGGTGGGAGCTCTGAGATCATGCAATTTACGTCATGAGAAAACAGGGCAGTGTCTTCGGGTCCCCGATGGCGTTTCATGTAGTCCCGGGGAAAGCAATTCGGAACTTTGATACCGCCTAAAATGCCAAATATTTTAGCATCGCAGTCATACAACTTCTGCCAGGCCATGAGCGCGCGCCAAAATAAGCAGTAGTCATTTTTTGCAATGTAGGCTGGCCGAAGGGAATGCCAGGCGTTTCTTACCCAATCCTGTACGTGCCTTGACTGAAGTGCCTCCGCGGCATTGCATGTTGTATAAACAGGAAATAAGTGAGCTGGCCTCGTGCCCTCGAACGGTGTCGGGCCGTGTTTACACACTCACCAGCCAGCATCTGAACATTATCAATCGAATCACCGCTCGCCCAGCCAGATAGTAGTATTTGCACAGGCTGCCTGACCTGATATGCATCGCTGATGTGCATTTTAATGCAGTCACCGTATCGCCTTTGTTTGCACAATGCCGGCTTAGCTGGTATCGAATGCAACTTAAGATTATTAGATAAGGAAGAAACTCGGATACCCAGCGAAGATAGTTTAAAAGAAAATAACTCTAGCAGCTCTAAGCCTGCCTCCATTGCTGAATGCGCACGCGGGTGCGGTGGTGGTGGTGGTTTGCGAAAATAGGCTCTCAATATTTTTATTGTAGCAGTATGTCATGTGCGTTGAATGGACTCTTTGAACCTGCAAACTGCAACATCCTCGAATCTGTCTTTGTATTCCGTGATCGAGACGTAGGTCGCTCTTACAGCGGTAGGACTCAGATTGTCTCAGCATAAAGCTGGGGATACTAACAACGTGGAACTTCATCATTCGATACCTTTAGCTTAGCCTAATGGTATCTATTGTTAACATGTGTATAGACGACGGAACTTCTTAGCCCAGGGAAGGCCTCCTGGAATATGCACGCAGAAACCCCATCGTTGTGAGCTGGAGCTCTACCATGGGTTTTAAGTTGGATAGAGGGGAATGAATAGCAGGAATTAGATAAAATGTTGAACCAGATGAAATAATAAAATATAAATGTTATCGTAGTTGGCTGAAAATGCTCCTACAATAATTTCAAGAGCTTAATGCTGCAATTAAGCAGTATGGTCAAAATGTCAGGGAAAATTTTGGTTCACGTGCTACTAGAATGGCGAACATACACATTTCGGGAACTTGGTTTGGTTACCATTGAAACTGGACAATCATTGACAAACCTGCACCTTTGCTTCTACGGTAACATCAGGTAGCTAAGATGTCGGACTCGCCAAAGGCTTCGCTACCGCATGGGGACTACCACGAGTCGAAGTAAGATTCATGAATTTCTGGGGAGACATACCATCCAACTATGCACCGGGGCTTGCTTTACAAGCTGGTTTAACGACGGATTATTCCTGAGATCAAGTCGGAGTGAATGACGTGGCCTTCAAAGCTCTGCTGTGCTAGTTAGCAGTATCCGAAGATGCTGGTGACCTGCACTTACGGTGAAACTGTGCTGCAGTGCGTGGCTATGTAAACAGTCTGTGGGCTGACATCAGCATTGGCTCACGAGTCTCCTTATCACGAGCCGGGGCGAATATCGAACGAGTCTACTACGGCGTGCACGCAGAAGTCTATCTGAGCGACCGGACCCGGTCCCGCCCGGCCGCCACCTGTTGGAAATACCACACACTAACTTAATCAAATCCAATAAACCTTGCGATCAAATAGTTGTGTTTCAAGGTAAAATAGTTATGCGTTTCAAGGTCAAATAGTCATGTGTTTCAAGGTCTAACTCCTACACTTAACGGTGTCCTTTCAAACCTGCGAAGAGGTTATTGATTGCTGACAATGGTCTTGATGTCATGTCACTCAATAGGGTGTTTCTAGATGACGCTACGGCCACGTGTTACCGCCACACCTTTTTTTGTAGATGATAAAAGGGCGTGGATGAAGACTTCACCGAAAGATGATATTTTTCACAAAGACTTAGCTAATGCATGTTTTTATTGGATGGTTCACGACGCACCTTATGCACGATCACGGCTGATGGCGCCGCCCACACTGTTTCGCCGGTGGGCCGCGCGATTGGGAAATGTCCCGAGTGGTGTGAGTGTTGAACCCGGTATCTTTGGTACCCAGACCTCAACACCTTAACCACTCGGCCATCCCCACCCCTTAGCTGATGCATCAGTCTAGATATCGAGTTGTCCCGTTTTCGTACACAAAACGAGCTGATTAGTTCAAAGAACCTCCGCTCAGTACACACCAATCTACGCCATATGGATTTTTCGCTCACCACATTTGGACATGACAAGCCAATCAGGGGTATAGTCAGAATCTGCTCAAGGCAGTGCTGGATCTAGGGGCCATGGGGTTATACCCCATCACCACCTTTGGGCTGGTTCCCTTCGGGGCCCAAGGGGGCCGTTGAACACGTGTTTGAACATAGGCCGTCAATAGCACAATACATTTATGAGATAAGCGCCATCCTAGTCATGGTTGGAGTTCCTCTCGAGATCGGCACTCCTGTGTTCTGGTCACTCGGAGCATTTTTGACTGAACTGGATGGCCGTCGTTTTCTCCAGACCCACTTGTTGATTTTTTTTATTACGCCACTTGACTGATCATAGCATCGATATGTACGACAATGATTCCTGTCAGCATTGCACCCAATGAGGGAGACAGAAGAGGGATGAAGGGGGAGAAGAGATGAAGAGGGAGAGAGAAGAGGTTATCTCAGCCATTGTTCCTCCAATACGGAAAGGCGAAACCCAGCAGGCTTATTGGCCCTGGTCACCATCCATGAGTGACCTAATGTCACTCATGGATGGGACTCGTACATCCACAATTATCTTAAAGGTAGATGTTCGCTGAAATCATCGAAACACGGACGAAGCTTGGTACAAGATATGGCACATCCTTTGCCGACCTCGTAGTGTGAAAAATTGAAGATATTCTGTCAGAGCACTGATTTATGACCTAATAATAGATAACATCGTATGTGGTTTTTACGCCAACATCGCGAATTATCGGCAATTAATTTAACTTGCCCCCAATTCATCTATGAGAGATGTGGTAAGATGACATACAACTCAAATAATTGGCATTGATCTTTCCAAGGTTATCCTAAATGAATGACATAACGTGACATCAAGTGACCTTTGTGTGGTTATGATGAATTATGTGCTTAATGTGCACACCAAGACTGCGCTGGGCGTTTAATTGTGTACTTGGGCACCACAAATCAGCATTCCCAGGTACTATTCATGAAAGGACCAAAACAAGGTTAGCATTTAACCTTGCCTTACCCCTTATCTACAAGTCGGAACATTATGTGGCATCCCAGGATACTGAGAAGCACTGTAGTGATACATTTTTGCACGAAAAGACTTAACGTGATCCTGGAAGTCACCCAGTGATCACAAAAGTAGACATCGGCTATTCATCACGAGCTGGTGACGTGTAAAGCACTGGCTGTCGTCGCATGGCGTTAGCTTCCTCCGCTTAGAAATGCTCCAGGGGCAACATCACCACATGCTGACAATAATGGCTGCGAAACGGCGTTCACGGGCGATGGTGAACCGGCGCAGGACTGCGGCATTTCCCCACCATCGGTGGCCCAGGGGGATGGTGGAGGACTTGCTGTTGCAACCTCCCACCCAGATTGTTGCAAACGGAGGGGGCTAGCAGGCCAAAAATTTGCGTACACTTGCGGACATTCATTGTGGAACCATTGGTATAAACCGTGTAACAGGTCAGGTTATGGACCTGTGACGATTCCTTGGGAGTCTGCCCTGGCTGTAACAGGCCAGGTTACGGACCCGTGACGATTCCTCGGGAGTCTGTCCCGGCTGTAACAGGCCAGGTTACGGACCTGTGACGATTCCTCGGGAGTCTGTCCCGGCTGTAACAGGCCAGGTTACGGACCCGTGACGATTCCTCGGGAGTCTGCCCCGGCTGTAACAGGCCAGGTTACGGACCTGTGACGATTCCTCGGGAGTCTGTCCTGGCTGTAACAGGCCAGGTTACGGACCTGTGACGATTCCTCGGGAGTCTGTCCTGGCTGTAACAGGCCAGGTTACGGACCCGTGACGATTCCTCGGGAGTCTGTCCCGGCTGTAACAGGCCAGGTTACGGACCCGTGACGATTCCTCGGGAGTCTGTCCCGGCTGTAACAGGCCAGGTTACGGACCCGTGACGATTCCTCGGAGTCTGTCCCGGCTGTAACAGGCCAGGTTACGGACCTGTGACGATTCCTCGGGAGTCTGTCCCGGCTGTAACAGGCCAGGTTACGGACCCGTGACGATTCCTCGGGAGTCTGTCCCGGCTGTAACAGGCCAGGTTACGGACCTGTGACGATTCCTCGGGAGTTTGTCCTGGCTGTAACAGGCCAGGTTACGGACCTGTGACGATTCCTCGGGAGTCTGTCCTGGCTGTAACAGGTCAGGTTACGGACCCGTGACGATTCCTCGGGAGTCTGTCTCGGCTGTAACAGGCCAGGTTACGGACCCGTGACGATTCCTCGGGAGTCTGTCCCGGCTGTAACAGGCCAGGTTACGGACCCGTGACGATTCCTCGGGAGTCTGTCCTGGCTGTAACAGGTCAGGTTACGGACCCGTGACGATTCCTCGGGAGTCTGTCCTGGCTGTAACAGGCCAGGTTACGGACCTGTGACGATTCCTCGGGAGTCTGTCCTGGCTGTAACAGGTCAGGTTACGGACCTGTGACGATTCCTCGGGAGTCTGTCCTGGCGGATTTTGGCAGATTTTATATACCTTTCATGTGGGAAACTAAATAGATGCTTAGCTACGCATGGTACTCTGGCGAAATAGCCATCACATTTTTCATTCAATGCTAAGTTCACCGACGGGTCGCAGGATCCTATAGCATTAGCGGACTTCTGTGCAGGTTAGGCCAAGTCACTCAGGGTCAGTATGGGGCTTTGGCTGTTGGACCCTAGAGGGTAACAATGAACACTGAATTCGAATTCAGCAAGTTCCGATGACCTTTGTTGAACTGAACTTTGACCTTCGCTTACCGGAGGTTAGCACAGGCACATGGGATGAAAGAGCATCAAAGCTGGTTCTAGGGTAATTGTGATTGCTGATTTCGGATTCGGTGTTCACGTTTACCCCATAAGGCCAAAATTGCTTTTGGCAACCATAAACAAAGCCCCATACTCGCCCTGTCTGACTTGATCGTAATTGCACAGGAGCGCGTGCAGGCTGCAAGATTATACGAACTCTCGTTGAACTTGGAATTGAATTTGGGACACGGTAATGTGCATCTCATACGTATGATATGCATTGTTTGTTATGTATTTGGGTCAGAACATGAAAATGCGCGAAATCTGTGGATATCCGTCGTGGGATGTTCACGAAGAAGCAATCTTCTCAGACCGGGTACCTGGCCTGACAACAAAGTTTGCAGCAAAAGTTCTGCAATTAATGCCCACAGGTCTGTGGAGAGATTCATTGCATTTTATTCAGGCATTTCTGCTGTATGCTGGATGAAATACGCGAACGTCTATCTATCTACGAACGGGGCCGAAATGATCGATGCAGTGTTTTTGTATTGGGTGGTTCACGACGCACTTTATGTCCACGGCTAATGGCGCCGCCCACACTGTTTTGCCGGTGGGCCGCGGGATTGGGAAATGTCCCGGATGGTGCGAGTGTTGAACCTGGGACCTTTGAATACAGAGCTCAACACCTTAACCACTCGGCCATCCCCGCCCAGTCCAGTATTTCTTAAAAACGCTAAAACTAGAATACTGCACAAGCTAAAAACAAAACCAAAATCGATCAAAAGGCGCGCCATGAATGGCCCATCAGTTACCACATGCTTCACAGCATTCAGGCAATCAGTTTTCACTGTTACTGCATTATAAAACCAGGGTGGTGTTGCAACAACATCCCCCAGCTCGGGCCTCCGCGAGGTAATTCTAACATGAATAAAAAATATGCTGCAACCAGCACGCACAGTTATAATTTTTGTTATCGTGACAACCGCATGGCACTTGCGTTGAAATGCCCCCAATATTATTTTTTCTTCTTCAGTTCCCCGATGTAAGCTAGCAGGCTCATCGCCAGAACTTGATCACTGCGACAACGATAGTTCATCTCTCTGAGACCATCGTGACGGCGCGCTTGGTCATTCCTAGCCCGACTGCTGGTATACAGTAATTTGGCTTCTTTCAGCCATGTGCATTGCTATTGCATAAGTAAGATGCTTGTCAGAAGCCACAAACCCAATGCCTAACTTCCGGAAGTACTGCCGCCTTGCCTCGAGACATTCAGCCGCGCCTGGTGCATTCTTACTAAAAACAGGTACCCGTCTGGCTTGGCATGGCTTTGGGTGCCTGTTTGGAGCTGCATAAAGGAAACATGACATGCTAGAAGTCCTAAGATCCGTAGGACATCCGCTTACACCACGCCACATTGCGTACACGAAATGCAACCAATGCACACTCAACGCTCTCGTAACGTACCGTTTGGAAGCTGCTGAAGATGAAGACTGCCTGGCATGGAGTACACACTGCCTCAGCAACTGGCCATATATCTTGTAGCAGGTTTGAAAAGGCATGGTCAACGTTTTAAAACCAAGGTGCAGGTTCTGAAAATATGACATATTGTAAGTACAGGAAATATACCTTCGCATGGCATATCATGATTACGCGTAACACTTCCGTATAGCAGCACGAACAGGTGTGCAGATTTGAGCGCCAACAGGTAATGCGGTATGTCCAACGATACAAACTGAATACAAGCCTTTACACAGGTTGTCCACGAGAACGAAGATCGAAGGTTGAAGACCAGCTACTGCTGATCCTTAGGCGAGACGCAATATGACGTCAGCCCTGTCATCGGCTCACCATCCGATATCATCGTGCACGTCATATTCGCTCCCAGAAAATACTTGGATCGAAAGGCTTGCAATTAGTATATTGTAAGCTCATTCCACTCACGCTAGCATTTAACATGTGGACACAATGGCAGTGTGGGCACCCACGCTCCTTAAAATACGCCCTGAAGAGATAGGAGATCGTGTTCGAGTTGACCGCGGATGTACATTTTGTTGACAGCCATGCAGAACTCAAATGTTCGGATTCCTTGAAATAAAAACTAATTTTTACGTTGTGAAAACATAGTATATCAGACCATTCATCTCAGCAAAAGAATTACGAGGGTTATTGCGGGGCTAGTGTAAGACGGCTTACATTTTTAACACGGCGTTTCACGCAGTCGACATGCGGCGGCCCGACACGAGAAAATCCAGCCGCCGCGACCGGAAACCCATGGCAGGTGCGGATAAATTTGTGAAAAGCCAGCGCAAACACGAAGCCTACTCGTCGCCGATACGCCCCCACACTGTCAATAGCGGCCACTTGAAGCTATCGAAAATGCAAAGAGTGACTTCCGCCCAGCCACGGGTATCAGCCTGACGCAGTAACCTGGAAACAGCTACCGCTCAGGAACTGCCAACTGCCAACCGCCAATCAGCGGCCGGCAGTCGGCAGTCACCAGTCACCAGTCACCAATCACCAGTCACCAGCGTCACCAGCCGGCACCATCAGCCACCAGCCAGGCCACGGGGCACAAAGAGCCTGACGTGCGTTGTCTGATAACAGGCGCATTTATAAGCGCCACCCCGGGAGAGTCGAGAGGGACATCACCCAAGGCAGTCGTCGGAGGCGGACACCACCCGAGGCAGCCGCCGGAGGCGGGCCACCCCGGAAGAGGACACATCACCCAAGGCAGTCGTCGGAGGCGGACACCACCCGAGGCAGCCGCCGGAGGCGGGCCACCCACGGCTGCGACGGAGGAGGAACATTGGACGGAATCGCCGAGAAGCTCGCACATCCAGCAGAATCGTCCGGGAGTCGCTCGCGAGCTGAGTGGAGTGAAACGGTGAACTGCGCTCGCTTTCGTCGACACGGCAACTACTGAAAGACTCTGCGGAAAGCGAGTGAATACAGCGTTGCACGTGAGTGAACTGGAGCAAGGAGTGGCAATGTCCCCGTGAACTATCATGAAACCCATGTGACCCGTCCGCCACCGGCACTTGTAATGCATATGTGATGGCACCAGCCAGCGGTGGGATGTGGGTAACCGTCTGCCCCGGGAAGGGTAAAATGGAGGAGCGAATTGTGGCAAATAAGGTTCTTGTGGAGCATAGTTTTCAGGGTTGGTGGAGGATACCTGAATGTTATATCGTTTACATATGCATGGTGTTTAAGGTTGGTGTGGATGATACACGAATGTTTTACTATCCATGAATGCTTATGTTCTTGTGGAGCATAGTTTTCAGGGTTGGTGGAGGATACCTGAATGTTATATCGTTTAGATATGCATGGTGTTTAAGGTTGGTGTGGATGATACACGAATGTTTTACTCTATCCATGAATGCTTATACTCTGAATGGAAGGAAAAGAATACATAGCCACGCACACACATTACTGATAAGAATTTCAGTGAAGGAGGAGCCGGTTTAAGTGACTGAGGAGCCACGTGGTTCCGGGAAGACGTCAATGAAGAGTGCAGGCCTTCTGGCTCACTGCAGTCAAATAAACCCCCTTCTTTCCATAGGAGAATGAAAGTAACGTAGATCCGCTGGGACCCCACGTTACTCAGCGGATAAAGTGCGCAAACAGACAAGGTGGGAATACCTCTTTCCCCACTGTCCCTCTGCCCTTCTGTTCTCCGTCTTTCTCTCTTTCTCTCTCTTTCTCTCTCTCTCTCTCTCTCTCTCTCTCTCTCTCTCTCTCTCTCTCTCTCTCTCTCTCTCTCTTTCTCTCTCTCTCTCTCCCTCCCCCTCTCTCCCTCGCACTCCAATCACACGTCAACACCTGTTCCCCAGCACACAGGCAGCCGAGCGGTCGGTGCCACTAAGCCAAGGGTTCATTAACCCTTGTGGAGGAAACAGACCATTACCGTTAACCCAAATAGTCAGTAGTGAACGGGAGTATCGCATGACATGGGCATTTGTTTATCAGAGATCTGCCATTCCAGTGCGTTTGGGCGTACAAGAGTAACCGCACAAGATTCATTCATGGCATTTATCAAGAATGAAATAGCAACCAGGCGTTAAATGACGTGCAGCCCTTCCATACTCACTCAGCTTTGAGTCACGAACATTCATCCTCCCATGCTCACTAAACTTCCGGGCACTTCCGACGTAGAGACCAGCGCAACGTGACAGTGCAGGCAATTATTCACATAAGGGTAAGCTTTAAACGGGCCTGGAAAAAGCGAATTACAGGGGTCAGGTTATCATTCTTCCTTCACGCAGAAAAGGATCACGGGTTCCATTACAGGCGGCGACCCGCTTGGTCTCATGGGAGCGAAGAATAAACACGGGTCCAGGGCAGCTAAATGATTGGGGGAGGGGGCACACTACACGACTTGAGCCGACTTTTCCTGGGTCAGGAAACAGGGAAAAGGGGCTTTCGTCCAGAAACATATCAGGCAGTACTCGAGCGTCACTATGGAGGAGGAAGAGGACTGGGTCGTCCCAGCATATAATAATTATCTCTCTCTCCTTTTTTTCTCTCTCTCTCTCTTTCTCTCTCTCTCTCTCTCTCTCTCTCTCTCTCTCTCTCTCTCTCTCTCTCTCTCTCTCTCTCTCTCTCTCTCTCTCTCTCTCTCTCTCTTTCTCTTTCACTCTCTCTCGCTCTCTCTACCTCGCTCGCCACTCACCTGCCTAACACCTGCTTCCCAAATCAACATGTCGCCCGGCCGAAGGCGTCGAGTCGAGGGTTCTTGACCTTGGAAGTGCTGCGGCAAATATTTTCCGGGCACTGGGTCACTAAACTATCGCACCACGGGTCTACGAGACTTCCACCTGCTTTAAAATGGTGCGGGTAATAGTACCGAACAACTGAACCCAGGAAGCGGATTACATATGGGACCGGGGATAACATCTATAATGGAATGAAATGGACTTGAGACTCAAGTTAATTATAGAGGACCCCGTGGTCCGTGGTGTGCGTTTTCTGTCACGCCGAGATATGCTGGAGACCAGACTCGTACAAGTAAATTGTTGCAGGGGGAAATGTCACAAAGCAGTCACGATGGGAAATAACGTTACCGTGAAATCGCTGGAAACTTGCCCTCAGGCTTTGTACTTATCAGCGCATGTATTACCCTTGAATGCCGCGGGCCTGGTAAACACTCGGAGGTCCAAAAATACTTAAGTCGATGTAGTTGAGGAACGAACCATTAACCACTGACCATTAAGTGGCCAAACGTACTAGGTGCGAATGAGGGATTTAGCAGGGAATTAATTTCGGGTTCGTCCGTTACTTAATGTAAAGCTAGCCGGAAAGACAGGACAGGACGAACCCGACTACCGCCTGTAACGGGAAAACGGGACACAACATTACGCAATTAGCGAGGAGACGGCCTGCAAGCCGCCCTTCCACGGGCGATAACTTCCATGGGCCCAAACGTGAACCTCCGCCCTCTTCTCTTCGGAGGAGACGGAGGAGGGCTGATAGAAGACGGGAAAATGACGAAACACTGTTGGTTGAACCCCTGGGAAAGCGTGCCGGAAAGACTGGATATTCACAGGGCAGCTGGTTCACTTGAGAATTTCTAGGCCGCAAAACTCTCCGGCCTGGTGATCCCAGAGCGCGGAAGGGCATCCCGAGGGTGGTCAGATCCGGCGGGATCCATGGTTAAGCTCGCAGGCAGCGGCAACCAATTTTGGGTCGGGATGAATCTGTGCGCACAGTTAGGTAAAAGCCAAAAACGGCTAGGTCGGTATTCCTTTCCCGTCTCAGCTATTCCAGCAGGCCTGGGCCTCTCGATTACGGCACAGACAGGGGAGATGAAATTTGGCGTTCCGTAAGCCCCCCAGGATAGGACAGGCAGGGGATTTGAGGGTCTCCCGACCATGACCCCGGGCAGGATAGGTAAGAAAGACGATAGGGGGACATCCCGACCGATTTGTGGCCCAGGACCACCTGTGGGGGTGCCCGCCGATTGCAAGTTAGAGCAATGCAAGGCCTGGCAAGGCATTTGACTCATTTAAAGCGTAGGTATGTCGGCCATTAATACTCAAGTCCAGCATAAGACCATCAGAAACTAACGGAATATCGCAGCCCAGTGTCATCGAGCCTTGAAGGCAGTAAAGTAAATAGTATCATTCCCAACCAACAGTGTCGCGTCAGCCGGTCACAGTTGTGGGCCTAAGCACGGGTAATTCACATTTAACCTTGGGCTAGAAAGCCCTAAGCAACGGTCTGAGGAAGTAAGACTCGCTGGATGCGCATGCACCACTGGAAGGGAAATTACCGGGCCAACACTTTTAATAGAGAGCAAATGTTCGGAATGGAAGATGGAAATGAATGGATTACGTGGGAGCATGCATGACGTAGTTATGGGTAGTTAAAGACCAGTGTGAGCTGTTGGAACTCTGCGTACGCTTCTAGCTGTCAGAAACCATCGTTGCCAAAATTTGACCCAGAATAATTACCTGGGCCCTCAATTTGCCAGTCCGGTGACCCGTGCGAGCATGCAAATGGATGACATGGAGGGAAACAAGCGGGGACGTTAACACTTAAGAGGGCCCCGAAGCTGGACGAGGGCCGGCGACGGACGTATTTCCAACTCCAATGTCCGTCCATTACTCTTATGACCCCCCTCCCCCTCCTAGGTCTCTCCAATCATGCGGTTCCTCTATCCCTGGCGCCACGACCAAGTCAGGTTCACTCACGGATGGAAGTGGTGAAGAGAGGAGATTTGACCTCGCTAAATATAAATTCGTGTTAGGATAACGAGTCACGGGGCGCCGACAAGATGACAATACGACGAAGACAAGATGGTATGGCACGCTCAGACTGCATCTACTACAGCGAGGACTCGCGGGTCACCGCTCGCTGTGGGCCGCCCCGGTTAGGGGCCGGCGGCACGCCGGAAGCGGGATCGGCGCGGGCCAGGGGAGCCGCCCGGCGCCCGTGAGCGTAGTAAAACATGGCCGTCGGCCGGCGGCCGTGCGGAAACTACTTACTCAAGGTCGCTCCGAAGTCAAGGGCGCACCGCAGTAGACTCAGACGAAACAAAACACCAGACCGACCACTAAGACCGACCACTGAAGACGGACAGAGCGGACAAACCCACAAACACCCCCTACCAACCCCCTCCTACCAACCCCCTCCCCCAAACCACCACCCCTACCTACCCCCACCCCACCTACCCCTCCCCCATCCATCCCCCCCACACCGACCCCGCCCCCGACCTCGCCGCCCTACACTAGCTCGAAAGTTTCCACAGTCGAATATGGGGAGCTGAGCACACTTCCGCCCTGCTGTGCCCCGGGTGGTGCTCAGCCGACCTGAGGTCATGGCGGCTGGAGCACGGTGACCCGGGAGCCTGCAGCGCAGTCGCGGTGGTGTACGGTCGTGGGTGGCAGTAGAATACGGTGGCATGGGTACCGTCTGCACACTGTGAAACACCACGCTCTCACATGCATGCCCGGAGGCGCGTGGCCCACGACTGATACGCGCGGAGGTTCAGTTGCACTGCGCTTTTAACACCTGCCACTGCTCGTCCAGCGCCTTATACTGATGAGGAACCAGCGGTGCCCTCGACTATTCACAGGTTATGTATTTTTTTTGGCTTAGATACGCATGAAGTTATAGAGCATAAAGGAAAATGACAAAGCATAGTAAGTTAGTTATTGGAGTTTAGGGGCGCATCGACTGCGTCGGTCTTGCAGCGCCCAATGATAAAGCATACAGTTTTGCTAAAAACTGCTAAGACAGCAAAACGAAATTCTCCAGCCATATCCTGAGTCAGATTAAGGAAGGAACATTTGCGGTGGCCTGGTGACTCACAATAGGCCAGGCGTTGGACAGGTCTAAGTCCAGTCTTCTGGCGATCTAGTACCCATGTGTCGACACGTACTGTGTCGACTTGACCTCGTGCTTAGACATGTGTCAGCCTTCCACGCGGCCTGGAGTGCCACCAAAAATGGACTGCACGGCTTCCTATGTATACAAGTATTGTTGTCGTATTGCTATTATGTTCGTGGTTTGCCAATTGCTCGGGGATAAAGCCGTCGGCTGCTCTCACGGTCAGCAGAATACACCAAGTGATGGCAGCCAGCTTTGCCCCCAAACCACACTCATTCCCCACGCCACGTACCTCGCAGTTGGCACGCACCACAGTTCCGACAAGTTGGAGGTCACCCACTCGCCATGGATGCTACACGCGCTGTGTTCCAATGCACGAACAGCGAGCTGCCAGATTTTCCACTACTCATAAAAGTCGTCAGTTTGTTGTGAGAAGTCGCGTACTGATGTGATGTCGCGAGAAAATCGGGCCGGTTTTCACATTCCAGACTGGGTGAAAATGTCTTGGAGTTCACTTTAGCCCTCTTTCTTCTCCGTGCTTCTGGTCAGATATTTCCACCCGGTATCGTAGGTGAGAGTGGGGGCAGTCCCTCTAATCTCCAAACTAAGCGCCGCACGAAAACGGAAGCGGTGTCATTGGAAAGTGCTCGACGAGTAGGGCTTGAAATATTCTCCCCCTAAAAAGGTGAAATTGACCATTTTCTCAAAACGTTTGCCCAGCCAAACTTATTTGTCGACATTTTCAAAATTTTGAGTTGGCGATGCTTTAATTTTTGCTGTTTCTAATGGGTAGAGCACATCGAGAAACGTTGCTTTGAGAAAACGTAGCCTCATAAAAGTGCTTACTTTAGCCAGAATTGTCGATTTTAGCACAAATGGAAAAAAGCAAATAAATAAGTCAGGAAAAAAGCAAAACAATTCATGCATTCTTCAGGTGTTTTTTGTTGCCTCCCGAAATATAAGATAGGCACCGAAAGTTTCTTTGAAATAGCTTTACCCTTTAAAGCGTGACGACTGATTAAACTTCATTGGAGATGATCTCACTTGACCTTGACTTGACTATCCCGGTGACCGTGGATGAACTGACTTCAAAATTGTCACACAACATGTCAATTGATGTGGAAGAAGGTGTGCCAAACTTCGGCGCGCTGACGTGCGCCGTCTTTTCACTATCCGCGGAAAACCTTAGGAAGGAGTGCGGAAAGAGACCCACCTCCCAGAGACGGCGCGGGCTAATAACGTGCTCTTCAAAGCCCCTGCAACTTTATGATGGAAGATGATTGCAACTATTTTGGGCGCCCATTCATCATTCTGCCAGGCAGAAGGCTCCTTCAGTC
This sequence comes from Ashinkailepas kermadecensis, assembly GCA_034440615.1. NCBI lineage: Eukaryota > Metazoa > Arthropoda > Thecostraca > Neolepadidae > Ashinkailepas > Ashinkailepas kermadecensis. Next base: position 363,998 of record JAOTOM010005004.1, read on the forward strand.
AGACGTACCAATATTTTGGCATGAAACACGTACGATGTCACGTCTCCCGTCTGCTCGTCTCTACATGCGCTTCTGTTGCTTTTGAGAAATCAGCGAAGTGAGCATTAATCCCAATGATCACAGTTATCCCAGAATATCCCAGTGATCATACCGGACAGCAAAATGGCAAAGTGTTCATAATTGCAATAGACCGTAACTTCCCAGTTATCTGGTTCTGAATTAGGTTCCTATTGCTTCACATCGTATAGTGCTAGCGACATAGAAAAACTCAGCGTGTTGTACGTGCGATCTGGCGATTAACGCCGGGTTTGTACACTTGGTGCCATTAGTTCGACCTCCCAGGTTAGCTTAAGGGTCAATTTGCAGAAGGAAAAAATCGTTCATTTCCACGTTTAGCCTTAAAATATATGTGATTAGCCACTAACCATAGCCAAGAAGTCCATGTGTAAAGCAAAAAGCAATTATGCAGTTGAAATTTTCAGCATGGTATTCCTCGGTGTCGTGAGATATTAACCCGTCAGTAACTAGGGTGGGGGGTCTGGGCAGAGTTTATTTGCCTCTCCCCGTTGGTCTTCCTTGAATAGCGCCGGAATTGCTGCCGCTAGCTTTGCGTTCCTGAAAATGGACAACTAGGCTACGTTTTTGGAAAGATTGACTTTCATATCATTTTATGTCATGCTGACATGACGCTATAAAGGCGTGTGTAGTTGGGTGATCACTTTTGACCTTATTGCTCCAGATATTCGACTTTCGGGCATCATTATAATTTTCATACTGAGTTCAAATATGCCACTTTGCCCATTTTCTATTCACGCCCACCGCCTTTAATTCATCAAGACTTAAGCAATTTTTATTTTCGCACTATCCTTTCCATTGATGGCGGGATTCTTCCTAACAATTTATCCGATATGTCGGTGTTGCAGATATGTGCCGTTTTTATGTCCATCATCCCAGTCGTTTTGCCAAGCACTCGGCTGTATCAAACTGAATGAATTCGTTGTGAGGGGTGATGACTTGTGAGGAGCAAAGAGGGAATGTACCAGTAAGTAATAGCCCTGTATCATTATCGACGCTTGTGTGGTTAGTCAGCGTTGTGAGCGGAATAATCAAAATGTCCAACTCTGAGTAGCAGCTTACTGTAATCCAACCATTAACACGCGCACTGGAGGGGGGCGAAATACGCCCACCCCTCCGGCTTTTCGTACATAACTCCAGATTTTACCGGTCAATATACGCCATTTTTGCATACCTGCTTAGAAATGTCCGGCGCGTCGTTTAAAGCAAGAAAAACGGAAATCTGTCGACATTTTTTTTCGAGTTAGAGGCCGTTAAAGTCAGAACATTTTGTAACGCACGACCACAAAAATCGGCGTTGATGCACTTCCCGTATATTGTCAAAGGGGAAGTGTTCTTGGCAACACTAGCGACTTGTTTGATGTCATAAAGTCATAAAGTCATAAAGTATTAAGGCTTAATAAGAGCCACAGGGGCCCATCTGGGTTAAGCCTATCTAGAAAAGGTACTAGAATGTACATACTCCCACCCCAATCAATCCCTTATCCCAAGTTCCGAGGAAGCTATATATCCCAGCCCATCTAACACCACTCACTTGCTACCGCCTAACACCCTCAATAATCACAAGCTCCTCCCATCACACCCATCGTGCCACCATAGACAACCTCATCAGCATCACATCCCGAAGGAAGGTGCCGAATCCACTGCTAGGCACATCCCACAGAAATTCATAAAGCGTTCAGACTTAATAAGAGACTCACGTGCTATTGCATAATACACTCAACAATTACAAACTCCTCCCATCATACACATTGTGCTACCATAGACAATCTCATCAGTATCACATCCCGAAGGAAGGTGCTGAATCCACTGCTAGGTACACCCTATATAAAGTTATAAAGCATTTAGACTTAATAAGAGACTCACTTGCTATTCCATAACACAGTCAACAATTACAAACTCCTCCCAACTCCCACTCCTCCCTGTCGATCAACCTTCCCTGGAATACAGAAAAACAATCCCCCTATTCTTATAATGATTGTCTATGCCGTTTTTAAAGATGTTCAGTGTGTTGCTACTGACAATGGTTCCTGGCAGCTGGTTCCAGTGTTCTACTACCCTGTTGGTGAAGAAAGACTGTCTTAACCTTGTCCTGCTGTGATTAACTTTAATTTTGAATTGATGACCTCTAATTGCATCATTTCTGTTAAATTCAAACATTTCCCTGAGATATCCCTGTTCCTGACCATGAACAAATTTAAAAACCTCGATGAGATCTCCTCTCAGCCTTCTATATCTAAGTGAAAACATGTTCAATTTCTTCAGTCTTTCCTCATATTCCAGGTTGCCTATACCATTAACCATTTTTGTTGCCCTCTTTTGTACTCTCTCTAAAAGCCAACAATCTTTCTCATAACTAGGGGACCAAGCTTGGACACAGTATTCCAAATGTGGCCTGACATATGCACAGTAAAGCTTCCTGATGACCTCCTCACTTTTGTATGACACATTCCTCTGTATTGCCCCAAGCATTCTTAGTGCCTTCTTCCTGGCTTCTTTGGTCTGTTCTGATGCCCCCAATTTTGTGTTCAAAATAACACCTAAGTCCTTCTCCTGCTCAGTCACAGATAGTACTTGGCCACCCATCAAGTATGGAGCCTTCATATGCTGCCTACCTACATGCATGACTTTGCACTTATCAAAATTAAACTTCATTTGCCATTTTTCGGACCACTTCACTAGCTCGTCTAAGTCTTTCTGCAGCAAAACCTGCTCATTTTGCCCTGTTATTGCCCTAAAGATCTTCAAATCATCCGCAAATTTCAAAACCTTACTGCTTAGGCCACATTCAATGCTATTCACATATATAATGAACAATAGTGGCCCCAGTACCGACCCCTGGGGGACTCCACTAAGAACATTTTGCCATGATGACTTTGTACCATTTAGCATCACTCTCTGCTGTCTATCTGAAAGCCACAACTCTATCCATTTTAGGATGCTACCTGCAATACCATGGACCTGAAGCTGCATCATTAACCGTTTATGGGGTACCTTGTCAAAGGCCTTACTAAAGTCAAGATATGCTACATCAACCTGATTTCCCTGATCAAATTGTTCTGTAGCAAAATTCAAAAAGTCCAAGAGATTTGTGAGGCACGATCGCCCTTTTCTAAACCCATGTTGAGTATCTTGAATCAATTTGTTTCCTTCCAGAAAACTAACTATTCTATCCTTGATAATTGATTCGAGTACCTTGCAGACTAGGGATGTGAGGCTTACTGGCCTATAGTTTTCAACTTTCCCTCTTTCTCCTTTCTTGAAAATAGGAACTACATTTGCCCTTTTCCAATCTGTTGGAATTTCATTTTGCGAAACTGATCTACAAAATATTATACTAAGTGGAATTGCCACTTCCTTTTCAGCTTCCCGCAATACCCTAGCATAAATTCCATCGGGTCCTGCTGCCTTGTTTGTCTTTATTTTTCTGATATAATTGAAAACAATATCACTATCAATGAAATCAACATCGTGTATCTGATCACCTGTCACTGAACTGTGGTTCACGGTTGGCAGATTAGTCACATCCTCCACTGTAAACACTGATTTAAACTGCTTGCTCAGCTCCTCAACCATCTCGCTATCCTCACTCAATATAGTCCCATTTACATCCAGTGGACCAATTGTGCTTGAAACTTTACTTAGCTTGTAGAAACTAAAGAACTTTTTACTGTCCCCATTACAGTTCCTAGCCAAATCCAATTCTTTTGCTCGCTTTGCTGCTCTGATTTTCTGCTTCACAGCATCTCTAGATTTTTGATACGACCTTAGATTTACGATATTTGAAGCCTCCTTAAATACTCTAAATGCTCCTTTCTTAGCCTTAATTGCTTTCATCACATCTGGTGTAAGCCATGCTGGCTTTCCTACCCTTCTTTTGCGCCTTTGCTTTTGGGGGACATGTCTAATCTGAATTTCCCTCAAGTAGGATTTGAACTTTTCCCACATTTCACAGGCATTTAAATCAAAGAATTCTTCTTCCCATTTTATGGCACTTAAAGCCTCTCTCATGCAGGCAAAGTCTGCCCTGTTAAAATTTGGAATCTTTGCCAAATTATCCTTGATTGTCCCTGATACCTGTGCCTTGAATCTCACTATGTTATGGTCACTTCTTCCCAGAGTTTCTCCTACAGTCAAGTCTTGAACTAAATCACTTAAATCTGAGAAGACAAGGTCCAAGAATGAGCCCTGCCTGGTTGGTTCCATTACAAACTGGTGTAAGAACAAGTCCTCTTCAAGGCATTTCCTAAACAGTTTACATGATGGGGAGCCAACACCAACATCTTCATATCCTTTTAGATTAAAGTCACCAAGAATAAGGCATTTCCTCTGAAAGTTTCTACTGATTTCCTCACAAATCACCTTATCAAGCTCCAGTTGCTGAGAATGTGGCAAGGTTCCTGATCGATACAAAGCTCCTATCCTCAGTTTATTGTTGTTGCCTTTTCCCACAGCAACATCAAGCCAAATGGACTCCACAGACACATTTTTCACCCCATCTACTACTTTTTGAGAACTGTATAAGCTATTCACATAGAGCATTACACCACCCCCTTTCACTGCTGGACCCCTATTGCATGAAAACATATTGTATCCCTGGATCTCATAGTCCTGCAAGTTATCCCCAAAATATCCCTCACTGACCCATGCCTCAGTAATGCAAACAAAATCTGGTTTCTCCTCAGCAACATAACACTTGAACTCATCAAATTTGGATCGAATGCTCTGAGCATTAAGCATCATACACTTAACAAAAGTTCCATGACCATCTTTGGCTTTTTTATGTTGAGTAGCTCTATCATCTCTGGATGAGCCACCACTCTGCCCCCTTGATCTACTGCTACCCCTATTTGCTGACTGTGAGGTTCTATTGCCTATGCTGTCACTATTGACATATCCCTGAGATGGCAATGCCAATTCTTCCCTCCCCACCCCATTATCTAGTTTCCCTGAAGGACATGTTCGTATACTTTGCCTAACACTTGCACCCCCTCCTCAGAGAAGTGCAAGCCATCCCTCTGATAGAGGTCAGATGAGCCATAAAACCTGCACCACTTGTCAACAAAAGTCAAACCTAACTCATTGCAAAGCCTACCTACCCTGGCATTGGCTGCCAGTGCCCTAGAGCTCCACTCAGGGGAGACTCCAGCCCTAGGCAGAATAGCTGTCACAATAACTCTGCTATTGCTTTGCTTCAGGGTGGCCAGAAGGGCCCTGTAGTCCTGCATCAGCTCCTCACTCCTAGCAGGACCTATGTTGTTCACTCCTACCTGCACTATAACTGTACTGAATATTGTTATGCTATATAGTTTCAATGTCATGTTAGGTCACCGAGGTCAAGTCAGGTCAAGTTCATGACAGGTTAATGGAACCAAACTTGGTCAACTAGAATGCTGTCATAATTGCAAATGACTGACATGCGATTGATGTCACTTTGCATGTTACTCCCTACACATCCTGAAAACTACTGTTTGTCATTGTGTACCTAAGTGATTCCATACTTTATTCATGCACTTCACTCCTTTCTTCGCGAAGCCGATTGCGCCGAGCCGCCCGACGGAGCAGTCAGGCGGGCGAACCGGTTCCGGTAACTGGAACAGGTAACTGACCTGATAAAGTGCTGCTATATAGGTGACCTGAGGTCAAATTCCTGATCTAGCATCTGTATTGCATCATTAGTAACGTCCAAAACATCATTGATGCCCATTTTGGAGCATTTAAACACCATCACAGCGATCCATAACAATAACAAGCCAAGCCACGCAAAACAATGCAATTTTGACATAAGTGACCTCATTTGACCTCGAAGATATTGACGTAAGGTCATGACATTTGCACACAATAGAGTTCAATACCGTACCCATCCACTCTGAGAATTTCGTTACTCCAGCTTTAATAGGAGCCAAGATCTTATGCGGGGGGGGCGGAATCCGCCCCCCTCCAGGGCGCGTGTTAATATACATGTTATTCCCACATCATCCTCCCTCCCCATCTCCCTCCCCCTCTTTCTCTATCTCCTCTCTCTCTGTCCCTTTCGTTCTCTCTCTCCCCTCCCTCCACTGTCACTCTCTCTCTCTCTCTCATCCACCCTCGCCTCTCCCTCCGTCCTTGTTATTCTCCCGACCCTCCCTTTCATCCTACCCCTCCGTTGACCTCCCCCGGCCATTGACGTGTCGAGCATCGGTGTTATGAAAACTATACATTGTCAGATATGGATTGCACATAGATTACGCATTACTACAGATTCAGGATCGCTTGCTCTTGGCTACGTTTATTTTCTGCCAGCTCATTGATTGCGTTGCCGTCTTGCCGCTGGTCGCACAGAAACCTGCCCCGCCGACTTCGTTGTCGGCTTCACCGGCCTCCATGGACTGACTGTGGGAGGGCAGGTCCGTCGCCAGATGCGCTCGCAGCTGCTTCAGGGTTAGTACCTGTGTGCACGGCGGCTCCAGCGTCGTGGTCTTCACGTCCACCAGCTGCATGAGCTGCCGGCTGCACAGCTCGGGCCTGGAGCTCCGAAGTGCCACTGGTGAGCTGCACTTCGGTGCTCGAGGGATCAAGGTGCTGAGCACAAGGAGCTGCCGGCTGCACAGCTCGGGCCTGAAGCTCCGAAGTGCCGCTGGTGAGCTGCACTTCGGTGCTCGAGGGATCAAGGTGCTGAGCACAAGGAGCTGCCGGCTGCACAGCTCGGGCCTGAAGCTCCGAAGTGCCGCTGGTGAGCTGCACTTCGGTGCTCGAGGGATCAAGGTGCTGAGCACAAGGAGCTCCGAAGTGCCACTGGTGAGCTGCACTTCGGTGCTCGAGGGATCAAGGTGCTGAGCACAAGGAGCTCCGAAGTGCCACTGGTGAGCTGCACTTCGGTGCTCGAGGGATCAAGGTGCTGAGCACAAGGAGCTCCGAAGTGCCACTGGTGAGCTGCACTTCGGTGCTCGAGGGATCAAGGTGCTGAGCACAAGGAGCTCCGAAGTGCCACTGGTGAGCTGCACTTCGGTGCTCGAGGGATCAAGGTGCTGAGCACAAGGAGCTCCGAAGTGCCACTGGTGAGCTGCACTTCGGTGCTCGAGGGATCAAGGTGCTGAGCACAAGGAGCTCCGAAGTGCCACTGGTGAGCTGCACTTCGGTGCTCGAGGGATCAAGGTGCTGAGCACAAGGAGCTCCGAAGTGCCGCTGGTGAGCTGCACTTCGGTGCTCGAGGGATCAAGGTGCTGAGCACAAGGAGCTCCGAAGTGCCACTGGTGAGCTGCACTTCGGTGCTCGAGGGATCAAGGTGCTGAGCACAAGGAGCTCCGAAGTGCCACTGGTGAGCTGCACTTCGGTGCTCGAGGGATCAAGGTGCTGAGCACAAGGGCCCGAAGTGCCACTGGTGAGCTGCACTTCGGTGCTCGAGGGATCAAGGTGCTGAGCACAAGGAGCTCCGAAGTGCCGCTGGTGAGCTGCACTTCGGTGCTCGAGGGATCAAGGTGCTGAGCACAAGGAGCTCCGAAGTGCCACTGGTGAGCTGCACTTCGGTGCTCGAGGGATCAAGGTGCTGAGCACAAGGAGCTCCGCACCTTCAGTGAGATCATCAGTGGGTTGGTGCATGCCTCGGATTATGCCGGGATGCCAATGAACACACCTTTTTTTCTGGAGACGCACTTTTAACGCATTTAGCGCATTTAACCCCCATCTAATAGCTGTGTTCCTGGAAATAAGTGTTGTCCCCAGATGATAATTTCTGCATGCGTCCCTGCGATCCTGACCGACACATCTACTGTGGGCAGGCGCACAACCAGCGGGTACCCAAAGGGTCATGTTCCCTTCTAAAATGATCCGGCTGATAAATGAGTGAACGTGGGGCGAGGGTCTACCATCATGCAAAAACCAGCTTGGTCTCTCTTGGAATAACGTACTGGGTGATTCACTGGGTGGCTGTAGGTATGTACCCATCTCCGACCAACCCGGACTTTTATAATGTACGCAAAGCAAGGATCGGGGAAATGCCGGGTACTTCCTGTCTTGCTCCTTAACTAAGATTCCCTTATACTCCACATGCCCTCGACTGACAAAAAGTAGGCCAGACATGGATCTACACAATGGCGGATATCGACACTCAATGAACTCATGCAACATTCGTCATTTAAGTGGCAAAGCCCCCCCCCCCCCAAAAAAAAAGAAGAAGAATAAATCGGTACTTCTCAGTCTCAAAATCCTTCCGTCGCCAGCCATAGAAATGCGATTAAACAGTCGGAAAAAATCAACTCTGTCTACATCTTGCCTGCGTGCGAAGACTCGACCAAGGCCGAACGGAAATGATAGCAGTTATGTTTATACGAAGCTGACAAAAATGAGTCGTGTGGCAGAATCGTACGGACACTTTATTCTCGATTTTTCGCCATGCCCATATCGACGGATCACTTTCCCCAGTGCATAACCTGTCCGTACAACACGCTACCAGATGTATCAATGCATGACTTGACTGGCGGAATCGCCTATGCTTGTAGGCTTACCGCAAAGCATAAGCGATTTAATTATTTCGGCATCGGTAACAAAGTATCTGTCTGCCTTCCTGTGAAACGTCTACAAATACTGCGCTTATTTCCAACGCTCCCCCTGCCTGAATACGTCAGCCGAGCTAGGGGTTGCCGCTACAATCTGTAGTTATCTCGGAGCGGCTCAAGCGAACATTGAGGGGTTCGAGTTCCTCTAGTGAGTTAAGAGCCTGGACCTAAGTTCAGGCCATGACCTTCATGTGTCTGATGCAGTGGCGTCGCCACGAAATTCTTCCAGGGGGGGAGGGGGCAATATTGATAGGGGGCCTCCTGCTCCCGAAAGGGGGCCTCCACTGTGTTAAGGCCTCCTATTGCTTTTTTTAGGCTCTTAGTATGGTTCCAGAATGGGGAACATGGCTTCATATTGATGTCTTGTTTGTTCTTGGCATGGTGCATCATTTACGCAAAGCGCAATAGCAAGAATCATTTTTTTTTCGCTGAGAACTGAGCCATACCAGGGTATAAATAAGCAAACGTGCATACATACGTCAGTGCCAAAACAAACCAATATCTTTATGTTTTATCGACGAGAAGAATCTTCCCGCTGGCCTCTAGATTACAGCGGGCTGGTGGGGCTGGTACTGAGCATATCTTAAAGATATCTCCCATTGATCAACCCATTTCTATGTCCACCAAGTTTAACTGAATATCGCTAGGTTCATCACTACTGTTAGTCATTCCCACCAGCTTGATCTCATAAACAAGCTTAAACGATCATTTCTCAGTCCTAGGACGACAATTTCGCGAAGGTGACAACGAGAAGTGGATTGAATTGGTTTTCTGATCGTCATCTTAGGAATGTATTTATTTTTATAACATTTGGTGCTGGCTGCAAGGCACTTGGCACAGAAGCTAAAGTCATAAATCCTCCGCGAATAAATTCACGGCAAGAAAAAGCATTGAACAACAATGCATCAATGGCAATGCAACAATGTAACAATGACAATGCAACAATGTAACAATGACAATGCACAAATAATGCAAAACCTTCAAATTCCACGCCGTCACGCCCATGGTTTTCAGTGCTGTACCGTTTTGTAAATTATGTCGTTGAGAACGTATTGAAGCTGGGAAGCTCTAATCATACAGGCTGTAATCACAGAACACAAGTTTGTAGGAAGAAAATACATTTAAAAACTTCATTTCTCCCATTTAATAGCTGGCATCGGTGTTGTTTTGTATGCTTGTGGGGGGAATTTGCCCCCTCAATGTTGGCTTTGCTCCATGTGCGTATGTTTCTGAAAATTATTGGGGGACCAGTGACGTACCTATATTTGCGTCAAGGGGAGGGGGCAAACGTATTTGGAGGGGTCCACCTACTCAATAAAAAGTCTTCCGATTTCGACCACTATTTTGTCAAAGGGGACCTTTTTATATAAAATAATTAGTGACCAACTAAATTATCCTGTCGAGGGGCCTAATCTACCACTATCGTTTCTGATTCGTCAGATTTCAACCCTGGCTCCCCCACCCTGTTCGAATGTATTCTTTTGGTATCCCCTGATAAGTCACCTTGCACTGCTGAAATTACACCTACACAGATCACTTTAAAATGTAAAATTTACCAATTTCAGACATTCCAGTTCATAGTGCCCGGTCGCCACGACGCCAACGTTAGTGCATGTGCAGTGGTGCGCACCCATCTTGCGCATTCGGCGCATTCGCCACACTTCGTGCGATGCTACGGATTCTGCTGGGCCTCCTACGCTTTGCTAATTGCTGCCACATGATAGACTTGCACCTTATCTGACGTGATGAAATGCTTTGTATGGGCGTTCGCTGCGAAAATTCGATTAATTAAATTCGATCATTAGTTCCCTACTTCCCATATTTTATGATGAAGAAATGCGGATACCCGCTGAGCTTTGATGCACCTCATATCTTTGATTAAACATGCTTCCAGGTTGGCTACCGAACCGAGGCCCTGCCTGAGTGTATTTCTTTAGACCCGTTTCGTATTTCTTCGTCTCCGGATGTGTCTTAGGGCTCCAATCCATTTTTGTTCCAGGCCCAACGCATTTTCGAAACCCCTGCTCGTTTTAGGGTTTGTTGCTTGTTTGTGCACCGATTATTTTTCTTAGTTGTCGGGGCGCTTTCAATGCTCTCAATGTATTTATTTAGTGCCCGGTATTTTTGTTCGTTCTGGGACCATGTTGCTTATTGCGACCCCAGCCTCTTTTCAGGGACATGCGGTCGCATGGCCCCTGTATGCCTTGAGAGCTTCCGGTGTTTTTTTGTTGTTTTTTTTTAGAGTTCTCGCTATATTTATTTAGGGCTGTAACGCATGTTTTAGGGCCCTGTCGCTTTTGCGAGACTGCGCTTTGGAGGGCCAGTTACATTTTCGATCCCCGTTGTGCTCTTAGGGTCCCGCTGTGTTTATTTGGGGCTTCTGACGCACATTTGTGGGGCCCAGTACGATTTTGGGTCTTCGTTGCGATATTTCTGGGTCTTAGCGCAACTTATCGCGCCCAGGCGCGTGGTTCCGGGGACCCAACGCCAGTGATCTGGGCTCAGCGCGATTTTGTGGACCTCTTCTGAATTTTCTTTAAATTCCGAATCTCGGCCTGATTTTTCGAGTCCCTGGCGCCATGTTTTTCCATCCCACCTCGATTTTCTTCGAGCTCCGGTGTGTTTTTCGATGCCGTACGCGATTTGTCAAGGCATCGATATGTTCGGTGCTCCAGAACCATTTTTCTGACCCGGACTTTTTTTTGAATCCCTCCTTATTTTGGAGGCCTCCGGCTTTCTTTTTCGGATACCGATGCGACTTTGGGGGTCACACGGTGCTTATGTGGAGCCCTAGACGCCAATTGTTGGCAGCCCCGACGTGAATTTTTGATGCCCAGACCAAATTTGTGGTACTACCGATGGGAATTGTGGGTCCGAGCGCGATATTTGGTGGGACCGGTTCGAGTTTGCGGGGCGCGTTGTACTTAGCTGTGGCCCCAACGCGATTTTGGCGGTTCCTGTTGCAGATTTTCGGGCCTCGGAGCGAGTTTTCTGGGGCCCGCCGTATTTACTTGGAGCCCCTACGCGAATTCTGGTGGACCGACGCGAATTTTTGTGGCCCCAGCGCGACTTTTGGGGGCCTCGGCTCGATTCTTGGGAGCATATCCCTCTTATGAGGGAGGGGGCATTTGCCCTTTTGATATGCCACTGCGGCCACCGAAGGAGTTTTTTTTTCAGCCGATGGTACCTTTCGGAGTATAAAAGCCCTCCGGGTAATTTTTGCCGTAACTGTTCTTAATTTTCCGGTGCTGGGGTCCATTCGATCGAGTCTCGGTGTGAACTTTTGGACATCGAGTTCTATTTTTTTAAAGGTCTTGATGTGATATATTTGATGTGATAGCCTCCTTGACAATCCTGTAGGCCTCCTTTGCAATCCAGGGGGCCTCCTTGATAATCCTGTGGGCCTCCTTTGCAATCCTGGAGGCCTCCTTGACAATCCTGTGGGCCTCCTTTGCAATCCTGGGGGGCCTCCTTTGTAATCCTGTGGGCCTTTGCAATCCTGGGGGCCTCCTTTGCAATCATGGGAGCCTCCTTTGTAATCACGGGAGCCTCCTTTGCAATCCTGAGGGCCTCCTTTGCAATCCTTGGGGTCTCCTTTGCGATCCTGGGGGCCTCCTTTGCAATCATGAGGGCCTCCTTTGCAATCCTGGAGTCCTTTGCAATCACTGAGGCCTCCTTTGCAATCCTGGGGGCCTCCTTTGCAATCATGAGGGCTTCCTTTGCAATCATGAGGGCCTCCTTTGCAATCCTGGAGTCTTTTGCAATCCTTGGGGCCTCCCTTGCAATCCTGGGGGCCTCCTTTGCAATCATGGGGGCCTCTTTGCAATCCTGGTGGCCTCCTTTGCAATCCTGGGGGTCTCCTTTGCAATCCTGGGGCCCTCATTTGCAATCCTGGGGGCCTCCTTTGCAATCCTGGGGGCCTCCTTTGCAATCCTGGAGGCATCCTTCGCAATCCTGGGGGGTCTCCTTTGCAATCCTGGGCTCTCCTTTGCAACAGAGGTCAAAAAAGTCAAATGGTGGTCGCCGACGGACCTATGGAGACCAATCTGGTCGCCGGAGAAAAATGTGCATTTTTACGGACGCGGACACGTTTTCGACGGCTCAACAGTGGCGAACAAGTATCATAACTATAACTTTTCAGTCTGGTCGCCAGCCAAACTTGCGACCGACCGCAACGAGCGTCATGTGGAACCCAGTATTTGCCTCGCTGGCCAGCATTTTACCTCGTCGCTGCATGGCACATAATGTATTTGGCAAAAAAAGTTCATAACAGATTCACCGGGCATCTGACTCACCAAACAACAAATATGTCAGGCAGCATGCCCGCCAGGTAACACGACATGTCATGCAGCAGCAGTGTTAAATTATTCGTGAAATATGGTGGAATATACCACTTTCTGAACACTCAATCGACATCCTTCTCCAAGAAGTATCGACATCCTGCTTCTCGATGAGTGCAGGATTTTTGCAGGATCTTTGTCTCCTTTCTAACAGTACCTAACAGTTTATGAGTATCATGATCATGCTCTCGACAAGGGATGGTGATACACGAACATTTCGCAATGCAATTTCAGGCAAAGGGATTATTCATAATGCGATACGGCATGCAGTGCCATCGTATAGCATAGGTATTTTTATCGCTATCCTGAGTATAGCTCTTCTTAAATTATGCATATCAAAATAACTGATGAAGGTACAGTCATAAGTACACCATTGACTCAAATTTAAGTCTGAAAGACATCAAAAGCATTTGAAATGGCACTAATTCAATGGTAAATTTCGACATCCTACTGTGCTCGTTTCGACATCTCACACCTAACGAAAAACCACTATTTTAACACTGTGCAGCAGACCCGCCGGGTAACAAGACATGTCAGGGAACAGACCCGCAAGGTAACAAGACATGTCGGATAACAAGACATGTCAGGCAGCAGACTCGCCAGTTAACACATGTTAGGCAGCAGGCCCGTCAGGCAGTAACATGAAGCGCGATATGCTTAATTACAGTACAGGTAGTCCTGGGGATTTTTTGTTCCCTTGTGCCTGGCGATGACTGTTTCCTCAAGTGTTGACTTGAGGCTCACAGTGCGCCTACTGAAGTTAAACCGGTGCTTGGCTTGCACCTTTCGGATCAGCCAATCGGCGTGGCACATGTCGGGACCATTCCATCGGATGATCAGCTCTTTGGCTGCGTTTTGGTGGTCTAGCTGCCGATGAATGCCAAAGACGGCCTTGACTGAGCTGCCCATGCTCTCCACTACGCTCTCGGGTGGGCTCATCAGCCAGAGTCTGATCACTACATTGAGGTAGGGTTGGAGAGCGACATTGTTTTGAGCACGCTGCCAGAGAACCTTGAGGAGCCTCTGGTTCGAGTCTGCGCAGCTCCGACTCATCGTGACGTACGCCTCCTTGACGGCAGCTGGTGGGACAACTTCCGGTATGAGCCGGCGACCTCTGAGGCGGTCAATGGCACATGCTATGTCCCCAACGATACTAGACGTTGGAGACCGTTGGAGGCTTGCCAAGTTGGCCACCAACTCGGTGTCTGCCATGGACTGCAAGAGTTGCCATTGTGACAGCCCTTACTGTCGCCCTTGGCATCGACACCGGCCTCGCGCCGCTCACAGTGCCGGCACAAGATTTGCAGAAAATTTGATATTTCGGCCACCTGCTTTGCCATCAAATTTCCACTAAATGACGCCATGTTTGGCCAACAGATTGCGATCTCCTCCGGGTTTCCCTCTTCTAAAGCGGCATGGATACCTGCAGTATCTAGCGGCGCACTTCCTGCCCTGAAGCTATCGCGTGGCAACACAGCCGCCATCGCACGAAGCTGATGTATCTTCTCCCTGAAGATCTCCTGGCGCTCCCATGGAAGCCTTTGAACGTCCTGCAGTGCACTGCTGAGCTGTGCCACTACTGCATAGACATCCAGCAGTGCTGAGACACGAACCCTGAAGGTGGAATCGCGCCCTCTCAGGAGCTTGAGCTCCTCCTCCATCTCCTCCAGGACATCTGCCTTCGCCTTGGAGTTCTGCAGACGGTTTTCGAGGGCACGAGTAGTAGCCGGCAGATTGGTGACAAACGCCTTGAACACTTTGGCAGCATGTGGGGCGAACCGTGTGTCTGACCAGAGGAGTGGTCTGCGCGTGGCCAACCCTATGCTTTCCCCACAAGCAACCAGCTCCTCATACCCCTTGCCATGGGTGAAACGTTTGGTCATGCGAGAGACCATGGTGATGGTGTCGTTTACCCATCGGCAGGTTGGGGCTGACCTGGCACTCCCATCTGCTAAGTTCAGGAGGTGCGCACCATCCCACAAGCATGGCACGCAGGGCGGCTTCGAGCGGGCTGCAAGGTCTTTGTCGCTGTTGGCCAACTTCCTCAGAAATTGGACTAGCACACCTAGCTGATGGTACTGACCATCTGTAC
This sequence comes from Ashinkailepas kermadecensis, assembly GCA_034440615.1. Taxonomy (NCBI): domain Eukaryota; kingdom Metazoa; phylum Arthropoda; class Thecostraca; family Neolepadidae; genus Ashinkailepas; species Ashinkailepas kermadecensis. The sequence continues at coordinate 379,042 of JAOTOM010005004.1, forward strand.
ATACTGCCGCCACCTGCTCCACGCGCTTGACGCCTACACAGGCGGCTGTCGCCAGCCACTCCTCTGCGAGTGAAGCACCGTCGTGGTTCTTCACGATAGGAGCGCCGACGATGAAGGCCTGGATCATTTCATCATCCGGCGCCTGGGGCACGATGGTTATGAGAGCGGTAATGTCTATGGTGCGGTGATTCAGGGTCACCTTGTCTGCCACGAGCGCAACACACGGTGAAGTCTCAACGTGGCGGGTCACGGCGCTGAGAATTTCATAAGCGAAGGCATCGCGGAATCGTGCCATTTGCACAGATGAGTGGCAGATGTTGCCCACATCAGCACCACTTAGCTTTAGCAGCACGATTAGCTTTTCAAACTCAGTCTGCGGCAGTGACTCCTCCAGCACGTGATAGGCCACACGCAGGACTCGCTTGCTGACATCTGCTGCCTCCTTGCTCTCCTTCGTCTTTCTGGTGCTCTTATCTTCATGTCGTTGCATATACTCTTTGTGCTTGGTGGACGTCAGGTGGCATTTCAGTGACGCTTTGAGCAGCACGAACGACCGGGGAAGTGTCATGGGCTTTGGAAAGGACGTGCCGAGAGAGAAGTCATATCGGTAGACGCCAGCAACGTTGGTGGAATTCATATCAGGAAGCTGGTTGGGACTGAAATCCTGGTTGCAGACGTCACAGTAGATGACACCGAGGTCTGGAACACACTTGAAGTGATGGGATGAGGCACGGATAAAGGATTCGAGGTCTCTTGCAAATTTAAGGGCCTCGAGCTCATTCTTGTCACTCACTTCCTGCATGACGGCATCACCATGGATGCGAGGCTCTTCCATCAGCTGGCAGAGGCGGGAAACTGTTGACTCCAGCTTCCCTACCCTGGTCGTGCACGCACGCAATTCGACCGCGCAATGAGATGTGCCGGCCGCACCCTGCCCAGGAACCGCGTCGCCGGATCCGTTCTGGCCTGGATCTGAATCCACGGGTGGCTCCTGTCCGGCAGCTGCATCGCCTGATGCGGCCCGCCCGGGAGCTGCATCGCCTGGTGCGTCCCGCCTGGTCGCTGGGTCGCTGGATGCGTCCCGCCTGGTCGCTGTGTCGCTGGATGCGTCCCGCCCGGGAGCTACATCACCTGATGCGTCCCGCCCGGGAGCTGCATCGCCAAATCAGCAAATTTAATCAGCAAATTTTATCAGCAAATTTAAACACCCTACTGTGGAGGCCATTTTCAATACTATTTACAAATATAATGAACAATGGTGATCCCAGTACTGACCACTGGCTCACTCCTGCAAGAACATCTTGCCATGAGACTTTGTGCCATTCGGCATCACTCACTGATGTTGATCTTAAAACCATAACACTATTTCCACATTAGGTTTGTAAAAAAAAAAGTCCAAGAGATTTATCAGACATGATCAACCTTCCTTAAAGTCATGCTGAGTATCACAAATCAACATGTTTCTTGCCAGAAAACCACCATGCTATCCTCAGTAACTGCTTCAATTACCTTGCAAGACCATGGATGTGAGGCTTACATACTGGTCTACAGTTTGAAACTTTCTTTTATGAATTCTTGTAATTCATGCATTGGTTGTAATTCATGTAATCAGTTGTAATTCTTGTAATTCATGCATTCATGCATTGGTAAAAACGGCATAGACAATCATTATAAGAATAGGAGGATTGTTTTTCTGTATTCCAGGGAGGGTTGATCGACAGGGAGGAGTGGGAGTTGGGAGGAGTTTGTAATTGTTGATTGTGTTATGAAATAGCAAGTGAGTCTCTTATTAAGTCTAAATGCTTTATAACTTTATATAGGGTGTACCTAGCAGTGGATTCAGCACCTTCCTTCGGGATGTGATACTGATGAGATTGTCTATGGTAGCACAATGGGTATGATGGGAGGAGTTTGTAATTGTTGAGTGTATTATGCAATAGCAAGTGGGTCTCTTATTAAGTCTGAACGCTTTATGAATTTGTGTGGGATGTGCCTAGCAGTGGATTCGGCACCTTCCTTCGGGATGTGATGCTGATGAGATTGTCTATGGTGGTATGATGGGAGGAGCTTGTGATTATTGAGGGTGTTAGGCGGTAGCAAGTGAGTGGTGTTAGATAGGCTGGGATATATAGCTTCCTAGGAACTTGGGATAAGTGATTGATTGGGGTGGGAGTATGTACATATCTAGTACCTTTTCTAGATAGGCTTAACCAAGATGGGCCCCTGTGGCTCTTATTAAGCCTTAATACTTTATGACTTTTTGAGATTAGCCATGATAATATAATAATCAAACTTGAAGAGTAGCTATACTTCTCTGTATTCAGAATACAGAGATCTCTATATATCTTTACATTCAATCCCTGTATTCAATCTCTATTCAATCTCTATATTCAATCTCTGTATTCAATCTCTATATTAAGTCTCTATATTCTCTTTTTCCGAAATCTTGACTGACAACAAAATAGTAGCAGATGTAGTGGCTACTAGCATACAAATTCTGCTTAAGGTACACCTTCCAGTTCCCGTGTCTTGCCCCTACTATCGGATAACCATATTTTCTTTAATCTAGGGGACTGGCGTACCTGCAGATACGGGCTCCCCTCATCGGGCACAGAACTCATCTCTGGGTGAGTGATGCTTGAGTATATGGGGAGCCAACCAGGTGAGAGAACAGGTGAGACCAAGGCTGCTTAAATTATTAACCATATTTGTTGCCATCTTCTATCTTTTAAAGCCAACAATTTGTCATAACTAGGTTACCAGGCTTTGATGCAGCTTCCAAATGTGGCCGGACATATGCAAATGAAAGTTTCCTAATAACTTCTTCACTTTTGTATGAGACATTTATATTGATTGCCCAAACATACCAAATGTTTTCTTTCTGGCTTCTATGCTGCATACCCACATGCATACCATTACACTTGCTAAAGTTAAATTTCTTGCCACATATATTTTTGATCACTTCACAAACACATCTAAGTCTTTCAATAGAGACATGCTCACCTTGTGCTCTAAATTCCCAAACAGCTTTCAAATCAAGAGCAAATTTAAAACCCGATTTTATTTTATTTATTCCAGGAGTCACACACTAGTCATGCATACCCAGTTATGATGGATCTCATTAATTCACATGCATACAGACCAGTGATAAATTATTCGTGAAATAGGGTGGAATATACCACTTTCTGAGCACTGAATAGACATCCTTTCCAAGGAAGTATCGACATCATGCATGTTGATTTGTGCTTATGAAGTCTCCGTGACTGATTTCTGGAAGTATTTCGTATCATGCTTATGCTTAACATTATGGACTGGGATACACAAGCATCTCGTAGCACAATTCCAGGTACAGATAAATATATGATAAAGTTTGCTAAGCAATGCCATCTGCTGATAGCATAGTATCGCAATCGTTATCGTTGGTATAGGCATCCCTATATTAGCTGTCCCACAAATTAAATGAAAAACAACCACTTACGAGTACACTATTGCCTAAAAATTGAGTTTGAAGAGTTTAAATTATATTTTGATTGACATACTTCCGCGACGCATTTCGACATCCTATTATCCTCGTTTAGACATCTCACACCTAACGAAAAACCAATATTTTAACACTGATACAGACTATTATAAAAGTTATGGCAAGGATGATTTATGGTTTGAAGGTGTGACAACAGGTCATTTTGCACCTAATAAAAGCTGGAATTTCAACATGCATGATGTAAGCACTGGTGTAAAACAGGTGAAGCTTAGTATAAGGGAAGCGGGGGTGGGGGGTCTGAACACTTAAGACATCATGCAACAAATAGCTCTACTGCTGCTTCTGTATGGCTGAACCAGTAATTGTACTGCATTTACTGAACACAAAAGTGAACAAGCTATCCATATCAATATTCAAGCAGTTCCTTTCAATGAAAATAATCTAACCACTTGCAAAGAGCAATTTTAAAACATAATTATTGTATAGTGGTGTGCCATATTCTGAACATGAAAATGTTGTTGTGCAGGATTACCTCACTGTAGCTGTTGTGGTACAGGCTATTAGTAGCCACTAAAAATGCTGGTGTTGCAAAAATATATCAAGTTACTTGCTTATGGCTTCCTTAAGCCAAATGGTATTGGAAGCCTAAAATGGCACCTGTGGGCTTCGCTAGCTGAGTACACAAATAATTGGTAGAACTATGTGATCATACCTTCATATGTTGGTAGAGAAAGGTCCATCATTTATTAATACCACCATCTTTGTGTTATTTACATGCTGAACATGATGTAGATGTCCATAGGTACTTATATGGCTAGGTGCTTATATGGCCTTGCATAGGTATGTGTTCGGGAAACAGAACGTGTTCAGATACCCACTCTTCCCCTATTTGCCTACTGTGTGGGAAGACTTACCACTCTGTAGCCATCCATCCAACGGGCCTGTCTTCTTTTCCTTTGTGGGCATGCCTGGATGTTTACGCCTTGTATGCTTGGGCAAGTTTTGAGATGACCCATAGAAGTCACAATATGTGCAAAACACGTTGCGCCTAACTCGCTTCTTCTCCCCCTCCAGTTTACTGCCTTCACTTTTCACCATCGCGATCGAGATGATACCGACAGGCAGGGTGGGAATTAAGGCACTTCTTAAGAGATTCTATCTCTGAAATTATTTTTGCACTCCGGGTTCATACTGGATAGGATGGGCTTTACATGTACTCCGACACAAATGTGGGAACAAAGATATCAATAAAAACAAACACAGAACGACACCCAAAAAAAACGCTGGTTATTCCACTTACGATCACCACTCAAACTAGTCACTTTTTGTAGCAGTCAGCAGCCGGACCACATCTTCACACACTCCATCAATCTCAACCACCGGAATTGCCGACAACAACGCGCCAACAGCAACTTGCAGGATGATGCGCATGCGCACTTAGAACACTGTTCTCCGGCTCTGGAGCCGCGTCTCGGAATACGTGCGTTCCTCCCACCCTATAGTGGGAAACTTTGACAGTTTTAAGAGACGTTCTCCGGAGTCCCGGAGGCCACCGATCAGAATTGGCTGCGTTAGCGTTTTCTGTTCTGAAATCTGTCTGTGAACCAATCAATGCAAGGTATTTTGTATATGACGTCATAACCATTAGCAACTTTGAACACATGGTTAACAGTGTCCACACAAGTTAACAGTAAACACAAGACCTTGACTGATCCTTTGCTTTGATCACATCCAACTGTGGCGTGTGCGGTAGCGGAGTTGCGTTGGTATTACGTGGGAAATTGGCTGCGTAGGTAGGTATGCGCTCTGAGCTGAGGGTGAAGTGTGAAGTATTTTTGTTTGTTTTTCATATGGCTTGTACTGAGACCAACAGTGAAAGGAAAACGCATTTCTCCTGTGAGTTATAAGAAACAAAACAGTGCCGATTATTACGGGTCACTGCCGGGCGGTGCCATCCATTGTTCACTTCTTTGTTTGTATGTTTTGGCATTTGATTTGACCCAAAATGAGAATGATATTACTTATGCATATTATGTAGGTACTGATTTGGGTTTTTCCGGTCGGTTACTGGTAAACAGATTCCATGCATAAACAAATAATGTCCATGAAAATGTACTCCGGAAGAAATCGGTATGTACTCCGACTCCCAACCTGGAAAGTAAGTTTCCCACTCTGCCGACAGGTACAGTGCAATCTCGTACAGCAGCCTTGTTTTGAGTCGAGTGCCTTAGCGCAGCACACAAGAATCTATATTCGCTGCCGCAAAGCAATGTTCACTCCCACACCGTCCATGCAGGCGAAATTAGATCAAATCCACGAAACGCCAGTGCCGCTAACAACTACCCGCCACCACATTCAAGCACCGCCAGAAGTTTCAAATCGAAGGTCAATCGTAATGCTGGCTTATGATTGTATATTCCGCTAGCAGTAGCAGTTGTCGTCGCCTCGAACAGGACCATATGCTGGCGGTCTTGGCGACCACGGTGGCGACCAAATCGTCGCTAGCAGTCAGGCGTTTTCACACGTATTCTGTGCAGTGGTCGCCGACCGGTCGCCGATGAAAGCGGCGCTCCGGTCGAGCGCGGTGTTTTTGCGAGCAGATTTCTGTTCGCATTCTTGACATGTGCTTGAGGCGAGGAAATCCAACCAATCGCTGAATGAAAAGCTAGGAGTAGCTTATAAAGTCACAGGGATGGCTGGAAACGTTTTCCAACGTGCTTTCGTTCCAAGTGGCTCTTCCCCACGCATAATTATTTTAGCAGATTATATTTTGTGAGAGCATAACTATTTCAGGAAATATAATTTGCGAATGCAAAATCATTCCAGCTGACATAATTGTCCAGCTCTTGACATTCTCAAGCTGTTTTGGTAATTTTGGTCGCCAAAACTGCTGATAGTTATAACCATTTGGGCGCCGACCCCATCTACCATATCGGAGGGTTTTTTACCTCTGCTTTGCAATCCTGTGGGCCTCCTTTGCAATCCTGGGGCCTCCTTTGCAATCCTGGGGCCTCCTTTGCAATCCTGAGGGCCTCCTTTGCAATCCTGGAGCCTCCTTTACAATCATGGGGGCCTCCTTTGCAATCCTGGGGGGCCTCCTTCGCTAGCCTGGAGGCATCCTTCGCAATCCTGGGGGGTCTCCTTTGGAATCTTGGGGCCTCATTTGCAATCCTGAGGGCCTCCTTTGCAATCCTGTGGGCCTCCTTTACAATCCTGGGGGCCTCCTTCGCAATCCTGGAGACCTTTGCAAACCTGGGGGCCTCCTTTGCAATCCTGGGGGCCTCCTTTGCAATCCTGGGGCCTCCTTTGCAATCCTGGGGGCATCCTTTGCAATCCTGGGGCCTCCATCGCAATCCTGGGGGCCTCCTTTGCAATCATGGGGCCTCCTTTGCAATCCTGGGGGCCTCCTTCGCTAGCCTGGAGGCATCCTTCGCTAGCCTGGAGGCATCCTTCGCTAGCCTGGAGGCATCCTTCGCAATCCTGGAGGTCTACTTTGCAATCATGGGGCCTCCTTTGCAATCATGGGGGCCTCCTTTGCAATCCTGGAGACCTTTGCAAACCTGGGGGCCTCCTTTGCAATCCTGGAGGCCTCCTTTGCAATCCTGGGGGCCTCCTTCGCAATCCTGGGGGTCTCCTTTGCAATCCTGAGGGCCTCCTTTGCAATCCTGTGGGCCTCCTTTACAATCCTGGGGGCCTCCTTCGCAATCCTGTGGGCCTCCTTTGCAATCTTGGGGGCCTCCTTTGCAATCCTGGGGCCTCCTTTGCAATCCTGGGGGCCTCCTTTGCAATCCTGAGGGCCTCCATCGCAATCCTGGGGGCCTCCTTTGCAATCATGGGGACTCCTTTGCAATCCCGGGGGCCTCCTTCGCTAGCCTGGAGGCATCCTTCGCTAGCCTGGAGGCATCCTTCGCAATCCTGGGGGTCTACTTTGCAATAAAGGCGCCTCCTTTGCAATCATGGGGGCCTCCTTTGCAATCCTGAGGGCCTCCTTTGCAATCCTGGAGACCTTTGCAAACCTGGGGGCCTCCTTTGCAATCCTGGGGGCCTCCTTTGTAATCCTGGAGGCCTCCTTTGCAATCCTGGAGGCCTCCTTTGCAATCCTGGGGGTCTCCTTTACAATCCTTGGGCCTCCTTTGTAATCACGGGGACCTCCTTTGCAATCCTGGGGGCCTCCTTTGCATTCCTGGGGGCCTCCGTGCCAATTGTTGGCACTTTCTTGATTTCTGGGGCCTGCTATCTTCTCCTAGGTGACTCCTTCTTCGAATTAGGGGCCTCCTCTCACGTCTTGTAGGCCTCCTCTCATGTCTCGTCGGCCTCCTTGCTCACTTTTTTTCCTGTGCATTTCCGGATTGGGGCCTCCTCAAATTTCAGGGGGGGGGCTGGGGGCGGCCCCCAGTCTCACGACAGGGGGGGCGACTGCCCCCTCTGCCCCCCCGGTGGCGACGCCCTTGGTCTGATGTTATCATTCGCCCTGGAGGGCCTCTGAAAATTACGCGCACTGGAGGGGGAGGGGGGGGGGGCGGATTCCGCCCCCTAAGATTTCGTCTCCTATTCAAGCTGGAGTAACGAAATTCGCAGGGTCGATGGATACGGTAGTGAACTCTATTGTGTGCAAATTTCGTGACATTAGGTCAATATCTTCAAGGTCAAATGAGGTCACATATGTCAAAATCTTCTTGTTTTGCGTGGCTTGGCTTGTCATTGTTATGGATCGCTGTGATTGTGTTTAAATGCTCCAAAATGGGCATCAATGATGTTTTGGACATTACTAATGATGCAATACAGATGCTAGACCCGAAATTTGACCTCAGGTCACCTATATAGCAGCACTGTATCAGGTCAGTTACCTGTTCCAGTTACCGAAACCGGGCCGCCCGCCCGACTGCTCCGTCGGGCAGCTCGGCGCAATCGGCTTCGCGAAGAAAGGAGTGAAGTACATGAATAAAGTATGGAAACACTTAGGTACACAATGACAAACCGTTTTTCAGGATGTGTAGGGAGTAACATGCAAAGCGACATCAATCGCATGACATTCATTTGCATTTATGACAGCATTCCAGTTGACGAAGTTTGGTTCCATTACCCTGTCATGAACTTGACCTGACTTGACCTCGGTGACTTAACATGACTTTGAAACTACATAGTATAACAATATACATCAAACAAGTCGCTAGTGTTGCCAAGAACACTTCCCTTTTGCCAATATACGGGAAGCGCATCAGCGCCCATTTTTGCGGTCTGGCGCTACGAAAGTTTTTAATTTTAACGGTCCCTAACCGGAAAATTTTCCGCCGATTTACGTTTTTCTTGCTTTAAACAACGCGCTGATCATTTCTAAACAGTACGCAAAAAATGGCGTATATCGACCGGTAAAATCTGGAGTTATGTACGAAAAACCGGAGGGGTGGGCTGATTTCGCCCCCCTCCAGTGCGCGTGTTGAACGAAAGATGGCATACATTATAAATGTTCTCGAAATGTACTTGAATTTCAGTACAAGATGTTTGAAGCGATCCTTGCTATTCCGATGAAAGTAGCTAAAATAAATAATTAACCACATCAGGGTTTGGAGTCTCAGCCGAACGATTTAAAAACGAATTCCTTGATTCACCAGTGTTAGCTTAAGCGACTTAGGTGCACTACCGGGTAAGAGGAAGCGTCCCACCAATATCCAACTTCCACCAACTTGAGTGAATTGCAAAATTATCTCCATGGCCAGGTGTGGAAACAACTGACATGTAAATTGCTTTCCCCACTCATCAGAGATCTTCGCAAGGAATGTTCATGGCAGGAATTTTCAGGACGGGAGAGAACTTGTCTTGACCATTTTCCGGTGGTGTTCCAATGATTGATAATATTTTAAGGGGGAGCGTTCCATTGTCCTGGCCGCCTTAGGTATTTACTCAGATCGGAGCGCCTTCGGCTAAAAAGAAATCCAGGGGGCAGGGGAAACTTCCCCCGGAATGAATGACAAGCCCATGGAGGCTATGCGGAGGACCTGAAATGATTATGAGGGCTCACTCGACAGGGGTTTCATGTTGAAATCCCAAATTTTTCGGACGGCTCATGCCAGCTTTGGGGTAAGGGTGCTGGAGCCTTCCCAAGGTACATAAAGTTCTAACCCTGCAAGAGAGTGCAATCGAGCGCCTTTTTTCCAGTTCGAAGGGATCCGCCTCTCCACGAGGAAGAAGCATACCCCCTGTGCTGAGGTGCCGCCATGGATCCGTCCCCCTGGTCCATACGACTGTGACTTCACGCAACCCAAAACGGATTCGGTGTTATGTCTTGGTCCGCCACCTACGTGTGAAGATCACACCATCAGTTATAGTTCTACCGACAGAGGGCAGGCATAGTGGTGCATCAGACCCCTCCACACTGGGGACATTAAGAAGTCACAAGCAAAAAGAGTGGTGCTTGTGGTGACCCAAAGGTCGGATTGAGCGGTTGTCTAGGACGAACATGGATATTTGGGGAACAGGGATACGGAGAATCCACATTAGTTTGCCAAAAGAGCATCAGAGGGGCGGGGATGACCAAGTGTTTAAGGAGGTGAGTCCGGATGTAAAGGTCCCGGATTCAACACTTGCACTGCTCGGAACATTGCCCAATCTCGCGGCTCACCGGCGAAACAGTGTGGGCGGCGCCATTAGCCGTGAGTATAAAGTGCATCGTGAACCACCCAATTAAAAAAGAGCATTAGAGTGTAGTGTGCATAGTATGTAATGTAATGTTATGGAATATCAGTACAGCAATGTGGTGTTAGGTTTCGAACCGACCTAAATAACGTGAATAAATCACATACTGAGGAAAGTTGGAGTTTTGGCCACAAAATCCGAAATGCTATATCCTTCGCTCATGAGTCTACTTAGCTGAACGGTATCCACACGCACATTGGAAAGCCTCCGAAATCACTCCCCCGAGAAGGGGTGGGATTGAGGCGAAGTCGCCCAGCAAGAAAAACATGCAAAAGCAATGTCAGCTACGATCATCCCTTTTATATGAGAACTTCAACTTCATGGCCCTGGGTCAATTCATTATGGGTAAAATGGGGTAAAATGTTCCAAATGCAACTCTTGCGTGTTGACGTAATTTGTCTAGCAAATGTGCACGTTTGAGCAGAAAAGCACAACCAATATAGTTGATATAGTTTGCAACACAAAACAAATCCAGGAGATAGGGGCGCTTGACCCATGCATTCTCAACCAATGTAAAACGTGTTGTACGTAAATATTGCATTGAGGTGATTTATGGATGAATGGTTGCACTCATCTTCATGCCATCGTTATTTCAATACGGCTTTTCCAAATGCAATGTTAGCGAAAATCTCTGCAGTTTCTATAAATATGATGGCATCTGTGGTCATCGTACATCGGTATTGTTGTGATATGCTCAGATAATGAGCCTGGTTTTCTATGACACCTTGCAGGCATCATTATCTCTCCAGTTCATCAAATACAACGCACAATTGTTCAGGCACGGCAACAATACATTTTCTAAACATTGCAACAAAACCAGGTAATCCTGCAATTTACAGACGACGCACGAGGTTCGTATTTGACTGTAGACAAAGACTCACAGCGGCCAATGATTTGTTTTAGAGATATTTACAAGAACCTGAAGGGGATTTCCCCGCCCCCTGAAATGGGCGTGTTAACATTATCCCGTTACGGCGTTTCCAATGCCAGCGTCAGCGGAACGTCTGGCTTTGAGGCCGGGAGCAGACTGAAGACACCCGAACGTATTGCTCGTGTTTAGGCACGCCAACCACAAGGACTCGACAGGCAGTGGCGAAAAACTGTCCCAAAGTCGTTGCCTATTCGGATGACCCAATCTTACAAAGTGTCACGTTTTGCCCAGGAAAATTCCTCTCCTCAACAAATGGTATGCATTGCGTATGCATTGTATGCATTCTTGACATTTGCGGGATGCATGTTTTGGAGGAAAATGTGCCTTCCTCCACCAAAAACAGCGGATGGATCGCTATTTGTTTTGGTATAAGGTACGTATATTCAATTACACACGCCTGACCTTCGGTGCATTCTTCTGCTGAAGAAACCATTTGATAAATCCGTACAGAGGATGTGACTTAGTTAACTTTGGACAATTGCTTGCGAATTAAATCGTTAGACATGTTGGTATCGCCGGCCGAAAGTGAACACCTGACGTCTGAAAATTCGACGTAGGTGCGAGTAATTACACCTCAATGTTCACACCAATACCACAGGTAACTAATTTCGTACGGCTTTCGCATCCGAAAAAGGATCAGATAATATGCATCATATCCTTTTAAATATGAAACATGCACGCAAACGGATGAGTTAGTATATATATATATATATATATATATATATATATATATATATATATATATATATATATACATCACCGTATGCAATCGACCAACCATCGCCGCTCAGCACCGGAGAAACATCTGAACACGAGATCGGGCACCGGAGATGACCAAGCCAAACATCTGGTACACGACGAGACTCAAAGCGTTAGTCTGCCAACGTCGGCGGCGTCGGAACAGTTTACTGCGCTGCATTGTTATACTCACAGCAGGTACATAACATTGTCGAAAGGACGATAGGCGAGCCATCCAAGTTCCAATGCATGCCTCACGTGTTACCATATTTCATGGTTCACACTGCAGCTATATATATATATATATATATATATATATATATATAATATATATATATATATATATATATATATATATATATATGCTGGAGTGTGTTACTATGAAATATAGTAACACGTGAGGCATGCATGGGAACTGGGTCGCCCGCCTAGCGTCCTTTCCTAAAGGCCTATATATATCTAGCGTCCTTACCTAATATATAGCCATATATATATATATATATATGTATGCTGGAGTGTGAACTATGAAATATAGTAACACGTGAGACATGCATTGGAACTTGGATGGCTCGCCTATCGTCCTTTCGACAATGTTATGTACCTGCTGTGAGTATAACAATGCAGCGCAGTAAACTGTTCTGACGCCGCCGACGTCGGCAGACTAACGCCTCGAGTCTCGTCGTGTGCCAGATGTTTGGCTTGGTCATCTCCGGTGCTGAGCGGCGATGGTTATTTGGCGGATGCCGTGTCGTCATGGGATTGTGACACTCATGTAACATGTAACCGAGCCACATGTGGGACGTGTCTGGAGTAGAATGCGACGACCGGACCTCTCCCTTCGCGACGTGTTGCAATAGGTGATTTCGCAACACATGTTCCTAAATCACACACACCCCACAAGTCAGCGATTGAGCAGAAACTACGGTAGGTCAGCTGGCTATGCGGCAGCAGTTCGCACATCCATTTTTGGACAGGCAATGCCAGTACTATTTGAGGACAAATGCATATCGGCGGCGAGATCCGAACATGAAAGGTACAAAAGTATAGAGAATACAATTTATGCACTTTTACACCACACACTTCTCAAACAGCCATAATGGACAAGTTTCATGTTGGGACAGGCGTATTTTTTAAAGTTTCACTATTTATTTTGTATTTTAAAGACGATGATGGCATTCATATATTTCCTAAACATCCCTAAGTTACTTTATTAATTCAAAGAAGCACCTCAGAATGCCACGCCTCGCGATTGGTCAAAATATTTGTGACGTCACATCTGTAGAGTCAGCGATACTTGACTGCCGCCCCTGCTGCCCATTATAGCTTCCATTTGGGAAGCTGCCAGTTCGAAATAATCGCGACAGTTTTAGTTTGGATCACATCCGACCGTCATGGGCAAATGCATCGTAGAAAACGACGCTATTATTCTTGTGTGTACCGATGTATACAAATGCAACTGCAAATAAGCCAGAAGCAATGTTTATCGGCCTCCCGACGGCCGACAAGATGAGGACGTTGTCGAGCAATTTTGCACGCCGAGACAGTCTGCTGATCTCTGCTAGTGGCCCCACTTGCAGCGACGAACATTTCTATGTATATGTACCACTGGTAGACAGGGGTACCAGTATTTTGATAGGCGTGGGCACGCCTAAGGATGGGGGATGGGGGGTGACTGGAACCAGAGTACTTTCCTCAGAAGTGTAAACATTGACGTTTTTCACATCAAGGTTTAGCTTGAAAACGGTGATTTTATCTTCCATTTTTCTGAAAACTCCCACAAAACAGAAGTATACTTTTTACAAAGATGGAAACTGTGACTTGTTAGCATCCATCTTGTCGGAAACATGGATGTCCACAGTCCTTTCATATTAGCATTAAGTGAAGAGAATTGACATTATCTAGCTGACTGCAGCATACTGAAGATTTCCAGACATGTTGCAAATTTGTGCTATGTAATTTTTAAATTCTTGGAATTTCTTTTTCTAGCGCAATGTTCATGAATGTGGTCAACATGATGTGGCTACTCGTTTTCTCTGCAAATGCATACCTTTCAGTTGGCTGGCAAAATAACCCCAAAAGTGGGCTTGGAAATGGGTAATATAGCAGAAAAATAATGTAAAAAAGAAAAAGCGTAGCGTAGCCTAACCTAACATAACCTAACCTCCCATTGAAAAAAATAATTGAAAAATGCACCAACTTCAAGCACTTTTTGCTCTAAAAAATTACTTTAAAAACCAAACCTAACGTAACATGGCATAAACTTTCTTCAGGATTTCTTTTTAATTCAAGATGAAAACCTAACGAAACCTGACATAGCCAAACCTAACCACTTTGCATCATGCAGGTAAGATGCATGCAAAATTTGTCTCGTGAATACACCTGCAGGTAGCTGATCATGTCTGCTTACACTGACTGATAATTGATTGCAATGAACTGCTACTCATGCACAATGTATATACCCCTGCAAGTAAGCTAATTAAAATTCCACAACATGCCTGGCATTCAATGTAACGATCAACCTGAAAACATGTGTACCTTGTCTAAAATCCATAGCGTATAGCAAAATCATCCCTGCAATTTGTCATTTCATAGCAGTCCCGTTTTGCAATATCTTCATGGACATAATCAATATATTGCAGTAATTGGAGCAGGAATCTTACCCACTCTGTTCCATCACACTACTGCCTGAAGGTATGCTACGACATCTGCCGAACTATCACAATACACATGTGCACTTCAACTGCATCTTTATGTATTTGGCCATATATTTTACCAATCACGTGATGTAAGATGTGCAATATTCACAAATTAAAATATACTTGGCATGCTATTCATTGATCATTTATCAAGTACTTACATTGGGATGCAGCTTGCAGTTTACCCCACTATGGAATGCCAATAATGGAACTAGGTATAAACAGCTTCTGTTTTGCTGAGGAGAAGCCATGCTGTTTGTTCAGCTGAGCCACACATAATTTATGTCATTGTTTTTCCAGTATTTTACTCATTTTACCCATAAACATAGTACAAGCTTTTGCTGTTTGTACGCACCGCATTGCGCCGGATTTCAAACAAAAATGTTAGTTGTTGTATTACCACCATAATAGATTACCTACCTTTCCAAGCTTCATATTTTCGTAAAAATTGATAACATTTCAGTATCACAAGCCTTCGCCTTAGTATCCATGACGCAAGTCGGTTGAAAAACTTCACATGGAACAATCCAACGTATTCCCTGTGGTTCCCTGTGTGTTTCAGGCTTGGCCGCTTCGAGACCACGACATATGTGACGTCATTGCTTCGAGAAGGTTTTTAAATCGATGGCAACCAAATGCTTCTCCTGTGACAAAAACATTTCAGTTTTGTCTACGAAGTATTATTACCGTGTTTTCCCAACCAAAAACCCATTACGTAAAACTTGTCCATTAGACATGCTTCAACCAAGACGAACACTACTCCCCTCCAATGCGCTGGAACCTCATGGCTAACCTTCACAGACATCCACGATGACGCACGCTACTTCTCCAGCTTCGTGTTTTGTCGGTAACTGCCTATAGGGACACCTACCCTCCATTAAGCCTTTAAACTGGCGAAGATGACTTTCACAGACAAACCGGCAGCGGCACATCCAACAGCCGGCCTAGGGGCGGCGTGTCCGGGAACTGTCGGCCGTGCCTCAGCTGACAGGACAGCTTCGTTCCCGGCGCCCAGTGAGAGCTGTCTGGTGCAACATCGCAGGTCACAGCGCGCCATGTGACCGCCATATAATGCAGGCCGAGTGGGTGGAGGTCGCGCCAGGAGCGCAGCGCGACGGGCAGTCAGGACGTCGCGTGCGACACGGCCGCCAGATCCACCGGCGAAGTGACAGTCGGGTGTTGGGGGGGGGGACCGTGTGACTGGTGGCAGTCGTGGTGTCGCACACTTTTTGATATACGGCCCTTTGTCGAGAGGTCAGGCGGTCAGGTTTTGCGTTCAAACGAAGAATAACTAACCTACCGAGCGGAACGTTTTCTCAACATTATATGAGCATATATTAACTCATTAACTCATATATTATATGAGTTTCAATGAGCTACTCCAGATGCGTCCCCCCAAAGGTCCCATTGCTAGGTCAAGCCATGGGAAGCCATGGGACCTGTGATAAACAATGAATTCGGCGCCACGTTTGGCCGGTCATGCAGCTCGCTGGTTTTCATCACAATAAACACCCAACTGTCAATGTGACATTAGAGCATGACCATACCAGTATGGCGTGATTACCATCTGTAGATGATTGGTTTGGCGAGAAATAAGCCCAGACGCAGAGAAGCGAGAAGCGAGTTCGGTAGCCGACAGCACATTCCATGGCGTGCTGTAATCATACGAACAAATTCGCTGTGAATCAATGTCCGATATAGCGGGGCACCACACAACAATCCATTATTGGCTATGTGGAGACTCTTCATGTGTGGGAGAGTTTGTGTGTGAAGTGTAGGCTGTCTCGTCGAGAGAAAATAACAAAGCAAGGCAATGGAAAAAATAAGAGGGGAACGAAAAAACCGGTATCAGAATTTGAGCGGCTTAGGAAACAACTGAGCAGGCAGCTAGTCGGCTTCGGTGTGGAATTGGGATAAGCTACAAGGCATAATTTGAGCACCGGAGGACACAATTAGGCATCATTTGAGCACCGGAGGACACAATTAGGCATAATTTGAGCACCGGAGGACACAATTAGGCATAATTTGAGCACCGGAGGACACAATTAGGCATATTTTTAAAGTACCACCTGGTATTTTTTGCTTGGAAAAGAGTTGATTATTGCTGACACCGATTGGCTTCCAATATCTTGAAGATGTTGAAACTTATTCCGATTAAAATACGCGTTCCGAGTTCTAGGCGGCAAATGCTCCCCTTTCATTGCAGTGACAACAGTAGCATCTTATTATCACGCTGTACCGGACGACTTCACGTTCTGCAAGTCCTATCTGTGATCTTCCGGCTCCACATGCTGCTGAGCAGGCGCTGTCGGAGCAGGCGCTGAGCGGCGCTGTGGGAGCAGGCGGAGCAGACGCTGTCGGAGCAGGCGCTGAGCGGCGCTGTGGGAGCAGGCAGAGCAGACGCTGTCGGAGCAGGCGCTGAGCGGCGCTGTGGGAGCAGGCAGAGCAGACGCTGTCGGAGCAGGCGCTGAGCGGCGCTGTGGGAGCAGGCAGAGCAGACGCTGTCGGAGCAGGCGCTGAGCGGCGCTGTGGGACCAGGTGGAGCAGACGCTGTCGGAGCAGGCGCTGAGCGGCGCTGTGGAAGCTGTAGCGGGTGGCGGCGCCACGTGGGCTGAGGTGGACGGTGGGACGGTGGGACGGTGGGACGGTGGGACGGTGGGACGGTGGGACGGTGAGACGGTGGGACGGTGAGACCACCGGTGGTGATCACGCGACGCCTCGTGATGACCGCGACCGTTTTTCCGTGCGGGGAGACGAAAGAGAGCAAGAAATGCCAATCTTCCTTGCAAATTTATAGTAGTAAAATATGTGAATTATTTTTTCCCGTACGAACGCCGTTTCAGTGTCGGCCTATCCCTAATATAAAAATACAGTATATATCTAAAATTGCCTTAACTACCTTCAATTTTGATGATTTTGTGGTTCATAGTTTCCTTGGGCCATACCAACGGATACCAAATGGGGAAGCTGCATCCCGAATGCCCAAATATGTACGCATTATCCGAAATAGGATGTAGCAGTAAAAAATATGTTTGCGGGTCGCCAAATTATCACTATATGTGGAAACACTGGAAATATATCGCAATCAGATTTTCTCAAATAATCTAATTACACGAGTTCAGCATCATATCATTGGACATCAAACATAGTTAACAGCAGAATGATCAGCAACTGATAACATATTTGCACATAATCATACCTAGTCGAACAACAGTTGAAATTGTTCGAAATCAGTTGGCAAATAGCTTACATCCAGCAATCACTATTCAGTCTCCAGGCCACTCAGTTCCCTGGGAAGCACAACTTGAAACAACATTCGCCGTGTCGGCAAATGTGATGTTGCCGACAAAGCGGCAACATCACATTTGCCTGAAAGCGGACCAGCGGAAAAACATGCATTCACCATCATTACCCTGCGCAATAATCGTGAGTGCATCGTACATTGCTGACACTCCGCTGCGGCGGACTCAGCCGGCACTCCGTGCCATATCATAACATCCAAAATTCATTATCCCCAGGGCCACCGCGCCGGCGAGAGCGGCGAATGCTTTGTGGTGGCCGACTGGCGGCCGGTCGACAGAAATCGCACCCCCGCACTTCCTGTTTTTAACAACGGATTTCCCAAATTCGTTGTGCATGCGATGCGCTTTTCAATTTGCAAAAGAGTAACACAATTGCATTGCCATAACCCTAACCGTTTGCGAAATACGTTAGAAAAACAGAAGGGATGGGCGGATTCCGACCCCCTCCCGCCCGGTGCTGAACGGAAGTTCCATGCAGAAAACAAACTATGTTTTCTAAGCAAGCACGATTCATTTCCTTGTTAAAATGGCTCCTTTTCGCTTGCGGGCCCTTTGGGGTGTCACCATCGAGCTTGACGTCCCATCTGACACGTCGTGCCACGTGTTGTGTCGTGCCAGAATTCGCCGTGCCCGTGCCGTGTCCAGTGCCAGTTTCTGGGAAAGGTGGCAACTCTACTGGAAACCCTTCAGAGTTCTTGTGCCGCCAAAACGGACTTACTCCATTCTTTCCACACAACGCCATAAACCTGAATTTTCAGAATTATTGGAGTTATTAGCAGCACTAAATGCACAGTTGTTCCAGCTAAATAGAAACGACTGGTGTACTTGGAAATGCCGCGGTCTCTTCCGTTCAAAGTTAATGCTTAGTGTTTTATGCACTGGAAAAAAGAGATTTTTTCCTTCATTTTTGGCAGTCGCTAGGTGGTGGTTCAAAATATTCTCCCTGCATGGCAACAACAATATTTTGATTGATGTTGCACTGTCAATACCAAAGGTATGCATGTCCGTACCGCTCTTGTGTCCTTTTCTAATTTTTTCATCGTTCATTCAGATATATTGCGGTGAATGTTCGAAAAATAATTGTATGTTCATGCTTTGAATGCTGACTACTGCTGTAGGGTGGTCCGGACCAGGCCGGACTGGGCGGGGTGGCGGTGTAGGGTGACGGCTGTAGGGTGGTCCGGACCAGGCCGGACTGGGCGGGGTGGCGGTGCAGGGTGACGGCTGTAGGGTGGTCCGGACCACGCCGGACTGGGCGGGGTGGCGGTGCAGGGTGACGGCTGTAGGGTGGTCCGGACCAGGCCGGACTGGGCGGGGTGGCGGTGCAGGGTGACGGCTGTAGGGTGGTCCGGACCAGGCCGGACTGGGCGGGGTGGCGGTGCAGGGTGACGGCTGTAGGGTGGTCCGGACCAGGCCGGACTGGGCGGGGTGGCGGTGCAGGGTGACGGCTGTAGGGTGGTCCGGACCAGGCCGGACTGGGCGGGGTGGCGGTGCAGGGTGACGGGTGTAGGGTGGTCCAGATCAGGCCGGACTGGCCGGGGTGGCGGTGCAGGGTGACGGCTGTAGGGTGGTCTGGACCAGGCCGGACTGGGCAGGGTGGCGGTGCAGGGTGACGGCTGTAGGGTGGTCCGGACCAGGCCGGACTGGGCGGGGTGGCGGTGCAGGGTGACGGCTGTAGGGTGGTCCGGACCAGGCCGGACTGGGCGGGGCGGCGGTGCAGGGTGACGGCTGTAGGGTGGTCCGGACCAGGCCGGACTGGGCGGGGTGGCGGTGCAGGGTGACGGCTGTAGGGTGGTCCGGACCAGGCCGGACTGGGCGGGGTGGCGGTGTAGGGTGACGGCTGTAGGGTGGTCCGGACCAGGCCGGACTGGGCGGGGCGGCGGTGCAGGGTGACGGCTGTAGGGTGGTCTGGACCAGGCCGGACTGGGCGGGGCGGCGGTGCAGGGTGACGGCTGTAGGGTGGTCCGGACCAGGCCGGACTGGGCGGGGCGGCGGTGCAGGGTGACGGCTGTAGGGTGGTCCGGACCAGGCCGGACTGGGCGGGGTGGCGGTGCAGGGTGACGGCTGTAGGGTGGTCCGGACCAGGCCGGACTGGGCGGGGCGGCGGTGCAGGGTGACGGCTGTAGGGTGGTCCGGACCAGGCCGGACTGGGCGGGGCGGCGGTGCAGGGTGACGGCTGTAGGGTGGTCCGGACCAGGCCGGACTGGGCGGGGCGGCGGTGTAGGGTGACGGCTGTAGGGTGGTCCGGACCAGGCCGGACTGGGCGGGGCGGCGGTGCAGGGTGACGGCTGTAGGGTGGTCCGGACCAGGCCGGACTGGGCGGGGTGGCGGTGCAGGGTGACGGCTGTAGGGTGGTCCGGACCAGGCCGGACTGGGCGGGGCGGCGGTGCAGGGTGACGGCTGTAGGGTGGTCCGGACCAGGCCGGACTGGGCGGGGTGGCGGTGCAGGGTGACGGCTGTAGGGTGGTCCGGACCAGGCCGGACTGGGCGGGGCGGCGGTGCAGGGTGACGGCTGCCGTGAGGCGCGCCGTTGCACGGTGGTCGGCTGATGTTGAGCCCGTACGGCTCGCGGCTACGCCGGTGTCGGGCTGCTGCCGTTGTGCTGCTATGGTGTTGGGCTGTCGGGCCTGATGTTCTGCCAGGCCAACCTCTTCAGCCTCTCCGATGTTGCCCAATTCTGCCTCGCCCAATGTCATCTCCCGACCGTCTTGCTACCCTATCCGGCCCTAATCAGTTACCGGGTGATTATGCAATCTCAACGTCTCCTCCCAGCCAATGCCATAATCACACGGCCCAAGCTCGTGATATTAATGATGGAGGGAGGACTCTTGGGCCGTTGTTGGCCTCTACCTAAGTCCGGTGCCGGACGTCCTTCGGAACATCGCCATACCACAGTGCCAATCCATGCCGCCACACTAGGGGCTGATTCGCTGGAGACCACGTCGGGCTTTACTCGCTATTCTGTCCAAAGGCCACTCCGCACCCTAGACCATGGGGCCAGCGGGAATGTGTGGCCCAGGAGTGCCCAGATGCCCAGTTTGCAGATTTCACTCCAGAGCAATTGCCCAGGAGTACCAATCAGGAGAGTCTCGCTATCGCACCTCTTCGTCGTGCTACCCCCACCGCCACCCCCACTCCCTTCGGTGAGTGAGGGTCACGGTCGGCGCCCGAGGACATACCGCCCATAGGAGGACAACTAGCAGGCTGTCTCTTTCGCCTTATCTGCGCTCGCTTTTCCTGTTGATGCCGTCGGACCTGTATGGGGCTGTAGGGCTGTACATTCTTTGCCCCCCCCGTCCGAGAACCGCTTCCCGAATTAGTTGCAATCATAAGAGATTTACTGATGCTCAGCACGGATACGGACGCTTCCGGTAGGCTGAAGCTGTGCTAGCGTTCATCACCGATCAAGTTTAACGCAAATTTAACGAGCCGTAGAGAACGGAGAGATAGTCATCTTGGTACTGTAAGAAAGCTTACATTTTTTGGCATGCAATTTTCAATATTTTCATACCCGGCCAGGCGGCAAGACGCCCGGTCAGATCCCAGCCACCAGCTGTCCCTTCTCACTGCGTGCTTTTTTTGAATCCGCCCGACTGGACCCGACCAGCGCGCACTTGTGCGGATTAATGGCGGGAGAGAAAACTCTGGAGCAATTAAGCGCCGAACCCGGGCTAATCACCTCGTTCTGGCCCGCTACCCCGTCCCATCCAGTCAACAACAAGAATGTTCTCATGACAAGCCGATCCCGATCGACATAAGGAGAAAGGCCCGCCAGCCGTGACCTCGGTGAAGATTCTAGACCCCGGCAGACCGTCCTGACAGCCCCAGGCGGCTTCGCCACACACACGGCCTGAGGGAAAGAAAGAAAGAAAACAAAAAACTCCCACCAATCAAAAGACGGAACCCAATCCGGAGCCCTGGGAGTGGCTGGAAATTAGAAAAGGCGGAGCTAAGGAATGGAATACATTTTGGCAGCCTGGCAGAAGGGCTCTGGAAAAAGGAGAGGACAATCTCTCTCGGACGCTCGCTCTCGGACGGTCTCTCTCGCTCAAGATCTCTCTCTCACTCTCACGGACTCTCACATTCACTTAAATGGAGGCAGACGTGAAATGAAGTGCCGGGCGGCGGAGAGTGACGACGGCTGGAGGGCGACGACCATCGGGCATGTGAGTGTCATACGTCTGACATGTCTTCCTCTTTCCCAAACCTTTCCGAACCAACCTAAGTTCTATCACCCAGCTTCTGTCCCCTCAACGTCATTCACTTACTGAAAGGGGCGACCTGTTTTATGGGAGGGACCAAATAGGATAAATTCAGGGTGGGGAGGGAATGTGTCGCGGAGGGAGTGTGTCTCGGAGGGAGTGTGTCGCGGAGGGAGTGTGTCGCGGAGGGAGTGTGTCTCGGAGGGAGTGTGTCGCGGAGGAAGTGTGTCGCGGAGGGAGTGTGATGCGGAGGGAATGTGTCGTGGAGGGAGTGTGTCGCGGAGGGAGTGTGTCGCGGAGGAAGTGTGTCGCGGAGGGAGTGTGTCGCAGAGGGAGTGTGTCGCGGAGGGAATGTGTCGCGGAGGGAGTGTGTTGCGGAGGGAGTGTGTCGCGGAGGGAGTGTGTCGCGGAGGGAGTGTGTCTCGGAGGGAGTGTGTCGCGGAGGAAGTGTGTCGCGGAGGGAGTGTGTTGCGGAGGGAGTGTGTCGCGGAGGGAGTGTGTCGCGGAGGGAGTGTGTCGCGGAGGAAGTGTGTCGCGGAGGGAGTGTGTCGCAGAGGGAGTGTGTCGCGGAGGGAGTGGGTCGCGGAGGGAGTGTGTCGCGGAGGGAGTGTGTCTCGGAGGGAGTGTGTCGCGGAGGAAGTGTGTCGCGGAGGGAGTGTGTTGCGGAGGGAGTGTGTCGCGGAGGGAGTGTGTCGCGGAGGGAGTGTGTCGCGGAGGAAGTGTGTCGCGGAGGGGTGTGTCGCAGAGGGAGTGTGTCGCGGAGGGAGTGGGTCGCGGAGGGAGTGTGTTGCGGAGGAAGTGTGTCGCGGAGGGAGTGTGTCGCGGAGGGAGTGTGTCGCGGAGGGAGTGTGTCGCGGAGGGAGTGTGTCGCGGAGGAAGTGTGTCGCGGAGGGAGTGTGTCGCGTGCAAGGATTGAGATGGCGAGTAGTGTGTGTGTGTAAGAAGCGCGTGGGTGTAATGAGATGCGGCGTATGGAAATTTAAATATACTAGATCAATTATATCAATTATGTGGCAGCAGTCGGCAGTGATGGACGGGAACAGCGGCGGAGCAAGAACAATAATGCTATAGCTACCCACCGGCTGTGGTGCAACCCTTTTCGTTGCAATCCAAACTTTACGTGAACACAAGGGATGATGTTCACATGATGTTTGATGTTTGCCTGAGATTAATTTGCCATATGAAGTAAATCCACATATAAGCGAGGCAGTCGATCTGCCAGCCGTTCTCCTATGAACTGAACGTTCTCGGGTAAGGGTAATGAGTGTGAAAGCCAGTTTTTAACTTGACTAGAATATTAATGTTAAATTATACCACGACCTACATACAACACATACAAACATACCACGACCTACATACAACACATACAAACATACCACGACCTACATACAACACATGCAAACATACCACGACCTACATACAACACATACAAACATACCACGACCTACATACAACACATGCGAACACACCACGACCTACATACAACACATACAAACATACCACGACCTACATACAACACATACAAACATACCACGACCTACATACAACACATACAAACATACCACGACCTACATTCAACACATACAAACATAGCACGACCCACATACAACACATACAAACGTACCACGACCCACATACAACACATGCGAACACACCACGACCTACATACAACACATACGAACACACCACGACCCACATACAACACATGCGAACGCACTACGACCTACATACAACACACACAAACATACCACGACCTACATACAACACATACAAACATACCACGACCCACATACAACACATACAAACACACCACGGCCTACATACAACACATACGAACACACCACGACCCACATACAACACATACAAACACACCACGACCTACATACAACACATACAAACATATCACGACCTACATACAACACATACAAACATACCACGACCTACATACAACACATGCAAACATACCACGACCTACATACAACACATACAAACACACCACGACCTACATACAACACATACAAACATATCACGACCTACATACAACACATGCGAACACACCACTGCACCCGTCTGGACGTTCCCCGTTTATATATGGTGGCGCCTGCATCGCTCTCGGCTGGTGGCGTTTGCGTCGACGCCAAACCAGCAACGATACCGGTCAATGGTATCACGTCACACCGGACAATGGACGGAACAGGGCATCAGTATCACGTAATATCGGACAAGCGACGATACCGGCCAATGGTATCACGTCACACCGGACAATAGACGGCACAGGGCATCAGTATCACGTCACACTGGACCAGCCAGGGTACCGGGCATCGGCATCCCGCCACACTGGACCAGCCAGGGTACCGGACATCGGCATCACGTCACACTGGACCAGCCATGGTACCGGACATCGGCATCCCGCCACACTGGACCAGCCATGGTACCGGACATCGGCATCACGTCGCACTGGATCAGCCATGGTACCGGACATCGGCATCCCGCCACACTGGACCAGCCATGGTACCGGACATCGGCATCACGTCGCACTGGATCAGCCATGGTACCGGACATCGGCATCCCGCCACAGCCGCCTGCTCCCGCCAAAGGCATCGCACAATTGCCTTCCGCCACCGCCGCCTAATCGCGTTGCGCACAAATTGGAACTGCCACACGCCGCGCCGAGCCCGCTGGTAAGATATGGTAACAGCCCGCTGGTACCGTGCCGAGCCCGCTGGTAAGATATCTTACCGCCGTGCCGAGTCCGCTGGTGAGATATGCTCTGTTTGGCCGAGTCGCATTTCAGAAATACTGCTACTATAGATGACGGTGCTGCACAGTTTTGCTTCACTTGCATGAAATATACACCGATTTCGTATTCACCATGCGTGCATCAGCACCTTGCTTGCATTGCTACATCTTTTGGGATTACTTTTCTTCATTTGCACCATGGGTGTATTTGTTGGTTTCCATCCATTCGCTTATACATACCCTTGCTGGTTTAGTACATTTGTTGGCTGTGTGCTTCATTGATGTCTGTTATACCAAAGCTTACCATATGCACGCAGTTGCTTATTTGTTTGTTGTATAATGATGCATGAAGTGTAATTGTGGTTGCTTTTGTTACCGACTGACCTTATGCGTTTGCAGCGTGCAAAACGGTGACAATAAATGGCGTGGGTGTGTGTGAAATGCGCGTATTTCCCTTCGTTCTGCCAGGTTTCATTTCTCGTGCTCCAGCAATATTATCTCAATGCCATTTTTGGCTTCCCTGCTTTATTGTCCCATCATCAATCGTTGTTTAATCGCGAGAGACAGTTCCTCCTTCAGAAATCATCGAACATTTGGAATGCGCGCCATATTTCTGGCAAGTGCACGAAGTTAGCATGAAAGAACTTCACCCGACCGTTCGAAATATAAGTTATTTGTCCTATGTAAATGAAAACAAGATGCTTTTGCACCATCATTATCGTATGCTTTCTACTTACCACGAACAATAATGCAACTCTACCTCTGTCCTTCGGAATCTTCAGTCCCGTCGGACGGTCGGCTCGGTAGATCTGGTACCCGACGATAAGGAGCGGCCGATCACGGACGGTCGGCTCGGTAGATCTGGTACCCGACGATAAGGAGCGGCCGATCACGGACGGTCGGCTCGGTAGATCTGGTACCCGACGATAAGGAGCGGCCGATCACGGACGGTCGGCTCGGTAGATCTGGTACCCGACGATAAGGAGCGGCCGTTCAGGGACGGTCGGCTCGGTAGATCTGGTACCCGACGATAAGGAGCGGCCGATCACGGACGGTCGGCTCGGTAGATCTGGTACCCGACGATAAGGAGCGGCCGATCACGGACGGTCGGCTCGGTAGATCTGGTACCCGACGATAAGGGAGCGGCCGATCACGGACGGTCGGCTCGGTAGATCTGGTACCCGACGATAAGGAGCGGCCGATCAGGGACGGTCGGCTCGGTAGATCTGGTACCCGACGATAAGGAGCGGCCGATCAGGGACGGTCGGCTCGGTAGATCTGGTACTCGACGATAAGGAGCGGCCGATCAGGGACGGTCGGCTCGGTGATCTGGCAACCTAGCCTAACCTAGCCTAACCTGACCTGGTCTGACCTGACCTGATCTTGAGCAGACCAAATTTGATCTGACATACTCTGCCACTTTCCAACTTCTTTTCAATACTCCATATAACACAGCTGTAATTCCCTGCATACATCATAGGTTATATTTACCCATAAAATCCTTCCCACCATAGCTTGGCTGGCGTGGCAGCACGTGCGCATTAAGTAAAAGTTTTCAACCAGTGAAGTTAGCTCCAGCAAACTCACCGATCCATCGATGCAATGAGCCGGCTGAGAAGGCCGAAAATAATGTTTGGTAATGTTCCAGGGCAGCCTTGATTGTAGGCAACTAGTTCCGATGAGGAAAATCTAAAGGTATCGTGAGAATCACAACAGTTCGGGCTATGCGTGCATGCCACTTTTGATCACAAATGGGATTTGGCAGGGACGTGGATGGGATGCGAAGCAGAGCCTGTTTTACGTGTCACGACACTTGCCACTCTCGTCCCGATGACTGACCACTGGCACACGGCAGGTGCCGATGGTAATGGGAAAAGTGTAGCCGGTACATGGAACCGGGTGATGCAGGCAACGTCGCACTGCCACATTTGCACGTTTTCCAGCACCAGACCGAATCGCAAAAAAAAGATAAAAGGCGGCCTTTTCTTTACACCCTCCCCGGGCGCGCGTGCCACGTGTGGTAAGAATGTTCGCACTGAGCTTGGAGATTGTCTTTGCCATTCCGTGGTGCCTGTTTGGTGTCCATCGATCCATTGGTTCGCGAGCCATGCCGGTTGAAACCGAGCCGATTCGGTGCGCTAAATTTGGTCATGCTTGGACGTAAAAATTCCCGTTTCACACACGAAACCAATTGACGACAGAGGATTTCGGCGAAACCCGTTCTCCCATTACACCGATGTCGCTCACATGCAGCACATTGACCCGATCGCACCGAAATTGTGCCCAAAGGCTAGCCAACACCGTGTGCTTTCACGTGGTGTCACACATCCATCGTTCCCTGCGACGTGAGCTGAGCCGAGGGCCAATATATGGCGGTCGCGTTTTTCGTCGGAAGAAGCCCCAGCCCCATATTAAACAGAAGTGGGGGTGTCGCGCGAATCTTGAGCGCATGGCACGCGCTACGTTTCGCCCGCCCCTACAAATTGTACATTGCCGGATAGCTCAAGTGACCGGCCATTCGTCCACCAAATTTGAAAGCTGTGTTACGTGCCGACATACATTTCTCGACAACATTGTAAAAACCGACCGCTATGTATTAAATCTCCAATATAGATTTCTGGTGACAGTCACTAAATTCCATCTACGATTTTGTATTCTTTTGTCCACAGAGTCTAAAAACAGTTTCAGGGCCCCGTTTTAAAACACTGATTCTGCACCTCTCAGTGGTCCACCATCCGCGATCGCTAATGTTCAAGCCATTATAGGTAATCTTCCAGGGAAAGCTAAGAATCGACGCCATCACAAACGCTACAACTATATTAACGACAGCATACGACACTATTGCAGACAACAACCGAAGCTATGATGATCAAATGTGGCACTTGGTGGATAAAATTGAACAGCAATGGGAATACATAGCCAGCGCAGAACAACGCAGCAGGTATTTACAATACCTGCCAGATAGTTCCCATACGCCAGCCCACGACAACTTCACTGGTGGCTATTGGCTTTCCTACTCGTGGACTGTTTTTGCTCATGTAGAGTCGCCAATCTCTCACGACGATTGGTCGTGGGTGAAGAGTAGTGACAGGAGCCAAGCTAAGGACGACGCTTTCACACACGTTAAAACTATATTAACGACAGCAAACAACGCCATTGCAGAAAACAACCCAAGCTATGCATGATTGCCGGTCCGTCCGATTTGCCGAGCTGCCAGATGTGTATGCCACATGATAAGTAATGTAGTGTATTTAGAGCTCATATGCAATGTAATATCATTACGTAATGTGCCTTATCTGCACCGGCTACCGACAATCTCCTTTGTCATGCGTTTATTTCTCCAATATATGTCTTGCATTGTACTTCTTCGATATCATACAGAGGAAACACAATGCAAGTTTCTAAGTAAGCGGTTTACGATTTGTTGTGGGTCAGCTATGTTTGTCCTCTCACCGTCAGCTGGGGAAAGTGGCCTGATGGTGGGCGTTTCAGGTTGAAGCGCTTCATCAGGTCCCAGATTCTGCCGGTAGGGGTGAAATGTGAAACTGAACCATGACCCATGAGCCGTGAAACCGTGAAGGGGTGAACTATTGAAGTGTGACGCGAAGGACTGCAAACAGTTTTGGCGTGCCGTTACAATTATATACGTACAAATATGTACAATTATGTACAATTATGCTTTTGAGACTGCATACTGGTAGGTGTGTTTCACACACGCATCTTTTGCATTGTTTGTGGGCGCGGCGCCATACGGTGATCGCCCTTTGACAGTCAAAGGTCTACCATGTCGCTTATGCCTTTTTCCAAGTTTATTACTTTTCGGGACTGCGTCTCGTACTGCCGATATGATGGCCCTGAGTATTGTTTCGATTTTGCTGTTCTAAGAACTTGCAAGGTTGAGGTCCACCTGATCCTTGTACTTTGTCAAGTCCACTCTTTTCAAGTTCCAAGATGGCCTGAATAGTTTGGTGTGGTGGATGGCGTCCGTGCTGAGCCTGGTTTGTGATTAGGTAATGATCTAATATTTCCTTTGTATCTAATATCTAATGACCTATTTCCTAGATCTAGGAAATAGGTAAAGCCAGGGATCGTCTGAGATTGACCAGTCAAATAGTGAGCTTAATAGTTGGGAGCAGAACGTTAAATCAATGCAACTGTCCGATCCACCTAAGGTCGGGTTGTGGCGGGTGGTGGTTCCGGTGTTTAGAAGTACTGAGTTGTAGTTTGAGATAAACTGGTGCATTTCGCAGCTTCTCGTGTCCGTCTGGTTGCTTCCCCAGGAAATGTGCTTAGCGTTAAAGCCTCTCATAATGAGAACCGGTGGGGGAGCCTGAAGCAGCAAATCGCTCCGCTCCTGTTGTGTGAGGGTTGCAGCCGACGGTATGATGTATAGTGAGATAACTGTGGGTTGACAATGGACGGTTTTGAGGCTGACTGATAGGCAGTTCAGGGGAGAACGTAGCTTACTCGGTGATGAAGTATGCTGTTTGCGATGAGTATTGCTGCGCCCCATTTCTGGAATGGACTGTTTACGTTGTTGATATGCCAAGTGTAACCTGAAAGTTCCAAATAAAGTCCGATTCGCGAAAAATGACTTTCTTGGAGAGTAGCTAGTCGTGGTTTTCGTTGTGGAAATTCTTATTTAAATGCTATGCATTTACTCGAAAGCCCACTAATATTTCACTGTAGAAAGAGACCCATTTCATAACGTGATGGGTGTATGTTGGTGTTTCTACACCGGGGTGGTGTCGGTGAATGTTGGAGAGACACCATCCACAGGGCTGGGTCTGAGGGGGGGGAGCAGACCGGGTTTGCGGTGGGATGAATGTGGGAGGAGGCCGTGTCCGAGGTGAGTTGGAGGTGGGCGGTGGCCGGGTCTGTGGTGGGATGGATGTGGGAGGAGGTCGGGTTCGCGGTGGAGTGGATGTGGGAGGTGGCCGGGTCCGCGGTGGGGTGGCGTGGGAGGGGAGTGGGGTGCGGTGTGGGTGATGTCGAGGATGGGTGGGTAGTTGAGGAGGGAGGTGTGCTGGACTCCGGAAGCAGGGTGCTGGTGGGTTGGTAAGATGGGTGGGTGTTGGTGCTTGCCTGGGTGCGGGTTTCTGAGGTGATGGAAGTGCAGCTGCGTTGTTGCGCCGGGCGGCGGGTAGGGTGTGGGAGGGTGTACTTTTGTAGGTGGAGGTGGGAGTGTTGCTGCGCAGGTGTTGGCGTGTTGTGGTGTGCGGCACACTGTGAGCTACCGCATGCGGCGCACACCTCCCTCTCGAATGCGCACTTGGGGCAGTCGGGGTCGGTGGCGGTATGCGGACCATCACAGGCTGCACATTTCCTTTTCGGTCGATGTGCAGCCGGATGCGGAGCGGTGTGCCGCACACCAGCCGCAGCGTGGCTCTGGTGACGTGCACGCGCGTTCACCGTGGCCACAGCGTAGACAGTGATGGCAGCGTAGTGGTAGAGGCACGTGGAGACATACATCGAACTGTCTGTGGTGTATGTGTACGTGTGGTGGGAGCTGTTGTTTGTTGAACGTCAGTACTAGGATGTGTGTAGGGCTTGCCTCCCGTCTAATGTGATCTACTGTGGTTGTGGCGTCGAGCAGGGCTGTGGCGTCGAGCAGTGTTACTATGTTGTCGAGCGGAATATTATCCAGCTCTGGGACGAAAAGTTAGGTCCGGCTGGTGCTGAGTGCGCGGTGTAGCGTGAATGAACAGCGCCGATTGTTGAATGTGTTTGTGACTAGCAGCGTCAATATGTCGGCGCTGTTCTGTGTCTGTACCATGATGTGGGTGGTGCGTCGAGTGATGGCGAAGTGTGGTATGTTCAACATACGGCGTAGTGCTTGTGTGAGAGTGAAGGAGGACTCGAGTGATGGTGTGCTGAGGTTCGGTGTGTACACTCGCTTTCGGTGGGATGTTCGGGGGTACCCTTAGCATGGCTGGCTCACTAGGAACGTAGGCTGTGACGCTGCATACCAAAAATTACTGGTAGGCTGCGCCGTTTCACAGTTATGAGTTGCGTGACAGTCTACCAGCTTCGCCACCTGCCAGCGTCCGAGCCATAGGATTCACGTGTGTGGTCGTCGCGCGACCATTTGCCCTGCAGCCATGCAGTGGTGAACACGGGTCTTCCCTGTTCCCGCCTTGCATTCCTCTGTCGGTGAAACAACATTGGCAGTTAAACGAGCACGTTACTGGACTTCTGTCGATAAGCAACAATTGATAGCTGCGGATTTCTGACTCCAGCAACACAGAATGAGCAGGAAAGGTTGGAAAAAGCTCAGTTGCAAAGATGTAGCGAAAGGAGATGGGAGGTTTATGATGTCAATGAAGCCAAAATAATAAGAAATATTATCTGGCCCCAAAATAATAATAGAATGTCCAACATTTATACGTTTTATAAATGTAGTTCGAACTCTTGCTGGGGTGGCTTTATGAACCAGGATCCAATTGCTAAGAAGAGCTGGTTTCGTGAACCCTGGCCATGATTCCATGAGTTACAGTTTTACAGTCTAAATTTGGCAAAGCGCTTCACGTGCCGTCAATACACCGACACGGCGATCCCGGCAGCTCGCTCTCGACCTTATCGTGCCAATTGCCAACTGACCCTCCCAGCCGGGGACTAAAAGCGAGCACGCGAAGCGACTCGAACCCAGCATTGCCAGGACAGCGGAGACGGGTGCACGACAGCGCTCTAGCCAACTAAGCTACCGAGGCGGAAAGTCACAGGGAGGCACTCGCTTGCTTAATTCAGATTCATTGACAAGTCAATTAGTTACTTGATTAAATTGCATCTACTTCATTGATAATCACATGTTTTAGGGCGCAAGGAATGTGTTGCATGATATCATATTATTTATTGCATATGTTGTGCACGGTACTGCAAGCGACATATTCAGAATTCCATGGGGATAAAGTAATTCTTCAAGCTGATACCATCCAACTATTTTACCATACAAATATTTTACTTTATATTGCTTCATATAAAGTAAAATCTTTGTATGGTAAAATAGTTGGATGGTATCAGCCTGAAGAAATACTTTATCCCCACGGAATTCTGAATATGTCGCTTGCAGTACAGTGCACAACATATGCAATAAATAATATGATATCATGCAACACATTCCTTGCGCCCTAAAACATGTGATTCTCAATGAAGTAGATGCAATTTAATCAAGTAACTAATTGACTTGTCAATGAATCTGAATTAAGCAAGCGAGTGCCTCCCTGTGACTTGCCGCCTCGGTAGCTTAGTTGGCTAGAGCGCTGTCGTGCACCCGTCTCCGCTGTCCTAGCAAATCTGGGTTCGAGTCGCTTCGCGTACTCGCTTTTAGTCCCCGGCTGGGAGGGTCAGTTGGCAATTGGCACGATGAGGTCGAGAGCGAGCTGCCGGGGTCGCCGTGTCGGTGTATTGACGGCACGTGAAGTGCTTTGCCAAATTTAGACTGTAAAACTGTAATTCATGGAATCATGGCCAGGGTTCACGAAACTAGCTCTTCTTTGAAATTGGATCCTGGTTCATAAAGCCACCCCAGCAAGAGTTCGAACTACATTTCTAAAACGTATAAATGTTGGACATTCTATTATTATTTTGGGGCCACAGAATACTTCATTGACATCATAAACCTGCCATCTCCTTTCGCTACATCTTTGCAACTGAGCTTTTTCCAACCTTTCCTGCTCATTCTGTGTTGTTGGAGTCAGAAATCCGCAGCTATCAATTGTTGCTTATCGACAGAAGTCCAGTAACCTGCTCGTTTAACTGCCAATGTTGTTTCGCCGACAGAGCAATGCAAGGCGAGAACAGGGAAGACCCGTGTTTACCACTGCATGGCTGCAGGGCAAATGGTCGCGCGACGACCACACACGTGAATCCTATGGCTCGGACGCTGGCAGGTGGCGAAGCTGGTAGACTGTCACGCAACTCATAACTGTGAAACGGCGCAGCCTACCAGTAATTTTTGGTGTGCAGCGTCACAGCCTACGTTCCTAGTGAGTCAGCCATGTTAAGGGTACCCCCGAACATCCCACCGAAAGCGAGTGATCTACTAGGCAGGCGTCTTGTGCAGAGCGGGCGTTAGGCTCCGGTGTCATAGTGGTGGGATCGGATCCGCCCCACCGGCAAGGTGGGGCGGGTATTTTTCCTTACTGAAAAATACCCGGACTCGTTGCACCCTGAACCGAGCTTTCGCCCTTTGGTCCCTGACCGGGCCGCAATGGCTCAGAGCAGTGGGCTCATCACTGTTAGGTTTCCTCCGGGAGATAACGATTAGCTGGGAGACAGAGAGAAGTTTGTGATTTGGTGTGGATGGATTTTCCTTCTCGAGTCGCAGGAGTGCTCGTCGAGGGCGCCTGAAGCTCTTCTTTTCTTCTGCTCCTATAGGTTCGTCTTCGTCGAATCTTAGACCTTCTTTGTCTTCGCTCTTCTAGCAGCCTCCCTACTGAAGGACCCGACCTGTCAAAAGACATGGGAGTTTCTGGTTATACGGTGGTTTATTTTGTCGCAAACTTCTTGCAGATATCAAGAATATTTTGGAGCCTTTTGGTCCATTTTCATGAGTAAAATCCATCTCATGTGTTCTACTTCTATTGCTTAGGGTTGTTCCAAAAACAAAATAAACGAATATTTTTTCTCATGTCGATTGTTGTAAAACATCTCAATCTTCAAGGAAACAAGAATAAATGCACTATTTATGGCCTTTATCGGCAGTAGTTTAACAAAACGCCGGCTGGAGTGGGAGCTGGGGAGTGCCGAATCCATCGAAACAAAGAAGCGCCGTCCGGGCCCAACCCGTCTGAGAATGGTGGCTTCTTTCATGGTGCGAGCGGATAATAGGAGCTTCCTTGATTTAGCGAGGGTTTTCTTTGGAAGCACTAAGTTGCTCTCCGGATGGAATCATTGTTGCTGGTCAGGCCTTATCTATATCTTCACGGTCATTGGAGTTATTGTTTGGGATACGCCATAAGTGTGAGCTGTGCGATTGAATATAATCGGATAATTGAAGGAGCAGGAAGTGAGACTACTAACTGCTGTGGTGCAGTGTCGGCCAGCGTTGGAAATGAGGTTCAATTCAGGGTTACTGAAACTGAATTCCTCTTGTTGGTGTATACTTCGGTATCGAAGTAAAAATATAGGTAGCTATAATGACGCATAAACATCCTGCTTGATGATCAATAGTGTGGACAGCCATACAAAAATTGTGATGCCTTGCATCTTGTACTGGTGTATCTCGGTATCCCTCTGTGGCTGCACATGCACCCACAGTGCACACAGTGCACAATGCACAGAACACCGACCGGTTCACCTGCATATAGTATTTTCATAAACGTTGTCTTAGTGTAGAGTCCCGGTATGGACGAAGCTTTCTGTTCATTTTCTTGTATTGGAATGAAGCCTTCATTTTTAAACACAATAATATTTCAGAAGTGACGGATTGTGCCTTTTCAATACGCCCATATATGCACTCACAAGCATTGTTTGTGCATTCATGAAATATTTCAGGACATTTTTAGGTACACCCCATCCCATCTCCCACTGAACGCCATTACTTGGTTTCTTTATCCTCCTGATTTCCTGAAAACCCCTATGCCATGGCAATACATGATTTGTGTCCACCAACATTTTTGGGAAATAACTGCCTTTGTGGCTTGACAGTTGTATCTGGGCGACTCTAGTTCTCTAGTTCCACTTTGGCCTCACATTCTTCTGGACACTTCTGGTTCCAGGATGTTTCAGAAATGGTGAATGAACACATTAAGACATGGCCGTTTATTAAGTCACCTGTACCAGGCAATTATGCACCACCTGCACCATTACACGGAACATATTCAATTGTATTTCGTATGCAGACTGCAGCGTGATCCAAACACCGGCATCTGCTGTCGTTTGTTGTGCACACTGGAGTTCTTCCAGTCTTACTTGCATCTCATTGTCTGCTCTACTCCTGCATCCTCTTGGAATGCTACTGCAGCTTTCATGATCCCCTGAAATCACAAATGTGCACTATCCTCAATGATGTTGTCTGGTCGCTGTAGCAAGAACACAATATGCTAGACAAGGTGTCAAGTACCAGAACTAGATGTGGATCTTATGAGGCATAGGTCACCATATGTTATAGGCTCTCAGAGCATGCTGATCCCTCTTTTTCATCACAATTATCACCATTGGATAGCATCTGGCTGTGAGTGCTGGCTAAGGAAGGCTCTTCATCTGATATCTGGCAATGCAAAGATTATATTTTGGGAGTGTATAATTATTTGGGTGGCTAAATTTCAAAAAAGGGCCTTCGCACGCTGGCATCAAATTTTCATTTTACCATTCGATTTGTCGTGGAATGCCTCAGGAAGTCAGAGCTAGTCGTAGCCAGGAATTGGCACAACTGTAAGGGGTCCTTTTAATCACATGGGCGAATTTATCCTGATATCACTTGTGGTGTCTTCTTGTTTACTCCAACAATGCACCAAAAATGTTCCCAATAGCAGCAAAGGAAATCAAAAGTTTGACCCTGCTCAGACTTACCTGTCATACATAGCTGTTGGTGGCAGAAGACGAGACGGAACTACACTTTTGTGAGCATTGGACGGACATGCGCATCAGACTTTTCTTAACTAAATATGCCTCATCATAGTCACTTGGCGCTAAGTGATTTGAAAACACACGAGCAATGTCCACATTGTTGATTGCATCTGCACCATTACCACATCGATAAATCCAAACATCTGGCATTCTCTGTTTTTTTTTACCGAAAGTGACTGTTGATCTTTCTGTGGTGCAAAGGTCAAATGTGACATCCTTGCTCCAAAAGCATCGTTTGCAATGAGAAAGTAAGCACCTTTTAGCATAATTGAACTATTTCATAAGTTGAGGTTGTTAATATCATATCTTATCTTATCACTATGCAGCATATGCCAAATGGAAATCAGAGCTGTCCCATGGTGAACCGTTTAACCTGTTTGTATTTGTTTGCTTGTTTCTTTAACTGCTTGCTAACAGAGTAGCAAACGGGATTGCAGTTTGATTTTCATTTTGGTCTTTGGAGGCCAGAGAGCTTATACATTGCGTTTGGCAGCATGATGCTGGCAGAGGGCTCTTACACATCCAGAACAGAGAGCTGTTGACTGAAATAAAGGAATGCAACTGATAAAATTCGCACCTTAGCCATGGAACAAAGCTATTTAAGCCAAGGGTCTCACAATACACCAAGCGATGTAATTATTTGATAACTAGGGCCTCACCCATTCGCGATATTCGACCTATTCTTGAGCGACACCTTGGGTACGGCACTGATCTCTGCATGAACGGACGCTGATTTATTAATTATCAAATCTCCATTGAAGGCAAGCTTACCTTTCACCTCATGCAGCCAGAGATAAGAGTCGCGGCAGCCGCATCTTCCTCTGACATTTGAAATCGCTTTCAAATGCAACACAGTATCTTTGGTTACTTCCCGCACGCCTCCATTCATCGCAACAATCATGTAACGTCACCAAGTCGTTTCAAGGTCATCGGCCCAGTGACGCCACAGCCGGCCGAAAAGCTTACCACTGGCTGGTATGCGGATGACTGCCCCTAGTGTAAATATTTGAACTTTTGTGCTACGTTTAAAAAACATGCTAAATCTCACGAAGGGTTCACGCAAGGCTATAGAACACCAGGTAGAACGCTCCGCTTCCCAAAAAGGGAGACACGCTTGAGAGCACCATAAATTCTATAAACTTGAGCCGACCAATCAGCGTTTGACGACCTCCGCCGATCGTGGCAATAGTAAAGGCGTAGGACAAAACTTGTGGAAGGTATTATCCATATATTATTACATTTTTTCGAGCTAATTTTCTACAAAGGCATTCTTGCTACTTTAATCTTGATCTTTAATACTACTTTATCACAATGTCACCGCTGATAGGGGAAACAAATTGGTATTTGTGTGGATGTCACCGGTTTCGCCGCACTAAATACAAAATGTGTTTGTTTAGACCGACGGAGGTCGTCAAACGCTGATTGGTCGGCTCAAGCGTCTCCCTTTTTTTATTGGACTGCAATGCTGGAGCGCACCCCCCTGGGTTCACGAGTGGGCAGTTACTCTGATATTTCACGGGCTGTTGTGCATGACGTAACTTCCGAATGGATGGTTGTCACTTCTGGTGCCTGCGAGGGGGCCATGCTGGTAATTTTGTTCGCCTCTTCATTGATTGCTTGTCTCCTTCTCTCACGTCGTCTCCATATGACATATACGATGTCATACATATATGAATTCGTTTGCATGCATATGCAAACGATGCCAACATCTGCTGCCAGATACCCACAATACCAGGACTATGCAACTTCAAGCATATCTAAATTGTCTGTTGGTTTTGCGTCCAACTGGCGCCTCATCCCAAACCACGGAAGTGCCTGTCGTTTACAGCCGCTCCCTGGAGTATGTCCATCACTCATGTCCGCTGCCAATTTTATCCTGTCACTATCAATTTCTGTCGCTTGGCACGCGCCTCAAAAGCTAGTGATTTGGGACTGGATGTGCTCCGCGACACAAGGTTGACATTTTCGGCTCGCATAAATTATGTTATTTCAAACGCAGACCGGGCACTCGTTCTCCCACCCAAGTTATGCCAAGGGCATGGTTGGTATGGGCTGGCACCGCCATAGCTCGGCTACGGCTCGTCTCGAGCGAACCCAGAATATATATATATATATGTATATATATATATATATATATATATATATATACATATATATATATACATATATATATATATATATATATATATATGTATATATATACATGTCTATATATATATATATATATATATATATATATATATATATATATATATATATGTATATATATCTGGCTTTCATTGAGGATGAGTGAGAATCCAGATGGGAATCTCTGTGCTATCATTTTTTTTTGCTTAAAAATATCTGATGTAGAGGCACGGCTAGCTCGGTATGACCTAGCCTTCTTGAAGAATGTTTTTGAAAGTCATGTTGACATCATGCATCTGCAAGAGTGTGTTTCTCGCGCGCCCCAGGCTGCATTAGCCGCGATATTGATACCGCTCGTGGAGACATATGTGCGTGTAACACGGTGAGACATGAACCTTAATATAAACTGCAGCCGATGGTGGATTTTTATCCACGTGTGGCAGGCACCGACTTGTTCTGTTGTTGTGTTGTGACAGGCACCACCCAACATTAGCTTGATTTGGGGCAAAGGTCGTGGCATATGTGAGAACTCCATTGCATTAGCTGAAATGTAACTCCACAAATTTCGTGCATTTTTCAACGTTTTGTATGGCGACGACTTCAATCTGTTCGTGGACGCGTCCGTGTTGGTGACTACACATTAATGAACAGATGAACGCCTGATGCGCGGTAGCATTTAATCATTTTCGCTGCATTCAAATCTGGATACACTAACAACCCGTTCATCATCCGTCTTATTTCTATTTTACTTGCCATTGCAAGATGATTGTTCTGCTTTCCGTTACCCGTAATATATATATATATATATATATATATATATATATATATATATATATATATATATATATATATATATATATATATATATATATATATATATATGATACATCATATATATATATATATATATATATATATATATATATATATATATATATAATGTTCATTTCATAAACCGTACCAGATGGATGTAATGCGGATTTAACCCGCAGTTTCGAGCAGTGCAGAGCAGTGCAGAGCAGTGCGGGCTGAAATGACATCAAATTTCCAACCGCCTCGCTCACGGTCCTGGGTTTATTCGAAACCACTCGGCTTGCTCGATGAATAACATGGAACTAATCTAACCATCCATACGATCAATACGAGATACCATCCATCCATCCATCCATGCGAGATATATGTCGTGTACCAGTTGCTCGTTTTCTATGTACCGACTAGAAGACCGGTAAGAACCGATGACTACCGACGTACCGATAAGAAGATACATCGCTTGTCCAGTCATCGATTTGTGGAGAAGCCTCGGAGGGTCGGGTCAGAGCCTGTCACGCTGGCTGTGCGAGCATCTATCTCATGATTGCCGAGGACGTTCTCTGCTGACAGACCAGGGCCATGCGCATTTCTAAGCAAATGCGCTACATCGTCACTGCATTGCTGATCTCCGGTGCGCGGTGTGCGGCTGTCTGGTCTCGATCTCCGGTGCGCGGTGTGTTGACTATCTGGTCTCGATCTTCGATGCGCGGTGTGTCGGCCGTCTGATCTCGATCAGCCTGCGCATCTCACTTCGCCATCGCTGCCGGGCTGCTGTGACGTTGCGCTGCGCACCGCACATCTGCCGCGGCCGACCGCCGACCGCCGACCGCCGACCCCGGCCGGGCCGGCTGTGGGAGACTCATCAGCGAAATGGAACATCTGGCGGCGCGTGCCCGGCATATGACGTCACCGTCTCGGCGGCGGCCGTAATGAAACTGGTCGCGCGCGATGCGCACCACGTCGCGGCGGGCGGGCCGGTTTCCGGCCCATCTGCCGCCTGGGCCGGCATGACAAACAGCGCCGAAACAGCGACAAACATGACAAACAGCCGCCGCCCGTGCGGCGGTGCCCACCCGAGCGGCGGGCGAGCGGCGCGCGACGCGACACTGGCGGCTGGTCGGCTGCAGGTGTGTTGTGATGAGTGCCGCGAGCCGTCCGCCGTCCGCCGTCCGCAGCCACGCGCCAGCCACCCCGACACGGCGCGGCCGGATCGATTTGAGCGCCGCCCGTTTGAGAGCCGACCGCTGTTTCACTCGCCAGTTCCCGGCGGCACGTGAAAGCCGCCGCGCAGCGAGCGGCCCGGCGGCCAGAGTCCGGGCTGCCGTGGCGACCGATCGCGCGATCGAACTGTGTGTGTCGACGACGCTCGCGTCGACTGATTTACGGACGGTTTGCAATTCACTGCCGCCATCGGGTTTTGAGAGTGCCGGTTGGG
Source organism: Ashinkailepas kermadecensis (assembly GCA_034440615.1). Lineage (NCBI taxonomy): Eukaryota > Metazoa > Arthropoda > Thecostraca > Neolepadidae > Ashinkailepas > Ashinkailepas kermadecensis. The sequence goes on from JAOTOM010005004.1 coordinate 418,765, forward strand.
AATTCCTCCAGGGAGATTCCCAGACGAGAAAATCCACCGTAGATGAACTCAGAGCGCTCTGCGTGTTCGGATGGGGGCGTGCTGATGGCTGGACTTTAAGGACGGGAGATTTGGATGCGTTTCTGCGCCAGGAGTAATGACTGTGGCTGAGAGCCGTTCTTGTAGCGCAGTGATCGCTGGCCGCCTGATAGTCGCGTTCCTCCAGTAGTGATTCATCATCTTCACTCCATTCTTTTCACGCAACCTGTTGTCAACTTAAAAATCTGTCTGATTCAGGAATGTTAATTTCTATTCTGAAAGCAAAATTTTGGCGTTATTGCACTAATATTTAGGAGTGCATTGCAATATGGTGACTCCGGGAATCAAATAATTAAATGCTCACCGTACCATTCACAATCTCTCAAGACTAGGAAAATGCGCGAAGAGGCAACCTGTTCGTGGACTGGATTCAACGGAACTTGTAGAATAATCTGAGAGAAATTCCTTGATTCATCTATAGGCGCGAGTGATTCCCCTGGAAATCGCTCACGTCGTCCTCCACGGAGCGTGAACACTCTGTCTGGAGACGCTTATCTAGAGTGGGATCTGTGGGGATCAGGCTGCTCCGCCTGCCAGATGAGATAATGGATTCTTCTTTCCAGAGGCCACCTTTTCGACGTCACGTTGTGCCGGATTCCGTTGTGTCAACTTTCACAGTTCACTTTATCCTTGACGCCATCACGGATTGATCAGAATACAAATCCTTTGCGCATATAGCGTGCCCACGTCTCACTTCACGAGCAGCGCAATCCAGCTCAGTGGCACCATTATGTCCGAGCACATTATTTCGACTCACTATTAAAATGTTCCGAATTTACCCACCCGTTAGCGCGGTCTTGTTCATATACAGGATACTGCCAACTGACCTCGCATGACCTGGACTCTGTTTTGTCACGATATGGCGCACGAATATGACCCAGCGGCAGTATCAACTGCGCCATCTGACATTTCAGACCACAGTTGGCTAGCCTTGCATTGGCAGGTGCATAATGTATGTTATTGCGAGCGAGGGCGAAATCCGAGCGAGTCTACTGCCGTATATATGGTACAGAAGTTCACCTAAACGGCCCGGTCCGCCGCAATACGACCGTCACGCTCTTTCTTGTGTAATTTGTTGCTGTTGTTGTTGTAGCTTTTCGCGTTGCAATTTCTTCACTCAGAATTTGAGGTGATCTTGCAATTTTAATTGATATCTTCCAATATCCCAATATTCTTAATGATGTGGCCTAAATATTCTCTCAACTAAAAATATTCGCGGCGTAGTTACCGCTTGCGTAAAACTTCGAACGTTGCAATGGAGCATTTGAACTCTTAATTATCTCACTCAGAGTCAGATCTGCTCTATTAATTTTTATATTTGCCAACTTTCATCACAGTATTTTTTTTTCTGAAGCGCCCCAATCTTTGTTCTAAGACGCCCAAGGGAGTGGAACATATCGGAATAATGGTAGGGAAATGGGGGCCTAAAATTCTCAATCACCTTGCCTATGATATCAAGAAACAATTTCTGGAAAAGAACAGCTACAACTTGTATGCACAACACCACACTCAATACAGCACATAATTTCAGTACTGTTTTAGTATGCCCTTCAACCCATGCAAGAGGGGTGTCGTTTATGAAAATGATTGGGATGGTCAAATGACCGAAGATGCTCATTATATTTTATTTTTCATGAAACCAGTTAAGGTAAAAAGACGCAAAACTTTGAAAATTTGATTACCTTTAACACAAAGGTTGGTCTGATCGAGCTGAAACTCTAAAATATGAAATTGAAACCATCGATTACCCCTATGACCAAATTCCATAAGATCTGAACTTATGATGAGTTATTTTGGGTAGGTGTCGGATCTGGACAGGATCCATATAAATGCATATGGGACACTTGAGCAACGACAACGAGACACGGCCGTCAATCGTCGTTATTGGATATGTTCGCAATGTGCACTGGTACTCTAATGCATATTTTCTTCTTCAGAACCATTGCACCATTGATAGCTCCTGTAAAAACTGGCCAGAAATGATTACCGATAGCGAATTTTTGTTACCGGGACGATTTTGGTCCTGATGGGAAGAACTTAAAGGTTGGAACACATTGAGAGGCACAATTTTCTTAAAGATGGCTTAACCCAGGAATGCCAGGGGTCCTACGTACCGGAGGGGTAGGCGCATTTCCCTCCCCTCATTTTGTTTCCCTAATATATCTCAGAAATCAATCGAGGTAGGCAGCTCATATTTTAGACACACCTACATGGGTGCTTAGATGCCTTGGTGCAAAAAACAACGTCTGGTCATGCATGGTGATGTGACAATGACGTCATGCATGGTGATGTGATAATGACGTCATGCATGGTGATGTGATAATGACGTCGGCGAAATCAATGGGTGCTTAGATATTTGATATTTATTACTTAGCGCTTTTTGCGCAAACATTATGTACTGCAGATGTGACCAAATAGTTATCACACAGAATGAACTCAGGGTCTGCATGTTATAAGCGGCTAAAATTACACCAAAATGTATTGCTACGACGTGGCTCACAGGCCAAAGCTATACCTATGATATAACGTACCGGTACCGAATCGGTCCGATACTGAGAACCGGCAATAAGCTGATCTTAGATTCTAACCGGTCGTCCGCACGCTCATTCCACGGCCTCGTTCCTACCAGCCTCGGCTCCATCATCACTCACGATGCGGACGTCACGATTCGGAGGCAGAACAGAGAACATTCCCAACAGAGAAGACGCAAATTGACGCCTGAATTTGTGCTGGATTAGCTGACACTTAACCCACTTTCCTTTCAATTTCCTGACCATCAAGTCGGTCACCTTTTTCATGTCCACAATCGATGACTCATTCGGGAAATAGTCCTCAGGAATTATCTCATGAACTAACCGCAAGCTATAATTAAACGCATGACCATCATAACTGCCACGTCCAAACGCTTTTGCACTGGTTAACAAGTCCACTAATTCATCTCTGCTGATACGCACCTCCATGTTCACTGCACGGCAAATCCAATCTCACTGACCCGACCTTTGCAGGCAAGGACAGCTCTCCTGCCACAGTAAGCGCTTAGTATGTGCCCTATCTCGACTCAGTCGCCTCATTGGGGATATTTTTGTTTGCATAACGACCGCTGGATCCGGTTCTCCGGTCAAAACATCCCGCCAGCCGGCTCGTTGCAGCGCCCGGCCCGGGACTTCCCGTGCCGCCCAGGCCGGCCGTCTTACTGGCCTGCCGGGATACAATTGATCGATACAGATGTCGGCGCAGCTGAAACATACCGTACGCATAGTGAATGGATCGCTGTTATCTTTGGCACTGGTTGTGCGCTGTTGTGCATTTTTTAAACCTCATTGGAACTTGGATACGGCTCCCAGCAGGGCAGACCAGAGCATATAGCAGTGGCGCCAGCGTGCTTGTCACGGAACTGTGACGACCATCCATGGGCTGGGCCAGACCCATTGGTGGGTTAGGTACCCTGGTAGGTGCAGTTACCGGCGCGTAGGTTCGAGAGCGATGGGGGAGGGCGGCTGACGGGGCGCGGGCGTGTGGGGGGGCGGGAGGCGAAGCTCATACCTTTCGACTTGGTGGTACCGGTTGGCGTTCTCTTTGTGCCCATGGCAGGGCACTAGGTGCGAAGGCTGGAGCTAGATGGTCACTGCACACGGGGAACAACTACCGTTCCTGCTTTGGCTGGGTGTCCCTGCCGGAAGGCGCTCGGCGACTGCGGTAAGGGACGTTGTCAGACAGAGGTCAAGAAAGTCGCCAACTTGCCTACGCTGGTAGGTAGCAAGATTGGCCCTCAATATTTCACTCAAGTAGCAATTTATCCTTCCACAAAAACTAAAAAACCAGTTCCACACTAGCTGGTTGCTTAATTAATACTGTACTATTTTGGTTGAGTATCCGTTTACGAACCATATTATTCCAAGACCCGTCTCTATGTCATTGTATACAGAAGGATGAATCGCCGACACGTACTTCACCAGGTAACAAGTGCTGGTAGCTTTGATTATGTTATTGGGCGTGATATGCACATAAAAAAACACGTATTGCACATAATAATACATCTCTAGGCCTTTAAATAATAAATTAAACTATAATTAGTTGATTTATGGTCATATCAATGAAAAACTAGCAGCAGACACCCCAAAAGAACCATAGTGCAGGAACAATTAACGCCAACGCGACCGCCAACGTCTGGGGTCGATCGAATCCCGGGCGCGGTGGGCACAGCACCTTTCGTTATTTTTGCATATAGGGTCAATAGCTCGCGAAGCGAGCAGCACAGGTCAGATTGCGCCGGCGTCCGTCGATCGAATCCCGGGCGCGGTGGGCACATCTAGTATGTAATATAATATTGTAACATCTTTCCATTGTCTGGTCACATAACATGGCGGCTGTAATGGAAGGATGGTGACAAAATAGTGTATGTTCATTTAAGCCGGACCCAGGTAGCAGAAAGTGCATGTTTTGTTCTCGTAGGTAGCAGTCTAGAAACATTCTTGACCTCTGTTGTCAGATATCAAAACGCAATTCAGCAGCTGACTGAGCGTCTGGCGCGCCTAGGGCGGCATCTACCGGCACAGAGTATAGATAGTAGTTCGATGCCGTTACTGGTGGCAGGAACATCCCCCCGCGTTGCTCGCCGCGCACAGGAGGGCGGGCTGAGTGGTCACCACATGGCGGCTCGTAACAATGCTAATAACCATTGCCCTCACGGGAATATACTATTATCACTTCATACCTCACTTACCTGGGTTCTTAGAATGCGTCCTACCGTTATCGGTCGTCACACTCACTTGCACACATGTGCTTAACTTTGCGTTGCGTTGCATAATTGCATCTACCACTGTTCAGAGCGAGAGGGATTGGGCATTGCCAGGGACGGGTGGGTCACCTTTCATCGAGAGAATGGTGGTATACCACATTCAATTGTGTTTAGCTTGAGAACACCACCTCCCCACCCCATCACTGGGGGTTCATGATGTGCTTTGTGAATTAGCATACTACGCTCTCGCTGACACTTCCGGTGCGGTGTTTTATTTCTTCAGTTACTTCCGGAACATTGATAAACGGTTTTGTTGTCCTCTGAAACAAATTGCCATGTCTGGCAGCAGCGTCTGCTTGAATTATCGCCTGAGAGGTGGTGTCATTTCATCAGGCATAGCTTATGACGGCCATTGCATTCCAAATGGGTTCTATATATTCCACATATGAACTGAATCAGCTTGCGAGATATACGATGAGATAATTCAAGTCAGCTCAAGAGAACTTATTTTTAGTCTGACGCCGACGGAAAACGGCTTCAGCTATCGAGAATAACAACCCCATCCCTGCCGGCTGGCATGCGTCGCTGTCACCCGCCACCCACGGCCTTGATGAAGAACTGCTTCGTGACAGTGATTTGAAAATGTCGGAACTCTCATCACGTTGGACATTATGAGTGTAAACCGGCGCTCGGCGCTGGTCATATTTCTTGGTGCTGGTGATATTTATCAGTGCTGGTGATATTCCTCGATGCGGGTGATATGAGCCGTGACGTGCGAGGCTTGCAACGACGGAAAATTCTCCAGCTGACCCAGTCCTCAACACATATCAGTCTGGAATCGCAGCGGACGTTGGTTTACGCATTTGTTGCTGCAACAACTACTTAGCCCTCTATATTAGACCGATCATTGGTAATTAAATCACAACTAACCCAGATGTTTTTTTTCAATCTAATTTTAGGTGGTGTCAAGCGAGGCATTGATGCTACCGATAGGAAACAGAAGCTGTAGGTTTTAGTGAACACGAATGGGTGTTTGCGCAAGGTGTGATACTGAAACACACGTCACCATGGTGTGCGACCCGATATGACTTCTCTCGACCTCATCTGACCCGACTTATCCCAACCTCACTGGGGTCCTACTAGATCGCGTTTGACCTCCCCTCACCCTATCCGGCACAACCTGGACTCATAGAATCCAAGTCGCCTCCTCTGACCTGGTTCGACCCGATCCGGCTCTACTCGACCCGAGCCGAACTGACCCGGACCGACCCGAGCCGACCTGACCCGGACCCTAGCGATCTGACACAACCCAAAACGAGCCGTCCGCACTCCATCTTTGTCCCACCCGGTCAAATCCCATAGATTATCCAACACGATCCAACCTGCCCATGCCACCTGAAATGGATATAACCTAAGCCGAGCCGTTCCGACCCGACCCGATTCGATCCGATCAGACTCGATGCGACCCAACCCCACCCGACACGACACGACCCGACTCTACTCGACCTGACCCGCCCCGAATCGACCCGAGCCTACTCCGGCAAACCCGAACCAAACTGAGCCCACTGCGGTGAAACCCGACCCTAACTGAGCACACTCCGACCAAACTCGACCCCATCTGAGCCTACTCCGACCAACCCGATCTGACCTAAATCGACCCAACTCAACCCGACTCCGCAACGTTCAGCCGGATTGGGTGCTGACCTTTCACTCGAATCAATCTCGCCAGAATGCATGCAATGGACTTATGGTTCCACGACACCGTCCTTCGTTGCAGGCATAATTATTGAACTATTTCACGTCGTGCTGGACGACACATTACCTTTTCTTCTCAGCGGTTTCGCCATGGTAGCACCTACCGCTGTGACCTTAGGCTCCCGGAATGTGACCTACCGCTGTGACCTTAGGCTCCCGGAATGCAGCCGTCCGGCCGCTGTCAAAACGGCTGCCGAGTTGGCCTTCACAACGTTTACGTCGCGTGCTTGTTGGCAGATGTTGCTGCCGTGACGGATGTGCGGTGTTCGACAATAGGCAAAGGTGGTTTGGACTGTAGATGCTTAAAATCGAAGTTAATTCATTCAGGTTTGCATAATCACCAGCCATGCACAGGAATAGTAGAAGTTGAGGTGTGATGGTTGTGGGTGGCTGACTCCAGAGACGGGCTAGGGCGGGGCATGCCTTGCTTCTCCAGAAAAAAAAGGTTAAAAATGTGAAAATTCAACATAACCTGACCCAATTTTAGGCTTAAGCCTGATTAGTATTATAATCAAATGATCGATCTAACGCTTCACCAAGGGGATAACTTTATTTCTCTGATAATTTGACGCCCTGATAAGATGAAGCATTTTGATTGTATGGCTTTTCTAGCCTGCTCCTGCTCATTCTGGGACAGCGGAGCTTTGGCGTTCAAATCCGGTGTTTTTATATCCTGCGACTTCTTGATGCTGTGGCTATTAAAACCAGGTGCTTTTGTATCCTACCGCTTTTTGTTTCGTGTTTTCTGATACTTATTAAGTCAACACTTTTCAAGATGTAAGCAATGCAGGTTAAATTAGTTGTCCTGAAAAGCAACTATTTCTCTAAGGAAGAATATCAAAATCATTCAAATATCATAAAAATAACATTCCTTAAAGTGCAGCTACATATGAATGCACCTACCCTCCTCTCTATAAAATAGTGTGACAAGAAAAGTGGTGTGGTTGGTGTTTTATGCGTTCATTATCGCCGCTTTGCATTCCTAAGCAGCACGTTCTTCATGACCAAATCTGGAGTGCTTAAGCCGTTCATCTTCTTGAAAATATACAACAGTTACTTTACAAGAAATTCTGGTATTGCACTTTTGTTTGTTTTTCCTTTACTTACAATTTGATCGTACATCTATGGGTCTTCGTTGTGGAATGTCTATATGCACCGGTGTATAACTGTCAAAACATGGGCATCACGTTGTGAAATTGATTGCAGGTGGTGGGAAAATTGCCTTTTTCGTAGTATTTGTCTTTGCTGAGGGGCGACATCGGCTGAAAAAAAGCTCGTTGATCGATGGGGTTGCACTCAAGTGTTCTGAAAGGGCGCTCCATAGGCCACTGATTAAACGTCAGGCTCATTGGAGTGGGGGAGTCGTTGCCACCTCAGCGTATACAAAGCGACATCCTTGTGCCAAAGATTACCGGGTTTCCGACTTCGACAATTTGTAATAAATTATGCGTGTGAAAAATTTTCAGCACAGTCATTTAATGCTTCCTTTCCGTCCAATGTTCAGGCTGATCTAAAGTTACAATTATATGCAACTTATTTCCATTCTTACGAATGCCTCAGAAAGATGAATCTTCGCAATTACACCTCGAGGACTCATTCAAAAACCCGAAAAGCAATCACCAACTGAAGTGATGCCAGATGAGAGGGCCAAAAAGTATGCAAAACACGCAACGCGTGTGAAGGGTGAGGGCATGATCAACTTTGCGCCCAAACGTCTGGGCCGGAAAGTCGATTTGAACGTCCATGCAGCCCAGGTTAGCGCCGCTCTGAAGTGGACAATCAGACCGAGGAAACTGGGCGTCTGCTTTCAGAGTCTTTCGCCCTGTGAAGAAACCTCATCACCCGCAGCAGGTACAGAGAACGACTGCCAGCCACGGCGGCCATGCTTCCGGCCGTGTTCTGCGAAGATGTCGTAAGCATATCCCAGCTGTTGTCCAGAATGGCAGATATATCTTTTCAATGCCATGATTAGCTTTTTTGTGTCACGCTTTGATAGCATGCGCACCGGAGGGACGGGGTTTGTGAGTAAGTTGATAATGTGAGTTTGTGCACTGTGCATGTCATGACACATCGGAAGATGTCCCATACAAAAATGTACCCTTTTACTTCTTCATGCTGCTACGTGAGCGACTGGTGACGTGACGTACGATTCGCCGCAGTATATCCATAAAAACGCAACTTGTCAGATGCCATCCACATAGTGAAATTGTTCTTCAGCCCGTTTTTCATAAGTGCTTAAAACATTCCCGAACGGATGTATATTTTCGGCAAGAATATGTTTATTCCACTGATGCTGACAAGGCTCATGGCTTAACGTACTGCTGGATTAATTTATTCTCATGATAGTTTAACGGAAGTAAAATTATTCCCCTCTGCGGAGTATTGCCATGCTACGCAGCAAAAAAAAACTATTCCCGAGTACAATCCCAGGAGAAGTGTTATTCCTTGCGTACTGCTCTTACGTCCTTTTGAAGAATAATGCAACTCGAATAATAATCCGATTACCACGCTTATTCTAATTTATAGTTTAAGTTATTCTCAAATCCCCCACCCTAGAGGACATTGCGTGTACAGAAAATATACCAGGAGGTGCTGAGTTGACATCAACAGTAACGATGAAGATTATACTTTATTACTCTATATATTGAGGGTCGTATATTTTCTTTACACGCAATGTCTGAAACCCAGGAGCGTCCAAGAACCATTCTTCGTTGTATTAAACACCCTAGAGGATGTGCTTTTTGGCACCGAGTATGTTCATTCCTGGGAGTTATATTTTTAATTATTTAATTATTCCAAGATTAAATTACCATATCCTCTTTACATTTTTCAGTATCGTGCTTAGAAGGGATTCCAATTCAATATTATTCCAATTGGAAAATCAATTATATCAGTACTTGAGGTACGTTGCATCTGTCACATCTTGCATTTACAAATAGGTCGAAGTAGAACAGGTAAAGACAGCAAAACAGAATACAAAGCTATTAAGCATGGATGGAGTTAGCTGAGGGCAGTGCGAGTGTCGGGGGAGGGAGGGATCATTGTTGATACTAATCAGTTGGAGGTGTTGAAAGGGATACATTGAAGCAATGCCCTGAGGGATTAACAGTGGCACCCTTTGCAGGTAGCATTAGTGCAGTGGGTCAGATGCATAATGTCAAGAGTAGTGGCGGACACGGTGGCAGACGTGTGAATCATGACAGAGATCCTGGAGAGTGGAAACAGGATGGTGACACTACGTAGTATCTGTAGGAATCTTTAATTATCTGCAGGTATCTTCAGCGTGTGAATCATAAGTGTGGTTTTCAAATAGTCGGCTAGTGGAGGATGATCTCTGAATTACTTAATCATCTCACATAAATTGGAATATATTGAAGCCAGCTGGTCGGCTGGTTGATGTTTAAAATACAGTTTTCACGACGCCAATGGCATATCTCAGAACACAGGCTTGAAATATAGAACAAAAGTTGATTGCACTGAAAGGCTTTGACGAATGTATGTTGCTGATTATGTATCTGCCTCCATTTCTGTAACCTAACATTGCGAGCTTATGCCTGGCTTAGGCATGGCCACGTTACTAAGTAGTCTGTTGGAAAAACGATTTTCCACTGTGATGATACGGCCTTGTTAGCAACGTGACCACATGCAAAGTGTGGCAGTGCGCAGATCCGTCGGAGGTCGGTGAACGTACTCGGTTGCGGGTGGTCACGACACACGTACCGTCACCGCAGTCGTCCAGCCTCCGTCCGCGGATATCAGACGACCCATCATCTTGGAATTGACATTTGACTCTGCTGCCATAAAACCATTTCCAATTCCATTGGACTGCGATTGGCAGCAAAAGACCAAACTGCAAGCTCGGCACGCACGCGCAGACGTGACACGACCCTGTTAATATGAATGTCTGCAGGTCGAAGCCTAAACCATAACCCACCACCACATTCATCTACACACTACCGGAAACAGCCGACATCACCACACGGTGGCAGGCTGCCAAACTCACACACACACACACACACACACACTCAAAACGCCACTTTAGAGGCCTCGACGCCACAAGCACAGCAACTTACGGCTAACTTGCCAACATGCTATTGTAGCACCGAGGAAACCCAAAAAGCCGGTGCTGCGCCGAAGGCGTGCTAGAGAAGCCGCGCCAACGCCAGCTGGCCAACCCCAAGGACACCCCAAAAACACCTCGAGAAGACGCAACGAAGCCATTTTGGCCACGTCAAGCCGCCATCTTGAAGCCACACCCTCAGGTCCAACGGACCGAAGAACGCCAAACCATCATACCACCAGGGCAGTGCTACCCAGTGCTACTCTTCCGACCGTCTACTCAACCATCTATATTCTTCGGCTACAGGTTGGTCCGGCGGTGCCGCTGACCCTCCCACCCCACCGCCGATATTTGCAATAAGTGTACACCTTTCTCTTCCAACTCAAACGCCAAACCGACGACCCTCCACAAGCACCCAACATGAACACAGACACCACGCCCAACACCCCGACGGGTGACTTCTTCCTCTGTCGCCGGGATGATGGGGAGCCCATGGGCTCCCTTGACCCCTGGACGGTGGAGGAGGAGATCACCCGTCGGACACGACAGCCCCTACACGCACGCCAAATTCGATCAGGGGCACTTCTCATTCAATCATATAACTCCTAGGACGCAGACATACTGACACACATCACAGACATCACTGACATACCAATCACCATAACGCCAGCCGTACACCTCAGCACACCACAAGGCACGATATACGCTCGGGAGGTGGCCTGGATGACGGAGGAGGAAATGGCTCTCAGGTGTAAGAGCCAGGGGATCTCCTCCGTCTACAGGCCACCCACCCCAGCACACAAACAAGACTCGCACACCCTCATACTGACTTTCAACACAAGACAGCCACCAGCACATGTTAAAGCCGGCTACATTAGGTACAAGGTCACGCCACGAGCACCCCTCCCTCGACGCTGTCTGTTCTGTCAACGCTACGGACACTCGAAGGGGGGGAGGTGCCACGAAACAACACTCACCTGCGCAAACTGTGCCGCACCACACGACACAAACACATGCACCAGCAGCACACTACGCTGCGTCGGTTGCGGCGGAGACCACACCGCTCGGCATGGGGCCTGCCCTCGGTGAACAAGGGAGAAGGAAATTCTCCGTCTTGTCCACCTAGAGGGCTGGGCCCTGCCGTGGGCAAGGCCGTGGGTCAACGACCAGCAGCCGACGTAGCCCACACAACACCACAAAACGTCCACGCAATCTACACAAACACAAACATATCATACGACTACACCACCTACCAAAGCAACACAGACAGACCCAGCAATCATAATCAGGCCGCAAAGCAAAGCACAAAACACCACACAAGCACCAAAACGAAACAAACCTCGACACTACTCACCCACCTACTCAATACAGGCACCATCCCCAGTATCACATCGCGGAACACGCAAACCATCACCAGTATGTACCAGGCCCATCAGAACCATCACTAACACCCCACGCAGTACGAAAACACCTACGCTTCCAATTCGAGACACTCACAGACTCAGACGACAACAGTTCAAACAACACCACTTCCACTATCCACGCACCTACAAGACGAGCAAACAAAAACCAAACACCACCTCAACCAACAACAAACCACACACCCGCGCCAAAACCTCTCGACACTGAACAACATCCTAACAACTCCCTTAACAACAACAAAAAACAACAAAAAAAACAACAACAAAAAAACAACAAAAAAACAAAAACAAAACTAAAACAAAACAAAACAATACAACAAAACAAGACAAAAACAAAATAAAAGGCCAAAACCAGAAAAAATACATTTAAAAAAGGCCCAAAGCAGTGTATATGTGCAAGCAGTGTTCTTGCAATATTCACAAACGGCGATGACCCGACTATAACCCCCACTCTACACCCCCTACGGCACCGTCCAGACCACTTCTAACAACTCATCTCTAACCACCTAAACAGCCGATATCACCTGACGGTGGCAGGCTGGTAAACTCAGCACCCCCCCCCCTCCCCCAACACACACACACGAAACAGCTGTCAGCCAGTCCGCAGCCGATATATTGTGATATGTGTCGGCGCAGTCGCGTGTGACATTACAGATAACGGGGCACCAGAATGGTCACTGAGTGTTTTCCTATTGACACAGCTCTGGCTGTCCCATCCAGCGTCGGCCAGCACGTGCTGGCGGAGCGCGTCTGCAGCACTACCTGCCGCCGCCCTCGGCGCCGACGGCGGTGGCGGCCGCCTCTCGCGGGATCGATGGACACTGGTTGGCGGCGGCCGAGTGATGCTTGACGCTGCGCTAAGCAGCTCTTGGGGGCAGAGTGGCTCCCCTCCCCTCCGCCCCGCCCTCCTCATCCACACGTGGCGCCGCGCTTTCCCCGGCTGAGGTCACTTGGTCAGCAAGTGGCCGCCGCCGGCACTGATTCAGGTGTCGTCACGCCCGTCTCGTCTGGCCTCGTCTGTTCTGGCCTCGTCTGTGCTGGCCCCGTTTGTTCTGGCCCCGACTGTTCTGGCCTCGTCTGTTCTGGCCTCGTTTGTTCTGGCCCCGTCTGTTCTGGCCCCGTCTGTTCTGGCCTCGTCTGTTCCGGCCTCGTCTGTTCTGGCCCCGTCTGTTCTAGCCGACAGTGGTCTGGTGCTGGTGAGAGAGCCGTTCGATCTCTGGTGGGGTAGCCAATCATGCAGATCACATGCCTGGCCAGGCGCAAAGGTAGCATCAAACACAACCGACCAACATTTAATTCAAATGGATGAGATTGAATACAATTACTGACTTTCTTGGATGTGAAACAAGCATTGCTTCACTTTATAGTTGCACCTTCATCACCTACCCGTGTGTGTGGGGGTGGGGGGGGGGGGATGGGAGAAACATCTTCAACCTCCCTAGCATTTTTTTCGTGCTATTTTCGAACTGCTTAGCCTGGAGCTCTAGCATTTGGTGACGTCTTCTAAGTATCCTTGTTGTATGATTAAGTCAAAAACAATCAGTACTACTATAATCAAATGTGAATCCAGGGCACGAGTTAGGGTGGTGGTCTTCTGTCACATTTTTCAATTTATTTCAAGGTCATGCCACGAATTATGTTGTTCGGGACGAGATATATGATCCGTGGATGCTGGTTTCGTTTTGAAACATTTATCATTTGAGGATATTATTCTCAGAATATCACTGGCGTGATCAGATAATGAAAGTTGGAGGAGACCTCGAAATACAGGCGGACTGTTTTACAACTAGGATCATCAGGGAACTTCCCAGCACCTTTTACAATCAATGGTGGCACCATGGTTGAATTCTGGTGTGCAGCCTCATAATTTTGCTGTTGTTGTCAACATGAAGTCCTTGATGCACAATATTGTTCTGATATCTAAGTTGTGTGTGTGATAATATGCAATTGTGCTGAATTACGATCAGAGATCGTGTCAGAAAATGACAAGCTGGATATAAGGAACTGTGGAACTGTACACAAATGCATTGGAGTCTAAACAGCATTGTTGCATTTGCATTAAATATTCGCCCACTTATCGAGCCTGACTACGCCATGTATGCTTTGTTCATATTCACAGTGTTGTCCGAATCGAAAGCAATCACTCTGGATGCGTGTTCTGGATAGATGGACAGATCACTGGACCGACGGAAGTAAAATACACAGCATATGCCTCCATGCTCCACCAAAAATTGTCTTTCTTACTTTTAACATGCCTAGGTTCATGTTATATCAGGAACAAACGATATGGCTCATATCCGACAGCAAAATGATATTGAATGCAATATAAGACAAACTCCTCCTCCTTCGAGTACCTGAATTTACACATGCAGCCAACAAATATTCATCTCAAATTCCAAATCAATAAATACGATAGATCCACAATTCCATCAGAGGCAACCTGACTTTTAGTTCTCTAACTGAAAGCGATGGATGGACAGCACAAACAAAATCATCTCGCGCTTGTGGACCCAAAGAACAACTTCTCACTAAATATGCACTATGATTGCTCAGGTGGCACAGTTGTCTTGGAGAATAACTGAACACAGTATGACATGATAATTATGGAGCAAAAACGAAATTTCAAAGAACAAACATTTCCTCAATATTGAATTGATTCATAATGTTTGCCCGGTTGATTTTATGGGATTGGTTGCTATGCTATGCAAACCCCCACCATCCGATCTGAAGAACTCCAGTCCAATGGCAGCATTTTGACTGCGAGGTTAACGTGCCGTCAATGCACCGACACGGTCTCCCCGGTATCTCTCCATCGGGCTTGTCGGGCCAGTTGTCAGCTGAACATCCAGCCGGGGGCTTCGCGAGCGGGTGACACGACTCAAACCCTATCCTGTCACGGCGGGCGAGACCAATGCAGACCGGCCCTTAACTGAGCTATTTGGGCTTCACTGAGCTATCGGGGCGGCACTGGATTATCAGTGCAGAGCTGGACTATCGGGGCGAAACTGAGCTATCGGGGCGGCACTGGGTTATCAGTGCAGAGCTGGACTATCGGAGCTTCACTGAGCTATCGGGGACCAGCCAAAGCGTTGGCAATAAGCCCGGACTTTTAAAAGTCATATCTGGAAGCAAATCACATTTTAAATATATTGGAACTTATGAAACAATGAACTTTCCATTGTTGGAACTTATGACGAATTTCAAAGCGAATGCATGAATGATTCAAGAGTGACCTCGGGCCAATGTCCGAGGGGTTCAAGTTGACCCCTTGTACTGCAAGAGTTAAGATTCGACCGCTCTCTGGTAACCCCATTGACACTGATCCGTGTAGCATATCCTTCAGCCTTTCCAACTGGCTTGCAATTCGCTCGGGTGCCCTTTGCCACTGAGTGCCCAATATGTGTAAAATTATACCTTACGCCAATGATGTATTTAAAAGCTTTCTAACCAGAGGCCTCCATAATTATCCGCCTGCCGTGGCTCGCCGAGCAAAGTGCATATGCCATGGTGAACTTTCTTTCTCACCCAGAGCAAGGCAGAACGGAAGACGCAGTTTTCTCATCGAACATCGTTCTGATGAATAGCAAAATTATCAAACCCGGCGGTCACACCACAACGCCATAGTATCTCCGGGCTGGACACTAGGGGTCACTAGGGACCCGCAAGTCACTAGGGGATGCTTTTTTGTCGCCACCTCCCCGTTTGGTTCATCTTGAACGGTGCCTGAGCATCTGGCGATACTGAACTCAATCTGTGGCTACCTTCAAACGAACAACTAGACTACGAATTAGAAAACAATAAATTGAATCCATGGTCGCTTCAGGTCAAGTTAGTATGATGTTTTATTCATTAAAAGTTGCTCACATTTCGGCACTAATTTCCCCATTAATGGAAAGTTGAAATTAATCAGAGCGCGAATGAGAGCACATTTAGATGCGGTTGTCCTATCTTCAAGTGTGTCAGTTCAGTATAACAAAGCCGTCACTTGATTGAAGGTTATATTAAGTAAGATGTGTGCATGCTTTTCTTGCATGACTTTCTCGTCTTTCGGAAGTGTTTGGGTGCACTGACAACAGCACACGCCTATTTGTGGACCAGTCACTTACCAGTGACCCAGAGCACGACCAAACATTATCCCTCATGCCATTGTGTGACATGTTTTTACTTTAACTTCTTAGTGTTGCTGACAATTTCTTGTTCTCACTTTTCTAGGGTAAAAACGGACGCCGAATTCGAATGCAGCCCTCCAAATTACTCTGGAGTTGTCCTCCATTATTACCCTGGGACAGGAGCGCGAATGATCAAGTCTGGTCGAAACGTCCTGCAGTCCAACAAAACAAACAACCCTGGGACAGAAATCGAATGAAGGATGACATAGCGTTACATATGGCTTATAATACACTATTGAAATATATATTCAATTCAATATATCATATGGCTATATATGATATACGATATATATATATATATATATATATATATATATATATATATATATATATATATATATATATATACATATATATATATATATATATATATATATATATATATATATATATATATATATATAAATAAATATGTGAATAGCTACTCAATGGTGTACATGACATTACATGTGGCTTATAAACTGACAGAACTGTGATGAGGGTTTGTGCTCTTTTTATAATGCCGATGTTCTTATTCAGCGCGTATTTTTCGCTGCGAAACAGGGATCGCTTGGCGCAGATCTATGGAAATGCGCAGTGACCTCACATAACCTCACTTGACATGAACTTGATTTGACCACATGCATGTGGCGTATACAGGTGACAGCTTCTGCCCTTTTCAGTATTTACTGATCAGAGCAATGCGACGAACATTTGTTGAGCTAACAATGCTCCAAAATATTCATACCTTTTCTTCATATGACCCATAACATCATCGGTGATCCCGAGGTCAACAAAGCTAAATATAACCACGTGAATGTTGTTAGGTCATCCATTGCACTCGGTTTGATTTCCATCCATCTGTTGGTTCTGGGAAATAAAACGGGGTAAATAAAACGGGGGAAATTAAACGGGGGAAATAAAACGGGGGAAATAAAACGGGGGAAATAAAACGGGGGAAATAAAACGGGGTAAATAAAACGGGGTATATAAAACGGGGGAAATATAACGGGGGAAATGAAACGGGGGAAATAAAAGGGGGTAAATAAAACGGGGGAAATAAAACGGGGTAAATAAAACGGGGGAAATAAAACGTGGTAAATAAAACGGGGTAAATAAAACGGGGGAAATAAAACGGGGATAAGAAGCCGTGCCGCAGCGACTGATGATTGGAAGAGATGATTGGAAGAGATGATTGGAAGAGATGATTGGAAGAGATGATTGGAAGAGATGATTGGAAGAGATGATTGGAAGAGATGATTGGAAGAGATGATTGGAAGAGATGATTGGAAGAGATGATTGGAAGAGATGATTGGAAGAGATGATTGGAAGAGATGATTGGAAGAGATGATTGGAAGGGATGATTGGAAGAGATGATTGGAAGAGATGATTGGAAGATATGATTGGAAGAGTTGATTGGAAGAGATGATTGGAAGAGATGATTGGAAGAGATGATTGGAAGAGATGATTGGAAGAGATGATTGGAAGAGATGATTGGAAGATATGATTGGAAGAGATGATTGGAAGAGATGATTGGAAGAGATGATTGGAAGAGATGATTGGAAGAGATGATTGGAAGAGATGATTGGAAGAGATGATTGGAAGAGATGATTGGAAGAGATGATTGGAAGAGATGATTGGAAGAGATGATTGGAATAGATGATTGGAAGAGATGATTGGAAGAGATGATTGGAAGAGATGATTGGAAGAGATGATTGGAAGAGATGATTGGAAGAGCACGAAATCGGCTGGCAAGCTGAAGCCTATCGAGAACCAACAAGGCCACCTGAAACGCCGCCGTGGCCATCACACACTATTGAAATCACTTCATGCTCTGCTGCAGCCCGCCGAGCGCCGGGAGAAGCGTCGAAGCCGTGCAGTGACGTCCGAAGCCGTGCAGTGACGTCCGAAGTCGTGCAGTGACGTCCGAAGCCGTTAGTGACGTCCGAAGCCGTGCAGTGACATCCGAAGCTGTGCAGTGACGTCCGAAGCCGTGCAGTGAAGTCCGAAGCCGTGCAGTGACGTCCGAAGCCGGGCCGTGACGTCCGAAGCCGTGTAGTGACGTCTGAAGCCGTGCAGTGACGTTTGAAGCCGTGCAGTGACGTCCGAAGTCGGGCAGTGACGTCCGAAGCCGTGTAATGACGTCTGAAGCTGTGCAGTGACGTCTGAAGCCGTGCAGTGACGTCCGAAGCCGTGCAGTGACATCCGAAGCCATGCAGTGACGTCCGAAGCCGTGCAGCGACGTCCGATGCCGTGTAGTGACGACCAAAGCCCTGCAGTGACGTCCGAAGCCGTGCAGTGACGTCCGAAGCTGTGCAGTGACGTCCAAAGCCGTGCAGTGACGTCCAAAGCCGTGCAGTGACGTCCGAAGCCGTACAGTGACGTCCGAAGCCGTGCAGTGACGCCCGAAGCCGTGCAGTGACGTCCGAAGCCGTGCAGTGACGACCAGCCATTCAGCCGGCACCGAGTTGCCGAGCGAGTTTCATGCAAAGTCGCCGTGTGTGGACGGTAACGAGGCCATTGAACGGCTATGCTGCTCGGCGGTTGGCGGGAAACGGCCACGTCACGGACCGTCGAATTTCGTACCTCGCGCGCGCGCGCGGAAAAATGTGATGTGGGAAGTTGGGAATGGCTCTTCGCGGTCTCAATTAGCTCTCTACAGCGAAAGCTACCGTCTGCATCAGATGGAGGCCCGCGTTTCGTTGATATGTATTCGCCACTATGCTTTGGTCTTGTCACATTTTCGGTTAACGTTTGACACGTGCTGCTGTGACCTTCGTCAGCAGCTGGCATGTCGCTGGCAGCCTGTTACATTGCACGCACAAGGACATGGCAAGATCCTCATTTTGTCAGCGCCATTAGCTGCTACGCCAACATTTCATGTCTTGAAATCTAGTCCGGGGTCCGGTTCTTTCTGAGGTGTGAGGGAAGGTTCTGATTGTTACGCTTGCCAGTGAAAATCTGCTTGGATTGTCGTGATGCAAATGTGAATGTCATTCGCTGACTAACCAAGTGTATAATTATCGACTGGAACTCCATTGAACATTGTGCAATTATATTTTATTGTAGTACAGAAGAAAGCGTCATCAATTTTACAAGTGGCTATTACTTGCTATTGTCAATCACAGTTTCCAAAAACTAACAACAATCCCAATGTTACCTAATACACAACACAGCTTAATCAGGAAAATGTCCATGCAACTGAGCCTTAGTAGATAGTGGAGCCGATCTGAGCCCTCACATTATTTTTGTTGACATCGGTGCGAATTCGTTGGAGCTCATGCCGGATAACATGCTCATTGTAACGCTTGGCGGCACAGACACTAAATGTTCTAGCACCATGACCGGTCCTAGCAATGTGATATGTCAGTGACGGGTAAAAGGGGACATCAGAGACATGTCTCCCATACCCTCCAAGATGGTCAGGTTTGGAGCAAGATTGGCTTTATTTACAAGTTGCAGAAAAGCTGGAAGCATCGTATGTGAAAGTAAATGCTGTTTTAAGGTGAAGAACACGTCCTAATCTATCCATATCCCAAAATTTTGTGTTGTCGGTTAACATTGGCGGTTCTTTTTATACTTTGAACCCCAATGCCGACTCAAGATTGGATGGCTGGTTCCGCCAACGGCTGGCTATATCTGCCCACGTGAGATGCATACATCATAACCGGCTCAAAACCGGCTGGCTGTGTCCGCCCACGTGAGTTGCATAAATCATACGACACGCGCTCATGTTCACTCATTCCCAGAAATTCCAAGCTTATCACTGCTGAACCTCGGTACGCTGCTCATGCTGACCAACCCGTCTTGTGCGTTTCTACGGGCGTCTAAGGCTCAACTGAAATAATTGATGAATCGAAGCAAACGAGTCCGGTCGACAGACATACGTGCGGGGAAACGGGACCAAGACCGGCAGTAGAAACTGTCGCGACTGTGCTTTTATCTGGGCTTCGGCTCTCCAACCAGAGTGCTTTCAAGCGGCATTTGGAGTGGTAGTTGACAATCTTTCTTGTCCTTTTTCGGGCGACCGTGAATACCGGCTGATGGGGCGTGTTTGTACTAATGCATGCTGGTGTGCTTCCCGAATAGGGCAGTGTAGTTAATTAACACATCAAGAGCTTCTGCGAAAGTAATTACTGGTGAGGCTTCCGGCGGGGCAAGTCTTACTCCAGTAAGCGGATTATTTGTTTTTCTTCAGTCGACTGGTTCAGCCCCGAATACATTAACGTCCTTCACTAGATATCCTTCACCTTCTCTGGGAACTATTTGCTACTGAACAAAGAGGTTGCCATCGAAGGATGGCACGTTCTAATTACAGTTTCCCTGCGCTGTCGGCTAGGCTGAAGCTACGACACGATGCGATGCATATCAAACGCGAGGTAAGCTTCCCTCACCGCCACGGTGGATACTATTTAAGTGCCTGCGTCTTTGACCGCGTCCATTGAATAGGCGGTGGAAAGCTCAAACTTTCCCGGTTCACTTAGCACATATACACCTATTGGCGTACTCCATCTAACCCAGACACATACACTGACGTACTCCATCCAACCCAGACACATCCATTGGCGTACTCCATCTAACCCAGATACATCCACTGGCGTACTCAATCTAACCCAGACACATCCACTGGCGTGGTCCATCTAACCCAGACACATCCACCGGCGTACTCCATCTAACCCGGACACATCCACTGGCGTACTTTATCGAGGAATGACACTACACAACAGGAGCCTTGGCTTCTGTAAATGATTGAGCGGGCTCAATACATGTCAGACCATCCTGGGCATGCATCGAACATGTGCTTTAGCCGGGAAGCATTTCGATCTCCATATATTTAAGTCTCCTACGTGTACCGTGGATGATCATAATATCGTGGTGCTGGGGTGATCTTGGCCTCAGACTGCCATGGCCATGGTGTAGCAATACTTGGTCACACTAAGTCAGCTGATACGACTGTCAGCTGATCCACTTCAGCCGGTCAGATCAGCTGGCACATTTCGCGCCAGAACATCAGGATCGATAGCCTCGCACGTCAAGCACCGCAAAGACACTTCGCCAAACCTACCGAAGCATTACCATCGACAATGACGTCATAAGCTCGAAGTTCGCGGCAGAACATGATGGAAGCTATGATGAGGGTGATATATATGAATGGGCTTGGATTAAGTCAATTAAATTTCAGTCAAATCCATTATTTTGTTGGGCGAAGAGGAGGGCGAGGGTGGGGTAGAGAGCAGATGTGAAAATCTTCAGGGGTACATTACCGTCTATTTCCAAGTAACGACATGCATAATATATACTATGGAAAACGTCACTACAGGAAATGCGTGTCGAGAGGTCGCATTGGCGCCGTGTATTCTAGAGTGAGCAGTGTGGAAGACCTACATTCAGCTGTGACCGCAACTACAAGATGACGGTCTGCTGGAAGTCTGCTGCTATTCCTTACAAAATGTTCCCGCTGCATCATCAACATAGCACACAGACACTCTGGTGTGGTCGATAGGCGGAACCACTGGACGGCATCGACCGTGTCGGCGGGGCGTGGTGTTTGTTCACGGACGCCTGGTGGGCGTGGCCTGGTGACATGCACCGTCCGACACTGTCCCTCTGCAGCGATTTGTTCACGGACGCCTATTGGGCGTGGCCTGGTGACATGCAGGCTCGACAATGTCCTTTTAGCTCCTTTTAGCTTCACCTCCTAACTCCGGAACCAATAGGCGGATCGAAATGAAATCAAGTGAATTGGATAGCCCAACAGCATTCATCGAGATGCGGGATTAAAAAAAGTGTGAATATTCCGGGCCATTGTGTAGGTGGTAGAAATGTGTCAGGTGAATCCTATAAGTGAATATTCCAGCAAAATGGCAAGAACTGCCACTTCCATAAGCATACATGACATGCATGTGATCAAATCAGATACGGATTAAATAAGGTCATGTCAGCTCACCGTGCAATTGTGTAGACCTGAGGCACGCAATGCATGTTGTCAATCAAAATAAGCTTTGAATAAGAAAATCGGTCTGAAGTGGTTGTGTAAATTGAACAAAAAAAGAGATCAAACATTAATTCCTGTGTTACCACCCTATGAGTCACGGTACATATGTTAAGCTATTACGTCTTCAATTGGATTCCTATCTCAGGGTGAGGGGGGTGGGGGTGGGGGTGGAACGTGTGGTGCGTTGGGGCGCTGCGAAACCGCCCTCTCCCCTTGCACGAGCAAGGGGGCGTCGCATCCCCTTGGTGAGCTTACTAAAACTGCTTGTTCTCCTTCGATTCCCTTCTTAAAAAAGTCACAGTTAAGTGCTGCATCCTGACAGTTAAGTTTTATAGGTACGGCTAGACTCATGGTCATTATTTTCTGATCATGTCTTCAGCACTTCTAATAATTCAAAGGAAACTATTGTCCCGGTGCACAGCACTCTCTCCTCGCCATCGCTACTAAGTTTAACTGACAGTGATCCTGTTGGTGATATTTGAAGCTAAAGTCATTGCTACTACATCCTGGTAATTTGGGCTCAGCGGTGGATTCCGCCGGGCCGACGTTGGCGTACTCAGCGGGGGATTCCGCCGGGCCGACGTTGACGTACTCAGCGGGGGATTCCGCCGGGCCGACGTTGGCGTACTCAGCGGGGGATTCCGCCGGGCCGACGTTGGCGTACTCAGCGGGGGATTCCGCCGGGCCGACGTTGGCGTACTCAGCGGGGGATTCCGCCGGGCCGACGTTGGCGTACTCAGCGGGGGATTCCGCCGGGCCGACGTTGGCGTACTCAGCGGGGGATTCCGCCGGGCCGACGTTGACGTACTAACTGAGGACGGGATTTCCTCCAACCATCTCAGAATTAAATTATTTTAGGGTTAAATTCGAAAATCCCACGAACTTTGTGATTTTCCGCATATTTTGTCCTCATAGTTTCACCCGTGAATCCTTTTTAGATAACTGGGACCCCTTGGACCCCCTGAGATCCAAGAGGTGATCGCCAAAGGTATGTTCCCCAGAACGGCGTTACCCGGAAACGGTCGACCGCATCCTCTTCTCTTTTCAGCCAATGTCATCTCGCTGGGGAACCGGGGTCTCTTGGTGAAGTCTGAGTTCACACGATTGATTTCCTCAATCTGTCACGCTCGTCCCGGGGGAATGGTGCCCTACCCACCAGACCCGGCCTTAAATCAGATGGGGTCCGACTTGCTCTCCTCCATTCTTCATCCATGTTATGCCCTGACTGGGTTACAACAAAAATATATGGCCACGTGGCTCGTAAGCTCAACACAAGTCAAATTCCGTTAAACTGTAAGCCTCCCAGCATAATTGGGCGACTTGCCAACATTCAAGCGTGGCTGTGTTCCTCTGCTTCTGAAGGATCTACTGGGCATGGCTGCCTGCACTCTTTCCCTTTTTGATGCTTCATCAACGCAAAAAGAGACATTATCGTTCTCAGTTCGCAATTTCTGCGCAAATACACCCATACTCTGTTAAGCGATTCTGAAAATTGTATGCTTGCATTAGGAATAATGCAAAACAATGATGTCGTTTGATGATGTTGCATGTTGCTGCTTATTAAAGCGATAGGTGCAGCTATGTTGGTTGTCGAAATCGTATACATCCGTATAAATCGCATACGTCCATATATCGTATGCCGACGTATACATCGTGTGCGTCCATATATCGTATACGGACGTATACATCGTATGCGTCCGTAAATCGTATACATCCGTATACATCGCATACGTCGTACATCGACTACATCCGCATACATCATATACGTTCGTATATCGACTACATGCGCATACATCGCATACGTCAGTATATCGAATACATCCGCATACATCGTATATGTCCGTATATAGAATACATTCACATACATCATATACGTCCGTATATCGAATACATCCACATACATCGTATACGTCCGTATGTCGAATACATCCGCATACTTTGCATGCGTCCGTATATCGAATACATCCGCATACATCGTATACGTCCGTATATCGATTACATCCGCATACATCGTATACGTCCGTATATCGACTACATCCGCATACATCGCATACGTCCGTATATCGAATACATCCGCATACATCGTATACGTCCGTATGCCGAATACATCCACATGCATCGTATACGTCTGTATATCGAATACATCCACATGCATCGTATACATCCGTATGTCGAATACATCCGCATACTTTGCATACGTCCGTATATCGAATACATCCGCATGCATCGTATACGTCCGTATATCGAATACATCTGCATACATTG
This sequence comes from Ashinkailepas kermadecensis, assembly GCA_034440615.1. NCBI lineage: Eukaryota > Metazoa > Arthropoda > Thecostraca > Neolepadidae > Ashinkailepas > Ashinkailepas kermadecensis. The sequence continues at coordinate 443,225 of JAOTOM010005004.1, forward strand.
TATACGTCCGTATATTGAATACATCCGCATACATCGTATACGTCCGTATATTGTATACATCCGCATACATCGTATACGTCTGTATATCGAATACATCCGCATACATCGTATACGTCCGTATATTGAATACATCCGCATACATCGTATACGTCCGTATATCGAATACATCCGCATACATCGCATACGTCCGTATATTGAATACATCCACATACATCGTATACGTCCGTATATTGAATACATCCACATACATCGTATACGTCCGTATATCGAATACATCCGCATACATCGCATACGTCCGTATATTGAATACATCCGCATACATCGTATACGTCCGTATGTCGAATACATCCGCATACTTTGCATACGTACGTATATCGAATACATCCGCATGCATCGTATACGTCCGTATATCGAATACATCCGCATACATCGTATACGTCCGTATATTGAATACATCCGCATACATCGTATACGTCCGTATATTGTATACATCCGCATACATCGTATACATCCGTATATCGAATACATCCGCATACATCGCATACGTCCGTATATTGAATACATCCACATACATCGTATACGTCCGTATATTGAATACATCCACATACATCGTATACGTCCGTATATCGAATACATCCGCATACATCGTATACGTCCGTATATTGAATACATCCGCATACATCGTATACGTCCGTATGTCGAATACATCCGCATACATCGTATTGACTCTACGTGTGTCTACGCACTAGACAGCCGAGCACAATAGTGGCTAATGACTACGAGGAGCGCAGCACTCCGTTAATTCAATATTCTCCCCGACTAATGCACTGATATTGTAAGATACCGAAGCACATTGATTGAAAGCATTTACATTAGTTATTTTTTATCATTAGGCAATCGACCTTTAATCAAGCTGATTATAACGAGTATCAATTTAGGCAAAGGAAGTGCTGTGATATTAGCTGAATTCCCATAGCGCAAGAAGACATACTGGGCGCACCGTTCCATCATTGGGATGCGGACGAACTGGTTCGTCAGCGGCTAACGCATGTGCATACTAAAGGCCTGTTTACACGCGGCGGAAACCCGGCAGACTCCCGGCAGAATCCCGGCGTCAGCAGGGCTGGGCAGGACCCGGCACAACTGAGCAGAATCGAGCAGAACCCGACGTCGGCGACGTCCGCAACCTCTGACGTCACAGCATAAATGGATGCCGTCACACAACGTATTGGCCATAGCGATTATGATATAGTAGCTTTGTTCGACGTCGGCGACGTCGGCGGCAGGCAACTTGAACTGTTTCAAGTCGTCTGCCGCGTCCTGCCGTCGGACGCGAGCGTCGGACGGTTTCTATGGCTGCTGTTTGGCCTTTCGATGGCTACATGAAAACAAAATGAATCCTGTGATTGTCACGGATGGAGATATTGGTAAGTGAATTCGGCTTTCCGTTGTCCCTTTTAATATCAATATACCTGCACTGGAATCCAAATAATTCATGCAGAAGATAGTATGCCTAATTCAAGTGCTTTTTATGGAGGGGGAGGGGGGGGACAAGGCTCATGCCATCAAATGAAATCTGCTCAGGGGTGGAATTTCAGCACCACCCCAGGTGTGGTAGTCATGAGCAACCGGCCAAAATTACCCCTCCCCTTCCCCCAAACGCTGCTCGGATTAAAAGCTCCTCGGATTTCGGCCACTTCACTATAAAGGAAATTCGTACTTTATATTCTTTTTAGCGAAATAAAGGTAAAAGAAGTATAACCTCGATCCACTTTTTACTTCGTTGCTTTTCCGAAATAGACATTCCGCTAATAGACATAGGCGTAGGGGCGGCCCCAAAAGGCCAAAAAGCAAAATAGACTTTTAGTTGGTTTTTGTCAATCAACACCACAGATTGAATGCCTAAGATCCGAGTAGCTTGGGGAGCCATGCCCCCTGACCCCCACCCCTGTTCCTACGTTTATGCTCGTGGACGGTGATTGACACGTGGAGAGAAAAGAAGCAGAAGATTTGGCAATGAGCACTTGGATAGCACGCCGGCAGTGAACGTGCTGTGAAGTGGGGAATAGTGCTGGATTTTCGCAGCTCTGAAGCAGGCAACGCTCAAGCTATTAAGCATGCTAATTGGGAATCGATGCATAAAAACGGTATTAAGGACCTCGTTAGCATGTACTTAGTTGTTGACATAGGAGTTGAGCTTTTTTACAGTGCAGCTCTGTACTTTTGTGTCCTAAAATGGATGGGTGTCCTGTAATCCTGTAATTATCGATCTGATTACCCGCCGGGCGTGCCAGCGGACCGACCTCGTGCACCTCGTGCACCTCGTGCACCTCGTGCACCTCGCCCCGTCTCAGGGTCCCGCTGACGCCTGACAGCTGCCAACGCCGACGCTGACCCGACCCGACCCGACCTCTCCGGGTCTGCTGACGTCGCGACCTGCGCGCCTCTACCGATTCAGCGCCATCTGCCGTCGAATTCATTTCAATACATCCATGCAGCGAAGCTAGATCTGGCGGCCGGCCGTGGGGATTCAAATAAGGAAATTCCCGCCTGTCAGCTGCTCGTGGAACTGTGGATATTAGATGCGTCCGCCCATATGCGGCAGGCGGTGGCCGCATTTGGCGAAGACCGGACTCCTGGGCTGCGCTCCGCACCTATCTGATGTGATGAAATGGGCCCAGCTGGCAGGGTTTGTCATTGTGAGCTATAGACATTCACCCCGTGAGATTAGTTATCTTCCGTCCGAAGCAGCACCAGATGTGACCAAATGGCGGTAGTTTCGATCATGTTTTGGAGATAGTCTCCTGTCTGCTCCTGCTGCACAGGCAGGGCAAATTAAAGCAAAAGCCGTTGAGATCAAACAGTGCTGTAAGCTATGCTTTTTGTCTTGTTGGGCAAAGGTCTTGAGTTCTCATTCGAAGCTCATTCGCAAAGAAAACCCAACTACACTTAAAGTGAGCTAAATTATATCGGCGTGACTGTAATGCGCAGCAGCGTTTATGCCCGTATGCATCTGCTGCTGGTGCAATTATGTATTGTGCATAATTATGCAATTATGTTTCACAGCGTATACGCTGTGAAACTGCCAGCATAAGACGCCGTTAAAGGCACTGGAGGACGAGCGAGGGCAAACTACGGGCTATGAGGCTCGTCTGCTGCGCACACGAGACCGGACACCGATATACCGCAGCAGGAAACCTATGGGCCGACCGCAACATCGCTCCCTTGACAGTCAGCAAAAACGTGCACCTTATCAAGCCCCATCCTCACTGAAATTTCGAGAAATTTCGCAGATCAGTGAAGCATATGTCGACAATTCGACACACACATGCATATTACCATTACATGGTCGATATTCAGAAGAGCAGCCCGATTGCGGAAATAGTTAATCCGATTTGGGCCTATGTGCATTAGAAATCAGTCAGTTTCATCCGATATTAGCAGGATAGGCAGGTGATACTGAAAACAGTATCACCTGCCGAATATGGCGTGCGCATCTCATATATTCACTATGCCAAATTGCCGAACTATCATGGGTGACGTCATGAGTGCCCTGGCTGATTTTTGTCTCGCCACCATCCGGCTCAGTTTTTTTTTGCTGTGCACAACCGTTTAGCGCAGCACCCGCCAGCCACGGTGAACACCAGCCACGCAGTCATCCGGCCTCGGGGCACGCAGGGCGCGTGTCAGGACGACATAACCACGTGACAGGTGGCTGGCTGAACGGCACTTAGTCGGTGTCGGCTGGACTGGCACCACATTATTGGTGCTGTACTTACCGCCCGGCAACCAGTTATGTTCTTTGGAGAAATAATGCCCGTAACTAAAGGAGAATATTGTTGCGAGACCGGCTAAAAATCAAGATTAAAAGACCATATTTAATTGTTAATGAAGGAATTGGGACATGAGACGCAGTAACAAAGATAAAGATAATAAGGTTCCAGAGTCGTGGTGGTCGGGCCGACCCGGGCCAGGTTGCTCGGACAAGCGCTTGCCACTATATACGGGAATAGATTCGCTGGGGCTTCGTCCCGCCGCCTCTATATACGGAAGTAGACACTCTTGGGCTTCGTCTCCGCCGCCTTAATATGCGGGAATAGACTCGTTCGGGCTTCGTCCTCGTCGTCTTTATATACGGGAATAGACTCGCTCGGAAAGCACTCGCTTGTAATTAGCGCTTAGATGGCTGCAAAGCGAACCTTCACCGGAGTGTTCTTATGGCAACATCTCCCTGAATGTGTGTGCAGCAGCAACTACTCTGCAATAATCCGCCCCGTCTCGGGGTACGTCATTTTACACTCGGATAGTGAAAAACAGCGCGCTGCAGCGGGCCCACCTTTGTCATACCTTTTCCCACATCAATTCGGCATGTTGCGTGAAAATGTTAATGTCAGGTCATGCACGTTCAACGCTTTAAGACGCTGTGCCACGCTTTAACGGAACAAAATATCTGAATGAAACCTTCTGCGCTTGCTTATCTTTAGGGATGCAATAAAACCCACCAAAGGAATTTGTGATTTTTTTTTCGTTCTTCATGACTAATTAGTTTTGCATATTTGCCCGTTAGGGCTGAAATAGAAGATTCTGGATGAAATAATCACTTTAATGAGGCATGTTGGCGTGAAACAACGTTCCCCGGTCCCCTCTACCCATTATAAAAATATAATTACGGAAAATTGAAACAAAAAATGTAAAGCATTTATAAAAGCTAAAATGTTGAGTTTTGGGTGGGCAAACATTTTGGAGCCATTGTCGATCTTGCCATCCCATTCTGATTCCAAATAATTTTTTCCTTTTGGAAGCTCCCCGAAAATGAATTCCTAGAGGCAAAAAATATTATGCCAGTCGTGATCCGATACACTCCCTAGTGACGTAACTTTTTGGAGGGATACAATTTTTGTAGTGGTTTCGGGCCCTACTCGTCGAGCGCTTTCGGATGATACCACTTTCGATTTCGTGCAACGCTTAGTTTTGGATTGGAGGGGGTATAAAAGGACCCCTCCCCCGAGACGGGGTGTGAGAATCTGACCGGAAAGACGGCGATGGATAATAGTTGCCCGAATGTCTGCAATCATTGCGGCCGTGGTGTTTCTGGGGCATTAATCACCCGAATAGCTGTGTAGCAACTACGTGAATTTCTGCTTAATTATACCAGCCTTCTTATATACGTAATGATAACCGCCCACGCTTCTGCATAATAATAACCAACAGATCAAGTGGGCAACCACACCCATCGGTGTTCCTGCGTCACAATATCCACCCACACAGCTCTGTAGCTGCTTAGCACCTAAGTGAACACCAAAATAATTTTCGAACGAATGCTCTGCTAGATTATTACGAGCTTCACGCTCATGAAGCTCATTTTCACCTGTCTGGCTGCATGTGTACTAATTAACACCTGAAGCTCCGCGGAACTCCGGCACACCTGGGTGTATTCGTGAATCATACCGAAGCGCCGTGATCTTCGGCTTCCTGAGAGTGTTCATAGGATGGGCATAGTGTCTGGCACATGATCTGACGATCTGACGTGACGTCATGATCTGATCATGACGTCACGCTCAAGCTTAGCATACACTCCAACGATTGATGGGAGCACGTTGTTTTACAAAATGAGTTTAGGTCATTTAACACAACAAAGCTGGGAAGGCCGAAAGTCAGGTCAGAACCTCGTCTCAATGCGGTTTCTAGATGTACATTGAAACATTTTTCACAACAAACGATACAAGGTACAATCAAAAGTGAAGCATGGGAATGTAGATCAATGATGAAATGAAAAAGACAAGGATACAAAAGTGACTTCAGGTTACCTCGCTAGATGAAATAAAGTATTGAACTATAATAAAATGTTTGTTGTATTGCTTTGACGAAAAACGGAAAATATGTGGTGGTAAATTATGTCTTCTAAATGCAATCAACATTTCAATTAATATCTCGTCAGGCCACTGACATTTCGCCGCCATCTGTTTCGACTGTTTTTATCTTCGACTGTTCATCACATATTTCCAGATATTTGACCTTGACGAGATGGGTAACCGTGACGTCTCACATATGTTATACTAAGTCTTCAGTTTGCATATCACCAATTTTGAAGCATGAAATCGAATTTGTTTTGCCATCAGGGTCCGATAACTACGACGAAGTTGGTTGGCCGACTGCACCTCTACATTGACATGCTTGACCCGACCTTCAAGGCCAGCCGAAAGAGATAGGTAAAATGTTTGGAGCAACTTTGAACGTCCAAGGATGAAGCTGCATTGTGCCGTTCACCGCATCTCTTTACCGTCATGCTTAGAAGAAATCTTAGTAGGGGTGTCAAAGTAATACCACCACCCTGCCCCTCCCCGCCCACTGCGAGGGTTGCGTTTATCAAGTTGCATTTCGTTTAACGTGTGTGATCTGAATTTAATACGAGCTCGGCACATATAATTGTGATACTGAATAGCTGAGGAAACTCCAGGCACTCAGTTTGATGGCACCTTGTTCGAGACACCCAGTCCGTGTTGATGACAGCCCACTACTCGTTGATGACAGTCTAGTGCTTGTTGGTGACAGCCAACCCGTGTTAATGACAGCCTAGTGCTTGTTGATGACAGCCAACCCGTGTTAATGACAGCCTAGTGTTTGTTGATGACAGCCAACCCGTGTTAATGACAGCCTAGTGCTTGTTGATGACAGCCAGTCCTTGCTGATAACAGCCCATTCTATTGGTTTCAATATCGGACTCTGTTTTTACATTTCCGTTTTTACATTTCCAATGTTACTGCTCAAAGTACTGGTATGCCACTAATTCCAGCATGGTCTGAGTGTAGGAAGCGACAAGTACTGGTGTGCCACTAATTTTCGAATTCTTATTTGCATGGGCATACCGCTTTGAATATGCCAGTAGCTCTCCTTATGATGAGCCTCCACTCAAGCCCAACGACTGATAGCGTTGGTCAGGCTTTTAAGGCGTGTCTCCCGCCAAGCCCATATCTTGAAGGTTGCTGCCGGCACGGGGACACTCTACGGAGACACATTCCTCGGCGAAGAGCTCTGAAGCCAGTTTGCCAACCGGACGATTCTGAGGAGCCGAATACTGAGAAATCTAGCCAATAAATTCACTGTATATAAATGGAATGGACAAATGATTTCGCGGCTGGTGGCCCAGCAAAGTGCTTCCGCTTGGGAAATCACGAAACGACTCCATGGGATTTCAATTGGGTTTAAAAGGTTGCTTTCAGGACATGTGTTTACTTCTCGACTCAATATTAACAAAACCGTTTTTAATTTGTTGCGGCCTTCCAGATATTCTATCGCTTGGTTTGAATGTGAAACCCTTTGAATCACGCTGTAAAGTCCGATGTGATCAGGCTGACTGTTCATTTTTTAGGATGAAAAAGAAATGGCAACAGCAACGTAATCACCCTGGCTCAAAAACTATTTTTCAAAAGCAAACCCTTTAGGGAATGTGGACGGTGGACCTTCTGAAGAGTCAGTAACCCAGGTAAGTATTAATAACTCACGATGCTAATTTCTTGACGGTTGTGACACAACTGGATTGACGTGGTCAAGTTGTACACCGCTTGCGGTGGTTCTCAGTGATTGTGCTGCGGTTCCGTTGCGCCGTCGCCGCAGGCGCGCCATTTCCGTCTGCTGCTTATCATGCAGATATTACTTGCAGCTCATTGTCAGTCAGGCAGTGCTGCAGGCTCGTTGCGGCGTATTTGTGTGGTTTCCGATGTAATGTGCAGCAAATTGAGATTGCATGATATGCGATGTTTCGAATCGCTGCCGAGCAGTCATTTATCCAGCATATCAAATTTGGAAAGGGCATTGCTCGTGAAATGATTGGTGGTGTTAGTTGCTGTGACAGCCACAACTAACGGCCACACCAATGTGAACAACTTGACCTTAACACTGCATTTTGTGTAAGCGTACATTATTATGGAACCTATGTGTAGTTGCAACAAATGATATCACGTTAATTCAACCAAGAAACTAGTAGCGCCATTGAACTAAAACGGTGTTTGCCTTCGTGATTTTGCATCATATGGTTTGACCGAGGAATATGGAAGGGCTCCAATGACTGATATTCTCTCGGCACTATAAATTGTCGACATTTTAAGTTTTTAGATTGCTTTAATCCTCAGATATTCGGTAAAGCCTGAACTATGTTGACTCGATCTGAGTGGCTTGAGATGTAATCAGTAACCGTCAGGCTGGAAAATTTGGCTGTCCCTTTATCAAAATGTGTGACGTATTAATTGTCGTTAGGATCGACGCAATTGCCGAGAATCGTGGGCGGAAGGAGGCGTCCAAGTGAGTCGTGTTATGAGAAATACCCCCGCGAACACTGAGCTAGCAGACAGTGTTTGAAATAAGCTCTCAGATGATCAAACACTGTGCGGGATTGTTCGTTAGTAGGCGGCAGAAGTTGGAATGGTGGGAGAAGTTACCTATAGATGGGTCGTCTGATGGTTATTTGCAGTTTCAACTTGGGAATTTATGTCAGACAACAAACCAAGCACTCACTATCCAATCTCAGATTGGAATATACCGACGACTCCAGGTCGATGCTAAATAAAAGGTGCTGCTCTTACAATATTAAATTTCCACTCCGTAAGCCTACTTTTGTGCTACTAATAACAACCTTCATTTTCTGGGTGCTGCACAGCCTTTGCAGGTGATACGCTTTAAAGCCTATCTAGCCAAACAATAATTACATTCTAAGTTATCAATGCATACACTGCTGAGAACAAGCACCTTACACGGAAGCAGTTCCTTAACCAGTGGCATGTTCAGAACTTTATCAACGGGGAATACATTGCGCCAGTGCGATGGAAGGGATGGCAACCTAGTTCGAAGTGCGCCGACCCCAGTTAGAGGAGCCCCATTGCCGACCCCAGCTAGAGGAGCGCCATTGCCGATCCCAGCTAGAGGAGCCCCATTGCCGACCCCAGCTAGAGGAGCGCCATTGCCGACCCCAGCTAGAGGAGCGCCATTGCCGACCCCAGTTAGAGGAGCGCCATTGCCGACCACAGCTAGAGAAGCGCCATTGCCGACCCCAGCTAGAGGAGCGCCATTGCCGACCCCAGTTAGAGGAGCGCCATTGCCGACCACAGCTAGAGGAGCGCCATTGCCGACCCCAGCTAGAGGAGCGCCATTGCCGACCACAGCTAGAGGAGCGCCATTGCCGACCCCAGCTAGAGGAGCGCCATTGCCGACCACAGCTAGAGGAGCGCCATTTCCCTGAAGCAGCGCCGCTGATTGAGAACATATCGAGGGAATTGAAGTTTGAACCCTCCCAAGCCTAGGTTGTCCTTCATAGGGCTGTCCTCGGCTGAAATTTAAAAAAAATGCAGTGATGGGATACAGGCTTTGTGCTCACGGAGGGGGACGCCACTTGCAATTAGTGAAACACCATTATATCCGAGGACAGAGGCTATAACTAAATGCTCTGCTAGGCATTAGCCCTTCCCCCAAAAGTATTTATCCTAACAGCGAACTGTCATCCTCCACTGACCAGTCCACTGGAGCTCTAAACAATAGTCACGTTCCTGTTCAATGTTGGGCTTTTGGACAACATTCTGACGCTAAAACTGGCTGCGGTGTGGGCCATTTAATTGATTTAGCGCATGAATTACCTCTCGTAACCCTCTCTCGCCAGAAACATCAGCCACTAAACATCGAATGCTCTGCTGGCGGCCGGCTTTACGGGCGTCGGCCGAATTCCGTGAACCCAGTGACGTCACAGCCGCAGGATAGCCTTGATTGACCGGACGGAAATACCTTGGGCAGAGGACCGTGGCACAGAGTCCAGCCGCAGCAAGACGTGATAAGAACATAGGAGTAACCGGGAAAACGTACGTAAAGCAAATGTACATATGTCAGATGTCCGTACGCACATGCACGTATGGGCAAACGTGCGTAAGCTCAACTGTACGCATACGCAAAGGTATGTAAGCGCAAATGTATGTAGGTATGCGCAAACGTAGGTACGTGGGTAAGCGTAATTGTACGTAAACGCAGGAGTACGTACGCGTAAAAGTGTGTATTCGTGCTTCCGTTTCTGAGGTAGAGGGGTGAATGCAGGTTGGTATGGATATTTATATTCAACAAAACAGATTTCGAGATAATTAGGTGATTTAGAAGTAGATACGACTTTTTTTTTCATATTCGGGAATAAACCCAACTTTACAATTTATGTCCGTAGAGACGGAGTGCTGGAGCCGACACCACACTGCGGTGCCAGCTGCACCAGCTAGTGCCAGACCAGCCATGCCAGCTAGTGTAAGGTCAGCCCAGCTACACCATCTAGTGCACAGATCAGCTGCACCAGCTGGCTGGTGTAAGGTGTAGACCAGCTACACCACCTGTGCACATGCTGGGATTATCCGCTTTACCCCTTGGGCACCACTCGGCGGTGCTTGCTGATTTGTTTTCCCCGGCTGTGGTGACGATGTGGGTGACGATGTGGGTGGAGAGGTCTGGCTGGACAGGGCGTGTCCGGCGGTCGTTTGTGTCGCCGTGCACCGCAGGGACCTCACCAATTGGAGCTCCGCTCGGCGGGGGGGGGGGGGGGGGGGGGGGGGTCTGAGGCAGCAGGTCGGCTCGAGCAGACTGCCATTACCCACACTGTGGGATACCAATCTCGCTCAGCAGCCCACTCGGCGTGTCCACATGGGCTCTGTCTTGTTGGCTCTGTCATTGCTCCGCGTCTGCCCGTCAGCGACTGGTAACACCCTGTTGACTGGCCGGTCCGCCGGTCCGTTGGCCAACACACCGGACACGTCAAGGTGACGCCAGGCTACACGAGGCTACACGAGGCTACACGAGGCTACACGAGGCTACACGATGGCGTGTATTGGAAGGGAGCAGTGGCGGGGTACACTGATCGGGCGGCCACAGCCCTCTGGCCGGCCGTCCGTGCGACCAGCTGTCGCCCGGTGAAAGACTGGGTCAGAAGTGGTCGCCGCCGCTCCGGCGCGCGCCGGACGCCGCCGTTGGCTCACCGTTGGCGCCGTTGGCGCCACCGCTGCCGCACCGTCACATCGACGCCGATGTGCGCGCCGGCTCGTGTTTGCACTTGCTCCGCTTGTACACACATGGTTCGGTCGCACTGTGAGCCGCCGACGCGCGCACGCACGCGCGCACGACGATAGAAAAGAGATCATGAGACACGCGCACGGCGCGGCGCGGCGCCGCGCGGCGCTACTGGACGACGCAGTGTCCGCACAGCGCGCCGCCGGCGGCGGGCCGCGCCGCCTCAGCCGTCTCCGAGTCGGCCGGCTGCTCCTGGCGCAGGGCGTCCAGCGCCATTGTCAGCTCGCGGAACACGTGCAGCACGCGGTAGTTGAACTTGGCCGAGCACTCGACGTACGGCCACTTCCACTGTTTGCGCACGGTGTTCGAGATGTCGCGGTGGTCGCGCGTCTCGCGCACCCGGTCGCGCTTGTTGGCCACCACCACCACCGGCACGCGCTGCATGTCGCGCGACTCGAGCATCTGCTCGCGGATGGTGCGGATGTAGCGGAACGAGTCGGGCCGGCTCAGGTCGAACACCAGCAGGTAGGCGGCCGCGCTGCGCAGACCCAGCGCCCGGCAGGTGCGCCACTCCTGGTCGGCGCACAGCGGAAAGCGGCGCACGGTCGGCACGTCGTGCAGCCGGAACGCGAACAGCCGGCTGTTCAGCAGCACCGCCGGGAAGTAGGTGCGCCGAGGACAGCCGTCCGTCAGCGGCGCGTGTGTACGCTCCGGCGTGGCGCTCTGCACGAACTGCTGCGGTACAGACATGGCAGGTCAGACACGACAGGTCAGTCATGACAGGTCAGCCATGACAGGTCAGCCATGACAGGTCAGACTGATGTGGTACAGATATGGCAGGTCAGTCATGACAGGTCAGATATGGCAGGTCAGACATGACAGGTCAGCCATGACAGGTCAGACATTACAGGTCAGACATGGCAGGTCAGACATGACAGGTCAGTCATGACAGGTCAGTCATGGCAGGTCAGCCATGACAGGTCAGACATGACAGGTCAGACATGGCAGGTCAGACATGGCAGGTCAGACATGACAGGTCAGCCATGACAGGTCAGACATGACAGGTCAGACATGACAGGTCAGACTGATGTGGTGCAGATATGGCAGGTCAGACTGATGTGGTAAAAACATGGCAGGTCAGACTGATGTGGTACACACATGGCAGGTCAGACTGATGTGGTATATACATGGCATGTCAGACTAATGTGGTATAGATATGACAGGTTAGACCGATGTGGTACAGATGCGGCAGGTCAGACTGCTGCGGTATAGACATGGCAGGTCAGACTGCTGCGGTATAGACATGGCAGGTAAGACTGGTGTGGTACAGATGCGGCAGGTCAGACTGCTGCGGTACATACATGGCAGGTCAGACTGATGTGGCACATACATGGAAGGTCAGGCTGCTGCGGTACAGATACGGCAAGTCAGACTGATGTGATACAGATACAACATGTCCGACTGATGTGATACTGCCACGACAGGCCGGACTGATGTGACACAGACACGACGGGTCAGACAGACAGAACAGATCAGACTTCCGCGGTAGGAGACACAGTCCGCGACACGACACACCGCCAAGTGAGACCTTGCCCACCGGACCACCTGAGGACACCCATCCGCACCAGCGTCGCCCGCCAATCGAAGGGCTGAATCTGTACAGCTGTCTCCTCTGGGGATTTGTCGCCACTCGCGGTTGAGCAGTGCAAAAGCGTGACCACTCCCGGTGACCTCAGCGGCTGGAAGTGTCATAAACCAGCCCGAGAGATTTCTCCGAGATCGCACAAAGGCAGAGTGTGGCCACTCCCAACGACCTCAGCGGCTGGGTGTGTCGTGGAACATCCCGAGCGGATGGGATCGCCACAAAGACTGTGAGTCGTGGACTGTGGGTTCAATGTGTGATCGTGCTTGACAGCCCACGTGCGGGACACAATTTGGCTCACCAGTGAGAAACCTGTGTGTGGGACCCGGCATGGCCCACCTGTCAGAAACCGGTATGTGGAGACCCGGCGTGGTCTACCTTTCAGATACCGGTGTGCGGGACCCGGAATGGCTTAACTGTCAGCCACCTCGGAGTGTGTGTGTCCGAAAATGGTGTTGCAGGGTGGATGTCAATGCTGGCCATAGCAAACAACTGAGCGGAATTATGGTGTGGGTGTTAGGAAGCTAACATATCCATGCTTCTTTCAGGTCATAAATAATGTTTGACATACATTCACCGCGCTCCCTTCCCATCCTGTTGGCAAGGCTTTGGTGGATGGATGACATTGCTTAAAAGTAGCGTAGCATGCTGCTCATATAGGAAGCTGCCTGCTTCGCAGCTTTGCAGCTTCGTTGCTTGATGTCCTTAAACTCACCGTTGATCGACACGTCCTCGAAATATTACCAACTGACCTCACGTATATATATATATATATATATATATATATATATATATATATATATATATATATATATATATATATATATATATATATATATATACATATTTGTATATATATATTTATATATACAATATATATATATATATATATATATATATATATATATATATATATACGGGCATGCAATTTGGATAGTAAGAAGGAGCTATTCGATGTATGATATATGTACCTAGCCTGTTGCCAGTCCTACCCACGACGAACACTGCTTCAGCTCTCTACCTTGATTAGTTCGACTACGGCGATAAATAAACCTCAGAAGAACGGTGGGTTCGAGACATCATAAGGGTAAACCCGGGTCGGCCATCTACTGCATCGCGGCTAAACATTGATGCCAACTCTGACACCTCTGTTCGTGCGCAAGAGATACAATTGACATTACCCAGGTCCGGTGTGTTCGCGGTCTCACAAAAACACGAGAAAACTGGCAGCACGAGACGGCTCGTCCAACAAAAGCTGGCCGTTTACAGTAGTTGGTGACGAAACATGGAGCCGTCTGCGGGCTGAGCTGGCGTGCAGCCCACGGGCTAGTCTGGTGCCGAGACGACGGGACATGCTCCTATAGCCAGGTGCGGGAGCCGTGACGGGCTAGTCTGGTGCCGAGACGACGGGACATGCTCCTATAGCCAGGTGCGGGAGCCGTGACGGGCTAGTTTGGTGTTAGGATGACGGGACATGCTCCTACAGCCAGGTGCGGGAGCCGTGACGGGCTAGTCTGGTGCCGAGACGACGGGACATGCTCCTACAGCCAGGTGCGGGAGCCGTGACGGGCTAGCCTGGTGCCGAGACGACGGGACATGCTCCTATAGCCAGGTGCGGGAGCGGCGACGGGCTAGTCTGGTGCCGAGACGACGGAAGATGCTCCTATAGCCAGGTGCGGGAGCCGTGACGGGCTAGTCTGGTACCGTGACGACGGGACATGCTCCTATAGCCAGGTGCGGAGCCGTGACGGGCTAGTTTGGTGTCAGGATGACGGGACATGCTCCTATAGCCAGGTGCGGGAGCCGTGACGGGCTAGTCTGGTGCCGAGACGATGGGACATGCTCCTACAGCCAGGTGCGGGAGCCGTGACGGGCTAGTCTGGTGCCGAGACGACGGGACATGCTCCTACAGCCAGGTGCGGGAGCCGTGACGGGCTAGCCTGGTGCCGAGACGACGGGACATGCTCCTATAGCCAGGTGCGGGAGCGGCGACGGGCTAGTCTGGTGCCGAGACGACGGAAGATGCTCCTATAGCCAGGTGCGGGAGCCGTGACGGGCTAGTCTGGTACCGTGACGACGGGACATGCTCCTATAGCCAGGTGCGGGAGCCGTGACGGGCTAGTTTGGTGTCAGGATGACGGGACATGCTCCTATAGCCAGGTGCGGGAGCCGTGACGGGCTAGTCTGGTGCCGAGACGACGGGACATGCTCCTACAGCCAGGTGCGGGAGCCGTGACGGGCTAGTCTGGTGCCGAGACGACGGGACATGCTCCTACAGCCAGGTGCGGGAGCCGTGACGGGCTAGTCTGGTGCCGAGACGACGGGACATGCTCCTATAGCCAGGTGCGGGAGCCGTGACGGGCTAGTCTGGTGCCGAGACGACGGGACATGCTCCTATAGCCAGGTGCGGAGCCGTGACGGGCTAGTCTGGTGCCGAGACGACGGGACATGCTCCTACAGCCAGGTGCGGGAGCCGTGACGGGCTAGTCTGGTGCCGAGACGACGGGACATGCTCCTATAGCCAGGTGCGGGAGCCGTGACGGGCTAGTCTGGTGCCGAGACGACGGGACATGCTCCTATAGCCAGGTGCGGGAGCCGTGACGGGCTAGTTTGGTGTTAGGATGACGGGACATGCTCCTACAGCCAGGTGCGGGAGCCGTGACGGGCTAGTCTGGTGCCGAGACGACGGGACATGCTCCTACAGCCAGGTGCGGGAGCCGTGACGGGCTAGCCTGGTGCCGAGACGACGGGACATGCTCCTATAGCCAGGTGCGGGAGCGGCGACGGGCTAGTCTGGTGCCGAGACGACGGAAGATGCTCCTATAGCCAGGTGCGGGAGCCGTGACGGGCTAGTCTGGTACCGTGACGACGGGACATGCTCCTATAGCCAGGTGCGGGAGCCGTGACGGGCTAGTTTGGTGTCAGGATGACGGGACATGCTCCTACAGCCAGGTGCGGGAGCCGTGACGGGCTAGTCTGGTGCCGAGACGACGGGACATGCTCCTACAGCCAGGTGCGGGAGCCGTGACGGGCTAGCCTGGTGCCGAGACGACGGGACATGCTCCTATAGCCAGGTGCGGGAGCGGCGACGGGCTAGTCTGGTGCCGAGACGATGGGACATGCTCCTACAGCCAGGTGCGGGAGCCGTGACGGGCTAGTCTGGTGCCGAGACGACGGGACATGCTCCTACAGCCAGGTGCGGGAGCCGTGACGGGCTAGCCTGGTGCCGAGACGACGGGACATGCTCCTATAGCCAGGTGCGGGAGCCGTGACGGGCTAGTCTGGTGCCGAGACGATGGGACATGCTCCTACAGCCAGGTGCGGGAGCCGTGACGGGCTAGTCTGGTGCCGAGACGACGGGACATGCTCCTACAGCCAGGTGCGGGAGCCGTGACGGGCTAGTCTGGTGCCGAGACGACGGGACATGCTCCTATAGCCAGGTGCGGGAGCCGTGACGGGCTAGTCTGGTGCCGTGACGACGGGACATGCTCCTATAGCCAGGTGCTGGGACCTACTGTCTGGGCCTGGGGTGGACCTGACGCCATAGCCGGGTACCAGGACCGCTGCCTAGATCTGAGCCTGTGGCGGACTTGACGTTATAGCCGGGTGCGGGAGCCTGGTCTCTGGACATGTAGCCGCTGGCAGCTACACAACATGCTGGCTCTGCCTGCCGGGCTCAGCCTGCTCTCCAGACATGTTGTAGGCGCTGGCAGCTACACAACATGTCGGCTCTGCTCGCCGGGCTCAGCCTGTTTTCTAGACATTTTGTAGCCGCTGGCAGCTACACAACATGCTGGCTCTGCCTGCCGGGTTCAGCCTGCTCTCTGGACCTGCTGTAGCAGCTGGCAGCTGCACATGCCGGCTCTGCCTGCCGGGCTCAGCCTGCTCTCCGGAGTTGGGAAAGACGAGCGGACGCACGCCGTCGCCGTCTCTGCTGTCGCCAGCACTGTCACTATACACCCTTCCTTCCCACTCGGTCGGCACCAATTTTCGGCAGCGCTCTCACGTGTACGCCCAACTGACTCAGGTGATTCCGATTCTGATTGGTGATTCTGGTTCCGTTGTTCAGTGAGCCGCACCATTGAGCATTGAAGTGCATCAGCTCGAGCCAGCTGCACTACAATGCTCCAATACATATCGATCTGATGTGCATTGGGCGGTGGAGTCTGCGTCAAAAATGGCACCTGCTGGGGGGATTGATGGAATGGTGCTATTGATTCTTATGGCAATATTCATGGTTTTCAGCTTTCTCTTCGCACATGTTCAGCCACACCAGGATGCTCTTAAGGATGCATGAAGTAAAAAATGCACCGCAATCAAGAACGAACCAATGAAAAAGTTCACGGGTAGGTGGCAATCACTTGCGCAAGATGTACACTTCGAGATGTAAGTGTATCCACCTGCATGTGTGACGGTATGTGGAAATAAAGCGCCGGTGCAGTCTGGACAAAGATGAAGAGGATGCTATTAAGGAAGCCACCCTCGGAACTTGACCAACCTCGCTCCAGAGTATGAGAAAACACGACTGATTTTCTCGCTGCAGTCTCAAGATGGAGCTATTCTAAACGAGTCTTCCAAGCTATTATAGATCGTCTAGATTAACGTTTGTTAAACGGGAAGAAACTTGTTTTATTATACATTCAAGAAGATACACGTGGGTCGAAATACAACTAATAATCTTTTATATATTTTCGTCTCCTTGACGGATTTCTTCTGCTCTCTCGCAAAATATAAGCCATGGGAAGTGGTATTACTTATGAATGTACGCATGATCGTCAGTTACTCCATAACATAGGAATTTTAAAAGTGAACATACTATGAACGGGATTATCGTGTGCGCTTCGTTCAAATTAGCTACATACTGATCAGTAGCATGTCACGTTTTACTTCCCGAAATTGAAGCAAGCGGAAAACAGGACGAGAAATCTTGGGCTTCACATCATCTACACACTAAATTTAGATATTTGTTCATTTTTACTCATGTATCTCAATATCGGTGCTTTCAATTGTTCACACAGCGAAAAAAATACGTCTGAGGATGAACCGCACCGTGCTACCCTTTGATTTTGTTCTTCAGCCAGCTCCTGCTTCCGATTCCATTTCGATATATTACGGTCCTAAGTCGTCAGCTTATCGAATGGAAAATGCTTGCTTGAGACGCTTACGGCTAGTTTTTTTTTTCAGGAATTGTCACAGTGTGCAATGGTTCTGAAGAAGACATAAGCGTTAGAGCATCGGTGCGCATTGCGAACATATCTAATAATGATGGTTGACGGTCCTTATTTCGCTGCTCAGGAGTCCCATACGCATGCATCTGGATCCTCGCCAGACCAGGTACATACACAAATTAAATCACCATCAGTTCAGATGTGATGGAATTTGGTCGTAGATCCATGTCTTAGGTTTCATATTTTATATTTTCAACTCGATCCGACCAACAGCTTTTGTGCTGGAGTGAATCAAATTTTCCAAATTTTACGTCTTTTACCAGATTTTTTTTTTTTTTTTTAATCTTAAGATATGTCAGTGACTGATGGATACATTCGAAACTATAGGTTATGTTTATAATTAGAGCGGGCTAGCACAACTTCGTGCCATTCATTTTAACGCACGCTTTATTTTCTTCAAATGAGACCTTTGTGACGGTCGGTTAAGTATGACATAACTGCTGTGTTGAGTGACGAAAACATTTAAGGTCATGTACTCAAAAACCTACACAATGTTAAACAGTAAAATCCGGATTATTTTGCATTTATTTTGGCACTGAGAAGGGTGCATGCAACCCATTCACAATAACTACATTACACTACCCTAGCATAATTGAATTATGCATCTCAGCACACTATTGTCAACAGTTGCTATTATACTGGCCAAGGAATGACGCTACCTCAAGTTACCACAACTGCTTTGATAGGGGGTGTAGAAACACAGGTGTCTCCAGTATCTTTTAATAGTCTCCATCCATCCCCTTCCCCATTCTGCATGCACATCCCTGTCTTGGTCTTGTAACATGTCATGTTGACTGACATTTGCTTCCTTCCCTGCTTGAATGGTACAATTATGAGCGCTGTATAACCTTTACGACTGTAAATGACATGGCCTTGACGCTTCTGTATCGGATGTCACTGTTGAAATGCCCAACCATGAACATCGCAGTCCATATATCTCAGTATGCTATTGCAGAATCCAAGATAGCGATGGTGGATGCTGACGCCGAGGTCATTGGCCCCCTGACCCGACCAGGGAGGAGTCCTCTTGCCTGGAATACGAACATGTCCCCTGATACAGATCAGGTGTCGTTGGTGGGGGGCATGTTTTTGAACAGTGAAATTGTTCCGAGCACGGATGCTTCCCTTTATTCTTTCCTTGCTCAACAGCTTTTCACTTCAGTAATACAGTCTGGAAGATACAATATTTGAAGCACTTCATAGCATAGTGGTCAAATTTTTGCTTTCAAAGGCATCTGGTGGGCAGTGGGGACAGGGCAACAGTGCAGGACAGGGAGGGCTAAGTGTCCTCTGCTGTCCAAAGAAAGAAAAGCATAACTCGCCATTGGGGGTCAATGCAATTTTCGTCCATCTGGCTCTAACCAGTTGATATATGTGTAGGGATATTCACATCATGTCCAAATGGCATTGCAGCCCAATGGACTTGTACGTTGTGGTTTTTTTATCTTAAAAAAAAAATTCATAAAAATACTAACGCGTTTATAAGGTATTTTCCTCATATGAAAGATAGTTAGCGAGATATTGGGCCTTGCTTTATGGTATTTTACTAAGATCTTGATGATGTCCTTGACTGTGACGTCACGTTTGAACACAAAAATTGCGTCGTACGCCGCGTCCACACTGCCGGCATGCATTTAGCATTCGTGGAACAGTTGATTATGGTTGTTCGAGCCTCCTGGACGACTTTTTCGTGCAGATTCATAGTGCCAGGCAACTTTCTGTGGAACAGTTCTGTCAGTTCTGCCATATCCTGCCTCAAACAAACAGTCTCTTTCTGTGCAGTGTGCATATTGGGCTCGAAAACGAAGCCAACATCTTCAAGCACTTACATACTATGCATATTGGACATTAATATCAAACCAATATCCGTAATATTCCCAGCTAACATGCTGCCTTGAAAGGCTTAGAGAATAGAGACCACAAGTAATGATAAAATGGTAGTTTTGTGAGGGTTCTGCTTTGAATAGCCAAGCTCGTAGTTGCCCAAGATATATGGATGAGGATAGGTGGCAAGGTTAGACAATGCCGTATTTTCTGAGTATGAATGCCATCCTGGAAATGATAATTGCGGGCAATATTTGTATCTGTTTTGCTTCCCATGCAATGTCTACTAAATTGGGTCGTCAGGTACCTACCTACATCAGTCGTCAGGTACCTACCTACATCAGTCGTCAGGTACCTACCTACATCAGTTGGGTCGTCAGGTACCTACCTACATCAGTCATCAGGTACCTACCTACATCAGTCGTCAGGTACCTGCCTACATCAGTCGTCAGGTACATACCTACATCAGTTGGGTTGCTCCATATTTTGGCTTTCTTGCAGTTAATGGGAAGACCAATGAATGCCTTTTCGGGCGCAGTCATAAAGTTAATAAGTGTTCAGACTTAATAAGAGCTACAGGGGCCCATCTGGGTTAAGCCTGCAAAAGCAAGATGCTATAAGTCTGGAAAAACAATACTCATCACCCTCACCAATAAAAGTGTTGTAATGCTTTTTCACCCTGGTACGAAGCAAGAATGTCGACGCCCTTGCTCTCTCTCTCTTCTATTTTCATGCCCAGAGTGCTATTGGCGTCACAAAGAGCCGGGCAGTCAGACTGGGCATCCAGGCACCTGAATATCCTGCATAGGTATAGGTATGGTGGGAAACAGTATACATATGCAGGATATCCAGGTGCCAGGACGCTGAGTCTGATTGCCAAGCTATTTGTGACGCCAATGGTACCAACAAATGCCGATTTGTGACGCCAATGGCATCAACAAATGCCGATTTGTGACGCCAATGGCATCAACAAATGCCGATTCCCTGCACCCGCCCGTTGTCGTTCCAGGCTGGTGCTCGAGCGTGACGTCATGACCAATGACAGAACGATCTGGATGACAGATGAATATTGGGTTTCATTAATATTTTCATCTCTGGTCAAACTTAATGTTGGTACAATTTGTGTTTCAACAACAATTATAAGTAAAAGTGAAAGAAAACTTGGTGTTAGGTGTCGTGTAACAATTCCATTGGAACGGGATGCTACAAGTGCCCATGGACAGAGTTTGCAGTGAATACACATATTAGCTGCACTGTTATGTCCTTTAGATGGCAGCACTTCCTGATTCCTTCCTTGATGACGTTTTCTCTACCGACGAATGACTGGCTTCAAAACCCCTCCCACTCTCACTCCCACTGCCACCCCACCCCCACATTGACCTTCAAAGTGAGTTGGAATGTCAACCAGTAACACCAATTAACTAGATCGAGTTTCAATCCCGAGAGCTCGTGACGTGCAATACGATGAACTATGTCCCACGCCACACCGTGCATTTGGAAGTGCTGGCGGAGGAGGTGGCACGACCCTGCAGTGCAGAAGGTGGCAAAACGTGCACGGCGAAATGTGAGCATGCTGGATTCAAATCCCACACAGGCGGGTGTTGACTTCGACTGGACCACAACATGCATGGAATGCAATGAGCATGCAGAACCCATTTTGCATGATTATTTCATTATACCTTGTGGTACTGCAAGTTAGGTGTACCTGTCTGCATGCTTGCAGGCCTATTCACAGACCAGTTAAACATAGATAAATGAATCTAAATACAGCAATTTCCAGACAAAGGTGGCCAGTCAGTTTTTGTGCCAAGAACCTTTAGACAATTGGCATAGTTGCCTATCTCGTATATAGTTGCCTATTTACTGGGTTTCTGTAAGGTCATCATTTGCACGCACACATCAAATGCAAAACGGCCCAGTGTTTATCTCATTTTCACTGCCGTTTGACAGCGGATAATTGTGCCCACTAGGGAACCAATGCACGAGTCATGACATTCAATAAAGAACCATACCACTGCATGATGTCTTGGTTTTTGCCCTACGTATTAGTGATAAAGACATAAGACATAAAAGATCAGTGCAACTGTGAGCCACAAGTGCCCTTCTTGGTTGCACTCTGGACACGGAACCAGTTGCCCACCAAATCCGTCGATCAGCCCTCCCTGGAATACCGAAAAGCAAGCCCTCTATTCTTGTAATGATTGTCTATGCTATTTTAAAAGATGTTCAATGTTCAGTGATGTTCTGAAAACAGTCATGTTTCATAGCTTACTATCTTCAAAAGCAGCATTGAAGCAATTCACACTTAAAAAAAGTTAATTCCATTTCCGTTGGTGGCAGTTCACGAACTGCGCTTTCCCTAGGCCAACTGATCTAGATATACCGTTGCCTGACAATACACTTTCTGATGTTTATATTGTTGTCCAGTCAACTAAAATATGCTGATAATTATTCAAGGTAGTCAGCATGTACCTTTGTGCAACCGATGAACACCATCGTCATCGACCCAGCGTCGTGCCATTAAGAGCACGATGTTTTAATAAACTGTACTCCCAAATGTCAGCTAAGGCAGCACGGCTGTTGTTTTTATTTTAGCATGCGTACCAGAGCATTAATGATAGCTTCCTTGATTGATCGGGGCGAATAATTCAAGTTGCATTTATTTATTGATCATTTTGATGTGCTCTGTCTTCGTCAATTATTACACGCAAGCAGGAGTTTTTGTGTGGATACTGCCCATGCTCTTCAGTGCTTGAAGTCGGTGTTTTTATGTTAGCCCGCTAGCCGTAACTTATAATATGTGTTCACACATCGCTCAATTTGCACGATATCCGCTCTGCGTAATAGTAAGGCGGTTGTGCCTGTATGGCTGTCGCTCACACACACTATTTGTGCCAGTAAGCATTTGAAAAAGTGCAATGTTCAGGAGAGGCTACATTTCTTTATTTAATCCACAGACACACTGCCCAAAGATACTCCAGCTTTGGGTTACTTTTCAGCACGCCAGCGAGCTCCAACATACAAAACGTGGCGCTTCGCGATCTTAGGCAAGTCATCAATTGCATAAAGCATGTTCGCACAATAAATCAACCGACCACTTTTGTCTGAAAATTTTCGTATTTATTTGTATTTCTCTAGGCCAAAGTGAACTGGCGGACAGCATAAATGGAAACAAATTCTGTTACTGTGCAGCATACTAATATAATTATCGGCTAAAATAATGTGTTGGCACGTGGAAGCTCACACATACGCTAAGCATGTAGGGAAAAGATCATTTGTTTCTCATTATTCGGCTGCCAACATGACCAAATTGAATGAACAAATATTTCTGCAGATGGCCACGAATTTCCAGTTAAAATTGCCATCGAGAGCAAGGTGGCTATTGTACAAAATTTCCTGCCTCATGACATACATAAGTTTGCAAGTTGCGCCATTGTCCAATATTTCCAGCCTCATGACAGCCTCATGACATATTTAAGCCTCATGACATATATAATCCTAACTGCGTATCTAAGTCTGCTGCTTATAAGATTCTCATCAGGCTGCAGGTCAGTGGGAATGTGAACCATGTTGGCCAAGGAAGAATAGCGAAGAAAATGTCTCCTCATCTTCGCCGGCCGGTGGTACGAGAGTCCATGACCAAGATCCGAATCTTCCAACTTCTCCTTCTTATAAATTTGGCATGTCCCGATATTGCGTCCGGATAATCCCACGAGGCGGGCATGAAGCACCGCCAGGGAACAACAGCATTGCAAGTGATCGAGGTCCCGGCAGAGACTCAGAGCACTGGACTGCACCGGCTTTCACGCGGTCCAGTGAAGAACAGCATGCACGTGCAGGTACTGCTGGATGACGAGTCCTGCAGCCAATTACCTTCTGATTCCGGCTTCTACTTCCTCTTCCTCAAATCAAGTTCCGACCAGAAAGCAGATGGCCACCCAATCTTCTGGTCTTGCTTGCCGTGAGCCCAAGTGGTTATTTCGGCCCGGAATCCTAGCCAGTAAGATAAATGTGGTCGGCGACGTGCGGCGTCAGAAGTGTCTGCAGGCTGATCTGTTGCCGTTTATCCAGGAACAGTACCCATATCGCAACGCACCGATCTGGCCAGACCTGGCCAACGCTCATTACGCCAGAGAAACCCTTGAACTTCTGGAGGAGGCGGGCGTGCCAGTAGTAGCACGTGACATGAATGCGCCCTGTGCACCCAGCTATGGCCGATTGAGTTCTTGCGGAGTATCATCAAGCAGCAGGTGTATCTGGGGGGGGGGGTTGGCAGGCCAAGTCAGATCTTCAGCTGAAGAGGAGAATCCAGGACGTCACCAGGAAAATATATCCAGAGGTGCCGCAAAAGGTGATCGAGAGGTGTGGCAGGCGTGCGCCGGACTGCCAGCGATGGCATCGAATTCTATATTCACCCATTTCATCGCTAGACACACAACCGTCTAAGGATAAACCAGTAACACGCCCTGGACTGCTTCACACACATCCGTCTAAAGGTCAGCCCATCACACGCCCTGAACTGCTTCACACACAACCGTCTAAAGGTCAGCCCATCACAAGCCCTAAACTGCTTCACACAAAACCGTCTAGAGGTCAGCCCATCACACGCCCTGAACTGCTTCACACACAACCATCTAGAGGTCAGCCCATCACACGCCCTGAACTGCTTCACACACAACCGTCTAAAGGTCAGGCCATCACACGTCCTGGACTGCTTCACTTGCAACCGTCTGGAGGTCAGCCCATCACACGCCCTGAACTGCTTCACACACACCCGTCTAAAGGTCAGCCCATCACACGTCCTGGACTGCTTCACACACACCCGTCTAAAGGTCAGCCCATCACACGCCCTGAACTGCTTCACACACAACCGTCAAGACGTCAGCCCATCACACGCCTTGGACTGCTTCACACACACCCGTCTAAAGGTCAGCCCATCACACGCCATGAACTGCTTCACACACAACCGTCTAGAGGTCAGCCCATCACACGCCTTGGACTGCTTCACACACACCCGTCTAAAGGTCAGCCCATCACACGCCCTGAACTGCTTCACACACAACCGTCTAAAGGTCAGCCCATCACACGCCCTGAACTGCTTCACACACAACCGTCTAGAGGTCAGCCCATCACACGCCTTGGACTGCTTCACACACACCCGTCTAAAGGTCAGCCCATCACACGCCCTGAACTGCTTCACACACAACCGTCTAGAGGTAAACCCGTCACACGCCCTGGACTGCCTCACACACACCCGTCTAAAGGTCAGCCCATCACACGCCCTGAACTGCTTCACACACACCCGTCTAAAGGTCAGCCCATCACACGCCCTGGACTGCTTCACACACACCCGTCTAAAGGTCAGCCCATCACACGCCCTGGACTGCTTCACACACACCCGTCTAAAGGTCAGCCCATCACATGCCCTGGACTGCTTCACACACAACCGTCTAAAGGTCAGCCCATCACACGCCCTGAACTGCTTCACACACACCCGTCTAAAGGTAAACCCATCAAGCACCGAAATGCTGATTTTCGGATCACGGCGTCAAAACGTTAACCAGGACTGCTCGATGCAATTCGGAAACTCATCACGTTGCAGCCGGGTGTGTCTCTGAATATCCTAGGTGTCAGATTGGATGCTTATCCGACTGAAATGAGCAAGTATTTTCCATCACCTGGCGATGTTACCGTGTGCTTATCGATGAGACCAGAATACGCCACCGTATACCACGTGTTGCTAGGCAGCTGCTGGTCGACCACTGATTTTCCCGCTCACATGCGTTATTGCATGGGGATGAGAGTAGCCGCACTGCCATTCTGCAGTAGGGGCGCATTGAGAAATGACACTTCAGCGTGCGCATAGTAACATGACTCGGTCGTCGACCTCACATGTCACCAGCTCTGAGTGAGTTGGGATGGTCGAAGATGGAACCTATGATCATGGAAAACGAGGTCTGAATGGTGTTCAAGCAGCTGAAGACCACGACCGCCCCAGAACGATTTCGCGAGTATGCAATATGACGCGCAAAAGTATCAATGCGAGACTGGTGGCACACACCATGGACGGATTGAGGTATGTACCACTTGTCACAACTGATTTTGCCCGCCGCCCTTTTTATGTCGATCCGCCCGAGCTTGAAACGAAATGCCTGCACATGTGAGGAGCGTGCCGGGTGTTCATACTTCAAAATAAGGTTGAACGAGCATCTCATGCCGCGCACCCGTTGCTGGGCACCAGTTGCTATCCTGATGTACAGAAATAGGCCTTCCGACTGTGCGGGGATGGTGGCGCCTAGGGCGTGGTGTGATGCGCTTCACTTGTTATACCATCCATATTACTCACCGTCAAGGGAATTTTCACTGGTGTCTTCACAATATGATAGACGTGAACTACTGAGAAGACATGTACATGAAGGATCAGAAATACATGTTGATGGTCATGACCGCATGATATGGATGTGTTCATTTTCATAAGCCATGTCCCCGCATAATTCCGGCCCCGACGACTTTGGGTTAACTTCCAGTCTTCCATCCTGACTTACGATCTCATATTTCACATATTTCATTCGAACAGCCTCGATAATCTCTCTAGTAGCGAATGTACCAACACAAAGAGTAAACACATCGTTTTGATTACTTTAGCTGCAATTATCCTTCAAGACCAAAGCTTGCCGATGCTACAATAATATGTGGGTGTTTTCTGTAGCTTGATGAGTGCACCAGAACATAATTCCATTTCCACTTACCATAAACAAAAGCTACGCTAGTATATTATTTTCATCGCATTGAATGCATGCTTTGAAATAGATGTAGCGCGACTCCTTCGTGTTTTGACCCATGAAAGTCAGAAGAAAACTGACACATCAGAATACATGCGCGCGTGGTCCGCATATGTTAACAAGTAAATTACAAAGCATTTAAATAATTTACCAGCATAGCAATGCATCCCATATGACTTAAATGGTAATGCTCTCATGTGCTTACGTGCCATGAATTCGCTGAGGGGATGGATTGGAATCATGTATCATGCACAACACAATATAAAAATTAAGCAGAATACGAGTCAATCTAAAAGAAACAAATCAGGAGAAAATTTACTTTCCTGGGAAGTCACTGCTTAAAGTGGAACGAATCGTTGTTGAATCACATCGCATAGCTTGGCCGTTTAGTTATTTTGCTTTTGCGATAACGTGCCGTGAGCGTGTGGGCCCGATCATCTGTCCTCAAAACGTGCACGAAATTATGAGACGTGCCCATCGTTTGGACGGACCCGGGTCATCTTTGTCCTCAGAATGTGTACGGAATTATGAGACGTGCCCATCGTTTTGACGGTCCCGGGTCATCTTTATCCTCAGAACGAGCTGGAGGTATGAGTAGTGCCCATCGTTTGGACGGACCCAGGTCATCTTTGTCCTCAGAACGTGTACGGAATTATGAGACGTGCCCATCGTTTGGGCGGTCCCGGGTCATCTTTATCCTCAGAACGAGCATGGAGTTATGAGTAGTGCCCATCGTTTGGACGGACCCAGGTCATCTTTGTCCTCAGAACGTGTACGGAATTATGAGACGTGCCCATCGTTTAGACGGTCCCGGGTCATCTTTATCCTCAGAACGAGCATGGAGTTATGAGTAGTGCCCATCGTTTGGACGGACCTGGGTAATCTTTGTCCTCAGAATGTGTAGGGAGTTATGAGACGTGCCCATCGTTTGGACGGAATCGGGCTATCTTTGTCCTCATGACGTACATGGAGTTATGCGACGTGTCCATCTCTTGGACGGACCCAAGTCATCTTTGTCCTCAGAACGAGTATGGAGTTATGAGACGTGCCGATCGTTTGGACGGACCTGAGTCATCTTTGTCCTCAGAACGGGTATGGAGTTTTGAGACGTACCCACGGCGTCATGATTGAGACCAAAGCATAGTAGTGTTTGGCTTTGAGAGAACAAGGGAAAGTTTCTGGTGAGGCCGAAGTGATAGGTAATTGAATACATCACAACATTCAGTACAAGACGATATCTGATTCCTGAAAAAAAAAACTATCTGTCGTATATTGTTCCCATGTTTTATGTGAAGTGGCATAGTCTTGGCTGTTCATTATGTCATCATTTCGTATAGCCAGTAGCTTTTTTTTAAAATAAAATAGCCTGTTTTTCTACATTAAGCGTGTAAACGAATACATTCAAGCTGAAGCATGGAAGCGAAAAAGATGGCCGTCGCACCATGTAGCCGGCATGCCACGCTCACGACCTTGACTTTCCACCGAGCTGGGATCAGGAACAGTCCCAACTCTTGTCCCAAGCTCGTCGCGACTGAAAACAAGCGTCTCGTCTACGAGCACCGCGCCGCAACCTCCGGCACCACTGGTCACTCGACGTCACCGGTGTCGCCTCCGAAACGGACACCGGCCGCCGCGATCTGTCGACGTCCGGGGATTCGCGCCTTTGGGCGGGGATGGCCGAGTGCTTAGAGTGTTTAGCTCTGGACACAAAGGTCCCGGGTTCGACGCTCGCACCACTCGGACATTTCCAAATCCCGTGGCCCACCGGCGAAACAGTGTGGGCGGCGCCACTGGCAGTAACTGTATAAAGTGCGTCGTGAACCACCCAACAAAGAACAAAGCTTCAGACCAGGACGACACCGTGGCCGTCCGGCCAGGCGGCACTGCGCCGTTGACGCCCAGTTGGACGCTCGCCACGGCCGGGCTCGATCTGTGCGGCCTCGTTAGCATAACAATGGTAGTCAGCCGGCTCGACCCGGCCGGGAAGCTGTGCGCCGCGATCCTCTCCTCCGCGGTCCACTGGATCGCTGGCGAGATGCTCGTGCTGAACTGATTCCGCCGCTTTAGGGTCTTCGCAGCGGGAGCCCATACCGATGCATCGATTCATTGTGTCTGGTATGCTTCTGGTATAAATGACTGGCTTATTGCCATGTATTAGCAAAGGAACCCCCTCCTTATATACGGATGCTAATTAATGTTGACAAGGTAAGGCATTTATCTCTCTCTCTATGCATATATATATATATACACACACACTCATATATATATATATATGGCGCCAACGCCGGTGGCAGCAGCGGCTATGACAGTGACGGTGTTGGCAGCAGTTGGGATCTCGGTGGCTGTTGTGGCTGCAGTAGGCGTAGCGGCGGCGGTGGTAGCACCGCCGGCGGCGGGAATGGAAATTCCACCACATCAGAAAACATCAAATTATTCTTTAAAAACCAGATGAGCCCTTCATGCCGCATAGACGAAAGAGCACTGGGAGAAATAATTAAGGGCAATATCAAACCAACTACAGGCAACAATATACAGCTTATAATCTACTACAGACTGTTTTTTTCCCAATAGAAATCTGCTGATCTCGTCTTGAGAAATAACATCCTGAAGGTCCCGACAATACATTCTAGCACTATAATTTATAAGCAAATGCTCAGATAAAGCTTGCAAACCTGAAATTCCTTGTGTGAGCTACGGTAATTTGGGGATGTGATCTAGCTAAGTACATATAAAGTTATGACTACCGATCATTTGATGACCGTCTAGGTCACATCACAAAATAAGATTACGAAAATTGGCTATTGTAGGCTATGCTTTGACGCGTCCAACGATCAACACATATGCGACAAGGCATGGCAGCACGGTGCCCCCTTAAATCCGCGGAAGTTAACATTAACGCTATGGCGTTGCCTGGAGATAATCGACCCAAAACTGCCCGGCGACCTTGCATTCGGATGTTCCGCTACCTACGGATCCCAGCGCTGGACAAAGAGCACCACAATGAGTGCCGATGTGCGGCCGGTGCCGTCTGGCCGCGCCGAGGGTCCCACGACGGTGACGACCGGCCAGACCGGCCAGACCGGCCAGACCGGCCAGACCGGCCAGACCGGCCAGACCGGTCTGGCCGCGCCGAGGGTCCCACGACGGTGACGACCGGCCAGACCGGCCAGACCGGTCTGGCCGCGCCGAGGGTCCCACGACGGTGACGACCGGCAGACTGCGGCGGCGGTCAGAACACTTTCGGGCCCAGCATCGCATGCTGGCGCGCCTGTTGCAAGGTAGATTATTCATCATCCGAAATGTGCCACATGAAATAAATCTGTGCCACTGCACTCCCATGTGTGCTGCCCAGCCTACCAATGAGGCGGCTTCGTGATGCGACCTCAGTGATATATAATTATGATGGTTTTCGTGCTGACAGACCAGTTTAGAATCTCCTTTATACGATGTATTCTGCCTATGACATCAGGACATGCTTTTAAATAAATCACGCGGGAAACTGTGAAGTTGTGAGAGAAAAGAAACACAGCCTACTTCATGGGGAGGGGGGGGCACCGTCCCTTCAGCGGCCATAGGGCCACTTTAATTTGTGACGTCATTCGTTATACATTTACTGCGCATTTACTGCGCCGAATACAAGCTGTTTCCGTTTTGTTGAATTAGACGCTTCGGCCTACTCAGGCCATTTCGCGCCGTTTATATCAAATGAATAAGGTTTTAAATCGCAAAGTGAGTCTATAATTCCTGGAATAATTTGGTTTCTCGTAGAAAATTGAAAAGTAACTGGATAAGAAATGGGTGATCGTCCCCCAACAATGAGGGCAAAGAGAATGGAATGTTGTGTGTGAGCCAGTAATCGATAAGTTGTTTTCTAGGGCCATGGTATTGCGGGCAGTGTAGTAATATATGTGGAACTGTAATATAAGTGTTACATGATGGGCATGAAGGCCGAGGTGAAGCAGAATAAATAAATATATGTGTGAGGTAAGTGTATCCTATGCGGATGCGCGATAGGACCTTTTCTTCGTGGCGGTTGATTAGAAATGATGGCGTCCGAATATCGATGACTGGTTTAATGCTCCGTAATTGCGTATGGTTTGTACTTTGTGTCCAGGTTTGATTCCAAAAATGCCGAATGTTCTGTCCTACTGTTGATTTAATGGCGTCAAAATATGGTTGAATATCTGTGATGTGTGGTAATTGTAATGATTATTTTGCGAGATGATGTGCTTCCTCGTTTCCTGGGATGCCGCAGTGACTGGGCACCCACAGGAAACGGACCGTCACGCCCATCAGATGAAGTGTTTGTAATGATTCATAAATATAAATATGGCAATGATGTGAAAAAGAAAGTGACGAAAGAGATTGTAGAACAGATTTGGAGTCGGAACATATGATGACGCTGCGCATGGGGTGACAGAGAAAACGGTTGCGAATATAACGGAGGGCAATGAGGATGGCATGTAATTCAGCGATGAAAATTGATGTTCCGTTTGGTAATCGATGTTGTTTTTTGTAAGTTCCTGAAACTGCGGCATTTCCTGTAAGGTAAGCATCTTTCGAACCGTCTGTAAAAACAAAAGGAACATGGCAATAACGAGACCGAATTTGGTGAAATTTTTGTTTGATATATTCCGGACAAAGCTGTGATTTTGGAGTCGTGGTGAGATAGAAAATGTGTCGTTCGGCTATTTGCCACGGTGGTGTAGTTGGTGGAGAAAGAGAAGTAATGGGTGGAATAGTGAAGTGAAGCTGTTCAGAAAATGTTTTTACCCGAGAAGCTATAGTGAGTCCAGTTCGCTTTTCGGCTGGACCTAAATAATGATGATGTCAGAGCCAGGTGGATTGAGAAAGGCGAGAAACCGACAGGATATTTCCTTAAAATGCAAACTCGTGATCGGGAGGAGCGGATAATACGAAAATTGCTTGTCAATCACAGTTCTTAGGTATCGGGTAATAAGGACATTTTGAAGGCTTGCGCTGATTATTTTGAGGTACTTTATCAAAGCAGCCAGAAGGGACTTCCGGTAAGAAATGCCGCAGACCGCTTCCTTGCCGATCTAGCCAACCCAGGGTTGACTGAAACTGAGAAAAACAGCTGCGAAGGTCCAATATCCGATGCAGAATATGTTAGTGCCTTAAAATCTATGGCAAACAACAAGACACCTGGCCCTTCAGGCTTCACCAAAGAATTCTTTATTAGTTTCTGGGAAAGCATAGAACCACTTATAGTAGAATATATTAACTTTGCATATGAGCAAGAGGAGTTATTTGTGACCCAGAGGAGAGGCTATGTGATTATGTTCCCAAAAAGGGAGATCAGAGGCTGATAAAAACAAGAGGCCCATCGTTCTACTGGATAATATTTATAAAATTGTTGCTAAGGTGTTAGCACAAAGGCTTGCTCGCGTGATAGAAAAACTGATAGCACCGGAACAAACTGGGTTTATACGAGGGATAAATATCACTGACAATCTGAGGTTGGTTTCCGATGTCATGTTCTACTGTAAAGATCAAACCTGTCTGGTATATTGATGAATCTCGATTTTGCATCCGCTTTCGATTCAGTGGAGCACGCATTCATCTTTCGAGTGCTTGAATGCTTCAATCTCGGGAACTCATTCATTCGGTGGGTGAAATTATTGTACCACAAACAAGAACTAGCTGTTTTGAATAATGGTTTCACGTCCAACTGGTTTATCCCGACAAGGGCTGTAAGGCAGGGATGTCCTATTTCAGGATTATTGTTCGTGCTGGCTGTAGAGACATTCGCTTGTAGGCTTCGTGAGTCCGCAGATATAGCTGGAATCTGCTTGAACGGAGTAGAAGTTAAAATATCGGAGTATGCGGACGACACAACGCCGTTTGTGCGGAACGAGGAATCTGCTGCCAAAACGTTAACATTATTGCGCGATTTTGGATATATTTCGGGCTTGCAGCTGAACGTCTCTAAGAGTGAATTTGTTTGGCTGGGCCGTGATCGGATGCGTCTAGATGCAATATGCAACATTGAACCCAAGCAAGATTCTAAATATTTAGGCTTGGTTTTCTCCACAACACGGGATTGTCTGGAGGACATCCTTGTTCCACGCAATCGACGAATGCGGAATATCATAAATATGTGGAAGGAGCGAGACCTCAGTTTAAAAGGTAGAATTACGCTCACTAAAGCATTGTTAGCCTCACAGTTCTCGCACTTGGCGGCAGCGACACTCATTCCGACAGATAGCATCCGTATCATTGACAAGGAGCTTACAGGTTTCCTGTGGAGAAACAGGCCGCCTAAGGTAAAAAAAAGCTGTGTTGTGTCAGCCAGTTAGTTTAGGTGGTTTGGGTGCTTTGCACCTCGAGTCTTTTTTTTACTAGTCTTAGACTAATATGGCTCCGAGAAATGATATATAACACTAGCGCGTTATGGAGAGCACTGTTACAAGCGAAACTGGGAGCTTTCAGACTCCATGACATGCTACGAACCGAACTCGACACGGATCATTTGCTCAAGCTAGGAATTCCAGAATTTTACGTATGCCTCTTCCGGGAATACGTCCATATGAAAACTAACGATCAGGCGTTGAACATGCCGCAAGCCGTTCTCTGTCAGAGCCTTTGGTACAACCGCCATATTAAAAGGGCTATTCGCCGATCTTTTCTGCTAATGTTTATTTAAAAGGAATCATATACGTGGGTGATCTGGTGCGAAATGGCGCATTTATTGACTATGCTGCGTTGCAACAAAATTTACTGGGGGTCCAAATCTCTCAGTTTGAATATCAATGCCTGCTGCACGCAATTCCGCAAAACTGGAAAAAGCTAGTGCGACAGAGTAGGCAATTCGATTTTACGCCAGAAATACGGGAAGTGGAGATTGGTCTCAGAATGCCTGACGGTAATATAGTTGCTCTCGAGAAGATCACAACCAAACACTTTTATAGGATCCAGCTCCCAAAGGCCGTGAAGCCTCGTTGCCAGACCAAATGGGCTGAGGAACGCCACATTTTCAATGAAAGACAATGGGTCCAGATTTATAATATGCCTTATAAGTGCTGTGTGTTGACTAAGCTTCAGACGCTGCAGTACCGAATATTGAACAGATACACACCTACACAAAAGTTTTTGTATGATAAAAATAGTCAATTCACCGCAATGTAAGTTCTGTCCCGAACAAGACAGCATAGGTCACTCTTTTCTGAGATGTCGGTCAGTAGGGCCATTTTGGCGGCAGTTGATAGCCAGGCTGGGTAGATTGAGCAGAAACCGACTGAGATATTGCCCGGAGCAATTACTGTTTGGATGTTTCGATGCTCCTGAGTTTGTCAGCTATGTCGTACTTCTTGCAAAGCAATATGTTTTGAATAAGAAGCTGAATGGAATCGGAGATATGACGTTTGTAGAGTTTAAATCGAGGCTTTTCAACCAATATAAAGTTGATGAATGCATTGCAACGAAGGCCAGAAAGCTGGAACAGTTCCACCGCACATGGGACAGTCTGATGCGGTTATTGTGACGCGGGGGTTTCACAGGATCACTCCTGGCGATCCTGGGTACCAGCTGTCAATATCAATTGGAAAAGCGCTAGGATGAGTCGGTTTCATCTGGGCTGGATTTAGTAGGGCCTGGATCTGCTGGTACATTTGAGATGAATGATCTTGTAATAGATGCGAGAATAATAGAGATATGATGGAACGTGGACTGATTGAGAGATGAGTAGTGGCGACTACGCAAATGTGAACGTATGGGAAGATAAATAACTTGCGTGTACTACCACCGTGATGTGATGTACTGTGTACTGTGTGATACTGTGTCGCAACTGAAAGAGTGTCAATGTGTAATATCATTAATAAAGGAATTTAAAAAATAATAATAATAATAAAAATAATAATGATGATGTAAATTTGGGAGAATTTGCAATGATGTGTGTGTCGGGTGGTTTGCATGAAACTGAATTTTGGAGACGTATCTAAGTGTTTGTTGCATTCGGCAGAGAGCTAAAGGAGGAATTCCCGATTCGGCTTCTAAAGAGATGATGGGTGAAGTGGTCATTGCACCAAGTGCGATACGGAGAAATGTATTTTGAATTGTGTCTAAAATGTGTAAGGAGGATGGGCTGGCACCAGCATAAACTACTGAACCATATTCAATGATGGGGAGTACTAAGGATTTATATAGTTGTAAAAGAGTGTGACGATCGGCTCCTAAGGGGTGGAAGTAACGCAGCGAAATAGATTTAGTCGGCGAAAACATTTGTTCTGGATGTGTTTCATGTGTTGATGCATGTAAAGCCTACGATCAAAGATTACACCAGGAAATTTAAATGAATGTACAAAAGGTATGTCATTTTGTCCAAGGTGAAGTTGTGTATCTGGGTTTGGGCAGGGAGTGCATTGGCTAAAAATCATGGTTGCAGATTTGGGGGCCGAAAAATTGAAGCCGTATTTGATGGACCATTGATGTACTCTGTCAAGGGCGGTTTGAAGCCGAATCAAACAATTTTCGTAATTTTTGTCTGAGCACCAAATTGCACTATCGTCCGCGAAAAGAGAAAATGATACACTTGCAGGCATGTCAGCGAAAAGGTCATTAATGATGATGTTAAATAAAACTGGTGATATGCAGCTTCCCTGTGGTAGTCCGTTGTGCATTATATGCTGTGTGGAGATTGATGATCGACATCTGAGGTGGAAAGAACGGCTACCAGATAGAAAACCTATTAAATAATGAGCTAAGTGTCCTTTGAAACCGAGTTGCAGAATTTTGAAAATTAATGCGGGTTTGTAGACCATATCATAAGCTTTATTAATGTCTAAAAATACTGCCACTGTGTGTTCGTGCTTTTTGTAACCAAGGCGGATGTCCGTTTCTAATCTAATGAGATGGTCGACTGGGCTGCGTCCGTGACGAAAACCACGTTGGAATGGAGATAAAAGAGAATTTGTGTCCAGGTGCCAGGTCAGTCTTTTACTAATCATTCTTTCAAGAAGTTTCCCCAAGCAACTGGTAAGAGCTATTGGCCGAAAATTATTGGGGTTACTGTGATCTTTGCCGGGTTTTGGAATGGGAATGATGATTGATTCTTTCCATGTTTCAGGAAAGATGTGATTTGACCATAATGAATTAAATGTGTCTAAGATGCATTGTTTGGTGTGGTCAGATAAATATCGAAAGAAGGAATAATGCAATTTGTCAGGCCCTACTGAAGTGTTACCGGCGGACGACATGGCATTCTGTAGTTCGAAAAGTTGAAATCGGTGTTGTCGGATTGGAAGAGTTCGAGATTTGTGTGAAAAGTATGTGGCGAATTTGGTAGAAAATTAGGTCGGTAATTTACATCGGAGCTATTATGGCGATAGGGGACACGCGCGGCCACGCTACTGCTAGCGCTTCGTTTGCACCTGGCGGCGGAAGTTCGGACTGTAAGCATGCCATCGGGTCGCATGGCGGCCGCGGCCGCTAGATGCTAAATCATGAAGATAATTGTCAAAACCATAGAAAGTATGCTATCTCGAGATTTTGCCCCACCTGTGCTGGATACATTCATCATTTCTGCATCAGCTGATACAACTTAGACTCCAGTATAATGGCCGTTAGTAATCGTAAATTTTGTTTTAAAGTTGACATGTTCCCATATTTCCGTATAGCTATAGCATGGGGAACGCCAGAAGCTTTATGTGACCGCATGTGAAATTGAATATTTTGATCAAACGATGGTACTAACTAAAAATGCCCCCCCTGGAACTTCCTCAGAATTTATCACTCGTTTCAATGAAGGTACTCCTGATCAACTGACACTGCTGCTATACATCGTCAAATTTGGTTAAAGATGAAATAGCATCGCAAGTATGTCTTTAAGTGAGGACAGTGTCAATTTCTTGCAGATAATAAGGGCCCTGGTGTATAATACAACTATTTTAACAACACTAATGTTTAAAAAAAATCTTCAAATTTTCTTCAAAAACATATTTACTGAATATTCACATCCAACACCAGTACATGAGGCATTCCAGATTTGGTGCATGACAAATCAAGAGGGAACAATATTCCACAATTGTGGTTGGCATCATTAATAATTTATCTTATTAACACTACATGTACTGTATGTGCAGTATTATTGTGCTTTGAGGTATTCACAAGACAGGTTTTGGACACATTTTACCTGCAGGAAGGAAATAAAGGGCTCGCTTCAGTCACTTTTTTTGTTGCAAAAATGCTTTTTTGTTCCTCAAGTTCTTTTGTTCTTCAAAAGTAGCTTAGGCTATGTTAGGTCAGAGTAGGTTTTTATTTGATAAGTTTTAGAAGACAAATTGTTAGATTTTTTATCCATCTTTCAAGACTATTCTCTTACATTAAAAGTTAGGCAAGGTTAGTCTAGACTATGTGGCTTTTTCCATTTACTTAACATTATTTGGTATGCTATATGACCCAACCCAAAGCTCATCTTTTGGTGTTACTTTGTCTGCCAACTGAGAAACAAAAACTGCAGAGGAAATGAGTGGTACGATCATGCTAACTACCTTTCTAAATATGACATTGGGAAAAAATCCAAGAGTTACAAAATTACTTGAAAGGAAAAATACATATTTATAATAATCATACATACCATAGGTATTGTGACTTGCAATTTTGAGTATTTATTCCTTGTGAATTATTAGCAGGACCAATGAGCTATGGAGTTAAATGAAATGATAACATATACTCTTAAATGTTATGAGGATGAATGATCGAAACCTGGTTGAAACATCTCAGGCCAATGCAACACAGAATATCAAACAGTTCTTGATTTGTGTTTTCATTTGCTCAAATACCACAGTTTTCAACTACATTTTACAGAATAAGTTTATATTTCTATTGAACACAAAATCACTTTGTTACACAGCAGATAGATCCTTTGTCCAAAGATGCATGACCATGTTTCACCAAATACATCCCAGCTCATGATTGCAAGCACCTACCTGTCAAACTGCATTGTCGCAGACCACTCATATGTTACTGTAAGACAAAACTTTGGTAAATTTGTGCATTAGAGTAATTTTTCAATGCTTGGAATTTTTGCCAATGCAATGTTTGTTACAATGATTAAGATAATGTGACCACTCATTTCCTGTGAAAATACTTACTCTTCAGTTGAAAAGGAAAATCATACCAAGCAAGAGCTTTGATTCAGATAATTTAACATAAAATGCATGTTAAAGTGAGCTATCATAACATAGCCTGAGAAAGCCTCAATAGCATACAACCTAACTAGCCCAATAATGTAACCTAAGGTAACCTAACCAAGTTTAATCTCCCTTTTAGGAAAATAAACTACGAAAAATAAAAATATGAAAACATTGTGTTTTTTTTCAAGATTGCCCAAATTAATAAAGCCTAACCCAGCCAAACTAAACCTAGCCTAACCTGCCCTTGAGATGAAAGATTCCTCCAAAATTAAGTTTATTGAACTTTAAGATATTCACAAGGGAAGTCTACCACTCTCGTTACCTCCATAAAGCAAACAAAGGTATGAGGTTTGGTTAGGTTAAGTTTTCTAATTTGGAAAATATGAATTTTTGTATTTAACAAAAACATTTTTTTTTATCTTCCAAACAGGTTAGGCTAGTTTCTTAAATTGGAAAAAATGTTCAGAAGAAAATTCCTCAAAGGTAGTCTTGCCATTTATGGAAATACTTGATGTCTTGGAAATTATTTTTGCAGTGCAATGCTTATGAATGTGCTTAACATGACGTGGACCACTTATTTCCTCTGCAAATACATACTTTTCAGTCAGGATGCGAAATACAAGCCAGAAAGGGGGTGCTGAGTTCAGCAATATATCATATAACATAATATTCAGCAAGTAACATTGAAAATACAGAAAAAAAAATGTAACATAACCAAAAATAATCTAGCCTAATCTTCCATGCAAGAAAGGAAACTTTTTAAACATATAATTTCTGAACAACTTTATTGGTAAACATTTTCAGTCTAAAAAACCTAACCTAGCTAACCTAGCCTGAACAGTTTTTGAAGAAAACTGCATGCTTCATGGAGGTGAAATGTGTATAAAACTTGTCATGGTTACCTTAAACTGCAATAATACCATTTTGTTAATAGCATGTTTCAGATGATTTGGGCTTTAGGGCACATAAACTGCATTGGTGACATAGCTTTTAAGATGATTTCTTCTGACAAGATGTTAGGCTGGGTTAGGTTATGTTATGTTCCCTTTTCTTCCCTAATGTCATTATTCTTAGAATATTACCCAACTCAAAACCCATTTATTGCCTGCCTTGTGAAAAGTAAGCATTTATGGAAGAAATTATTGGTCATCTAAAAACAAATGAAAAAAATAATATGCAGAATTTTCCACAGAAAAAACCTAATATAACTGAAGCTAACAAAACATATCCCTGTTTTCTTTATGGAGTTAAAATACGTGCAAGACATGTGCTGCGAATACCTTAAAGCACCGCAATACTGGAATTTTTGCCTTCTTGCAGCAAATGATTTCTATTAAATCTGACCATGGTGTGTAGGTATATTGCCACAATTTTGCTAAACAAACAAGCCTGGGCACATCATTTGCATGTGGCATCCAAATCAAACAAATCTGAACACGGCTTCAGAACTTGAACATGTAGGTATCCAGACAGGGAATGCTTATCCAACAAACTTACATTCAAATACTGGGATTGTAAGATTAATGGTGCCTATACCCAGATTGATAATAAGTACCTATGGTCAATTTTGAATGTTCAAACATTTGTGTAATGATTCTGAGATGTTGTGATATTTGGGGAAATTCCTCACTATATTATTTGGCAGTTTGAAAATGTAATATAATATAAATCACATGGCCAGGTACATTTCTCCCTCAGGCATCCCCCGCTGTGAAAGTACATGCAATATTACAAGGCTTGTATCCCTGTTTCCATCCGCAAATACTGATACAGCTAATGTCATCAGTATCAAAGGTGTAACTCATAAATGTTATTGTTTTGGACTGAAGTGGCCATATTTCCATATTACCTAGCCTACAGCAAAATGAATATGATGCCATCAAGCTTCATTCTGAGGCGAAAACGTAAACAATCTGTCATGCGCCGATGATTGCGCCAAAAGCGCCACTATGCCCACCGAATCAAGAATATTTTCACAAGAAATTGCGCATGCGCAGAACGGATGTCCGCTTCTAACACTAGTATGTCCCCTACCGGGCTATGGTATCAGCTATGGTATTTACTATGGTTTGTGGGTCTGTAATGGTGAGATTGTGGATTTTGAGGGCCGGTAGAGATTTAAATGGGGAACGTCCGGACAAGCGTCGAATTAATTGCCATATTTTACTCAATGGTGTTCGAAAAGTCAACTGCTGTAAATATATTGCCCATGAACGGCGTTTGGCATCGCGAATGATGCAGCGGGTCCTCGCACGTTCGCATTTACGGATGTATAAATTTTCTTGATCGGGATGTCGTAAATAATTTCTAAATGCTCTTTTTCTTATCGCAATGGCTTTTGAAATTTCTTGACACCACCAAGGTACTAGTTTCCTTTTTGTGAATGGTTTTGTAAGTGCAATAGTCGTGGAACCTGCCTCGAAAAGTGTATTTGTAATTGAGTTGATGTTTTCGACGGGAGAAATCTTGGGGTTGTATTGCATATAAGAAAGTTCCTGAAATGTTGTCCAATTGGCTTTTGAAATTTTCCAGCGGGGAATAAAACTGGGTGTGGTGTCAGTCGCCGTTGAAAAGGTGGGTGTTAATTTGATGGGATAGTGGTCGCTGTCGTGGATGTCGATTTCTATGGTCCAATCAAAGTCGTTTGCCAGGGTGGGGGAACAAATATATAAATCAATGGCTGTTGCTGTATTATGTCCAAGGTGAAAAAAGTTGGTTCTCCAGTGTTAAGTATTACTAAATTATGTCGGTCTAAAATTTGTTCTATGATGTGGCCGCGAGTGTCTCCTTGTGTACGTGCTTGATCCCAGGCTGGACTATGTGCATTAAAGTCTCCGAGTAATATGAAAGGGTTCTTTAAATGTGCTATAAGGTTTTCTATGTGTATGTCTATGTGTATGTGTGAAATCATTGTTTATGTAAAGTGCTGTACCGCCACTGCGATGTGATCCGTGGACCTCGTCGTGACGATACAGTGAATAATTGAAAAGGTTAAAGTTGTATGTATCATTAGGTAAAAACCATGTGTCTTGGAGTGCTATGAGAATAGGTGTGAGAATACTGAAAAAGCTTTCATTTCGGCCCATTTGGAGATCAGGCTGCGGCAATTCCATTGTAAAAGTGTGGACATCGGGAAGAAAAGTGTTATTGTTTGTCTGCACCTTTCGGTGCATGTCGGAGCCAGGAGTGCAGCTCCGGCGGACACGTGTGTTGGGTGCGGGCGGTGGCGGTGTCGATTCACGGCGGCCAGCCACTGCCGCGGGGGATGCCCGCCGGCTGGGAGTCGATCGGGTCACGTGGTCGCCGGCCGGCACCGTGTGCACCGGGCTCCGTCGCCGGGCCACGGAAGTGGCGCGCATTTCCCCGGCAGCCGAATGGCTGCGGGGTCTGGCATTCCTTGTGGAATTCGTTGGAGTCTGTTTGGTCGGAATGGTCTGTGTGTTTTGAGCCAGGGTGGTTTGTGTAGGTGTGTGAGTGGTGCAAGTTTTTTAAGTGGAGCTAGACCGGGAATCATGTCGGTTTGCATCGAAGTAGAAGTGGTGTTGACGCGAGGGGTGGGTGGAGCAATGCTGGTCGCCTGTGCGTACGTTTTGGTGAAGGGGGAGGTGGCCTCGACAGATCGCCGAACCTGGGGGTAAGACACCCCGGTCGTGGCTTTGACGGCGCACACTTCCTTCTCTTTGCGCCAAACTGGGCATTGATTGGAAGTGGTGAGGTGATCGGATGTGTTACAGCTGAGGCAGTGGGCAGGCTTGGAGCAGGTGGAATCAGGATGGGGTGTTTCTCCGCACTTGGGGCAGCGGGCGGACTGGCGACAAGTTTTACTGCCATGGCCGAAGCGCTGGCAATTAAAACAGCGGAGAGGATTTGGAATAAATACGCGGACTTGGAATCGGATGTAGCCGGCGAGGAGGGTCTTGGGAAGAGTTGTAGAGTTGAAGGTAAGGACAAGGAGGCTTGTATCGCGTTTTTGGCCGTCTTTAAATGAGGTAATGCGGTGGACGTGGGTCACCCCCTCCGGCCTGAGCTCCGTCTGGATATCCGCTTCAGTCATGAAGCGGAGCTCCGGCGCGAAGACGGTGCCTTTGGTGGTGTTGCGGTTGGAATGTAGGGTAATGGTGACGGATTTACCACAAAATGTGGTGATACGGAGGAGGGCTTTGGTCTGGGTTCGGGTTTGGGTTTTAATGACGAGGGTTCCGTTGGCAGGGGCTTCGATGTCGGGATTGGTTAAGGAGCAGATGGCGAGGAGTTGTTTGGTCGGCCAGAAAACGTTAATAAGGCGGAAGGAAACGGATTCCTCGACAGGCTTGACTACTATGTAAGAGCCAGCACTGTCGAGGTAGGGTTCGATGGGATCAGGTTGGGATGGCGTGGTCTGGTTAGGACGTGGGTCTGCGGCGTGGAGAGTGATTGTCTGATCGGAATTGCGAGGCGAGGTCTTGGTATGAGCGGGGTTCGGTGAGGGACAAAGGGCTTCCATGGCGTCGTCCAAAGGAATTGTCCGGCGCGAGTCATCAACGGTGGTATCGAGAGGTGGAACATCATGTGCAGAGTCCGGGGTCATGCGATGGTCGTCAGGTGTGGTCAGCGGCGGAAATTCCGTCTCTGAGTCCGGTGGCGAGCTGGGGTCGGTATCTTTTTTGCGTTTTATCCCCATCGTGGGGAAAAAAGCCCTACCTAGTGTAACCTAAAGAAATAAGAAGGACACAGAAACACAGGGAACAGAAATACGATGAGATGAAACAAATCCACGCGGGGTGACGGGTGTCACCCAAAGAAAAGAACGAAAAGAGCGACGGGTGTCGCCCCACGAAAATGAAAAATGTCAACTGCGGCGACGGGTAGTTAATCACGCCAAAACTGGCAGGGCGGAGTAATCAATGTGCTCTGGTAATGTGTGAGCTAATAGCAATGAATACTCCATGATAATACAAGCGTCCTTTCACAGGCCTTATATTTCTGGTGGCGGTCCGGCTGAGTACGATATGTAATAGGCTTTTCTGGTCTTTGGCTAGGTGCTCGAAGTAATGGGATACTGCTCTGTGGCTACGTGTACTTCATCTTTTAGGAACAATCTTGGCATCTCGTATTTTAGTTTTCCGAAAGATGCACAAAGGAGAGCGGAGTGGGAGCACCTGTATGCGAGAAGGACCGGATGAACTTGAAGACGGCTCGCATCTGTTCGAACCATTATGAGGAAGGTGACTATGACCCATCATGCCTACCGAAATGGTCCATGGGATTCAAGGCCAAGGTGTTCCTGTGCGAGGACGCAATTCCGTCTGTGCACATTCCATCAAGGTAGGTAGTCATCTGTTCATTTTAAGCAATTCAAGTTCTGTGACTTGCTCTGGCAACCGGGCCCAGGCTATTTGTACCAATGCTCAAAATTTCAAGTGGGTAATTCTAATTCCATATTTATTATAAATAAATATTAATAAATAAATACATATTAAACACGAATATTTATTTACTTATTCAATATTTATACCTAGCAATTCACCGCCTGTATTTGCTCTCCATACCTTGGAATGCAGACTGAGGTAGGTTATATGGGGTATCCATAGTTAATTGCAAGACTGCAAAGCATCAGCATGGCATTTTTGACTTTTGACAAGATCTTGTCAGTGTGGTGTGGCTGGTGTGGAGATTGGTTCAGGAACAGGTGCCTGGTGTGGGTGGGCAGGATAGGTTTGTTCAGCCTATATATTTTTTCCATGCTAGGTCAATCAACATTGCTTTTGTTTAGGAATCCTTAGTTTCATTCTTGTATGTAGAAAATATAAGCAAGAGAATGCTGCCCTGGTAGCTCAGTTGGTTAGGGTGCTGCCCTTCACTTGTTTCCCCTGGCCTAACGACACAAGGTTTATTCACTTCACATGCTCCCATTTAGTCCCGGCTGGGAGGGTCAGTTGGCAGCTAGCCTGATAAGGCTGGGGATGGGCTACCAGGTGGCCGAGTCGGTGCATTGATGGCACATTAAGCTTTCTGTCAAAATTCTGCTATTGAACTGGAATTCATGGATCGGGTGGTGGGGCCATGGTTCATACAACAAGTTCTGCTCAGCAATACTACCCTGGTTCATAAAGCTACCCCAGCAAGAACTTTGATTAAAAAAAAATCCAGTTGGTTGATCAACAAGTTAAGTCAGTTGTTGATTAAGTTAAGTCAGTTGTTGGTTGGCAATACACCAGGTTATGCTGGTGATGGCTCAAAGTAATGATGAGAGAGTCTGCCAGACTGTAGAATGATGTGAACTTGCATGTTACAAACTGACTGCAATGAGATTGACTGCTAGACTTGATATGCCAACTCATATATCCAGTAAATTTGTTCTTTAAGGTAATTTTTGAAGTTTTGAGGACACATATGTCCAATGCAACATTTATGAACATGATTATGCTGATATGGCCACTCATTTCCTCTGCAAATGCTTGCTTTTCAGTTGGCAGAGCAAAATAATATAAAAAGGGCTTTGAGTTGGGCAACATATCATGCAAAATAATTTTCAAAAAAGCAAAATAAAATGTAGCATTACATAGCCAACCATGTCATTTCTTACATCGAATGAAAAATGTCATGACATTTTAACCTAAATATTTTAGTACTTAAAAAAGCATTACCTAACCTATGCTCACCAAGCCAACCTGTTTTGGGGGAAAAAACTTATTAAGATTGCATTTTTTTCCAAGTTTGAAACTTAACAGAACCTAACCTAACCTAGCCAAATCCATTTGCTTGCTTCATTAAGGTAAAATGTGTGTATAACTGGTCTTGTGAATGCCCTAAAGTACAATCATACCCTTTTAGTTTCAGAGCAAAATAGCACGAAAATGAGACTTTGAGTTTGGTTGTATAGCATCACAAACAATGTGTTAAAAATGTAACCTAACACTGGCAAAACACACTTATAAAAATTATCCTCCCCCGCCCAAAGGTAAAATTTTAAGCATAATTATATTTCTTGAAAATTTTGCA
This sequence comes from Ashinkailepas kermadecensis, assembly GCA_034440615.1. Classification (NCBI taxonomy): domain Eukaryota; kingdom Metazoa; phylum Arthropoda; class Thecostraca; family Neolepadidae; genus Ashinkailepas; species Ashinkailepas kermadecensis. The sequence continues at coordinate 487,857 of JAOTOM010005004.1, forward strand.
AATCAAAATGACCTGAGCTAACTTAGCCCCTTTGCTTTATGGAGGCAAAATAAGTGTAATGCTTGTCTTGTGAATATATTAATGCAGAATAATACCATATATTTGTATTTTATCCCCATTGCCCACCTGTTATTTTTAATTTAAAAAAAGGTCTGTATTCTTGCTGGGGTGACTTTATGAACCAGGGTCCTATCTGGACCAACTGGATGCCGCCGAGAAGGAAGCAGATATCCATCGGGACTACGAAGCATCAACCCTGCAGCCCCCGGCGCCCCTCAACCTGGAGAACCCCGCTGGCGAGCAATCGGCAGTGCCTTTGGTCGAGGTGATGGCGGCCCGATACCCCAGCGATGAGGTAGGATCGAGCTGGAGGCGCTGGCTTTCGTGGCGGGGTTTGTGGCATGTAAATGCCGGGCCATCGACCCTACGCTGGGCCAGGCAGCCAACATGGCACAGCCCAGCTCTGTGCCTGACAGCTGGCTGCGCGTAGTGAGCCGTGGCGGTCTCGTGGTGCCCTCGGAACGCTGGATGGCGGTGGTGCAGGGCTTTGACCTGACTTTCAACCTGGTGATGGGCCGCACGGCGGATAACCAGCCCGGCATCGTGAGGCGGCTGATGGCGGAGCTGCAGGCCAAGGAGCCGGCGCTGGACAGACGGGTGGTCCGGAAGCTGGTGAGCACCCGTTTCCACATCCGGATCCGCTGGCTCAACGTCGCCAAGATGCAGGCCGCTGCCCAGCGGCGCAGCCAGAAGCAGCTGCGACAGCACCAACCGAGCTACGTGTAAGGCTCCAGAACTCGACTCGTCTGGGGGTTCTTTTTTACTTAATATTCCTATTTCATTTTTTTCGAACGTGTTTGGAGCGTGCGTCTATTCGTTTGGCGTCACACTAAACGCTAGCCCCGATCGTGGCCCAGACGGGCGGATGGGTTTGAGCACGAAACGCACCGTTCGAAAAGTCCCCAGGGCGACCACGGCAATGACTGACATCGATATTTGTTGCGATGCAACGCATGGTCTGGACGTTGGGTGTGCCATAGTGTTTTGTCTTATAGAGTCGCCACTCATCATCGAGACACCGGCTTTCGACCGGCTTTTGGTCTCTGAGTGATGAGGTCACGCGCAGTGAATAGGGTCGATCTGTACAGTGTGATAACGGGGCGAATGCAATGCGATAGCGATACTCTGAGGACGGACGGGCAAATCAGTATGTAGCCGTAAGCCGAGTGTATGGCGATAAGCATGAGGTCGGTGAACTTTGCTCTCAATGACGCGGTGTCAAAATGTGGATACAGTAGTTATTTCCAAGGATAGTGAACGTAATGGAGGACAAGAGGGATCGTGCCCGCAAAGTAGTGGCGGTTTTCGCGTGGCGCCACGGTCTGGGACATATCACCCTCGCTCGGTTCCGGCTGTCAGTGCTGGAACCGTGATCCGACCTGTCGCTGAGTCAGCGAGACTTGGTGTTAGCAGTGCGCCGACCTCGGTGGGCGGCAGATGAATTGGACTGGACGGCGAGTACGGTACGGTGGATTTCAAACACTGCCTTCCTTTCATATTGGTTTGCTCGTGATCGTGGCATAACTGTGTCTGTAGGTTCCATGTGTGCTTCGCCAGTCTTTCATGTTGTTTTTTGAAACTCTGCTTGTTCAGATGTTGTGCAATTGGCGTGCGTCCCGTTTAACTACACCTTCCTAATGACGCTGACGCCGCGACATGTGGGACGTCCCAGCGGGATTTTACGGTTCTCGAGCATTGAGAAGATTCTATAGCTAGTAGCGATGTAGTTGGTGGGTGATTGTGCAAGGAATTACTTTGTTGGTTATTCTCCGAAGGTGCCTTCGCCTGTTTGGGTACCCATGGTCTGATCTGCTGTGCAAAGGGAAAATAGTATAATGTTACAATCTGTCCCGATGTAACATTGTTCAGAAATGCCGATTTACCTTTCGGGGCTACAAATAGCGATACGATTGTGTTCTCGTTCACATCCTCGTTCACATCCGTCAAACCCTTACAGGAAGTTGGGTTGCTTAAAATCGTCTGTGCTAAGTACACATAAATAAGTAGTTTTGCCAGGCCATAATTTGTCTCCGTCGATTCCACCATGTGAAGGCAAAACTACGTATGTGACATAGAGCCGGCCCAAATGATTATGCGTAGTATCTCGGAGCATATTGTGGTAGGCAAAATTAAGGTGCGCTGGTTGAGGAAAAAAGAGGTGCACTGAACCGCCGTACTCGAATGTGTCGAATGAGCAGAGGTGCACGGGACCGCCGGACTCGGAGGTGTCTAATGAACAGAGGTGCACAGGACTGCCCGACTCGAAGGTGTCGAATGGGCAAAGGTGCACGGTACCGCCGTACTCGAAGGTGTCTAATGAGTAGAAATGCACGGGACCGCCCGACTCGAAGGTGTCGAATGAGCAGAAGCGCACCGGACCGCCGTACTCGAAAGTGTCGAATGGGCAGAGGTGCACGGTACCACCGTACTCGAAGGTGTCTAACAAGCAGAAATGCACGGTACCGCCGTACTCGAAGGTGTCGAATGGTCAGAGGTGCGTGGGACCGCCGGACTCGGAGGTGTTTAATGAGCAGAGACGCAGAGGACTTCAGTACTCGAATATGCCGGATGGGCAGAAGTGCAAAAGACCACCGTACTTGGAGGTTTTTCAATGGTGACGGAACAACTAACATGTTGCACTGGGAATGACCGCTTCCCCATGGCACTGGATAAAATGTGGTAATCTTACGTCGGGTGGAATATTTAAACCACGAGCTATTTATCGCGCGTTCATGTGTTTTTGACTAGCTTAACACATCCTGTAAGCAAATGCGAAGAAAAATTTGGCTCAGTTTGGCACCATACAAGACGTTCGAGATTATCGCTTATTCGCATACGTCTCTCTGCCGCTAAAGTTTCAGTATCTCGAGTACTAGAATGACGTATGTGACCGCCGTGATGACATGCGTCCTTTTGCCGTCTAGGTCCATGCGACAAAAAGGACAACATATGTGATTTGCCATGGCATGTAAAACAATCTCACGAAATACGGCACATACGTCTTGACGCGAATGCTAATTTGTTTCATACGTCCTTTGACCATGTCCTTCCTCACAGGCGTATTTTTTAAGAAAAAAATGTTCTTCGAAATAGTATGTTACCTAAACATGAGTGTGGTTTTTCACCATTGGTGTCTACGAAATAGCTATCGAATGGTGTAGAAGGGTGTTTTGGGCCAAACATGTCACATGCGTCTTTTTCCTTTGCACGGCAGTGATGGCAGTGGATACTTGTTTGCATAGCCGAAAATCCAGTCGGGAGAGGTAACCAAGGAGATATGAAAAATAATCAGGACAATCAAAGTCCCAATGCAACTGTTTTCGTGTTCTTTGTACTCAAACTACGAAAGCGTTACTGAGGATCACATTGCATAGTCTTGAACCCTGATAGCAATGTCAATATAGCCTATGTCTGCAATCTAGATAATTCGTTGAACTTTAAACAACATTGAATACAATTTGTCACATTTAGAACTGGCCTTATTTGACCTGTGTTGACCTTGAGATATCATGGTGACTTGGAGAACTTGGAAGAAAAATAGGTCAATTTACACGTTCGGTGTGTGTCGCCCGCTTAGCATCCCATTAGATTCATCGCGGGGGTTGAGCTTACTTTTCCGGGGGAGCTGCCCCTCCCCTTGTTACCAGAAGTTAGCTATAGGCCTGTGGCACTGCGTGGCCATTATCGACCTTTATATCCTTCTACGGGTGCTGTTTTCTGGAAAATATTGGTGGGCGCAATACATGAAGGCAATGGCAGAACTCAAATGGATTGGGGAGGGGGTACACTCCATAGGGTCCCATGTTAAAAGTTGAAATTATTGGTCGGGAAAGTTAAGATTGAAGGGGCAAGTGTCCCCTCAAAAGTGCATCGAACAAAACCCCTGTATCCTTCCCATAAGTTGCATAAGTTCCACCCCACATTCTTTCATTATCAGCATTCGTCGGTGGAAAAAGCCATGGAACGGTGCCAGCTGGAGACGAAGCCTGCGTGATGTGATGACCTGTTTCGGCTCGTATTTCGGGTTTCAGGTAAGTTTCAGGTAAAAACGGTAGTTACATTTTTCATAGAGAAAGATGTGTTCTATCACATGGTCTTCGTTTTATGGCTATATATCTATTTCTTTAAAAAAAACATCACATTATAAGTTACCCCTAAAAAGCATTGCGGGCAATGAGGACTTCGGCCGTTGAAAACATGTGACGTCGCGAAAAGTTCGAATCGCCAGACGGTTGCACCTTATGTAAAGGTCATTGGCCTACTTATTACTTTGCCTATTATATCATTACTTTGCACGCCATATAACTCATATAACCAAAAATCGTTGAGGGTTTTCCCGTCATGCAATTATAAATCTGACCAAGACATTATCTTGGACGGAGTGTGAATTTATAATTTACTAATTATTCATACCTACTCAAAAATAATTGGAACGGTGCGGTTGATGTGTTTTTCTAGTCAGCATGATAGTCTTCGCCTTCGTGACAGGTAACACAGGTTGGTAACTATCTATCAACTTGCCATAGAAGTAAGAGTGGGGAGTATTTGCTGGAAGGAGACTACTCAGCTTTAACATGGCATTGCGTTGACCATGTAACGCAATGCATAAATAACGCTAATTACGTCTGCTTACCACCTATAAGTGAAGGTGACAAAAACACAATTCTTCCATTATTGCAACACTAAAACCGTATGGTCCATGTGGAATATAATGTTTTCGTGATAAAGGTGTCTGCTGATTGACCATGAGCTGCCTGATAAAATCTGCGTGACCTGGATGCGTTACGGCGTGACTGACGACTACCTTTCGACATAGTTGACTCAGCTGTTCTGACTGACGACTACCTTTCGACATAGTTGACTCAGCTGTTCTGACTGACGACTACCTTTCGACATAGTTGACTCAGCTGTTCTGACTGACGACTACCTTTCGACATAGTTGACTCAGCTGTTCTGACTGACGACTACCTTTCGACATAGTTGACTCAGCTGTTCTGACTGACGACTACCTTTCGACATAGTTGACTCAGCTGTTCTGACTGACGACTACCTTTCGACATAGTTGACTCAGCTGTTCTGACTGACGACTACCTTTCGACATAGTTGACTCAGCTGTTCTGACTGACGACTACCTTTCGACATAGTTGACTCAGCTGTTCTGACTGACGACTACCTTTCGACATAGTTGACTCAGCTGTTCTGACTGACGACTACCTTTCGACATAGTTGACTCAGCTGTTCTGACTGACGACTACCTTTCGACATAGTTGACTCAGCTGTTCTGACTGACGACTACCTTTCGACATAGTTGACTCAGCTGTTCTGACTGACGACTACCTTTCGACATAGTTGACTCAGCTGTTCTGACTGACGACTACCTTTCGACATAGTTGACTCAGCTGTTCTGACTGACGACTACCTTTCGACATAGTTGACTCAGCTGTTCTGACTGACGACTACCTTTCGACATAGTTGACTCAGCTGTTCTGTTGTATTTTCAGAATCAGACATCCATAACAACCTCCATGCCGAACGGCGTCGTCGCCGCGATGACGAACACCACCACTACCGCGACAGCAACACACATACTCATCATGCTGGCGGCGACGGGAATGGCGATTATGACAATGATCATGGTGATGATTCCACCTCGGTTCTAGGCATGTAACCCGAGGATAGAACTCGTTATGTGCCATGGCATGTAGCGACAATTCCGGATGAGCGGTTTAGAAAATTGGTAAGCATCCGAACGTGCACATCAAGAATGATGTCAATGAATGAAGTGGTTCAGAAAATTGGTCAGCTTCCGGACGTCTACATCAATAATGAAGTCAATGAAAGAGTGGTTCAGAAAAGTGGTCAGCCTCCGAACGTGCACATCACGAATGAAGTCAAGTAGGAAAACTGTGGAAGACAAAAGCGGATATACATAATTGAATCTGCCCCACGAAGTTCTGGACCGAGAACTCACTTCATCAGACATCTTCAGCCTTCCATTAACGGGCACCGTTATGCGTGCGCGGTTAACCTCCACTGCTTGATGATTGCATTGCGTTAGTGCTATTTGTTAACGATATTGGTCCGTGGGATGCGCTTGAGAGTGATGAGCTGTAACGGTGAGCAAAGTAACACGATGGTCTATGTTGACGTGCGGACTCTGATTGACCCTAAATTACTGTATTCCGGAACTGGTCTGGTGCGTGGTAGGCTGCATCAACCATAGTCCTATCTAAGCACACCAGTCCTTTCGAGTGCACGCAACAAAAAATAAATTGTGGCAGGCAGTTTGTGGTTCCCAAAGCACGTAGTGTGGTTTTATGGTGATTACTATCTTGCTGATTCTATCGTGTCTTATTCTATCATGAACTTTCCGTTGCATGCCCAAGTTAAGAGACGTTAAGTTAAGAGTCAAGAGACCAGATTAGCTCTATTCCAGTAGGGGTATATTCTGCCCCCTGTGTTTTTTTCGTCTGTCCTTCATGATAAGCACGTGAAATTCGGTGACTTCACCTCTCTTTTTCAACTTACTACCAAAATGTGAATTTCCTAACTATATCAAATGCGGTTTCAGAAGGAAATATTCGGAGACACATCCAGGAGATTTGCTCGCGAAAATTTAGGAACAGCATACGCATTTGAAAATGTCCATTTTTGTCGTTCAAGCGAGTATAATTTGGAATTCAACTGCTCATTATACCTTGAATACCACGCGAATGCATATTTTAAGCCTAATGATATCACGGGCAAGTCCCGCATCCAATAAACGAGTATAATACATGATACGCAGTGGCGGGGCCAGGATAATTTATCAGTGGGCACTGATTGTAGAAGTCTTGCGACGCCGGCCTCAAGGATTGTCCATATAATAATTCCCTAGCAACGCCTCTGAGCATACACCTCACGGTAGGTATGGCCAGAATGTAAGAACGACAAAATAATAGGCATTTGTGGCACTGACTGCGAAGAAGGACCAGCCACAAACAACAAATGCTACTCACCCCTCCTTAGCCTCCTGGGTACGAGGGGAGGAGAGGTGGCAGGGTTTATCGGACCACTACATTGGATTTTCAGCTTCTCCTTCCACGCGGTCTTGGTTTGTAGAATCCCACCCACACACATTTCTGTTGGCGCTCCTTCCTATGCCAGCGTGTCGCGCAAGCCTGTCAGAAACAGAGCAACCGTAAGCTAATCGGTTGAACTCAGCCTTCCCTCCCCACCAATCGTTGTCGTAGCCCCCTCCCTTAGCATGAAATCCTGGCGATGTTCCTCATCATGGCCCCTCCCCCCTCCCTGTTGCTACGTCTGTGGGTAAGCCGATGCCAGCATGCCGTGAAGAGCTGTCGGAAACAGCAGTGACGGTTTTGTTGACAGCAGTGACCATTTCAGCTGAGCACCAAATCCTGGTGACGCCGCTGTCCCTGCGCTCCATTTCCTATTTCAATGCGGGTGCATATACCTACGGTGTCATCAATGTTCGATTCATGGAACAATAACACAAATGTAGAGAAAATAGTCCAATTGAAGGAGCTTAGATTCCCGATATCTTCTGCCAGATCTCGCAGCCTTCCTCCTACCAAAAATAGTACAGAAAGAGTAACAATACCGGAGAAGTAGGTAATATAGTCGAAAATCACAGGCAGTGCAAAGAAAGGTATTTACCACGCATGCAGCCAAAAATAGGCCGATGAATGTATTCCCAGTCTACTGCACGGGAACAGAAGTATGCACCCGACCTGTGGGGTTTCAATAGCTGTAGAGCATGACGGATCGATAGCCGTTACCATGACACCAGCTGATGGTCTCAGCATACATCACAGCTTCCACGAACATCTACCCGTTGCCTCGACTCAGCCCTGCGGGAGCGGGCTGCAGCAGCACAGCCCTGCGGCAGAGGGCTGCAGCAGCACAGCCCTGCACTGTCAGCAGCAGAGGGCTGCAGCAGCACAGCCCTGCGGCAGCGGGCTGCAGCAGCACAGCCCTGCGACAGCGGGCTGCAGTAGCACATCCCTGCGGCAGAGGGCTGCAGCAGCACAGCCCTGCACTGTCAGCAGCAGCGGGCTGCAGCAGCACAGCCCTGCGGCAGCAGGCTGCAGCAGCAGGCTGCAGCAGCACAGCCCTGCGGCAGCGGGCTGCAGCAGCACAGCCCTGCGGCAGCGGGCTGCAGCAGCACAGCCCTGCGACAGCGGGCTGCAGTAGCACATCCCTGCGGCAGAGGGCTGCAGCAGCACAGCCCTGCACTGTCAGCAGCAGCGGGCTGCAGCAGCACAGCCCTGCGGCAGCGGGCTGCAGCAGCACAGCCCTGCGGCAGCGGGCTGCAGCAGCACAGCCCTGCGGCAGAGGGCTGCAGCAGCACAGCCCTGCGGCAGAGGGCTGCAGCAGCATAGCCCTGCGGCAGAGGGCTGCAGCAGCACAGCCCTGGGGCAGCGGGCTGCAGCAGCACAGCCCTGCGGCAGAGGGCTGCAGCAGCACAGCCCTGCGGCAGAGGGCTGCAGCAGCACAGCCCTGCACTGTCAGCAGCAGAGGGCTGCAGCAGCACAGCCCTGCGCTGTCAGGAGCAGTGTAGGAGTGTGACTGCCCGAGTTGATTCGAATGGTGCCAGTCGGCCAGGACAGGAGACTAGGATACCGGGACAATACAGGGCAAACGTCCCGCTGCCCGAGCTGATTCAATGGCATCAGTCGGCCCGGACAGCAGACTAGGAGACCATACAAATATAGGGCAAACGTCCCGTTTCCCAAAGTGATCCGCGGTAGGAGTACTATGACTGCAGGATATTGCAATCGCCTACAGTTGTCTATGCTGTCCATAATGTCCTTGCGTATATTATCTATCTTGCCTATATCGTCCCATAGGACAAAATATGATAACAGGTGTCCAGCGCGTAGATCAGCATGGTTCCAAGATGACCACCGTCCATGGCTACCTTACCCGTGACGAAACTAGCGTAGTGCAGCTATGGTGACCATGGTTTCCTTGACAGTGGTGCAGACTAGAATGGTGCAGTACTGGGTACCATGACCACTTTGGCAGTGGTGCACGCTAGCATGGTTAGCAGGCAATGATGACCATGTCTAGTAGGACATTGATGCAGACTAGTTCTGTGCAGCGATGGTGACATGGTTACCTGAACATTGGTGCAGACTGGCATGGCACAGCGGTGATGACCATGGCTACCCGAGCATTGGTGCAGACCGGCACGACGCAGCGGCGGCGACCACGGTTACCTTGACAATGGTGGACTTGCCGACCTGCGGGGCGCCAATGACGACGATTCGGATGACCTCCATGTGTCGCCGCCCAGCCCGGACCGGCTGCTCATCGCTGGGTGGCTCCGAGCCTCTGCGGCAAGGGGGGGGGGGCGTCAGTGGCACAGCGTCGGCCAGCTCCCCCGCACCATCAGCGGCGGGTATGGCGGCACAGCGTCGGCCAGCTCCCCCGCACCATCAGCGGCGGGTACGGCGGCACAGCGTCGGCCAGCTCCCCCGCACCATCAGCGGCGGGTACGGCGGCACAGCGTCGGCCAGCTCCCGCACCATCAGCGGCGGGTATGGCGGCACAGCGTCGGCCCGCCCCCGCACCATCAGCGGCGGGTACGGCGGCACAGCGTCGGCCAGCTCCCCCGCACCATCAGCGGCGGGTACGGCGGCACAGCGTCGGCCAGCTCCCCCGCACCATCAGCGGCGGGTACGGCGGCACAGCGTCGGCCAGCTCCCCCGCACCATCAGCGGCGGGTACGGCGGCACAGCGTCGGCCAGCTCCCCCGCACCATCAGCGGCGGGTATGGCGGCACAGCGTCGGCCAGCTCCCGCACCATCAGCGGCGGGTACGGCGGCACAGCGTCGGCCAGCTCCCCGCACCATCAGCGGCGGGTATGGCGGCACAGCGTCGGCCAGCTCCCCGCACCATCAGCGGCGGGTACGGCGGCACAGCGTCGGCCAGCTCCCGCACCATCAGCGGCGGGTACGGCGGCACAGCGTCGGCCAGCTCCCCCGCACCATCAGCGGCGGGTACGGCGGCACAGCGTCGGCCAGCTCCCCCGCACCATCAGCGGCGGGTATGGCGGCACAGCGTCGGCCAGCTCCCGCACCATCAGCGGCGTCGGCCCGGCGCCCGTTGGCGCCGGCTGACCACTCCGGGTTTGTGTTCTGCCGTTGGTGACTTCTTCATTGATGGTGCGGTTCTTCTTCCGGCCGGAAGTAGTGTCGGAAAAATGTGTCAAGCCTGAGAATAAGGCATGCATAAATGCATCAAGCTCGCGAAGAAGGCATACATAACTACGTCAAGCCTGCGAAGAAGGTATACATAAATACGTCGGGGAGGAGCAGTCTAGCGGTAAGTTGCCCGTCTCACAATCGAAAGATTGTGGGTTCGAGTCTCACCTGCCGCTACTCTTCGCCCGCGGCCAATCGGCGTGAGAGATTGGCGACGCTACATGACTCAACGGTCGATGTGTCGTAAAACCAATAACCAACCAACCAGCATAAATACGTCAAGCGTACGAAGAAGGCATACATAAATTCGTCAAACCTGCGAAAATACACCGGGGGCTCAGCCTCCTGTCACCAGCCGGGAGGTCGTTCCTACTCTTGGCCGTCTCCAGAAAAGATTACTCGATCTTTAAAATGAAAGCGATGTTCACCCATTACCAAATGGCCTTAGTGAACAGGCTTGGTGCACCTGAAAGTAAAATTAGGGACATCAAGCGAAGGCCGAAAGAAGTTGTTGGACCAGTCAAACAACTGTAGGCTGCTCACGTAGCTCGTAACACATGGGCTTCCAAACTTCACATCAGATAAGTGTCTTAAGTTAGGACATGAAACACTCGCGGTTGCGCATCTCAAGCCATATACATTTAGGACCAAATGGAATTCTGCGTTCTTACAAACCGCATGACCACCCACTTACGAGATACCAAAAACAAACTATGCTTAGTTGTTCTGACCACTGCTAACAATAATGCACGGTATCTTCAGAGCAGTACATGTGCCTCTTGTACCTATGTATGTGCCTATTGACTGCACTACCATGTGGGTCATACAGAGGGCATCTCCAACACCTCATCAGCTCTCGCTGAGTTGGCTGGAGATCCGATGCGGTCCATATGGGGAGAAGTGACTCGGCCATAACGGGATGCATTAATCGTCGCATCGTTGGCTCCAGAATCGGGACGGAAAGGCTCAACAGGTGACTCCGTTCACTTTTCTCAATCTCCCACTCTGTCTCGCTATTTTGTTCTTTCCTCTCTCTCTCTCTCTCTTCTTTGCCTCTTCCTACTTTCCTCTCGCACATGGAAGCACCTCTCTCCCCGCATATATATATATATATATATATATATATATATATATATATATATATATATGTATCTTGGGAGCAGATTTTCATAGAGGCACGGTTGGTTGAACACGACAGCTTGTTCAGCATTGATTAGCTTTTATGTATGTTTTCGATATGTCGCTCATTCGCTTTCACTTGAGAGTCGAGCTGATGGATTATTTCACCGAATGAGATCATCAAAATTGTCAGTTATGGTTTCCATCTATATTTAACTACAACGCTTCGATCAGCATAGATCATCATCATGGTTACATCATAGGTGACATGGCTAGATGGGGTCAAAGCTATGACAAGTCAAACAAGTGGGCAAGTGCAAAAAAAACCTTTCACGGGATAAAAACCATTCAAGCATTCACATGGGCACTTTCAGCGTCAAATCCAGGATTCGGATTAGAAGCAACAGTACACGCACGTACTCAGAAAAAGGCACACGTTACACTTCACTCATACTGTATCGTAAAGAGCTAGTGCAGAGGTCATCTTGCACTGTATGCTTATTACCGGCAAGGCATCCTTGATGATGAAAGTTTTGGAGCAAATGCTTAGACTTTGTACGATGGAAGCACCATTCCGATGCCCTGAGGGCAAACTTTATCGCCAGGTAGAAGGTGTAGCAATGGGGTCACCGCTGGGTGTTCTTTTTGCACAGGCTTACATGTCACATGTAGAGCTGGAGATGTTTGGCGATGCGAATCTGAAACCTAACATATATTGCCGATATATCAATGATATATTCTTGGATGTGGAGAGTGAAAAAACTCTTGAGACTATCAGACTCAGGCTAGAGGAGATCTCTGGTCTGAAGTTCACAAAAGAACTTAGTGTTCAAGCCAAGCTGCCTTTCCTTGACGTTATAGTACAATCCACAGGTGACCATTTCGTCATAGATGTTTACAGGAAGCCGACGGATGCCGGATGCTGCATGAATGCGGTGAGTGAGTGCCCAGACCGCTATAAAAAGGTGTCATTCGGGCATACGTCGGCAGGGCAGTAAAGAAATGCTCTTCCTGGGAACTCCTTGACCAGGAGCTACAGACAGTCCGCCAGCTTCTTGTTAACAATGGATATAGTAACAGAGACTTTGATGCCACATGTAAGGATATTATAACAAAATATTTGCAAAAACAAGACGATAGCCATGCTAAAAATATAAACATCACGATTTTTATCAAAACATCATGACTTCTGCCTGGAAACATGATGAGCGTGCCATACAGAAAACTGTTCTAAGCGGTTGTAGACCTAAAGTAATTGGTGAGAAAGTATCACTTACGATTTATTATCAAAGCCAAAAAACGTCATCATTGATCATGAGGAGTAACCCCACCGTGAAACTGAGCCGTTAAAGTAGGTCAATGTAATATACAAATTTACTTGCCCACACGGGGACTGCGCAACCCGTCCAGTATGCTACATTGGCCATACTGCAACGCCGCTCAGTAGAAGGCTCACCATGCACTTACAGAGTGGTGGGCCCAAAGAACACTATAAGGACAAACACAAGGCCTCCATCACATGTGACAACCTAGTCTCTAATACCGAGATTCTTGTAAGATGTTCTGATAGGAGACGTTTGCCGGTGCATGAGGCTGTCCCCATCAAGGATGCCTTGCCGGTAATAAACATACAGTGCAAGATGACCTCTGCACTAGCTCTTTACGATACAGTATTAGTGAAGTGTAACGCGTGCCTTTTTCTGAGTACGTGCGTGTATTGTCGCTTCTAATCGAATCCTGGATTTGACGCTGAAAGTGCCCATGTGAAAGCTTGAATGGTTTTTATCCCGTGAAAGGTTTTTTGCACTTGCCCACTTGTCTGACTTGTCATAGCTTTGACCCCATCTAGCCATGTCACCTATGATGTAACCATGATGATTATCTATGCTGATCGAAACGTTGTATTTAAATATAGATGGAAACCATAACTGGCAATTTTGATGATCTCATTCGGTGAAATAATCCATCAGCTCGACTCTCAAGTGAAAGCGAATGTGAGACATATCGAAAACATACATATAAAGCTAATATATATATACATACACATACGCGTGAGCTTTGGAAAGACCGTATCTACCGTGGATGGACGCTACAGGATCTTGATGATTTCTCATCCACTTATCCAATTTTATAGTTTCTCCATTTCTCGTATTATCGTCGTACGTTTAGTGGTATGTTAGTTAAGGATGCACTTGTAAACAGTAAAATCTAGTTGTATTTCTTGTATTTCAACGCATCCTGCATTGCCGTTGACATCTTCTGTACATTTTATATACTGCTCTTACTCGAAATGGTATGTTGGCTACAATTGGATGGCCGTGAAACATGTCGCAATCGTGCACAGTTATCACTCCGAATAAAGTACAGGATCCGGCGTAGTGGCCAGATTTGCGCCGACTGACATGCACATGCGCAGGCGGTTTGGTGAGTGCCTGTGGGAAAATTAGGCTCCATCCCACCTCTGCCAAGAGCAAAAGCATTTGAGCCTGAGAGTGTCCCTCTCAGGCTCAAATGCTTCCCTCAATGCTCAAATGCCTCCCCTTTGATGGCCAAACAGGTCAAGGTGAAGCTGTGATGAAAAGAGAAGATTCTAGCTTTAGGCTCCCACTTCAAGTTCAGTTCAGGAAAATCGGTCCATAAACCTCGACGTAATGATAGCCAGAGAATGTCATCCAAGCTCAAGACTTGCCCGCTAACTTCTTCCCGTATAACCAACTACATTTTTGTTTGCATCGCCACATGCGATGTGATGCTTAATTTACTGTTGATGGTGACTGCAGTACAAATGAACTTTTGCGCGTTGAAAGTTCCAACGGTAAATGGGAGCTGGTTACGAATGTTGGTGGTAAAATATCGCTACTCGTGAGGATCAAACCCCAAACCTGAGGGACACATTTCGTCTATCGACAGTATTTGGGTTCAAAATACAGCCTGAAGTTGATCGATAATTGCTTGAAATGGCCTTCATTTTCAAGGAGAAAGAACAGCGCACATCTTACCGTACGATCCGGTAGCGTCACTACTATGACAATCTGAGGGGAATCTGGGAAGTGATCAGCTCATATTTTATAACAATTCTCATGTGAAATAACAGGAATATTTTCTTGTTATATAAAAATAAAACTGCCGCCTGGGTTCAAGATCGGATGATAACAAAGTTGTATCCGTACAAGAGCGAGAAACGTTGCAGATTTTGCGATGCGATGTGGTAATATTCACATAAGGTGGCAATATATACTTCCTGCTGCAAATTCGGCTTTATGCAGAAATCAATGTGCTCTTTATGGAAGTACTGATCGCCGCTTGTCGCACGATGACGTTTGACGCAAACCTGGCCACTACGCGAAACCCTATTCAGATGTAAATCCAGGCGTTATGGCGTACAGCAAAGATGCAACACAACATCATATCTAGTAGATGAAAAACGTTAATGGCCCACACACACAAGTTTGGCTGTGTATGCATCAAAGCCATGCATCGAATATCAATGACGTTACCCAACCTCTGGAGCTGCATGTTGGTGGAGGAAAGGCGTCGCTACGAACAGTGATACCACACGCTATGTGTACTGGTTGGTGGACGGTACTGGGGATGCTCGGGAGTAGAACACCCGAGCATCCACATCTTAAGACGCGACAGCCGCTCCCGCAGTCGCATACCAAAATAGCCTCTGGTTAACTGTGTGGTACGATACGTGATCGAGATCTGGCTGTGGCTCTTGTACGTGGCGTGCTGTGGCTCTGTGGTGGGGGACGACAATGTAGTTTTGTGACCGGAGGCTTGTCAGTGTCCGGAGCGGCTTTGTGACTGAAGGTGCGATGTAATTCCGAGATGGAGGGTGGGCGTGATGGGATTATTTGATAGGGAGTGGGCCTGCTAGGATTATTTAATGGGGGTGAGGGGTGGGGGTGATGGGATAATTTGATGGGGAGGGGCCGTGTTACGGTTCAGTGATGGGTGGCGTGGTATTGTTCTACGACGAAAGGACGTAGTGTGGTTTTGCGGAGGGACGTGATGTGGTGCTGGGATCACGAGGGGACGTGGTGTGGTGCTGGGATCAGTAGGGGACGTGGTATGGCCCTAGGATGGGGACGGGGTGTGGTGCCATCCTGTGATTGGGGCGTGGTAAAAACAGCAGTTTTACGATGAAAAGACGGGGAGGGGCGTGGTGTGGTTCTGTGATAGGAGCGAGGCACGACGCGTCGCGTGACTGGACGGCGGAGGGGGCGAGGGGGGGGGGGGGCGGCGTCTATTACTCGTAGTGGACCCATTATCGGCGGCGCGCCAGGTGAGTATTGAGCTGTCGGGACAGAAGCCGTTGCCGCTGCCGCTGCCGCTGCCGCTGCCGCTGTCGCCGCCAGACCGGCCCACCTCCTCCAGCGGCCAAAACAGGCGTCGCGGCGGCGGCTGGCGCCGTATCGAACGCGGTGGCCGACTTGGCACGCTCCCGGCCAGCCTCTGCGGCTGCGACGTCAGCCGCGGCAGCGTGTCAACACCGCGGCCCGGCCACTTGCAAGTCGGCAACAACCCGACGTTGTCGCCAGCTGGGCGACGTGCCGCCGAAACACGCGTCCGACGAAGTTGGGGTGCTGCCCCCCGGCGTGAGCACTCCTGCAATGGAAGCGAGCTCTTCGAGTATCGATTCTCGGACGTCGGACCGATCAGGTGTTTTCGATTTCTTCGATCACGTCGTAGAACCCTGACGATATGCACCAAATAGTAATGGTAATTCGTGGCGTGCACATTACATACACGTACAACCGTAGTCCACGTGACCCGAGCAAAGGCACGCACGCACACGCACAAGATCGGATGCATAACGCATGACTTGTTGCCCATGCACACGGTCGGATGCGTTACGCGTGACTTGTGGTACCGAGTATTTTGTGTACCCATGGCAATTATATAGCTGATTTCTGGCTTAGAGCCCCAGAAATACGGTTTGCCGAGCACAATTTGTGTTTCGGAGTGTGGGTACAATAGCAATGAACCCACATTCCGAAAGGTCCCGCATTCAAGGTCGTTTTGTACCAAAATTCCGCAGAAGTGCAATCACCTACACATGCATCTACATACACCTACACACACCTGTATAGGCTGTAGGCATTAGTGTGCTTAGATATATATCTACACACCTATGCACACACTTGCACACACATACCCACACATCTACATACACCTAAACACAAACCTACACAAAACACATACATGCACCTACACACATACGCATTACTACTACACATATCTACACACACACCCTCACCCACACCCATATGCGCATCTGCACACGCACACCTACACAGCACGTAAGCGTATACGCACACACGCACATGAGGTTTTATATCTCAGTTCATATCAGGTTGGTTTCGCGTGATGTCACCTTCCGTTATATTTAACTTGTCCTAATTAGGAAGCGTAATATATTTATGAGTTCATTGCCAGCATATTTCCACGTGGTTCTCGATATAATTTCACAGGATCTAACCTTGAACGGTGTTAGAGGTAGATCAGATTTTCACGGCGGAACGACGTGTGGTTTTGAAACCAGCATGCATACGTGATGACATCCCGATCATATATCGCTACGGCTTGTAAATCACGAAAATAGCCGCCTGTCAGTGTGGCTCAACTCATAATGAAATGATCCGAAATATAACATAGACACGGCTGTTTTGTACTTCAGTGTCTTCGGTGTTTGTTTGAATTTGAAGGTGCTACAACCTGCAGCCCATTAGTGGCTGTTGTCGGGGTGCGAGCAGAGAGAATTACTGGTGGAAGAGGTAAGAGAATCCTACAGCTGGATGAGAAGTAAGACGCCTTAGAACAATCTCATTGCTGCACGCGAAGCTTCCCCTTTGATTCTACCATTAGCTCTGGATGCAAGCGAATATATGCCGCCCACTGGACTTCTTTCGATAATTTTGAAGTTGTTCTCAATGTGCAATGCCATTTAAATCACTTGAATGGTGTTGTCCGCTTATAATCTTATCCCTACACACGTCTCGTGAGGAGAGGCCATGTGTCTATATTTAAATGAAGCAGTGTCCTTCACAGTTTTGTTTCAAACATTGCTCTTTGCTGTTCAAACTTTTTCCTCTTTCGGTCCATTTAATGTGTGTGTGGGGGGAGGGGGGGTGGGGGAGAGGAAAAAGGACAGCTTACCTACACAATCATCTTTTCTATGTGGTCGGTCGGATGATGTATACTAACATGGCTTCACTGGGAAGGCTTCAGGCTTAAGAAGAGCCACAGGGACCGTCTCGGTTAACCCTATCAACGGAAGATACCCCTGTCAAAAGTGTGAATGTTAGTGACCATCAATTCCAATTAACTTCAATATTTGTTGAATAATCAGGAGGTTGGATGAGGTTGGATTCGTATACCATCAGTTCCACTACTAGATTTGCGGATGCCGACATAACTATGTCAAAGCTATTGACACATATTACTGATGCAGAGCGAACTTCCCCTGCCATCACTTCAAAGCGACATTATTGTTACACCACGCTATTGCTGCATACTTTGCTTCTCCGGGCATCACTTCTGTGCGGCGCTACTGCTACGTACTTTAATGCTCAGGATATTTTTATACACAACATTACTACACAGACTTTAACGCTCCGAACTTCATATTCACAAAACACTACCATACATACCTTAAAGATCCAGACGTTGACACGCTGCAAAGTATTACTGCCCCCGACAACACTTGCACTGCGTTACTGCTGGTGGTTGTATTGCTCGAGACGTTACTTTTGCACATTACTGATGCTGCTACCGTCATTAAGTTTTTACGATTTTGCTGCTCCCGTCATCGCTTCTTAGCGACGGCATTGCATGTTGGTGTTTGTGTTCGGGACTGCGCCGTACCTGTCATTATTTCTACACTGTACTACTGCGACCAATTTCACTGCCACAAGTTGTCACTGCTATATCGCTTAGCAGTCTACGCTGTTATGTCCATTCCACGTCCAATTACTTGCATAACATGAGCCTCTCGGTCTATGTCAGGGGTGGATCCATGATTTGATTAACGGAGGATTTGAGGATCTAGGCTTCTCTCCCACCTTGCTGACGATCCCCTCTCCACTACACACACTGAGTAAACCTCCTACATAAATTCACCTTGCGTCTGAAAACATTTCCAATTCCATAGGCCCATTTGCTTTTTACCTAATTAGAAGCCTATTAAGCTCCTCAGATCTCGTGACACATGGTCGCATGTTGTCTGGTAACGCCGTGGAGCGGTGTCTGGCTGGCTGGCGAACATCTGTGCGTGGTCTGCCCCACCCATTTCACATCTCCACGTTCCCTTCCCACAGGGTGGCACGTCACGGTGCCTGACGTGTAGCTGGAGGCATACTGGCACAGTTTTCGCAAGTATCTTGCATCGGCTCACTTTAGCCAGGTCGAAGGGAGCATTTCTATGATGTCAAATGCGTTGATGCATGATACCGTTATTCACTACTGCTTTGCTACTGCGTCTCGCTCAGTATGTAGAGGGGGCAATGACCATGCGCACCTGGGGAAGGCGAGTTTGAAACATTCATTTAACTGTCCCAGAACCTACAAAAATACCCCATTGAAACTTAGGTGCGGACTGGAGATTTGTTTATCTCACAATGAGCTCACAGACACTCCTTCGGTGTACCAGGATTTTTATAAGTTGGTGGTATAAAGAAGTCGAAGCTCTGGTGTGGAGCGAAATGAAACATGATGCTACTGAAGTGAAGGAAATCTGGAAATAATTATGTCGGGTATCGTGATGCAATTTCACAGCGACCCAGCGACCCAGCGGACAAGTTCTAATCTCGCGCAATAACCTTCTCGCGCAATATTCATCACGTTTGACGGTTAGACAGCTTTGATGAAGATCACAGCAGTGTGGCGTGGGAAGGTAACAAATTGAATATGCGGCGGGCGTGGAGAGTAACTGGGTGTAGCGCAGCATGACATTTCTGAACTGGCCATAATAGGCTCCACGTGAGTACTGTCTGTCTGTCTGCTACTGTCGTATTGCTGACCACCGCAGTGTTCCGACTCCACTGTTAGACGGCATTGTTGATCCTGTTGCCATGGTCACCCCTAATCCGATTTAAGCCATCAATCCCGTTTACGCACGTCATGGAGACGCATTGGATACAATTTCTAAACCTGATTCTAATTCGGGCACTAAGCCAAGAAATGTTTGAGCTGAGCGCCCGTAGACCGGCTTATGACAGGCACCAGAAAGGAAATAAATGTATCTATCGAGCGATGTGCATACTTCCTTGCATAGTTCTTGAGTGCTTTTGTAGGGGTGGCGGCTCTGCCGTCGGTGGGGTGTGGGGGTGGTGGTTTCGGTGGTTTGGCGGGTGTGGCGGGTGAGGGGTGTGTGACTGGGGAAGCTGCGTGTGTGAGGAGTAATTCTAACGAAGCCTTAACTGAAACTGTTCCGATTGAACTATGGAGCTTTATTTTAACCGAGACTGCACTTTAACAAGGCTGAACTTGGGCTGACTCTAGATTTAGATTGGGCTAATTATCTCCTTTGCTGATTTTGCCTCTGTCGGGGGTGTGTTGTGCTGTGTTTCCCCGCCACCTCCACCACACATTCCCCAAACCCCAGCCGGCTTGATGTTGTTCGAGCTACCGTCCCTAACACGAATTTATATGTGTGCGAGGTCAAAGTTTTGGGAACACCATATATGTAAATGAGTGCGTCTAGCCAAATTAGAAATATTACGTTGTATTTAGAAAATTAATGATAAGACAATTTGCCCTTGGTTTCAATGCCTTGTCCCGAGAGGGAACGTTTGGATGCTAATAGTAATATAATTTTGTGCAATGTTCCACTCGAAATAGGTGCCTGTGATTGAGCCCCAAGTGGCTTCCGCTGGTCCTTAAAGCTACCTAAAGCACATTCATTCTCCTCATTCACTTCACATTCGCTCGTCCCATTCATTTTATCCTTATTAATTAATGAAATACTTGGTCCCCAAATTTTGCTCCCCCCCCTCAGCGGTACACAAGCACATATATCGACGGATCATTGCTCTATTTTTGATGGTAGGTTGGCTGAATATGTAAACCTTCCACTGCCATCATAGCTGGCCTCGCCATCATTGACAGTGTTCCTCGCCTGGATGTAGTCTTAATGCTACGAGGGGCTCATCGTACTGGCTCCGAGGGCTTATACAAGTGCTCTGGTGTCTTTGACTGGCATACCTTAACCTTTAAAAATCAGTCGATGCCGCACCGGGCCTTATTCGCCGTATACTGATACTGTGCGACCAGCTGAACGTGCTCGCGAGCGGGCACGGATCCCTACCACGTTGGGCACGTCCCCTGGCCGTCTTTATAACCTAGCCTGCCCTACCCTTTCAGCCTCGGGGCTTATGGCACGCGAAACCTGTCCGAACGTTCCCACTCGAAACGCTACACGGCTCCGTGTCCAAACGTATAGCGAACGGGGGGCAGACTCATGACCGTGCAGTGGTTTGCATTATCCTATTGTTCGGCGCCAAACTCGACGGACGCAAGGTGGGGCTCGACAGCCCATCCGACCTGCATACTGTGCCCGCCCCCATCTGCGCCCCTGGGTCACAGAGGTCAGCGGAATTTCGCAGTCAAAGAATCAGAGCATGTGCTGATGCCCCCGAAGTGTCCGTTCATCGCACCCCTTCTCGCAATTCGACATCATCCAAACGCAGATCATATATATATATATATATAGACAACATTAATATTCTAGACAAGTTAAAAACTGGCTTTAACACTCATTACCATTACCCGGGAACGTTCTGTCCATAGGAGGGCGGCTCGCAGGTCGACTGCCTCGCTTATATGTAGATTTACATCATATGGCAAATTAATATCAGGCACATATCTAAACATCATGTGTGAAACTCTTGCGTCGGAAAGTACACACGGTACTATCTAGACCTACTTGTCGGCTATTGATCAAAGCGAAACGCGCGGCGCGCACCCCTCATCGCCCGCGGCACGGACGCCATTTCTGTCCTGGATGTAAATACTCTCCCCTCCGTCCACCTGATCGCCGAGGTATTTACTATGCTACCGTTCGGGGAGGGTCGTATCCTGTCGTCATCGAGTTGCGTTATTTCCCACGGAGGGTCACTGACTCGGCCATCGGCATCCGACCTCAATGCTATCTGGGTTATCACGAAAGTTACGCCACTGAACACACGGCTGGATGGCGCCCCTAGAGTTTTTTTATTTTTGAATGAGCTTGCACCACGGCGGGTAGATAGGCTATAATATCACTTCTTTATCTCCGGTTAATGTGATGGTCGAACGCTTTGGACGAGGAGGGAAAAAACATGGATATTGCAAGCACAGTTTTCAACGTAACTTACTGTCAGATCGAACGATAATCATTTTCACGATCCATTCTTGCCCGGGGGCGGTGGCAAGGCGGATATTGCGCGTACAGTTTTCAACGTATGGCACATTGCGCTGAGCGATGGTCATTTTCACGACCCACGCAGCCCAGGGTCACAAGAAAATGTGAGGATCCGATGTGTGCACAGTACCCCTGATCGTTATTTCAAGCTATGCCCCTTGTTATCCCAAGTATTACCTTTCACCGCTAATCCTGCACGTCAAAGGCTGGGCAACTGCTCCGTGTATCTGCTGATGCCACCACATAATTTATATGCATAATCTAATATATTTACATTTATATACACCGCATCAGCAGTGCCACACCTCGACCGGAATCTCTACAATATCAGGACCTTCTTCGCTTTTATAACATGACGTCTGTGTCCACTCGTCGCGTACAATCCGTCATCATGTTTTTACGAAACGTTTTATGTGGCAGGACGGACTCATCAGTGTTATTGCAGAACTTTGGATTATGTGTCCCAGTCAGGAGAAATAGGCAACCTGTCTTATTTCATGTACCGTATGCACGTGTAGAAACCATTAGATGTGGCTTATTTAACAGATTATGAAGAGAAAGGAACATATTTTTAGCGATGACACCAAGTGCGGACATATTCACGAACCCGCTGAATGCTTTTAAGACGCAGGTGGTCAGATACTGTGCTGCGTCACTCGCTCACATCTGAGCCGCGGAGCCATCGGGCATCGATGCAGTTCTGACAGCCGTTTACCTGTTTGACCTGAAAACTGTTCACCTGTCCTGTTTACGTTTTTTTTTAGCTCATGACTTCTCCTGTAAAGGGCACAATATGCTGTTGGAGATTGTGGACAATAAACAATAAACAATCACATTACGCCCACGCACTGCTTACACACACACTACTCGCCATCTCCCACCCCTCCATTCTTGCACGCGACATACTTCCTCCCCATACATACCTACATACCCTGGCCTTCTATACAATGCGTGCGACGTCGGCGCCACCGGCCGTGTCACACATACCGCACACATCACGTAGTCTAATTGCCCCCCCAAGATGGGTCGCTCCTTTCAACAATGAATTAGGTTGAGGGGGAAATAGCTGTGATAGAAAATAGGCCGGTTTGGAAGAAGGAGGAAGGCATGGCAGACCGATGGCACTCACATGTTAGTTGCTCGGCTGGCCTCTTCAGTCGTCTCCACGCTGCCTGAGCTCCGTGGGTGAGAGACTGCCCGAGTGCGAGAGTCTCCGAGCAAGAGCGAGATCGAGAGAGCTCGTCCCAGAGAGAGTGCCTCCGAGCGAGAGTGAGCTCGAGCGCGAGAGCCTCCCCCGAGAGAGTGAGCTCGAGCGCGAGAGCGTCCCCGAGAGAGTGAGAGCGTTTTCTCTCTGCCTTCCAGTTTTTCTTCGATGGGCTGTAGCCCCGCCTCCTCCACTCTTGGCCACTCCCAGGGCTGCGGATTGTATTCTTTCTCTTGATTGGTGGGAGTGCTTATCTTTTTCTTCCCCTTAGGCCGTATGTATGGTGAGCCGCCTGGGGCTGTCAGGGCGGTCTGTATGTCTGGAAATTTCCACTGACTTCACCGGTGTCACCGACCTCACAGCTGGCCGGCCTTTCTCCTTATGTCGATCGGGATCGGCTTGTCATGAGAACATTCTTGTTGTTGACTGGTTGGGACGGGGTAGCGGGCCAGAACGAGGTGATTAACCTGGGTTCGGCGCTTAATTGCTCCAGAGTTTTCGCTCTCGCCATTAATCCGCACAGGTGCGCGCTGGTCGGGTCCAGTCGGGCGGATAAAAAAGCACGCAGTGAGAAGTGACAGCTGGTGGCTGGGATCTGACCGGGCGTCTTGCAGCCTGGTCGGGTATGAAAATAGTGAAAAGTGCATGCCGAAAAAATGTAAGCTTTCCTACACTTTCTTCTCAACGAGATACCAAAGCATTCAGAATGTCACTTACCTCTATTCTTTTTAATCGAGCATATCCGAAAATGACTACTAACTTGTATAAATATTAGTTCGAACATTACTACTCAGTAAAGCGGTGCACAACAGTGAAATATTGTGGTGGCCGTGACCGTGGCCGTCATCAAGGTCAGTTCAAACAACTGGCGCTGCGCGCTGACAAGCCATTCAACCACATTTTATTTCGCATAGAATCAGATTATATTCCTTTCAAGTAGTTATCAACTGATTCAAAATCAATTCAAACCATGATTGGATTGTGTCATGAAAACTGGCTGAATCATTGCTGAATTAACATTCATGTTTTCTTTTCGTAGAAGGATGATTTAACGATATTGCTTTCACCTCCAATATTGGATCACGATTGAACCAAGATGTTCCTTTGCCCACTGGATTGAAACATGGATGAATCATCACACTGAACAATGATCTGATTGAATGAGTCAACAATAATGCTGAATCAGCACATCTGCTACCAGCCATCCATTTCCAAATCTACTGACCCACCATTATCCAGCCGTCATACCTCGTCACTTCTTCGCACGCTCCTTATCCAACAGTGTGTCGTTGACAAACTAACTATAACGCCGCCATCGCTCACCCGACACGGAAGAGGGTGACTTTTAGACGTGTGTCGTTGACAAACTAACTATAACGCCGCCATCGCTCACCCGACACGGAAGAGGGTGACCTTTAGACGTGTGCCGCACCATAAATGTAATTTGCGACGCCTTTAAAGCGAGTGTGTTGTACGTAAGTTAACGTTAACGTAAATCACTATCACGTAAGTTCTACGTTATAGTGTATGCGACATTAAGATGCTGAAAGCGGGGGCTGGGCAGGAGACATCTGGATGTTTAAATGATGCTAGTTTTACTTTGCTCCTCCACAATATAATTTTTAGCTGCGGTGGAGAGGGTGATTTAGAGTGACGAGAAAGTTTCACCCGGCACTCCTGCCAGCACCTTTTACACCGCGCGCGGAGGTGAAAACGTATCGTGTGCGCTAAAGATGTCTACGGCGAGGCGATCAGCCGATTTGCTGGCCTTGGCTGATTCACCTTGGCCTTGGCTGATTTCCATGACCCTTACACGGATTGGCCGAGTCAGGCCAATCCGTATGAGGGTCATGGGAACACTGCACATAACGCGGCTGATGTGACTGCGGCTGAGTCTAGTCCAGCACTGTTGCGGCACGTTTCGTCCATGGAAACACCACTGCGAACAAGAATTAACGTCGATGCCGCTCAACCTGATCCAGCCGTCCAAATCCCAAATGGCCATGGGAACCGGGTCAACGTTACAGTCTTAGCTGCTGCTGATATCATTTCTTGACTATATTACTGCTAAGCGTATCATGTAGAATGCGTGTGATATGTTCATGTTGCTGGAAACATAATTTTGACGTGTTCGATGCCGTGGTAGAAGTAGAAACTCTGCTGACACATTCAATTCTAACGTATTCGTTCAGCTGTCATGCAGCACACGAACATAGCAAATACACTTGTTATCGCTTAACGGAGCCGGTGACGTGACAGACAGACTTAACGAAGCCGGTGACGTGACAGACTATTCGGACGAAATACCTGCACAAATCGTACCCGTCGAGAACATATCGGCCCTGCCACTCGTGGAGCCGCAATATGCTTTGTCTTTCAGACCATTAGGTAAATTGACCCCAGTGCTTCGGGAAATCAACTTTTCCGACCATCGGCTGGGCAATTTCGTCTTCTAGTTTGTTGACCTTCGACACGCGCGCTCGCCAATCTGTTTTTCCCTGCGTCACGGCTGAAGAGCAGGCACATTCCCGCTGCCACCACCTCGAATTGTTGCGGCGTGTTCTGTTCTGTTTCCTCGGGCGTCGCGAACCAGCGGTCACATATTTGCACACCCACCAGACTTCCCACACCCACCAGACACCGCACACCCACAAGACTCCGCACACCCACCAGACTCCGCACACCCACTAGACTCCACACACCCACCAGACTGAGTACACCCACCAGACTCCACACATCCACCAGACTCCGCACACCAACCAGACTACGCACACCCACCAGACTCCGCACACCCACCAGACTCCGCACACCCACCAGACTCCACACACCCACCAGACTGAGTACACCCACCAGACACCGCACACCCACCAGACTACGCACACCCACCAGACTCAGCACACCCACCAGACTCCGCACACCCACCAGACTCGGCACACCCACCAGACTCAGCACACCCACCAGACTCCGCACACACACCAGACTCCGCACACCAACCAGACTGAGTACACCCACCAGACTCCACACATCCACCAGACTCCGCACACCAACCAGACTACGCACACCCACCAGACTCCGCACAGCCACCAGACTCAGCACACCAACCAGACTGCGCACACCCACCAGACTCCGCACACCCACCAGACTCAGCACACCCACCAGACTCCGCACACCCACCAGACTCCGCACACCCACCAGACTGAGTACACCCACCAGACTCCACACATCCACCAGACTCCGCACACCAACCAGACTACGCACACCCACCAGACTCCGCACACCCACCAGACTCAGCACACCCACCAGACTCAGCACATCAACCAGACTCAGCACACCAACCAGACTCCGCACATCCACCAGACTCAGCAGACCCACCAGACACCGCACACGCGCCAGACTCCACACACCCACCTGATCCCGCACACCCACCAGACTCACCCACCCACGAGACACCGCACACCCACCAGACTGAGTACACTCACCAGACTCGGCACACCCACCAGACTGAGCACACCCACCAGACTGAGTACACCCACCAGACTCCACACACCCACCAGACTCAGCATACTCACCAGACACCGCACACCCACCAGACCCCGCACACCCACCAGACTCCGCACACCCACCAGACTCCACACACCCACCAGACTCAGCAGACCCACCAGACACCGCACACGCGCCAGACTCCACACACCCACCAGATCCTGCACACCCACCAGACTCACTCACCCACCAGACTCCGCACACCCACCATACTAGACTCACCAGACTCAGCACACCCACCACACTCAGTACACCCACCAGACTCCGCACACCCACCAGACTCCACACACCCACCAGACTCCGCACACCCACCAGACTCAGCACACCCACCAGACTCCGCACACCCACCAGATCCCGCACACCCACCAGACTCACCACCCACGAGACACTGCACACCCACCAGACTGAGTACACCCACCAGACTCCGCACACCCACCATACTCAGCACACCCACCAGACACCGCACACCCACCAGACACCGCACACCCACCAGACTCCACCCACCCACCAGACACCGCACACCCACCAGACACCGCACACCCACCAGACTCCACAAACCCACCAGACTCCGCACACCCACCAGACTCAGCACACCCACCAGACTCAGCACACCCACCAGACACCGCACACCCACCAGACTCAGTACACCCACCAGACTACGCACACCCACCAGACTCAGCACACCCACCAGACTCAGCACACCCACCAGACTCCGCACACCACCAGACTCGCACACCCACCAGACTCACACCCACCAGACTCCGCACACCCACCAGACTCCGTACACCCACCAGACTCCGACGCCACCAACCAGACTCGGCACACCCACCAGACTCCGCACACCCACCAGACTGAGTCACCCACCGGACTCCGCACACCCACCAAACTCAGCACACCCACCAGACACCGCACACCCACCAGACTCAGCACACCCACCAGACTCCGCACACCCACCAGACTCCGCACACCCACCAGACTCAGCACACCCACCAGACTCCGCACACCCACCAGACTCCACACACCCACCATACTCCGCACACACACACCAGACTCCGCACACCAACCAGACTCAGCACACCAACCAGACTCAGCACACCCACCAGACTCAGCACACCCACCAGACTCCGTACACCCACCAGACCCCGCACACCCACCAGGCTCAGCACACCCACCAGACTCGGCACACCCACCAGACTCAGCACACCCACCAGACTGAGTACACCCACCAGACTCCACACACCCACCAGACTCAGCACACCCACCAGACACCGCACACCCACCAGATACCGCACACCCACCAGATCCCGCACACCAACCAGACTCCGCACACCCACCAGACTCCACACACCCACCATACTCACCCACCCACGAGACACCGCACACCCACCAGACTGAGTACACCCACCAGACTCGGCACACCCAACAGATTCCGCACACCCACCAGACACCGCACACCAACCAGACTCCACACACCCACCAGACTCAGCACACCCACCAGACACCGCACACCCACCAGACTCCGCACACCCACCAGACACCGCACACCAACCAGACTCCACACACCCACCAGACTCCACACACCCACCAGACTCCGCACACCCACCAGACTCAGCACACCCACCAGACTCAGCACACCCACCAGACTCCGCACACCCACCATACTCCGTACACCCACCAGACCCCGCACACAAACCAGACTCCGCACACCCACCAGACTCCGCACACCCACCAGACTGAGTACACCCACCAGACTCCGCACACCTACCAGACTCCACACACCCACCAGACTCAGTACACCCACCAGACTACGCACACCCACCAGACTCAGCACACCCACCAGACTCAGTACACCCACCAGACCCCGCACACCCACCAGGCTCAGCACACCCACCAGACTCGGCACACCCACCAGACTCAGCACACCCACCAGACTGAGTACACCCACCAGACTCCACACACCCACCAGACTCAGCACACCCACCAGACACCGCACACCCACCAGATACCGCACACCCACCAGATCCCGCACACCAACCAGACTCCGCACACCCACCAGACTCCACACACCCACCATACTCACCCACCCACGAGACACCGCACACCCACCAGACTGAGTACACCCACCAGACTCGGCACACCCAACAGATTCCGCACACCCACCAGACACCGCACACCAACCAGACTCCACAGACCCACCAGACTCAGCACAACCACCAGACACCGCACACCCACCAGACTCCGCACACCCACCAGACACCGCACACCAACCAGACTCCACACACCCACCAGACTCCACACACCCACCAGACTCCGCACACCCACCAGACTCAGCACACCCACCAGACTCAGCACACCCACCAGACACCGCACACCCACCAGACTCAGTACACCCACCAGACTACGCACACCCACCAGACTCAGCACACCCACCAGACTCAGCACACCCACCAGACTCCGCACACCCACCAGACTCCACACACCCACCATACTCCGCACACCCACCAGACTCCGCACACCAACCAGACTCAGCACACCCACCAGACTCAGTACACCCACCAGACTCCGCACACCCACCATACTCCGTACACCCACCAGACCCCGCACACCAACCAGACTCCGCACACCCACCAGACTCCGCACACCCACCAGACTGAGTACACCCACCAGACTCCGCACACCTACCAGACTCCACACACCCACCAGACTCAGTACATCCACCAGACTCCGCAAACCCACCATACTACGCACACCCACCAGACTACGCACACCCACCAGACTGAGCAAACCCACCAGACACCGCACACCCACCAGACTCAGCATACCCACCAGACTCCGCACACCCACCAGACTCAGCAAACCCATCAGACTCCACACACCCACCAGACTCCGCACACCCACCAGACTCCGCACACCCACCAGACTCCGCACACCCACCAGACTCCGCACACCCACCAGACTCCGCACACCTACCAGTCTCCCCACACACACCAGACTACGCACACCCACCAGACTGAGTACACCCACCGGACTCCGCACACCAACCAGACTCCGAACACACCAGACTGAGTACACCAACCAGACTCGACACACCCACCAGACTCCACACACCCACCAGACTCCGCACACCCACCAGACTCCGCACACCCACCAGACTGAGTACATCCACCAGACTCGGCACACCCACCAGATTCCACACACCCACCAAACTCCGCACACCCACCAGACTCCACACACCCACCAGACTCAGTACATCCACCAGACTCAGCACACCCACCAGGCTCAGCACACCCACCAGACTCCACACACCCACCAGACTCCACACACCCACCATACTCCGCACACACACACCAGACTCCGCCACACCAACCAGACTCAGCACACCCACCAGACTTAGCACACCCACCAGACTCAGCACACCCACCAGACTCAGTACACCCACCAGACTCCGCACACCCACCATACTCCGTACACCCACCAGACTCCGCACACCCACCAACCAGACTCCAGCACACCCACCAGACTCCGCACACCCACCAGACTGAGTACACCCACCAGACTCCGCACACCTACCAGACTCCCCACACCCACCAGACTCAGTACATCCACCAGACTCAGCACACCCACCAGACTCAGCACACCCACCAGACTCCGCACACCCACCAGACTCCACACACCCACCATACTCCGCACACACACACCAGACTCCGCACACCAACCAGACTCAGCACACCCACCAGACTTAGAACACACCCACCAGACTCAGCACACCCACCAGAACACCCACCAGACCCGCACACCCACCAGGCTCAGCACACCCACCAGCGGAACACCCACCAGACTCAGCACACCCACCAGACTGAGTACACCCACCAGACTCCACACACCCACCAGACTCAGCACACCCACCAGACACCGCACACCCACCAGATACCGCACACCCACCAGATCCCGCACACCAACCAGACTCCGCACACCCACCAGACTGAGTACACCTACCAGACTCCGCACACCAACCAGACTCCGAACACACCAGACTGAGTACACTAACCAGACTGGACACACCCACCAGACTCCACACACCCACCAGACTCCGCACACCCACCAAACTCCACACACTCACCAGACTGAGTACATCCACCAGACTCGGCACACCCACCAGATTCCACACACCCACCAAACTCTGCACACCCACCAGACTCCACACACCCACCAGACTCCGCACACCCACCAGACTCCCCACACCCACCAGACTACGCACACCCACCAGACTGAGTACACCCACCGGACTCCGCACACCAACCAGACTCCGCACACCCACCAGACTGAGTACACCCACCAGACTCGGCACACCCACCAGACTCCACACACCCACCATACTCCACATACTCACTAGACTCCGCACACCCATCAGATTCCGCACACCAACTAGACTCCGCACACCCACCGGACTGAGTACACCCACCAGACTCGGCACACCTACCAGACTCCACACACCCACCAGACTCCGCACACCCACCAGACTGAGTACATCCACCAGACTCGGCACACCCATCAGACTCCGCACACCCACCAGACTCCGCACACCCACCAGACGCAGCCTCCACCTGGTCGGCTCGCCACGGTCGGCAACTCGCGATGGGCGTGGGCTCGGGAAGAGCACTGACATAGCGACAACACAGACCTGTCTTCCGACCACCTAATGGTTGCGACACTTCCTGCCAGCGACAGACGCACGTACTATCGTGCTATCTGTCACGTGCCTCCGCCCGCTCCCCCGCTCGCCATGGCGCCTGCTCTGATCTCAGCCAAGTCGACATTGATTTATTGATTTTCCTGTTTGTCTGATCTCCGGATAGCTACCCCAGAATCGAACACACATCGGGGGATTCGACGGTAGCATTGACGGCTATTCGCGGTCGGGCTGGGTAATAACTTAGCAATGACTGGATGGACGGGGTATGGACAACTTGCTCCAACCGCTCGAACCAACTATAGGGCCGGCAATGCCGACGACCAATTGATGGTGAGTTTGTTATGTGCCCAAGCAAATAGAAAACACCACTCTATGTTTAGCACCCTCTTCGGGCAACTGTCTCAAGAACACAAACATACAATGTCTGGTAGATACTTTGCATTATGACATTATCTTTTCTTTATTATAGTATTTTGTTTATGACACAATACTAGCATTCAGCTAAACCTGCATCAAGCATGCAACGGACATTTGTAAGTTATGCAAATATATTATGCATGGTGATATCAAGCCTGTTTCTGAAAATAACCAGCAGTGAGACACACAAGCAATTTTGAGCCATGAACGCGCAACATGCATTGTTCAATATTTAGAGCTGCTATATAATCCAACAGTATAATCAGCAAGCATCCCAAACCGTATTCCAATTGTCCTGTCTTGGCAGAATATGAACAAAGACAAAGCTGGCGGCTCTACCGGACAAGACAGTACAAAATAAATAGGCAGAGCTTAGAATGCATGTCCGGTGCACAACGACGGCCAGCAAAAACGCATCGACAACCAATGTAAGCCCACCATGGCCGCAACACGAGCTATGGTTATTTAGAGCTCATCTCCCATAAGCACGTACAAATTATGCTGTGAAAATTGCATAATTTGCCTCTTTTCAATTTGTGTAATGCTTTTCCTTCTTGACAAAATTCATGCAATAGTGCAAGGTTCATGTCAGGGTTACTCACATATTACAGATATGATCACGTTGAACTCCTAAAATATACATTTTTCACCGGACAGCCAAAATGCAATTAAATTCGACTTGGAGCCGGCTTCGATTAAGAATGTGTGACATGAGATATGTGATGGTCTTCCACACTGCAGCCTAGACCTAATTTCCTGGCATATTGAGCCATTTATAATGGAGCATTTACTAAAATAACTTCAGATTCGAATCTATTGATTTCGCCATATCCCAATTTCCTTGCCTGATTGTAGCATAAAAGCTTCTCCTAAGCCATATCCCCGAGCGTCATGCTTGCAATGGTCGCCGGCTTAAACAGCGCTTACCACCAACGTTGCGGGCAAAAACCTTGGACGTTTTTGTGAAGCGCGTCAGGCTGAGCTCCCGAGCGCCAGATCAGCCGCCTGCGTGACGACTGATCTGTCGAACAGTGCAGTACTGCGGTACAGTCTAGGCAGCAGTCATTTTGCGCGATCTGCCCTGTCCCGGACCTGGGTGTCATGATCTCGCTGGGCCTCTTTTGAAATCGCCACAGATGCATGCTCTATGGACTGATAAATAAATGAAATTTGATGATAAGAGTATACATGCCACCGGCGCACGCGTCTGCCACCTTATCAGAGAGCAGGTGGATCATGCAATCTGATATTCGGATGAGTAGTTGCACGAGGTCATGTTGCTGTGTGCCTGGATTTCGATGATAGCCGATACAACACAGCTTTCGGCTCCCTTCCTAACTCTCTTATTGCAGTGAAACAAATGGAGGTGACGTAATACAAAACGTCGATCATCAATTGACGTCCACAACCGTTGGCAACTTTGGAGAGCTGGGACGAGGAAAAGAAAAGAAAGATCCAGAGTTCCTTTTGACTGTAATGTAGAAACTTTGTGATAAATGGTTGCCTGCTACACCAGAAAAGAACGGCACATGGTAGAACTATTACTAGACAAGAGCGACACCGGGTCTCAACACTAATCAATGAGTAATTGTAAAACCCAATCTTCCCTCGCTACCCCATTTTGCCCACTTCCCCCTATTCGATAACCTCCGCAGCGAGCGTCGCTGTGCACTGCGCTCTGCGCTCAGCATCAGATTGCTCTGCAATGCACACAATCAACTCGTCTTCTTGATTTGTGGATTATATCAGGCTTAGGGGTGCATCAACTTGCAATTGTTTTCGGAAGCATTTATTATTTTATATTTTTATCTTTCGGGAATAGGTGCATGCATATAAATAAATATATATATATATATATATCTATAAATATATGTATATATATATATATATATATATATATATATATATATATATATATATATATATATATATATATATATATATATATATATATATATATATATATATATATATATATATATCCATAGACATCCATATACCTCCATTGACCTCCATAGACCTCCATAGACCTCCATGGCGGAGGAGTGCATCGTCTTCCCCTCGTTTGAACATTAGGAAAGGCGACTGCAGCCCAAATTAAATAGGTTGCGTCGGAAAGGAAGACCTTAAATATATCGATAATTTAGCTGAATCCCCATAAATACACACAACTTGTTGTCGGCTTTGCCCATGCTCTCGCGACAAAGGCCTAGATCTGCGACTGCACGTGCGAAATTGATACTTGGAATATCTTTACAGCCACTTGTTGTCCGGTCGCAGAAGCTGAGAAGTCGGGAGGGGATGAGACCGCCATTCCTCGCGCTAAGCGGCCACCGGCACGCCTAGACAATGGCCAAGCTACACACCGCGACTAGACGGCGAAGGAGAAGTGCCGTCGGTACTCCTACGAATACGCCGATAACATCATCGAATCATCGAAGTATTACGCCGTGTGTGCATGTCTCGATGACAGGATGACTCATACCGAGCACTCGGCAGGCCTGCATGAAGCGAAGCTGACGTTCGTGTCCAGTGATCACCAGCTGCTGGTCGGATCCGCGGCTGAGTTCCATGAACTCAACGCCAAGCTCGTCCTGACGCACGAAGGGACGCTCCGGGACTTCGTCGCCATCCACAGCCTGTCCCAAGCCGACGGGACGTACGGGATTTGCTCAGACCAACAGCGAGGCGAAGGGAATGCTTCCTGAGGAGGGCCAGCTGGCCAAGTTGCTCCTGATGGCGCCGGCCTCCCCATGCACTGCGGAGCGCAGTTTTTCACTCTTCCGACGGCTTAAAATCTGGCTGAGACCGTTATGAGCCAGCAGCGCCTGGATGGCGTGACCATCTGCGCCGCATATCCGACACAGATTGATGCGCTTGACGTGGCCGATGTGGCGAACAACTTCGTCTCCCGCAAGCCGGTGCGCTCCAAGACTTTCGCCGCTAAGAACGAACATGCAGGAACACGAACCGAGGAAATAGCGCGGACATTAAACGACAAGGGCGACACCAGGTATGCAAACATGGTGAGTCCACATAGAATGAGTTGGGCATGAGTTACCGTTTGAGCAATATGTAGTGTTTTTCAATGAGTGTTTACCTCACCGACTGGTCTAGTTAATGGGAGTATGATTAACTAGATTGTGTAGACTATCCAAGTTAGCACCTCAAATAATTTAGCATAGTATGTGGATGAACCTCCGTCGAGAGAAGCCCTGGTTAAGTCCAGGAACCAGCATCTCATCCTTTGCGCCACAAAATCTTGAAAACGGTCCTTAATCGGCACCGGCACCACTACCTGGAGTCAAATCCTCGGTGACGCCCCTCGACCTCTCCTGTTCGTTAGGCGAAGCCTTCGAAACGTCCTTGGACCATTGGAAATTTCCCTAGATCCACCACTTCCGCCATTCCCCCGCCCCTACTTCAACACAATTTGCTGGCGGCACCCCTGCATCAGCACCTCCACCACCCACAGCAACGCCCTGATGCAACCTGTAGATTAGCACCTCATCCTTTCAGACACAAAATACTGGATGCGGCCTTGAATTGGCACCCACATCAGACCGCTGAGGCAGATTCCTGATTATGTCAATGGATTGATTCTTAATTGGCTTCTCTACCCCCATAAAAATATGCGCCTTTTCCACTGAATCGGCACTTCCACCCTTTCTTCCGGTGCACACAGAATCACACTCCATCCTTTGCTCCGGTGCACACAGAATCACACTCACCCTTTGCTCCGGTGCACACAGAATCACACTCCACCCTTTGCTCCGGTGCACACGGCTGGTGATGGTTGCAGTCAGCTGGAAACATGGCTGACATCGAGAAGTCTTTCTTCGCCCGCGACCAATCGGTGTGAGAGATTGGCGACGTCATGTGACCAAACAGTTGACATGTCGTAAAGCCAATAACCACCACCACTGGACAGTCTGAATTCGTTTTGCCATGGAGACTTCGTTCATAAATGAAATAATTCCGTTGGCAACTCCCCAACGACCACAAGCTATTGCCCGACTCACCCCAATGCTGAGGTGTGATCCGAAAGTTGGGTCTGAGAAGTTCAGAACACATTCTATCCCTCCCCTCACTCACTGAACAGATATTTCCTCGAGCAACGCAGCGAGACCTACTACCAATCTGACAGCCTCGTTTTTTCCCTAAATGAAATCGACGTCTCCCAACCTACACGCAAAGTTCTCAAAGAACATCATACCTTTCGGAGGTTGTTCGTTTCATCTATGCTGTCCACCTCTAGCTATTTGTTTTTCTTTTTCATTGGACGTTAAATCAGGCATATGTTTTCGCTTCCTTCGCACCAAACCAGGCACCATTTACTTGGCTTTTGGAAATATTATGCTTGTTTATTAAGCTATATTGTGGTTCAGAAAGGATATCAGTGACATATCAAATATTCATATACCTCGATCGATATATTAGCTGCCAATATGCACCATAAAGAGAAGTCAGGGGCCTTTGTATCTTTGTTTAGTTTCGTTCATTTTCAGTTCTGGTATGCAAGAAGTTACATTCGAAACACGTGACCTCCGTTGACTCTGCGCATTAAATTTGGAAGAAAACTGGCAACCTAGGTGTGTTTTTTTCTAGTCAGCGATGTAAGCCAGCTACAACTA
The DNA here is from genome assembly GCA_034440615.1 of Ashinkailepas kermadecensis. Lineage (NCBI taxonomy): Eukaryota > Metazoa > Arthropoda > Thecostraca > Neolepadidae > Ashinkailepas > Ashinkailepas kermadecensis. The sequence goes on from JAOTOM010005004.1 coordinate 524,140, forward strand.
TATATTTATTGAATTTGCATTCATTTTGTTAGTGGATAATGATGGGTTAGCCTAAAAGAGGATAATATGTGCTCCATGCATTAATATACTTGAACTCTATTTTAAATCATTAAAGTAATGCCTTATGAATATCACATTGGTTCCACGCATGAGTAAACAATGTTAACCATGCCGACTCTTTAAAAACCACCACTGTGAAACGGACGTAGCGGGTTGATTTTTGTAGACTAGGTTGTATGAGGCTTTGACAGCTCTTTTGTAGTCTAACTGTATGAGGCTTTGACAACTATTTTGTAGACTAGGTTGCATAAGGCTTTGGCAGCTCTTTTATCTGTAAGTCCTGCTTTGCCGTAAGTGATTAATAGAGCCTTTATAGGAGAGACATTATGTGGCTAGATGGTCATCTATTTATAAAATATATAACAAATAACAGCTTTGCTGAATTCATCGGCGTAGGAATCGGAGAGGGGTAAAGCAACACCTCCCAACTTTTTTAGCATTTAACAATGACCCATAAACGATGACTAAAATAAACTGGTCTTCTCTACCTGTTCTTAGCAGTCTCGCACCCCTGGTCTAATGTTGCATGTTTCATGATGTGTGTTATTTTCTTTCATGCATTTGATGGATATGATTGCATATTTTGCATCTGGAACACAAAACTGTCTCGAAACGAAGGAGCTGAAGCAGACCGCAGTTTTATTCTGCCTGTTGTACTGGGATCATTTGACCACTCAGCAGATCTGAACGACCTTTCGCGTTCCTGCATACCTGGTGTCAGTACTAAAAACGGATGACCTTCTGGCCCGTGTTTGCGGTGCACTTAGGGGGATATTCAGCACCTACCGCGATATTTCCGTCTACCTTCACTGATTCCCTCACACCAGGTCTGAGATTGACAAAACAAAGACATTAATCAAGATGATATGGGAAGTCAAAATGAAGTACAGTAAATCGTGTTTTTTTTAAACAAATTAGAGAAAGGAGTAGGGACTGCACTTATTTGGGCGACTCACATGACAAAATCATGATTGTTGTAACAGCTGTATTATTCCTCTGAAGTGCAACTCTAACTTGAAACATAGCTATCCACCCCTGTGCATATGACATGCACAAATGTCATGCCCGTGTAATCCTCAGTTACGAGCGAAGCTAAGATGTCCTCTCTCCAACAGACATTTATATAGCATGTTAAATGGTTGTGAGTTTGCAATCCAGCCCTTTGGCTTTTTTACCCAGTCGTCTTGCACTTTTCCGTGCTTCTGCTAGTTGTCCCTTAATGTTTCATATAGTTACCCTCGTGCCCAGAATAGGCGCTTCTTCACCAATTTCCACTCCGGCATTAAATCACTAAGATAATTGCCTGCCTCATGGTGACTCGTGTATTGGAACACGCCTTAGTGACTACAGGCTTAGCTGATTTTTAACTTAACAAAACACACTGAGCGTCTCTATCCTGACGGTAGTCATGAGAACCCTCCAACATGAAGCTCAGAATGTCAAATAGCCGATCACCCTGTGGCTAAGAGAAGCAAAGCAGCATAATCGGTCATCGTTCAGATTTCTGCATGACATCGAATCTTCCCAAAGCCCGACGACAGCCTGAACCCGGGGGCTCCTCCAAGAGCACGACTTTTCTATGGAATCCTGTTGTGGCACACACCGGATCAACATGAAGTTTGGGACCGGCACCAACGAAAGCATGGGGAAAGCAATCCAAGTGATTCGCCGCTGGTGCGTCTCGGACCGCTGTCAGATGACGCCCTTCAGTTTGAAGACGCAAATCCCACAAGGAATTTGGTCGGTTTTAAGCCCTTATTTGGTGCATAGCTAACTTGTATCCTGATGATGTGCAAGTGTCTGTCAGAGAAGTGCTTGCCCCTATCTGCACAGGATGAGATTGCACCGCCTCCCTCGGCACTGTCGACATGTCAGTGGTGCGGCAATTGCCCGCGCGCGTGCGGTAGTTGCCTCGACTGCCCATCCCGGATGATGTAGTGAAGTTAGCTTCTAGCGGTACCTTTAGTATCAAATTAGGTAGCCAAGTCATAGCTGTATGTGTTTGAACTTCCCGGCCGCTGACCACCACATCGCGGTAGCTGGTGTGGTGCGCTGAGCTGCTGAGCCAGCGTCTATGTGCCGACGGCCGGCCGACTTCCCCTTATGACTTCGTCTGGGTATGGCGGGTCATGTGGTACGGCCGCCGGTCAGTGATGTGTGGAGGCCTCCAGCGCTCAGGAGTCGCTGAGAAGTTGTCGACAAGGGTGGACTGCCACGCTGCTCTAAGCAGGGTCGCTGAGTTCACGTCGCCAGCCGGGCACGCGCCCGACCGCCGCCCGTCGTCCGCTGCTGAGGTACAATAATATAAAGCAGTTAGCAGCAGTTCTTCTGAATCAGGTATTCGCGGTCCAGACGAGATTTCCGTAGACATCACAAGCCACAGAAGCCTGGGGCTTCCAGCTCGAGCACAGCTTCACTACAGTGCCGCCCTATATCGCCGAGCACCTACCTGTTGCTAGGCATTCGCATTGATCTTTTGCCCAATAATCACCGGGGTCGAGCGGCCATCACCGCACACGCCGCCTGTCCCTGAAGGAAGACTGTTGACGGTCGTGCAGCACGACTATCCCTGAAGGGAGACTGCTGTCGGCCGCACAGTCCAACCATCCCTGAAGGAAGACTGTTGTCGGACGTGCAGCCCGACAATCCCTGAAGGAAGACTGCTGTCGGCCGTGTAGCCCGACAATCCCTGAAGGAAGACTGCCATCGGCCGTGTAGCCCATCTATCCATGAAGGAAGACAGCTGTCGGCCATACAGCTCGTGTATCCCTGAAGAAAGACTGTTGCCGGCCGTGCAGTCTGACAACCCTTGGATTGATCCAATGTGGCCTGGCTATCCCTGGATTGATCCATTGTAGCTCGACTGCGCCTGGACGGATCCAGTATGGCCAGGCTATCCCTGGATTGATCCATTGTAGCTCGACTGCGCCTGGACGGATCCAGTGTGGCCAGGCTGTGCCGGGGCGGAGCTGGATTGAGCTCGACCGGTTCCAGACAAAGCCAGGTTTAACTTGACTGGTTCCAGACAAAGCTAGGTTGAGCCCGCCTTTCCGTAGTCGGAATCATATGTTGGCCTTCTGAGCAACATGCTGGAAAAGCCATTCATAAATGTCGTCCGCCAGCCACTGCTGGCCAGGCAACGCCTCGGTAGCAAGTGGGTAACTCACCCGTCCTGGGCAGGATCCCATGCTAAGCAGTTCATTGGAAGCATATTGAGATGATGCGTTTCGGCCGTCCTGCCCCTTATAATTAATGGAAAAAATGACAAAAAAATAGTGAAAACGGTGGAACATTTTTTAGCATTTTTTAACGGACGGCAAAATGCATGCTTTTAGCTCATTGTGCCTCCTTCAAACTCGTTTTTGCACTTTTTGACCTAGGAGCACACAAATGAAGCATTTCCAACAATAGATGAAAACGAATCGGATCTACTCGGAATACTACAAAGTATTCAGAATTATTATGTGTATTATTAACTATTATTATTAAATTTACTATTTAATTATTCTGTATTATTCTGATTACTGAATACTACAATAAACCATTTTCACTACCATATCATATCAATCACAAAATACTGCACTCCCTACGACGTTGAAAGAAAAGAAACTTGGTATTTATGTTCATGTATCAGTGAAATCAACGCACTTTGCTTGAAGCACTGGGCCTCAGATCACTGACCTAGGGGTCATTAGACTCTGACCTGGCACCGTTACATTCCACTCTTTGAGAGTCTAATGCACGCACAGTTGGAATTAGTATTGCTACACATAACTGAAATCGACTGATGACAAACAAACAATATGATTCACCACGCCAATTGTGTATGTCGAACATTCTCATTTAAAAATAAACCATAAACCGACCTAGCTCTAATATGTAACCATATGTGACCTTATATGTCCTTAACCTGATCAGCTAACACTCGTCAGACGAGAGAGTCTCAGAGGCCCGACGTTTGTTTTGAAGTTGCGCCCTTCTTCGTGGTTATCTTCTGCAAAGATATCCAGCTTCACGATGAGAAAACGTTTTGGTGGTAGCTTTTTGGTCGTCAGCACGTGAACTTGCCTTTCGTCTGCCAAGATGACCTTAAACTTCATGAGTTCCAGTGTTCCTCAGCCCCCGAGTCTTTAGCTGAATACTAGGAAGCTTTTAGTGTCGTGACAACTTCAGTTGCCGTATCGGATTAATGGCCTTAGAGCAGTAGGAATGCAATTTATCTGTCCCGTTATCTGGTGATGAGACTACAACTGGACTTGGATCGAACATGTAGCCTTCAAGTCAATCTGTTCGTTTTGTGTGAAGGCAGTCTATGCAGTCTATAGAGCAATGTAGGGAATCACGATTTGATCACACGCTTTTTCAGACCAACTCCTTTCTCCAGCAGAAATGTCAGCCTTGTCACTCGGTCTCAAGTTCGCCGTCGGCTACAGCAAGGAAATTTATATCGATATCATCACTCGCAACCGGCGGTACTCTGATGGTAACATTGACGAGCATTCTGACCGGCGGTACTTCCACCCTAACGCTCTCAGATATCGTTGATTGGCCTCCATGGGCGCTTCGTACCGAAACGGATGCGTACGGGCTCGCGGTAGGGTTTTGTGACGTCACAATCGCTCCACGCTACTTTTGGCCGGATGGTTTTGCCACTGAGATATGGCCTTGGATGAAAAATAAAATCGACGTGTTTTGTTTTGGCATAAACGTCACGCGAATTGTGTGCTGTGATAACTGGCTCCGTGATCCACTAGCTCGCAAAACAGCCGTGACCTGGAGGTGACTCTGGCTCGACTGCGGTTTGGCCATACGAGACTGACTCATGGCCATCTTATCGATCGTTCCTCGCCTCCGCTCTGTCGTGAGTGTGATATTCGCCTGACAGTAGAGCACCTATTAATCAGCTGCCCGAAATATCGCACGGAAAGGCGGCTAGTAGCAATCTACTTGCAGGCATGCAACTTTGATGTCAATCTCAACAATCTACTCGGCAACAACCACCCAGACCTGGTATGTACAATTATCGATGTCATTACTCAAGCTCGGTTAATAGAAGGAATTTAGTAGGCCTTAAAATGGGCTCCCGCCACCGTTGTTGCTTATTCATCGACATTGCAATATTTTCGTCAGGGGTTTTTCACCATAGGTGCGTGCACTAGGTGGGCACTCCCGGGGCAGGATTTAACACCTACCTCGGAGGTGTAAGCTTGACGCATGCATCATGAGCTTCCCCTGATATTTATTTATTGTAAACACATAAATGGTTTTGAGCGATAATCTCCCGGACCCACCGCTTTAACGTAACTTGCCTCGCCACACCGCGAGCTTATCCTTTGGCGTTTGACCCCTGAGCGCGTCCTCTGGATAACTCCGGGGGGGGGGGGGCCGTCCCGCCCTCCCTTGACGCGTACCTGACTGAGCGCGGACAGCGGACATCTCGCTGCGGCCGCATCAGCATGCCACAGCGGCATCAACCCGAACTCTGAGTGACTCCCAGGTCATTTCCGTGGAACCCAATCACGGATCTTGGCCTGGGTTTTGATGGCGTTCGCTGCGGGATAATGCTCGCAATGGTCTGTTTCCCCTGGCGAATCTTAGGAAGGCCGTTAACAAAAAAAGCTGTGGTAACTTCCCTGAAGAAGATTTACGGTTTTCTCCTTACTCGTAAAGCGGCCAGTGTACTGCGGCCATAATGACCTCACAATTATGGGAGAATAGAGCATATCACAAATCAATGAGAAACACCACGTCGCCTGTTTTTTTATCTTTACTTTCTCTCCATTTGGCGAGCGTCCGCCTTGTATTGTGATTTATATGCCATTATTCGCACTGGCATTGTGAGTGTTGATCAGAACGGCGCTCGAGGCCGTTCTCCACGCCTTTTCTCCGCCTACTGCTTTACCGGCCGACGTTAATGGGACTCGTCGAATTTATGCAGATGCCATTTGGCCGTTTTTACAACTGCGCCTTGGTGCGATGGTCGGGCAGAATCTAAAGCGGCTGCTGCGGCATACCTGGACCGCGAGGCGTGCCGCTCCCTGACAGCGAGGCGTGCCGCTCCGTGACAGCGAGGCGTGCTGCTCCGTGACAGCGGACAGCGAGGCGTGCTGCTCCGTTGTAGCGAGGCGTGCTGCTTCGTGACAGCGAGGCGTGTTGCTCCGCGGCAGCGAGGCGCGCTGCTCCGTGACAGCGAGGCGTGCTGCTCCGTGACAGCGAGGCGTGCCGCTCCGTGACAGCGAGGAGTGCTGCTCCGTGGCAGCGAGGCGTGCTGCTCCGTGACAGCGAGGCGTGCCGCTTCGTGGCAGCGAGGCGTGCCGCTTCGTGGCAGCGAGGCGTGCTGCTCCGTGGCAGCGAAGCATTCCGCTCCGTGGCAGCGAGGCGTGCTGCTCCGTGGCAGCGAGGCGCGCTGCTCCGTAACAGCGAGGCGTGCTGCTCCGCGGCAGCGAGGCACGCTGCTCCGCGGCAGCGAGGCGTGCTGCTCTGTGGCAGCGAGGCGCGCTTGGACGCGTTCTGCGCTGCAGCGTCAGCTCCGTGCGGCTCGCTGGCAACGCGAGATGGCCGGCTGGCGGCGGCGGCCGATAACGAGGCGACTAATGGGCCGACACAGCCAGTGGGAGGCCATTCTCGACAGGCTCGAGAGCCTCGAGAGCCTCTGCGGCCGGACACCGGTGTCGTCGGCTGGCCGCGCCGGTGTGGATATTCGCTGCCGCGAGGAGCCTCCTGGAGCGGCAGGGGCTCGTCTCCACACAAGTACAGCTGGGGTGTGTGCGATAATAGTTGTTCATTACTCAAGTCTCCCTTGCTTTTATTACCCCACGAACAAAGAAGTGCAGATTTGTAGCACTTTTCAACCGCCTGAACAGCATGTGTGCACATTTTTCGATCCGCCGGCCACTTGATAATGGACAGTTCGTCAAAGTCAAAAGATTAGCGGCATGGTTAGTCACAGTAAGGATGGGGAAAATTATGATCCCAAGCTCAGGGCACGTGCTCGGAAGCCCACCTGATGACATGTTTAGTAAGCAGTGTATTGGAGTTGAAGTAAATTAAAGGAATGACTCCATTCCGACTATTTTTTTCAAAATGAGGAGTGACTCCAATTCCGACTCCTCTTCCTCACAAAGTGGAATGACTCCAAATTCCGGGTCATGCCAAAAGGGAGTTAAAATCCGACTCCTAATTCCTCTTTGATAAGACAGCCCTAATTCCGGGTGAAAAAAGAGTAAAATCAAACTCCTTAATTCCTTTTTCATTCCGTCCTTTTTAATTTTATACACAGCCCAGCATGTTTAATATATGTATAACGCCGGATGATTTGCTCGCCATATCCTGGTCAGAAATCCGAAGAAACAACTACCAGGTGCAAGGCGATGTGTCCGGTTACCAGGTCTGTCCCAGGAGTCTCGCCGTGGTGTAGTGTCTCTCATATGTAACAAATCCCAGTTGGCGAGGACCGGCTCGGCCGCCGCCCTCGCTCGTAAGGATTTGGTGCCGTCTCCGGGTTCACGATTAATTGGTGGGGGCGAACGGTCTAGGGCCAGGTCTGGCCCCTCAAATGAAGTTGCCGCCGGACAGGGCCCCGACTCGCTGTCTCAAGCCGCCACCAGTCCAGTGATTTTGGCGCAGCTGTTGTTTTTGTGTCCGGCGTGAAAAAAATCATGGTTTTAATCACAACCAGGGGCGCAGCCACGGGGATGGCCAAGGAGACATTGGCCCCTCCCTTACGGCCGATAGTTTACCATTTTGCCATTGAAACTGCCCATCATCCAAAGCTGGCCTCCTCCTTCGGCACTAATAGCTGGCCCCCTCCTTCAGAAAATCCTGGCTGCATCTCTGATCACAATGCACAACGATATAATAACTATAAAGTGACCCAAAATATACAAACCATTCTAGAAACCACCTGACGTGTATTCGGTTACGCAGACGGACACATGACGTTTTACCGGGTATTACGCTTCACAAACACCAGTCGTTCCAGCATAGCGGGCTTTAGCCGATTTCTCCTGGCACGGCAGATGTCGCCAGCTGTTGAGAACAGACGCTCGGCCGGCGCACTCGAGGCCGGTAGGGCGAAGATTGCCCTGGCAGCCTCTGACAGTTTGGGGTAGACATTACGCCTATCTTTCCAGAACGACAAAGGGTCACACGTGCCGTCCAGCCGCTCCGCCTCTATTACATAAAGTCATAAAGTCATAAAGTATTAAGGCTTAATAAGAGCCACAGGGGCCCATCTGGGTTAAGCCTATCTAGAAAAGGTACTAGAATGTACATACTCCCACCCCAATCAATCCCTTATCCCAAGTTCCTAGGAAGCTATATATCCCAGCCCATCTAACACCACTCACTTGCTACCGCCTTACACCCTCAATAATCACAAGCTCCTCCCATCACACCCATCGTGCCACCATAGACAACCTCATCAGCATCACATCCCGAAGGAAGGTGCCGAATCCACTGCTAGGCACATCCCACAGAAATTCATAAAGCGTTCAGACTTAATAAGAGACTCACGTGCTATTGCATAATACACTCAACAATTACAAACTCCTCCCATCATACACATTGTGCTACCATAGACAATCTCATCAGTATCACATCCCGAAGGAAGGTGCTGAATCCACTGCTAGGTACACCCTATATAAAGTTATAAAACATTTAGACTTAATAAGAGACTCACTTGCTATTTCATAACACAGTCAACAATTACAAACTCCTCCCAACTCCCACTCCTCCTTGTCGATCAACCTTCCCTGGAATACAGAAGAACAATCCCCCTATTCTTATAATGATTGTCTATGCCGTTTTTAAAGATGTTCAGTGTGTTGCTACTGACAATGGTTCCTGGCAGCTGGTTCCAGTGTTCTACTACCCTGTTGGTGAAGAAAGACTGTCTTAACCTTGTCCTGCTGTGATTAACTTTAATTTTGAATTGATGACCTCTAATTGCATCATTTCTGTTAAATTCAAACATTTCCCTGAGATATCCCTGTTCCTGACCATGAACAAATTTAAAAACCTCGATGAGATCTCCCCTCAGCCTTCTATATCTAAGTGAAAACATGTTCAATTTCTTCAGTCTTTCCTCATATTCCAGGTTGCCTATACCATTAACCATTTTTGTTGCCCTCTTTTGTACTCTCTCTAAAAGCCAACAATCTTTCTCATAACTAGGGGACCAAGCTTGGACACAGTATTCCAAATGTGGCCTGACATATGCACAGTAAAGCTTCCTGATGACCTCCTCACTTTTGTATGACACATTCCTCTGTATTGCCCCAAGCATTCTTAGTGCCTTCTTCCTGGCTTCTTTGGTCTGTTCTGATGCCCCCAATTTTGTGTTCAAAATAACACCTAAGTCCTTCTCCTGCTGAGTCACAGATAGTACTTGGCCACCCATCAAGTATGGAGCCTTCATATGCTGCCTACCTACATGCATGACTTTGCACTTATCAAAATTAAACTTCATTTGCCATTTTTCGGACCACTTCACTAGCTCGTCTAAGTCTTTCTGCAGCAAAACCTGCTCATTTTGCCCTGTTATTGCCCTAAAGATCTTCAAATCATCCGCAAATTTCAAAACCTTACTGCTTAGGCCACATTCAATGCTATTCACATATATAATGAACAATAGTGGCCCCAGTACCGACCCCTGGGGACTCCACTAAGAACATTTTGCCATGATGACTTTGTACCATTTAGCATCACTCTCTGCTGTCTATCTGAAAGCCACAACTCTATCCATTTTAGGATGCTACCTGCAATACCATGGACCTGAAGCTGCATCATTAACCGTTTATGGGGTACCTTGTCAAAGGCCTTACTAAAGTCAAGATATGCTACATCAACCTGATTTCCTGATCAAATTGTTCTGTAGCAAAATTCAAAAAGTCCAAGAGATTTGTGAGGCACGATCGCCCTTTTCTAAACCCATGTTGAGTATCTTGAATCAATTTGTTTCCTTCCAGAAAACTAACTATTCTATCCTTGATAATTGATTCGAGTACCTTGCAGACTAGGGATGTGAGGCTTACTGGCCTATAGTTTTCAACTTTCCCTCTTTCTCCTTTCTTGAAAATAGGAACTACATTTGCCCTTTTCCAATCTGTTGGAATTTCATTTTGCGAAACTGATCTACAAAATATTATACTAAGTGGAATTGCCACTTCCTTTTCAGCTTCCCGCAATACCCTAGCATAAATTCCATCGGGTCCTGCTGCCTTGTTTGTCTTTATTTTTCTGATATAATTGAAAACAATATCACTATCAATGAAATCAACATCGTGTATCTGATCACCTGTCACTGAACTGTGGTTCACGGTTGGCAGATTAGTCACATCCTCCACTGTAAACACTGATTTAAACTGCTTGCTCAGCTCCTCAACCATCTCACTATCCTCACTCAATATAGTCCCATTTACATCCAGTGGACCAATTGTGCTTGAAACTTTACTTAGCTTGTAGAAACTAAAGAACTTTTTACTGTCCCCATTACAGTTCCTAGCCAAATCCAATTCTTTTGCTCGCTTTGCTGCTCTGATTTTCTGCTTCACAGCGTCTCTAGATTTTTGATACGACCTTAGATTTACGATATTTGAAGCCTCCTTAAATACTCTAAATGCACCTTTCTTAGCCTTAATTGCTTTCATCACATCTGGTGTAAGCCATGCTGGCTTTCCTACCCTTCTTTTGCGCCTTTGCTTTTGGGGGACATGTCTAATCTGAATTTCCCTCAAGTAGGATTTGAACTTTTCCCACATTTCACAGGCATTTAAATCAAAGAATTCTTCTTCCCATTTTATGGCACTTAAAGCCTCTCTCATGCAGGCAAAGTCTGCCCTGTTAAAATTTGGAATCTTTGCCAAATTATCCTTGATTGTCCCTGATACCTGTGCCTTGAATCTCACTATGTTATGGTCACTTCTTCCCAGAGTTTCTCCTACAGTCAAGTCTTGAACTAAATCACTTAAATCTGAGAAGACAAGGTCCAAGAATGAGCCCTGCCTGGTTGGTTCCATTACAAACTGGTGTAAGAACAAGTCCTCTTCAAGGCATTTCCTAAACAGTTTACATGATGGGGAGCCAACACCAACATTTTCATATCCTTTTAGATTAAAGTCACCAAGAATAAGGCATTTCCTCTGAAAGTTTCTACTGATTTCCTCACAAATCACCTTATCAAGCTCCAGTTGCTGAGAATGTGGCAAGGTTCCTGATCGATACAAAGCTCCTATCCTCAGTTTATTGTTGTTGCCTTTTCCCACAGCAACATCAAGCCAAATGGACTCCACAGACACATTTTTCACCCCATCTACTACTTTTTGAGAACTGTATAAGCTATTCACATAGAGCATTACACCACCCCCTTTCACTGCTGGACCCCTATTGCATGAAAACATATTGTATCCCTGGATCTCATAGTCCTGCAAGTTATCCCCAAAATATCCCTCACTGACCCATGCCTCAGTAATGCAAACAAAATCTGGTTTCTCCTCAGCAACATAACACTTGAACTCATCAAATTTGGATCGAATGCTCTGAGCATTAAGCATCATACACTTAACAAAAGTTCCATGACCATCTTTGGCTTTTTTATGTTGAGTAGCTCTATCATCTCTGGATGAGCCACCACTCTGCCCCCTTGATCTACTGCTACCCCTATTTGCTGACTGTGAGGTTCTATTGCCTATGCTGTCACTATTGACATATCCCTGAGATGGCAATGCCAATTCTTCCCTCCCCACCCCATTATCTAGTTTCCCTGAAGGACATGTTCGTATACTTTGCCTAACACTTGCACCCCCTTCTCAGAGAAGTGCAAGCCATCCCTCTGATAGAGGTCAGATGAGCCATAAAACCTGCACCACTTGTCAACAAAAGTCAAACCTAACTCATTGCAAAGCCTACCTACCCTGGCATTGGCTGCCAGTGCCCTAGAGCTCCACTCAGGGCTCTGGGGAAATAGCTTCAAAAACCCCGAGACTCCAGCCCTAGGCAGAATAGCTGTCACAATAACTCTGCTATGGCTTTGCTTCAGGGTGGCCAGAAGGGCCCTGTAGTCCTGCATCAGCTCCTCACTCCTAGCAGGACCTATGTTGTTCACTCCTACCTGCACTATAACTGTACTGAACTGGTTTTCGCTGGTGGCCTGTGCGACCACTTGGACCAGGTCTCTAACTTTGGCACCAGGCCTGGTGATGCACCTCCTACCTCTCCGACCTTTACAGAATACCCTATCCAAATGCCGCACACGAGAGTCTCCTACGACTAGCACTTTCTCCTTGCTGCTATCACTATCACTATCACTATTAAGGGCACCAGACGTCAAATGCCTGGAACCGGTCAAATGTGGTTACTACTCCGGGCGGGGTGGTTTTTTGAGACTAACATTTGAGTAAATCCAAAGATAGACCAATGAAACCTGCCACCATTGTGATTGTCTCGTTGAGACGCTTTGAATGATATATCACTTGACCCAGTTAGATCAACATTTGACCTTTGACCTCCTGTGGCTACAAGGTCAAATATTCTGTTCACTAGGAACACTTAGGTCTATCTCCCTGCCATATCATTCGACGCTAGTTACCCGATCAGACAATCATAATGGAAGTAGAATCCCGTGTTTCTACAGACTGCCCCTTCTGCCCGATAAGTGATTGAGGGAAATGCTTACGTGACCCTAATTGGTCTTTGGTGACCTAGTCAAGGTCACCGGTCTAAACATTGAGTTCGATGGTTGAAAGTGACCCAAAACTCAGTGACATGGGCAATATAAATCAAATTGGACCACTTTCTGCGAAATTATACAGGTTTTGTTTTCCTCCATAGGTTATTTATAATGGGGTGGCCACAATTCTGACCTGACCTTAGGTCACTGATAATACAATTATATGGTATTACGATTGTAGTTCCTGATGACCTTATGACACCCTATAAGTTTCATCTTGATCGGACCAACACTGTGACAGTGGCAACACCTGGAACTCCGAGGGATGTTGGGTCACTTCGCCTGACCTGAGATGACCCAGGGGCAAATATTTCTGAGGATATGCGGAAAAGACTGATGAGCAGCCATACGAGGTTTGGCGTTGCTAATCAAGTTAGTATGGCGGAAAATTAGGAAAACCCGCAGGGGGTGGCAGATATCTGCCCCCCCGGACGTGCGCGTGTTAAATAAATACTTTACCAATACTGTTTTTCAATGCGTAATTCGCGTTTTTTTTTGCAGTTAACAAGCATGGCTAGAAAACTGAGTCCTAAGTAGAAATTGTGTATTTTAGGGCACATCAACGCTCATCCATATTCGTGAGAAAAAAAAACTCCACTAGGGCCCATACGAAGCTTCAAGAATGCAAACGTTCCATGAAACACATCAAACCAGGGCCTCCGCCAAGATGTTAAGTGGGGGAAAATCCTCCCAAGTGTCACGAAACTCCCCAGTGTAACTGGAAATCCCCCAGTGAAAGGGGTTTTCAAGTGAGATAAAAATATGCTGGTGATATATCATAGTAGGACGCGAAAAGTTAGAGTGCAACCCCCCCCGGAAGCTGAAGCTGGTTAAGAGCATGGTCACCTGTTGGACAAATGACATCCTGGCCCTTCACAAAACTTACATATATTAGATACACCGGGGTGAAACCCCACCCGTGAAAATGTAAAAATCCTTATGGGACGCCCTGCATCCAACCCATGACCCATGACCCATGATCAGACATGTACCAGGATGAGGATCGTACAAAAAAGATCAAGGTCGCAAAATATATAGACATCCTTTTTAAAAGATCCAAGATCCCTCGACGAGTTAAAAAGATCCCAGATCTCAGAAGATCCTTCGAGAAACACAAATTATCCAGGATCCCAAAAACCGACAATAAATGGATCGATGGATCCGATCACGGCTTTTTATTCTGGTATATGTCTGCCCATGCCTTACCTGGAGCAGGTTCTTGAAAGCGGATGATGTGACCTGAGTTATTGGCAGCTGGTCACAGCAGATAAGTGTGACGATGGCTTCGTCTAACTGCGCTTCCTTGGAACATTTTGTGCGCTCCGGCTGCGGCGCCCTTTTATCATACAACTTTCCATGTGCCGCCAGCCGAGATGTATGTTTTCGGCGCAGATGACGCTTAAAATTGGAACTCACTGATATCTTCCCTCGGATAGCGGCATGGCACAATTTGCAGGTATACGTGACGATTTCGCCCTCCACATGCCGTCCGGTGAAGAAAGCATCCAATACTGATACTGATGGCGTCAGGGCAGAACTTGGGCCGCCACCCGCTTCATTTACACCCTGGGTTACGGCCGAAGGAAGGCAGGGATCAGGATCGTCCACATGGACATCTTCTGAGTCTGAGGCTGTCTTAAAAAAGGCGTTCAAAGGGCCGGTCTTCTTCCCGTAGCTAGACATCTTCACACACCGCACACAAATCCCGCACTGTCTCGCCCTCGCCGCTGTCATGCACGCGCACGCCACCCGCACGCCACTACTGGTTGCCATGACAACAGCGGCATCTGGCGCCCTCGTGCGCTCGCGCAGAGCCGGAAAATCCGAACGTCGGTGGTGACCGGAAGTGTATTTGGTGCGAACCAGTGATTCCCACGCCAGCATAATAGCCAAAACGGGTTTTCGCGCCCTAAAGTCCCAATAATAATAATAATGATTCCCAAGCCAGGGGTACCACATTAGGGATGGTGGGGCCGTTTGCAGTGGGATCGCGAGCTGCTGTCAAGTTGAATTTGACACAAAGTGTATACGCCAACTAAGCAGCCGCGGCGGAATCTCGTTTGGCCAGGGGACAAAACTCATTTTAGACTCAATGTTTACCATGCAACATATCACTGTCCAGTGATACCGTGCTCCTGTACCGGTGCACGTACGCACGCCGGGTCCAAACCTTGTCTTCAATTTCAGACGTGTCGGGTCAAGCCTGGTTCCATAAATGTTACCAAATTGATGCCTCTGCCACACATTTAAACACTACCGATAACCAATTATTATGCGCAGTAAATGGGGAAAAATGTACCTGGAATTGGCATGAAATTTAACTCCTTAATTCCAATTCCTTTGCTAAAATAGGAGTCACTCCAATTCCTGCTGGACGATCCTGGAGTGACTCCAACTCCAACTCCTCTGAGCAAAAATGGCGGAGTCATTCCGGAGTCATTCCAACTCCAACAACTCCAACTCCAATACACTGTTAGTAAGTAGCAATTATTATCGATTTAAGTGGAAAGGAAAATATGGGAATATGCTGGCAGGTCAGGAATATGCTGGCAGGTCAGGAATATGCTGGCAGGTCAGGAAAATCTGGGAGGGTGGGAAAAATTTGGGGGGGGAGAAGAATATTTGTAGGGGGGGAAAAATATGGTGGGAGGGGAAAAATTTGGGGGGGGGGAAAAAAAATGGGGGGGGACTAAACAAGTTTCGTTCGGGCGATGTCGTCAATGACCATGTGCAGACTCACCAGGCAATATTGCCGACCAAAACCAAAATTTGTTTTGAATATGTCCGTCAACACTTTAACCAAGAGGACAGAATCCGTCGATGTATTGGATATTTTTATTCAGCAGTACTGCTCATTTTTCTAGATCAAAAGCATACTAGGAGTCTACCGCTAATACTGCCAAGAATCCAGTCCTACGTACCTAACATTTTTATACTAGAACCTCCGGTCGGCACATGATGGCCCTTTCCTGACAACCACCATGCTAAACCAATAGCCATGGTCGCCAAAAGCGCCGACGAGACGCCGACCAGTGACGACCACCGTGGTCGTCGCTCAGAAATATAATTGTAAATGAGGAATTGGAAATCAGGCAGCTCTTGGTGGTTCACTGAGTCGTTCAGTCGTTGTTCGAAAATTATTATATGGGTGCCTAGGTACTTCCTATTTACAGTGGCGAATTTAATTCATGGTCTTCGCGAATTTATCGCTTAGCTGTCTTGATGAAGGTCGCCAGATTTTCAAAAAGGAACCAATCACGAAAAATCATGTGTTGGGATTGTCATGTTATCCAATCCAGAGTGGTAACCACCCCTTTCCAATCCCCAGTGGATCCGTACCGGACTGGCGACCAATTTGCAAAAATTGCGTCTCGTCAGTGACCACCGGAAGGTTTTCTGAAAGCCCCGTGGCAGCTTACCGATGCATTTCTTGTTCATCATCTGAGTTCGAAATTGTCTGACTCTTCGACATTGTGACATATTTTTTGTAACGAAGAAAGCAAATTGGATTCTGTCCGAAGTCCAACAACTTGACAAACTCTCGTCTGTGTAGCGTCGCTTTGCATTACCTATTGGTACGTACTTCTATGCGCATATGCAGTGTCACACATCACGTCGATACGCGAGGAGATGTGCGTACAACTGATCAGAAGCGCACATAAAAAAAATATTCATGCCATGGGTGGACGTGTCATTCCAACTTTGTAAAATTTAGAATTACGCCCATGACGTTGCATGGAAAAAGTCAACCTATGGACCCCCACTCCATCCAATACCTGCGGTGGTGCGTATGATTGATGCTCACCTTGAACCACCTTGCGCTGTCGCAAGAGTCGCAAAACGCTAGGGTCTCGCAGCAGTCATCATCCCTGCAATGCCGCAATGGTGGCCAAACGCCATTTACGGACGAGGGTTGACGCACAGTGCAAGTCCACCAAGTCGTATTATTATCTCATTCTCTTATACTTTCCATCTGGGCACTTTCTTAGGGGGAGAGAATAACGTCGGTTGGTCGGCAACCAATACCGCGGCTCGTCCTGCAATTATACTGTTTGCATCCGGCTGGCAGATCGCACGTTCACGATTGAACCGCAATCCGAGGCAGAGCCGGGTGCCAGGATGATTGAGAGACATCGCACGCCATTGATGCAGCTGCCACCTTTGATTGAGAGACATCGCACGCCTTGGAACTGCTGACTGCGCCCACCAGATGCAGTCGCGTTATTGCACTCGTGAGCTGGCGCGGATTCGCCCAGCGCCGAAGGAAAGCCAACGACTGCGTCTGAGTCCAGCAAACTAAGCCTTGTGTGTTGGGCTTACATGACTTTGTTTGATACTGTTATGCTGCACGGAAATCCAGGGTGAAATAACCTCGGATACGATGCAAACTTCAACGTCAGAATATCGAAGCCTCGCGTGCCATGGTAAAATGGATTTCAAATCGCTTCACGCGCTAACGTTTGGTCCTCAACTCTGAGGATCAGCTGTGAACTGGTCCGACCACGTTGAACAAGTGACAACGGGATGTTCGCGTCGGAACACTGGCGTCGCGTTAAGCTCCAGACTATAGACATCCCGGTGAATATATATTATCTAATCGGAGTGTGGGCTCACGGTCTACGCAGCAAGCTCTGCTTCGCATGAGTCGTAATTCGACAAAGCTGCCTCGAAGACCACCATGAATAAATTGATTAAAAAAATTATACCGGGATTTACGATCCGGGAAATACCGCGACTGCCTTATCTACACTGAATTATGAGCATCCTCTAACTTATCACAAATGGGACCACTCGGGCATATGTTTTGCTTCATCTGCCGCTTTTTGGCCGGCGAATTCCACGTATGCTCCCCGTGTTCTTTCCTCTCCACGAGCCTTAATCGCTCCTGAAATGTAGGCTCGCTGAACACGAATCTCCCTGCTAAAAAAACATGAACCTGCATAATGCAACAGGGAGTCGGAGACGAAAGCAAGGATAGCGATACCACAGTTTCAAGAATCAGCTTCTACTTCAGATGTGCTGTTCGTGGCGTAAAAAATGAATCCACAGGAGGCGAATTGTGTTTTTTTATTATCTCTGTGGCCAAATTTATTCGTGATGTAAGATTGCTCAGTGATTATTCAAGTTAGGTAGCGCGTCTGGAATCATTCTTACCTGGTATATCTAGATAACATAGCTCCGCACGATACTTTAGTCTGTTAGGCGATTTTTAACCTGTCTCGGTTCGTTCCACTTTTTCCTTGAAAAATAAATCATCGCTTTCAACACACACAACGTTCATCATACATTGACCACTGGCATGCTTCCACTTGAATATGCATTCTCTTCCCTCGGTAGTTCCAAACTCTCACCAGTATGAATTCACCCGGTTGAGAACGGTAGTCTGGATTTATCTGAATCAGCTACAGTCTGGTTCATTTACGGGGTAGCTAGTTGGATATGTAGCATGTGACGTTGTAGGCAGCTTGTTTGCCCGACAGTGATAGTCTAATGTTTGCTTCGCTTGTACGATAACTGGTTCGCAATTCCAACAGATTTTCCAAAGCCACCAGCTGTGGCCGTCATCAGCCATGTCTTGCATTGAACGGGCTGATAATTAACCAAACGATGATCACCTGAACAACAGTTTCAACAGTTCTGACCAATCGTTCCGACGCCCACATATTATCCAAAGGCTACATTTTACCAGCCTCGAAAATACAACCCAGTCTCACCTCTCCGGCTGACGAGACTCGACTGAGCTCCTCATCTCCCCTGCGACGACTGCCTGATCAGGGCCGGTCGCGTACCACCCGGTCACACTGGCATGGATGTCACAATGGTGACACGGCGTAATGACTTCCGACTGTGTCATGCCGCAATGACACAGCATCGGCCGGCCGGCCGTCGTCGCGCCGGCATCGGATCTGGCCAAGCATAACAAATGTGGCGGCGGCCGCCGCTCGAGGCGTCAGATGCCGATGTCAGCGCGCCGGCAGGTGCCGGCCGAATGTCTGGCATCCGCTCAGGCCCCGGACCCCAGCATACATGTGTTCCAAATGCATTCTGAAAGAGGGGTCCGAAGTTGACTTCGCTACAGCATCCTTTGCTCACGTTGTCTTTCTTGACAAGATCTCAATTTAACGCTTGGCTTGGGATGCAAGTTGCACATCCCATCATTGCATTGGGAGACAGTCACCCCGCGGCGTCGCAGAGTGGGCAGATTATTATCTCCCCCTGTTTCTTTAACTGGGGAACGAAGCTCGACACGGTGATCTGATGCTTGGTGTACCTTTGTCTTCAAGAAAATGACATCACCTGCGCAAATGCTTACCCTACGTCATGACAGTTTACTGACCTTGGTCATTTCAAACGGAATTACCTTTAAAAACATGTTTCGCCACACGCAACTTGTTCACCGTCCGACGGATCTGTCTGAAACCTGCCTCATCACCTTCATTCTGCAGTACTAACAGTGTGCGTCTGGTGAACATCTCGAAAATACTAACGTCGTTGGCCTGATTTCAAGTAACTCGAGGCGATTTTCGACGTTTTCTGTACGTTTTCACAGGCAGGATGCATTTGTTGGTATTAGTGGATTGCGATATGAGAGTACACAATTTGTCCTAATTACCGAACAAATGAACCAAGTCACGCCTCAACCTGGCCAGTTGGACGCGACAAGGAACGTAAAGCTAAAACAATACCCCAAAGCGTAACGTAAGAATAATTGACAGGGGACTGGCAATGAACACATCTGAGGCTCCATCAGACGAAATCGGTTGGTTGATTCCAAATAAGCACGTAAAACAGCCTATGGTAAGACCACAGTGATAATAATCACTTAGTCACACGAAATAACTCAAGGTCAGTGACCTCAACGCTCGTACTCAGTCAAACCTCAAAGTCCCAAATGACCTTAAGTTTGTCTCTGTGGTACATCTAGAATGCCGTAGTTAAATTATGGTTAAAATAAAACGCTGGCTACCAACATATCCACCCACCGCGTGACAGCCAACGACTCTATGCTACTGACGCATCACATCTGTCAAATGGGAGGTCTCAGACATCCCAATTGGCAGATTTCATTGCCTGTAGCATGAATAGTTTTCAAGATCCCCTGGTCTGGTGATCCCCACCGCAGCGGCGAAAATGCCGTGGGTGGTGGTACAAGAACTTAGGTTGTTTTTACTGCAGCAAAAGCGTCGTTTTCCATAGTCTCCCCTCTCGGATCTGAACACACACATGCCATAGCAGTGGACACGCATACTGGCCGTGTAGTTCCCGTAACATTCCATAATTCATAAGGATGCAGATACGCTTGCAAACTCGCTTGATATGCTCAGCTCCGTTCGTCGAAAAAAAAGTTTCTAGGTAACTAAATATATGAGGTAATATTAAAATTTTAAAATTACTTTGTACATTCCTTTTCTTCTTTTTTTGCACACTGATTAGGACTCAAAAGTTTTCTTCCCTGGAAACGTTCCTTGCAAGATATCAAAATGTACTTTCCTTCCAGTTTCATCCTGGGAAACAACGACGTCATTTTTGCTTTTTCATTCGCTATTTTGTACCACAGTGGGTAGGATGGCAGCCTTAACAAAACGCAGCACCAAGCGAACTAGTTATATGTTACAATAAACCTTGTGGCAGTTCATCTTTAACCGGCTTGCTTGCGAATGTTGCAATATATGCATTATCTTCCATCGATTCTCATTGTCACGAAATACATCACATGTCATAGCAATCTCTTCCCATCGTGATCTTTTCGATATACTGGAATTTATGCCAATCAATAATCAACAGGTAATAGGGATGATAATCAATTGGGTATTCCCCCAAACATGTCCAATGCTCCTAGTGTGAAATTCGTGTCATCCAATTGCATCATTGCGTAATTATGGGCGTTGGTGAATGGCCATAGTTAAGTTTACTGTGGCAACTTGTTTGGCTTGTTGCAGTAGCTTGCTGTAGTTAGCCGAACTTGTGGTAGCGAAAACGGAGTTGAAAATAGCCTGATCCGTTGCAGGATACCACCTGCTCCTCACTGCATAGTGTGAAGGCAGGGCGGTTCCAGGTGATAATTTGACATCAGTTATTTCGCAGCTGACCTTCGAACTCCAAACGTCTCTTTGTGAGACCAGAGATCGACTTGCTTGTAGGTGTGCTTGTGTTGATTTTCTTCACTAAATCGGGGGCAACGACTGTTGGCGATATTCAACGACTCCGAATATTGTTTACCGATCGCTCATTGGTGTGTAGCATGCCTTGGTATCTTTTCACGCGTGATTTCTCATTTTGTTATACTGCCAGCAGTGCGCCTTTAATATGTAGCCTGTGTCGCCAGTCGGGCGTGAGAAAATGATGCCGGTGCTTACAGTTGGCTTCAGCTATGCCAAAGTTCCAAACTGCCTTCGGAAGTTTCACCCGCTCAAGCGAAGGCAGCCTTCCCTGCGGCGAAGTTACGGGCCATGGCTACGGTAGCGACCTTCACACTGGGACTACTTCAGGATGGCGACCCTGTATCACAGGATGTGCCACCATGTCATGCAAATTATACGGTGGCGTGTGCATCGGACAGATTGGCCATGTTACACCGCGAGTCATTGGATGACAACAGTCCAGACTGCCAGCAGTTCGTGTGATTGGAGCAATTATGAAGCATTTTCTATTTGAACGGTATCTACATTATTGAACTTACATGTTTTCTAGCTATGGTCAGCCAAGTGACAAAGGTGTGTCCATAGTGCACACATTTTCCGTCAATTGTGATTCAACGAGCATATCAATATTTTAGTGACAATCTCGCATGCGCAAGCATTGCTGCACACAATGATTCTTCTGTGCATGAACAAAGGGCGATTGCACACAAGTTACATCTGAACAGTAAAAATTATTTAATTTACACGTGCTAAAAGACTATAGTTCGCTTTTGAGCAGCATTTTATTTGTGTGAATCTCCGAGTAACCGACGTTTGCCTTCAATCGCACTGTGAACACAGGCTTCGCGTTACTGCCATGCGGTAATATTGACAAGATGTCCTGACATGCTCAAGCGCTGACGTGACGAAAAGCGCTGACGTGACGAAAAGCGCTGACGTGACGAAAAGCTCTGACGTGACGAAAAGCTCTGACGTGACGAAAAGCTCTGACTTGACGAAAAGCTCTGACGTGACGAAAAGCTCTGACGTGACGAAAAGCTCTGACGTGCTCAGATGTGTTGGCATTAAGGATTCGAAACTGCAGCAGAAAGAACAATGAGGGAATGTGATATTACACACCTGCCAGAGGCGTCCTGGCAGAAATTGAACTCGCAGAACACATTATAAAAAGACGCAATTTCTAATTGTGGAATGATGATTTTAGACAATATCTTGTCAACACAAAGCGAATCCCATGTGCTCGCATCCAACAAAAGTCGATGGATAGACCTGGACGGAAGACCAATGCAAAGTGACAAGTCGGCAATCTCTAGCGTATTCTTATGGATGGTGCTCTGTACGTGACCCTATTGACCAATTGCTCCGTTTTAGCTTGCTTTGTGAACCTGTTAGCTGTGTTCAAGGTGAGAGCCGTAAGGTGCTTAAGTTAAGTGCCTGATGCACTCCAATGGACCGAACATTTTCTCATACGGGATTGATGGAAAAGCTGACATCATCGCAGAAAACTTCGAGGGGTCCCAACTTCCACAGTGTTGATTAATCCCACTAAATAAAGGAAACATCATTCAGTCGCATCCCTGCATACCAGGTGCTCAATGCTGTCAACTTGACATGAAAACACTGCTACATGGCGTCACCTCAGCACTGCGGCTTTGCTATCTATAGCTTAGTGTACCTGTCTTACATATTTTCCACTGATGTGGCATTCCCTGGCGTGGCGCTGGCGACCACTTTCATAACAGTAGTTCTAGTAACCCATTCTCTAGGATTGAACTGCATCAGCCCATGCATAATGTACGCATCTCACAGACCTGGATGCAGCTTCCTCTGCCTCACTATGCCAAAGTCGAACGACCGTGTGAAGCTCTGCAGCTCTACTGGCGGGCTGCAAGGCGTGCCGAGACGAGAAGAAATCACACCCGAGACAAACAACGAATCCGATCGTCTTCTGCTTCTGGTCAACCTCACCGTCTCTAAATGATATTGGAACCTTGGAAAATAATTGCAATCCTGTCCCTCGAGAGATGTAGGAAACCGAATCTTAAGTAGCCATCATTTAATACTTAAACTTGCTCCAATTTCGCTGCAAATGCATGCATGCCATCACGCATATCACGCTCCGGCAACCATCAAACCAAAACGTATTTGTCGAGCAATTTGAGAGTAATCTTGTATTTTGTATTCTTGTATTCGATAGCAATCTTAGTCAATGTGCTGATCATGCACAACTAGTCAACACTTGCTTTTGCGTCAACGCAGCCCATGGTCGTACCGGCTCGGGGAGCTAGCCGACCACCTACCGTGACGCACCCACCATTCCGTTCCACCACACGACTCAACAAAGCACGCCACGCCCTCTCCAGCTGTGTTTCAGTTGGCCAGCCGGGTCTGCGATTACGCACCCCGGCAGAGCGCGGCTCGAGACCATCGACGTGCGCCCAACTCTGCTGCAGAAGTGGACGGCGGCCGCGGTCGTTCGGGTCCCGGTCGACCGGGCGGTAGACGGGTGGGTACGCCAACCCCGTATCAAGTCTCGGACTAGACCGATGGTTGGGTGGACCGGTGGTCGGGTGGACCTGTGGTGGACGGACTCTCACGGTAGACGGGTGGTGGACTCTCGGGGTAGGCCGGTGGTTGGGTGACCGGTGGTGGACTCTCGGGGTGGACCAGTGGTGACGGCCGCTCGCCGCCTCCGTCCCCTGACAGTCTGACAGCCGGCCGGCGCCGACTCCGTCCACCAGCGTCGGCCGCTCGGACGGCTTATTGAATCCTGGCGAGCCGGAGGAATAACTCTCGCCCGATGTTTGAACACTTTGCGTCGCTTGATTGGATTTTGCAGGTTGTTAAAGCTGAACGCAGCCTGACTGGTGGTCCACGGTGGCCTTGTTTGGCGCCCAGTTACGATGTTTATCCTAAGAATTAATATCCGTCCTCATTCGGCTTAATGTTCAGGAATATTGTTTCTTGGACATATTGCCACCAAAGCAGTGCATGTCGGGGATCATAATGGTGTGTGTCTACCGGTGATGTTTTCAGAGACTCGTACACCCCGATATGGGACTCCGACATAGCTTCGGCATGAGGGCGGGTCAGGCAATCTGACCGCTCGCTCGAAAATACCACCTGTCGATATTAAATGGCGTGACCAGTGTCATGTCAGTATGTGGACCGTTATGTGGACTAGCATCGACCACCATCGGGAGCACTGTATGAGTGCGGTAAGAGGAAGACTTTGTATGGGATTTAAGGAGCGTATTCACATGAGGTGCACGTAGAGCAATCCATATAAGTCGAATTTATCACATTTTCCCAAATTTAGCATGGCTTGTTCCGACCCCACCCCTTTAATACCAACTTGGTTGCGCTCCTGCAACCAGGCCACCCCAGTTCTACAAACACAGAATCTGGCATTATGCTTCAGTTGCCAGATTGTGGGTCGACCACCATTCCCATCGGGGGACTTGGGACAAATAACGAGCACCCTACATGGATGGGGACCAGTCCCACTGTCACATAGCCCATTCTTTTGAACAAATAATACAGACCTGTGTATACCTGTGTATACAGTCCAGCTGAGCTACCTGCAGCTCAGCAGAAATATGCCAATAACAGGTATAGAGCAAAATGGAACACCAGATATAATTCTACGTGATGAGCCGATGGCTTGAAACGCCATAATAAATAGCTAATACGATTTTAAGAGCGTGGCGGTAGGGTCCTACCGGGTCAGGCCAGACCGGACCGGGTCGCTCGTGTCAACGATATTCCGTATACTCGGGAGTAGACAGTCACAGGGTTCAACATTCTTATCATGGATATCATTAGTGATGATATCATTACACCCACCTGAGTGGACCAACTGACTGTATAATGCTAGAGGTTGCGTAGAGGAAGAGAAAATGAACTACAACCGTAGAGGAACTACAGCCATGACATTGGCAGGATTTGCAGCATGCATGATGGAATGTAAGGATGATCTCAATTTATAATTTTCGGTATTGTTGTGCAGTACCTCTCCACGTTTTTCTTCCGAAGGCCTTTTTAGTGGGATTTTTTGGGACGATTAAGGATACCTCTGCATAGTTCAGGATGCAAAACCAGTGAACACAGCTTTGACATATTTATGTTATATAGAATGTTCATACATGGCATCGACGAGCCTCATAGCATACACTTTTAACCTGTGCATAAATTTGGAACGTGCTAGGGCTAAACGTGAGGGATAATTATCTGGAGGGACATTCTCCGCAAACCAGTTTACATTTATTGACCGTCACTGGACCCGTATGACTACCGGGATGTTTATTATGCTGTCACAATGCCTTCTGACGGTCTCCAAGGCATCTATAAATTATTGGCGGAACGGCGGCAATCCCGTGACCTCCTGGCAGCTCAAGGTGCCGCTGGCTGTGCCAGCTCCGTGCAGGCGACGATCAGTTGACGGATGACATCAGTGCACGGCCACCTTCATCTCCAGCCAGAAGGACTTTGGAGACAATGCCGGTTCCGCTGCGCTCCACCACTCCCGTACAGACATTGAGTTCCGTCGACCGCGCGTGTTTGTGTCGGGACGCTGTCGTACGACGCTGTGCTGTTCGGCCAAAAGAGACCAGAGCCGTCCCGGCGACAGCGTCCGCCAGAGACTGCTGCTGCCGCTGGACCCGTGCTGTCGGCCAGCAGACATCAGACCTAACCCGGCGGCAACATCCGCTGGAGCCTCAGTTGCTTTTGAGACCGACAACGTAGACAGTGTACGCCACTGGAACCACGTCGGCCGGCGGTCGCGAGACGGCGCCCAGATGTGTGGCGCCACACTTTGGCCCCTATTTTGCATGCTTGCTGGGTTCTTGATGAGATGGATCCTTAGTCGGCTGGGTCCTTGATGAGCTGCGTCCTTGGTTCCCTTGCTTGGCTGGGTCCTTAGTCGGCTGGGTCCTTGATGATCCAGGTCCTTGGTCGGCTAGATCCTTGATGTTGGTTAAGTCCTCAGTCCACTGGGTCCTTGATGAGCAGGGTTCGTGGTCCACTATATTCTTGACGAACTGGGTCCTTTGTTGGCTGGATCCTGGATGAGCTGAGTTCGTCTCCCAGCTGGATGAGCTGGGTTCTTGGTTCACTGGGCCCCATGGTAACCTTTGACAGTGCTACACATTTCGCCCGTCATTGTGGCCATGGGATAAGGCAGATTCCCCATGCCAATACTAGATTCAACTAATAATTTCACCTAACTTTCATCTCGTATTTGCAGTTGCAAATTGTCATCAATTGCCAAACGATCCTGGCTTTTCCGGATGACACCCAGTCAGCCAGACGGTAACGATAGTGTGATATGGGCTTTAAGCTATCAGAGAGCGCTGAAAATAAACATGCAAGCAGGAGGTATATGCCGCAATTGGTTTGTTTTTGGCCATCGGCGGCAAGCTTTAGCCTAATGTCATGCACCAAGCGGTTATGCGCTCTAAAATTATTCCGAGCCGCGTCAAGCCGTGGGTTGCGCTCGACGTGAAGTTTGGCCGGCATGGCAGAAGCGCATAACCACGGGACGTGGGACGTGGGACGTGGGACCTCGCGGCCGGTTGACTTCAGCCCGACATGGGGCGATCGAAGTGTCAGTGGTGGCGGTGGCGGGCAGTTGGACAGCTGGCTAGCGTCGGCAGCATCCGGTTACCACACCCACACTGCCGACGTGCGAGCGGCTCGACACCGACACATGGCTGGTGGATTGGACCGGCCTGTGGTGTGGGTACGATGGTCTTGGAGCCGGTCCCATCTCATGACTGATGGGTGTGGCCGGCCCGGGGTGTGGGTGAGACACCACGTCTTGGGGCCGGTCCCATCTCATGCCTGATGGATGTGGCCGGCCCGAGGTGTGGGTGAGTCTTGGGGCCGGTCCAATCTCATCGGGGAGAGGGATCAGAACCCTCCCTGTGCTCGTTGGACTCTCATTGAACCCTCCCTGGGAAATTTTTCTCTAAAACGGGAATTCCACGACAAATCGACCAGGCAAAGGGATGATTGTTTACCCTCATGTCTCAGATTTGGAGCAAAATTGGTGTATAGGGTTATCTTATGCCCTGAATCCACCTCTACAAATTTTACCTCGCAAAGTTTCAAGGAATCCAATTCCGGTAATATTTTTACATGTGATAAATGATTGAAAAGTTACCCAATGGCCTCAGGTCACGTGACCTCCGATGACCTCGATGCCCGTGAAAATTTACTTTTAAAATTGACAATTTTTTTGCTTGACATGTAACATATAACAAATAATAGCGTTTTTGCTACAAATGTTCGTTTGGAGAGCGCAAGCTTTATCATATGCGAAGATTATCGAGGATTGAAGTACTAACTTGGCCAGGCCGGGCTGTCAGCAGAGCCCAAGAAAGAAAGGGCCCCTGACTTGATGGACAGGGTCCAAGCGTTTGAAAAGGGCCCCCCGGCTTTCCGGAAAAGGCCCTGAGTCGTCAAAGAGGCCCCTGAAATGACGGAGGGGCCCTAGTTGCCGCAGGGATCTCGAGCCGTCAGAAAGGGCCCTTTGGCCGACGGAAGTGGCCCAAGCTGTTGAAAGAAGACCTCCGGCCTGACAGGGGAGGCCCTGGATCGCTAACGAGGTCCCCTGCGCCGATGAAGAGGACCCCCTAGCCATTGGAGGACTCGGATCGTCGGGGAGAGCCCAGAGCCGGCATGAAGGGCACTTGGACCGATGAGGGCCGGAACCGCACAGTGGCCCCTTGCATGATAGAGGAGGCCCAAGCTTTTGAAGAGTAAATTCCGACCGGACGGAGAGTGGGCTGAGCCGTGAAAAAGGGTCTCTGAGCCGAGGGATGGGGCCATGGGCCGGACCTGCAGAGCCCCCGGGTCGGCTTTGGCTCACGCTGACGGAGAGGGCCTCAGAGCTGACAGCGGACCTCAGGCCGATAAAGAGACCCCGAGCTGCGGAGACGATCCGGGCTGAAGCGGAGGGTGCTACGTAAAGGCTCCTGGTGCTACGTAAAGGGCTCCTAAGCCCATGAAATGGCCCGGGCTGCTACGCAGTAGCGGCGTTTCCAAGGGGTGAAGGTATACCTGCTCCCTATCGAGTCCAATGGAGCCCTCCAGACGACCGTCCTGAGGGGCAGAAATATAATGGAACAAATGTTTAAGTACATCTAATAACTTGTGTGGAAAGTGCCCTTGACACGTGAAAAGGTCCATCCTGAGGGCTAGCAAGGGCCGTGAGGACAAGAGAGGACCCGCCCGAGAGCTGGAGTGCCTATACCAGCTGGAAAGAGCAGTCTCAGCTGGAATTTACCCCTAACGGCTGAAGAATAAACAGGCACGTGAGGGTCTGAGAAGGCTGGGATGCTCTTTGGGTCTGAAAGGGCACCTGGGGGATGAACAGGACCAATGCGAGCTGAAGAGGACTATTGAGGGCTCATCTCAGATCTGAAATTCCCCGAGATGAGAGCCAGATAGGACTATTTGGAACTGTGATGGGCCTCCACAAGCAGGAGAGGGCCTTGAGTGATGCAGAGGATCTCCTGAGAGTCAGATAGGACTGGACTGGGATTCTTCTGATGCTGAGAGCGGCCCCTAATGGATGAACAATGCCACCCGACAGGAAAAAAACCCTGTTGGCTGGCAATTGAGGTGAGGAATACCGAGGGCCAGTCTCGGAGCTAGAATGCTCTCGAAACCACGACAGCTGTCGAGAACTAGGAAGGATCCCTAGCAGCACGAGAATGCCCTTGAGGACGAATAGAGTTCTCTAAGAGGCAAGAAGAGTCCCTAGGTCAATGATTGTGAGGAATACTTAGGGCCAATGTCAGAGCTAGAAAGCTCTTGCAGCTAGAAACACTGTCAAGGACTGGAAAGGGCCCTAACAGCTGGAGAGGGCCCCTCATGATTGGAAATGGTCACTGAGTGCTAGAGGGGACTGGACTGGGATGCCCAAGAGGCTTGGAAGCTGTTGAGGAGATTGATATAAAAATAAGTTTGCGTTTTCTTCGTGTGCTAAATTCATGTAGTAATTTTAAATTCTTGCACATAAATCGTCTTATCCTTGTTAAATCTGGCCCATTGACTTAGGGTTTGAACTAGAACAAACAAGCTGTACGAGACCAGTTAGATTCTTGTGTCCCAGCTATTGTAATTGCAGAGGTTGTCTAGGTTTTATTTGGATTATATTAGCATTTATTTTGGAGAGTAATATTTATCTAGAGTAAATATGTGCCACAGCCAAACAATTTCCATACGGGTACCGACTTCACTGTGCGTTTCTAAGTTAAGGAGTTGCATATTGATTAGTTTCAGTTCGTAGCTGATAAGGGTCTCGGCTCAGCAAGATAACTGCAAGCTCAGTTTCGCTCAGTTTAAGGTCTGTAAGCAAATTAATAGTTTGTTGTTCCTTTTGTGTGGGTGCAACTAGATTACGTGTTTAATAAATTCAGCTGGATGGATTGCTGATGTGCAACAGTTTCCGTTAATCGCTGGTAACATTAATACCTTGATAAATTATGATGAATAGCTCCCTTGGGTTTCCCCAATTGCCGAAGTTGTCTTGGTTTAACTTCTGTACGTAGGACTATTGCATTGCCTATTGTGTGTGCAGAGCATGTCAGTGTTAAATACATTAAGCTCGATACCTCGTACAGCGATCAGTTACGTTAGCTGCTAATTAGCTTCATATCTTGATCACGCAAGAACTATATTATTTAGTCATATGAATAGCAAACAAAAAACTTTAAAAAATGGAAGGTGGCTGTGAAAAGTATGAATGCATCGCATCGTAGAGAGTGTAGAGTAGAGTAGTAGAGAGTATAGAGAAAAGTATCTGACAAGATTGCAATTTGGCCAGTTAAGTGCTTATGTCATTGCCATAATACAAACATTACCGCGTGATAGGCAAGGTTTCAATGCATATGCCATTGGGTGAACATCGATATACATATATATATATATATATATATATATATATATATATATATATATATATATATATATATATATATATATATCCTTATCCAGCTAACAAGAGGGGGGATAATCCAAACATTTTCACTCAATTCCCTATAGAGACGTGCATGCTCAGATGCCGGCAATTTGTGTCCATGAGTGCTTCGTGACATAACGCATACATTTTTTTTTAGTATGTATCATTCAAGAAAACAAATACCGCCTTATGGAAGAAACTTCGTATGTCCATCTTCGGATCTACCGGACTTCATGCGGCACTGCGCGTGTGTTCACGTGTAAATTGCAATTTTCTGGAAACCGTACACCAATATCAAGGTTGCCAGTAAAACATAAGGTGTGTTCATCAGCAGGGACGCAGCCAAGGGTTTCCAAAGGGAAGCCCGACCCCACAAATGTGATGAAATAGAGAACTGTCTCAGTGCGCAAAATTTATGGTTTCGCGTGATGAAAATATCACAAATTCTTGCTTCATCTAGTGTATTCTTTGTTGCTAAAAGGGAGGGGTCGATGGCCGCCCCTCTCCTCATTGGCTGCGCCTCTGTTCATTAGGTCATCCCAGCTCCGTTGTAACGCCTTCGGTACTCACCGGCATATGCATTCATCGGCCAAGTTGTCCCTCATCCAACTTCCGTTCTACACCGTATTGTAAGCTACAATTAACGGGCAGCATGTAGCTCTACCCTTAAACTTCGATAAAGCTCATTGGCATGATGCTGTATCTCTCACTGGTGAACGTCCAGGTCGGGTGGCAGCAAGCAACGTTTGGGTGCTGCCGACCAGCGGGCCGCCGCGCCAGAACATGTAGGTACTGCGCCATACCTGTCTATAAGAACTGACCAATCACACTTCGAGTAGAGCAGAATAATAATACTCTGGAAACAGGTAGATTGTGACAACACTGGAGACTGACCGACCTTTGGCGGCTGATGTCCCTGATCAATGTGGTGCAAACGGCTCACGGCTGTTTACACAAGTCACATAAAACATGAACCGTGATCCACATAATTTTTGAGCATCAACAAGGCTACCATTTGCTGGCATATCCCACAGAACGAAGGAAGAACTGCACATCAATTAGGTTGTCTACCATATACAGCAGCAACACACGCTTTTCATACATAAATATAGGACCATACGTCAGACAATTATTGGGGGATATGATCCGGCCATTCTGACGGTTGAGTGGGATGCATCCCTTTCACCCCCCCCCCCCCCCACTATGGCGGAACCCATGTATAGAAGCTAGCTGGACGAGAACGAGACCAGCTTAATGGTGCCCGGTCGAGACCAGCCAAATGGTACCAGGTCCAGACCAGCCAAAGGATGCTCGGTCGAGACCAGCCAAATGGTATCCGGTCGAGACTAGCCGAGTGGTGCTCGGTCGAGACCAGCCCAATGGTGCCCGGACGTATGCGTCAGGTCAATCGTTGACCTGTCAGGTCATCTCAACGTTAGATACGTAGAAAAATTGCATCCAGGCTCCTTCAAGTCGGTTCATGCAACACACCTGATTGTAAAAATCAAGCCGCGAAACAAACGTCAAGGTGTAGACTAGGCTAGCTTAGGATAGATTGCATCAATTCACTTGCAATTAAGCCAAGTTGGCCAGGTCAAGATGAAGCTTTGATAGACCGTTAGGGCCAGTTCACACGGGCGAGTTGCTAGCGTCTTGGTAACGGGACGCAAGCGGAACGTAACGTAATCGGAACGTTCTGAAAATATACAATGAAGGGAATGGTTTCGTTTGCGCTACGTTCGTTTTACGTCTGCTTTGCGCACTCGGGAGAAGAGGTTTACGGCGATTGTGGTACAATTTAGTCTGAATAAACCCTTTGAAGTGTTTACATTCTGATTATTTGCGTTGGTATAAGCATCGTTATCTAGCGTTATCGTCCGCACGCCGCGAAGGATGCAGACTTTCTGTTGTTATTGACCCTTGGACAGGGGTGTAGTTTTGTATGCTTGAGGGACGGCACTGTCCCTCCTCTACCACCCAAATTTTGGCTTGTCCTCCCCATAATATATTCAACTGTTAACATAAAGCCCTATATGGCCCAATGCCTTCATATAATGTGCCTTCCCAATAATTTTCGGAAGCCTACACTTAGGCCATTGGCTCTAACGCAGAATCGCCTACTACTTGGATCTAACCCAGAACCGTCATGGGACACCAGAATTCCGCATTCTCCTTGGTAAAATTCTGAATTCGCCACTGGTCGGTCCACAACTGGCTGGTGGCAGGAGTTCATCTCCACCGCCAGCTATTCAATATGGAATTCGTGCGGCACGAGACGGCCTTGTGGAGCGACCTGGACGCAAAGTCAACGCTCGTAAAAACACCGAAACGTGAAACATGTGTGTAAAAACATGTGTGTAAAAGTGGTGGAGCATGGCATCAGAAGGCAGTTGATTTTATGTCGGTTTATTTCACACCATTGGAAATCCATTCATGAATGGAAAACATCTCATATGCATTTAAAATGAATACCACATTATAATGGTGCACAATAAATCCTGGAATTGTGTGAAAAAAAACGCAGGTTTAAACCTTAATGGACGCAACTCAATATGACATCAAAATAAATCACATTCGATTTTCGTTTCGTTAAGAACATAAGTAATTGTCAGGATATTACACAGAAGCTCTATCGCACATCTTAGTACAAACATGTGAATGACAAATTACTCGATTTTCTCTTTGAAGAAAAGTGATAGGGTCAAATGATTAGATAACAAAGTGAACTGCACATCATAAGAGAGCTTGTTTAAATTGTGTTCAAATTTCACCATTGGAAAATACTTGCACCTCTATCGAAACTAGCAAATGGCATTAACCATGGCGAGCCCACTCTGGTGGTATTCCTTCAGAAACCAACTACCAGAGCGGCGTCACCGGTATTATTTCCGCTGATGCCGTGCAATATGATGTAGCAACTTGAAATGGCAATGATTGATGAATGTTGTATCGGGTAATGAAAATATCATCAACTGCATTTCAAGTAAGCAATAAGCATTCTATTTCAACAAAAATCAAACAAATTAAATGCATTATTGGCCTCTGGAAAGGTCATCGGTAAACGACATACTCTGAGAACGTCCCAAGACACGAAACGTCTTGTAAAAGCATGAACTGACGTAGAAAGGCAGCATAGTTATTTCGGCCAAAGCTTTAAAAATTTAATTCCAGATTGCCGTCACAGGCAATTTCCAACTTAACAAGATGACATGGTGTGCATCGCCTTTTGCCAAACGATCCAAGCAAGTATACCACAAGCCATGTCATTGATGACGTGCTCTCACGTGTCTTCCTTCTGTGGCCACTGGAAAACTGCTGCTGACTGCTGAAAACTGCTGGGATGGATCGGCTCGGTGTCGTAAGCCAGGTTCCAATCCCACGACGCATTTCATTGCGATAGCAAACCGGCAACTCAACTGTCGTCCTACAAATCCGTATGGCTAAAATGCGAATGCGAACGCCACATTGAGATCGGATTATATCACATTATCATATTATAACGGCTAGCTGTCTGTGCGACTAGCTGTGTCGCGGCCGAGCTGTGTGCCGTGCGGCGGCTGGGCTGGCACAGCCCCGCTCCGAGCACGCTAATTACTGTTGTGCCGACCGAGCGTGCAATGCGGTTAAGCCATTGAACTGGGATTTCCCGATCTGGTGGTAGGTCCGGTCCGGTCCGGTTCGATGTAAACAGCTCCGCGCGACATAGATCCACAGATCCGGCTCCCGGACAGCCATTTTGTGGTGCATTTTGAGTCATGTTTTAGTCGGTCGCACGACTGTGAACGCCTCACGAACTCCGTGCCTGGTCGTCTCTGTCCCCGATGAACGCTTCACGAACTCTGTGCTTGGTCGTCTCTGTCCCTGAAACAACCTGTTGCTAACTGTCGCATGTGGTCGTCCAATCTTCTGGCAATAATCTGTCTGGAAATAGACGGTATTCTTAGCTAAATAATGCTCGGATGCTTCTTAATTACTCACGAATATTGCACCCATTATATTTTTAGGCTCACTGTAAAGATTAAGATAATATTTTGGTGTCTACGGTTGGTATGCAATGTGTCGCAGTGCGAAATGTGCGCGCTTGCGATACGCTGTCCTTGTCGTCGATGCTGAACATTTCAGTGTACGTGCGAGCTACAGCCTGTGGCGCGACTTTCCGCCCAGGTATAGGCTTTTGTGACTGCATTTTAAATATGCAATGTGTGGTACTGGTATGTACATACCACCATGTCACCGTCCATCGCTAGTGTTAGCAGCGGTGAATGCGGCCATTTCAACGATATTTCCACTAGTTGAAGTTGGTATGATGATAATGTAAGTGGTTGCTGGCTAGGAGCCGTTTCGGCCCCCCGCCCCTCCCAGGGTAGCGAGCTGAAACTTATAGCCCAAACACCGCTCAATTGCAGTAATTCTAGCCCGAGTGCCGTGAAAAAGGCAGATTTCGTCCCTCCCCAGATGTCGAAAATTCACCGTCTGACTTTCTTGCGCTCCCTACAGAAGTGCAAGCGAATTGTAGTGAAAACACCTACCTGCGTCATCGGAATCTCGAAATTGTATCCAGGGTAACTTGAGAACCTTGGTCTCAAGAAAGTGAAGTGAAGGAATATTTGGAACAAAGAAGTGAAGGCCTTAGGCCATTCTTTATCCTCTGGAATCTCATTGAATTTTGCTCCGATCTTCATTGGTGGGGGCATACCTTGTTCACAATGATACGTGTTGCCATTTAAGAATTGGAATATAATTCACAGTGCAGGGGTACAACTAGGAGTGGCAAACTACGACTAGGTATGAAACACTAGGAAGAACAAGCTTCATTGCTCTACTGCCGAAGTTTAACTTCTCTGCCGAATCTGGTACACACATCTCAAACTTGAGTGTACATTGTCGAATTGTCGAAATATCGAAGCGATACGGCGTGTCACGATCCTTTCTGTGACAGCGATCTAACCCAGCTCATGTCACTCACAACCACTCAATGTAGCATCATGAATTCCGGGGAATGTGAAATTGCGAAATCATGAATTGCGAGTACTCAGGATAAATATTGTGATGAAGGCTGGTAACAAGCAAAGTTTAAAGCCATTTATTTGTGGGTGAAGAACCCGAAGCGTGACACTGTAGCTCAGCAAGGTAAGCGTCAACAAATACAATTTACAAGCGTGGCGGGCGGGCGGGTCTGATTGGATCTGTGCCTACAGGCTCAGAATGCAGCATCACACTCATGTTGTCGGTAATGAGATCGTGAGCCGGCCTCAACAGCCCTCTCGTGGGAGCTCTTGAGACACGTGAAAGGTCGCTTATACGTCACAAACAGGTAGCACGCCCAGCAGTACCGTACGGTCGGTACCAAAACAAAGCCCGTTCCTGGAACTAGGGTTCGGAAGTAATTCTGGGGGAAATGGTGGTAAAGACTGGTGAGAAGTAAACATGCAAGGCCTATGTTTAGGTCACAACGTAAACATGGACCTCAAAAACTGTGTCAAAGAAGTGGTGGGTATGTTGGTCGTATATATTCAGGAGAGTAGACGGTCTCGAGCTTCACGCCATTTGCAATGAAATGGTTTCGCTTTCGGAGAGGTGTTAGTGTTCGAAAATGAAATTCCAAGAGCAAAAATAAAAACGGAAGTATTGTGTACATGTACTCAGTCTGCTTTATTGACCGGATATGGAGCAGACTGGTAAGCTGCATGTTTTCATATATGGAATGGGTTCGATGTGTTCCTTGGAACATTCCATTCGTCTTGTGATATATCGGACGACACGCAGGAACTATATTCAGTCATTGAAGTATGTGATATGTGGTATGTCACAACGCGTGCTTTAAATAGACTCAGAAATTAATCCATCGTATTTGATATATCATCGCAGAAAAATTGGCAGCAAAACACCTACCACGATGCTCATACTCGTCGCTACGAATTAACGCTCGATAAAAAAAATTAACAGATAGAAGTGTCGAACGGCGAATGCATGTCCTCATAAGAAGCAATGCAGGGGAAAGGTGGACAGGCTTCAACCTCGAAAATTACACAACCCAGCTTTCAAAAAATGAAGCCACAGTCCCAGCTTATTCCTTGATCCTAGGGTGAGTGTTGCGAGGTCATGATCCTCTAAAAAGCGGCATGGCCAGACCCGCTGGGCCGGACGGTGGCTATTGAGCGCACGGCACCCGCCGCCCACAGGCCGCCCATAGGCCGCCCACGGGCGCATCACCATCCTGTCGACCATGAAATCTGGCGGGCGCAAATCAGCCCACGTACCACACTTCGTGACAGCGAAGCAAACTCAGAGCAACGGATCGCGATGCTGTAGCTTGCCAACAAACTATCAAACAGCAATGCATTATGCCGGTTGTGGATCGATCACACTGAAATCCGTTGGCCATTTTCAGTGCGTCGTTGCTCATGATGCTGTCACAATTGCTTTCTTTTGGAGGAATAGTCAAATGATGAGCTTGGCATCATGAAATTCACTATCAAAGCTTCTCTGCTTTGCAGAGTTTGCAACATATGTCATTCCCAATCGCATAAGCCAAATAACGCACCAAAAGCATACCTGGCAATGTAGCTGTGTGCGTCCTGGTCGCACGGGCCTCCTACACACTGCGCGGCGTCTTGAGGAGTCGGTTCGGTCCGCCGCTCACATCCCTGGCTGGAGTGCCAAGCTCCTGGATCAAAACGAGCTGGCGTCACTTGGTGAGAGGACCGGTGGGCACCTTCGGCCGTCCCACACACTTCTTCGCTACGACTGCGACATAGCCCTATGTCGCAGTTTATACTCCCTAGAGTATAAACTGCAGGCAAACTGGTCTCTCAACCAACATATTCATTGCTAAGTATAATGCAAGTAAGGTGTGCATGTTGCGCATGCAGGGTTATCTAATTTACATATGTTATGTCTCGTTTGAGGCTTACTGTTATGTTTAGTTTCGAAACTATTTTTCATTAGACACTCCCCTGAATGTCGTGTCCCATAGCAAGCAAGAGGAATAAGATTGCTGTTTTATTACTTTCTCAAGTATGTCGTTAATATACTTGGGCAATAAATATAAAACCGGTCCTAAAGCCCCCGATAAATGAACATCAATGAATGTCTGGTTTTCACATTCTTGGCATGCTTCCTGCGCTTGTGTAAAATAGTTTGTGATCTGATAAGCTAGCGAACTGAATTCCTCAAGGGCACCCACAATATCACAATGATGGATCTTCCTGGCTGAGCGTGTGTGATCAAATGAATTAGCGAACTGAATTCCTCCAGGGCATCCAAAGTATCACAGTGATGGATCTTCCTTGGCTGAGCGTGTGTGATCAAATGAATTAGCGAACTGAATTCCTCCAGGGCACCCAAAATGTCATAGTGATGGATCTCCTAGCTCTGAGCGTGGATGTGCCGGTCTAGGAAAACGACCAAATTTCACCAAAATTACGGTGTTCTCAAATTTTCAGCTTGCGTTGACAATGTTTCGACAATATATTCAGTCAAATGGGTTAGTTAGATGTGTTTGTACATCTTGCAGGCTCATTTGTCCACTATGCTTACAATAATGCGGAAATATATCCACGAATGTGTCGAGTCTACTGACACGATGTAGTCAAGGAGACATTACATATATAAAGCCTGCTAAATACGCGTGCCGATAGCGACGTGCAGACAGGGCTTAATTAAACCTTTCGGTGGTCGCCGACGAGATACAATTATAGGAAATTGGTCCCCAATTACATGCCGGTCCAATGGGGGGGGGGAGGGGTTCCCTCGGGATTGGATAACACGAAGATTCCATAGGATGGATAACACGAAGATTAACAGTTCAATTATTAGCAACACGGTGGTCGCAATCTTGCCGGCAGCACCACCCTACCTCAACCGGACATTGGTAACCATAGCAACCACGATCTACTCCGACGGGTGAGTGTCCAGCACCATGACTTCGATGAATACCGGGCCAGTGAACCCAACGCTCATGTCCCACGTTTGGGCGCGAATGATCAACTCTGGTCGAAGCGCCCTAAAGCCAAAATAACTAACTAACTAACATGTCCCACGTTCCCGAAGGTCCATCGAAGGACCGTCGCAACGAATGTTGGAAATTCATACCACAATATACCACATTCATACCACAGTTCGATATGCTAGCATGACTTCAATAAACTGTGAGGCAATCGCGCAAGCGAGTACGAAACGGCTGCGTCGAATCATGTGCGCTACTGTGTAACAAAGTTAGTTTTCGGGGCATCTTAATCCCATAAATTCAGCCCCCTCCCCACAGTTCGCCTGGCGCGACAGTTTCCGGCACCTACCCGGCGTCCATCTGACTGGATGCTTACCTAGGCAGGCCACCGCTCCGATCCGGGCCGAGCAATGGACATTGCCCTGTACCACTCCCCTTTCCGGCAGACGCCCTGCCGCCGCGGCGTGACCTCGATGCACAGCTGTTGTCTTCAGATGATGAAATGCCAGTGATATGAGTGAATATGAATGCCAGTGATGTGATGTGAATGATTTATGAATGTAGTGGAGTATTAGATGACTGCTGGATGAATGATCATGTGTCTGACATGTGAAATGTCAGTTGGGCTGCAGCGCCCCGATGTCGGCTGTCTGTGAACAGCATGAAGTCACCGAGCCGATTGTTTGTGCTGAGACAGCACCGGACCAGGCGCGAGGCTGCCAAGTGCTGAGACAGCACCGATTCCCACGCGAGGTCGAAACTCTGGATGTTACCAGAGACGACTCTGAGCTGACATGGGATGTCTCTGAGATAGACAACGCGCCCGCCTGCAGTAGAGTTCTGAGTCACGTGACCATGACGCAATAGGGGCGTAGCCTGGCTCACCTCGCGACAGAGCCGAGAGCACTCCGTCTCTTGTTGTCGGGCGTTCGTGGCGAACGGACGCCACTGGGGGCGGCCGGCCGCCACAGGCAGCCGCCGCCCCACACTGAGGTACGTTTGAGGTAAGTGAGGTTGATAGAAAATCGTAGCGTGACTGTTGAGATGTAACCGCTTGAATAATTGGAAGAATAGCGTGTATGAAGACCGGTCTGTACGTAAGCCGAAGTATCTGTTGCCACTGCTACCGCTTGGAATATCTGAACTTGTGACGGGAGATGAGAGACAGAGATGTTGTATGAAGATGTGACTGTGAGAGGTATGAAGATGAGGAATGGCCGTGTGAATCGTATGTGAAGCAGTTGCGCCTGCCTGTGTCAAGATGAGAAGCTATAGTATTAACGCATATATCACGCTGCGCCATTAACGTCTGAGCATTGTGGCCGTTTACTGTTGATTAATTATACAAATATAAATACTGGATTTGGAGGTGCCTGTCAAGATGTGCAGATCAGAGCTCTGAGATGGAAGCTTAGAGCTGTTGCATTTATACCCGGGGTCTTAAATATCGCCAACGCCGAGGTCCCATAGACTATTCACGTGCCAAAAGAAGTGTTGCCCCATCAGAGGGGTGACCTGAAAACTTCGTTACAACTGTGGCTCATGCAATGAGTGTGACCATCGAGCCCATCCTATCAGTGCCTCGATGTCGGGCTTCCAGCAGTATGATCTGATTAATGTTCCCGCGATTATCGCCGAGATTCGACACCATCGTGGTCAGCATCTCCAGAGACCGACTTGACCGCGTGTGATCCCACTGCCGGACCGGGCTCGGCGCACTTCCCTGACAGCCACGGGCAGTGAGGGCTGCGCTCAGCATTGTCCGGCCGGGGAGGGCCAGCCCAGCCGCCTGAAGACCGACTTAAGCCGTACTCTATTGGTCTACTCGGATTTGAAGAAGATTCGTTGCTCAGCCAAGCCGTTGCAAGATAATAGATTCGCTGCGCTCGGAAACGCTCGGTAGCAAATAGTACACTTCCTACCATTACTCTGATATGTCGCGTGTGGTACCTGTCATACGTCACCAGAAAAATGTGCGCTGACATCCTATTTCTTGATACATCATGCTAATTGGCGATGTTAGCCTTACGTTTGTTATGCACAGCCACACCCACAAATTTCATCAGCATTCATGACACATGCCGCTCATAGCCCGACCCAAACGTAAAGGATTTATTCCATCCAGTTGCAGTTTGCGGTACGATAGTCGCGGCCAGCCAGCACCAGTTCAGTACACAGGGTGGCGATGGAGCGTGCCACTAAGTTGAACGGCACAACGGGTCACATGCCAATGCCTCTGGCAGAGCCTTCTATGCGTGGAGCCGTGGAGTGGAGGCAGCCGATGGGATGCTCACCGCTCTACCGCCGACCACTGGTGAGGTACTCACCTCTGTACCGCCGAACACTGGTGAGGTACTCACCGCTGTACCGCCGACCACTGGTGAGGTACTCACCGCTATACCGCCGACCACTGGTGAGATGCTCACCGCTGTACCGCCGACCACTGGTGAGGTACTCACCTCTGTACCGCCGAACACTGGTGAGGTACTCACCGCTGTACCGCCGACCACTGGTGAGGTACTCACCGCTATACCGCCGACCACTGGTGAGATGCTCACCGCTGTACCGCCGACCACTGGTGAGATACTCATCGCTGTACCGCCGACCACTGGTGAGGTACTCACCGCTATACCGCCGATCACCGGTGAGGTACTCACCGCTGTACCGCCGACCACTGGTGAGGTACTCACCGCTATACCGCCGACCACTGGTGAGATGCTCACCGCTGTACCGCCGACCACTGGTGAGATACTCATCGCTGTACCGCCGACCACTGGTGAGGTACTCACCGCTATACCGCCGATCACCGGTGAGGTACTCACCGCTATACCGCCGATCACCGGTGAGGTACTCACCGCTGTACCGCCGACCACTGGTGAGGTACTCACTGCTATACCGCCGACCACTGGTGAGATGCTCACCGCTGTACCGCCGACCACTGGTGAGATACTCATCGCCGTACCGCCGACCACTGGTGAGGTACTCACCGCTATACCGCCGATCACCGGTGAGGTACTCACCGCTGTACCGCCGACCACTGGTGAGGTACTCATCGCTGTACCGCCGGCCACCGGTAAGGTACCCACCATTGTGCCGCCGAAAACACCGGTGCGGAAGCTTCTCCGGAATTAAATTTCAGGATATATTAACTGCGAGCTAATAGTGTCAGGATAGGCCAAAATGGCGTTCTGGTTGGACTGAAAGACGGGGTGGCGTGTTGCTCAGCGTTTGTGACGCCGATGGCTGACGCGGCATATCCGGCGCTCTGTGGCGGCTGCCAGTGACATTTGGCGCCGGACGCTGCTCAATGAGGGATGATAGTGCTCGTCAGCCGCCAGCTCAGCTCACCAACAGTCAGCCGCCAGCTCAGCTCACCAACAGTCAACCGCCAGCTCAGCTCACCAACAGTCAGCCGTCAGCTCAGCTCACCAACAGTCAGCCGTCAGCTCAGCTCACCAACAGTCAGCCGTCAGCTCAGCTCACCAACAGTCAGCCGCCAGCTCAGCTCACCAACAGTCAGCCGTCAGCTCAGCTCACCAACAGTAAGCCGTCAGCTCAGCTCACCAACAGCTCCTCGCCCAGAACTCCTTGCAACTCCGGGAGGAGTTTGGCTTAGCAGGACTGCTTGGTTTGGCAGGACCGCTGGAGGTACTGCTTGATTTAGCCGCGGTTGTAGGGAGCAGTTGTCTGACGGTTTGGTACTAGGTTCTCATGTAGGATAATTGGGGAATAGTATTTGCAAATATATGTACAGCACTCCGAACCAGAGGTAGTCTGAAATATGGCTGTAGCGTTAATTTTATGCCAATTTTGCTTTTCGCCGTAATTGGGTCCTATGTAGTATGCTGACACCTAACAACTTTCTGCAGTGTCTGGCATTATTACAGAAATCTACACCTATCGAGAAAACGAAAAAGAGGGACAGAGGAAAAGGGGGATGGAGAAGGAGATGGCGATAAAAACCGAGTGATGCATTAAAGGATGAATGTAGTGCATCAGGAACAGGACAGGAAGTATGTGCTGCGATAGGGATGAGGATTGAATGATCGAATATGCTTCTCCCTGGATAATGGCCAACATTTGTTTGTCTTCTTGATCAGAATACGTTGACCATTGGTGCAGTGGTCAAAGTGGCCATCTTGTCATCGTCTTGTAATCGAAGAACTGCCGGTTCGACCTCCACTGACCTCTCATATTTCCGACTCTCCGCAACCATTGGGCACGATAGAGAATGTGACGACGAGAGAGAATGTGACGACGAGAGATAATGTGACGACGAGAGAAAATGTGACGACAGGAGGGGATGTGACAACTGGAAGGAACGCGACGACGAGAGGGAATGTAACGATGAGAGATAATGTGACGACGAGAGATAATGCGGCGACACAAGAGAATGTGAGGACGAGAGGGAGTGTGACGAAAAAATAGAATGTGACGATGAAAGAGGATGTGACAACGGGAAGGAATGCGACGATGCGAGAGAATGTGACGGCACTAGACAATGTGATGACGAGAGGGAATGTGACGACGAGGGAATATGACGAAGAAAAAGAATGTGATGACGAGAGAGAATGTGACGACACTAGATAATGTGATGACGAGAGGGAATGTGACGACGAGAGAGAATGTGACGACGAGAGGGAATGTGCCGACGAGAGGGAATGTGACGACGAGAGAGAAAGTGACGACACTAGAGAATGTGACGACGAGTGGGAATGTGACGACGAGAGGGAATGTGACGACGAGAGGGAATGTGCCGACGAGAGGGAATGTGACGACGACAGGGAATGTGACGACGAGAGAGTGTGACAACAGGAAGGAATGCGACGACGAGAGAGAATGTGACGACACTAGAGAATGTGACGAGAGAGAATGTGACGACGAGAGGGAATGTGCCGACGAGAGAGAATGTGACGACGAGAGAGAATGTGACGACGAAAGAGAATGTGACGACAAAAGAGAATGTGACAACGAGAGAAAATATGACAAGGAGAGGGAATGTGACGACGAGGGAATATGACGAAGAAAAAGAATGTGACGACGAGAGAGAATGTGACGACGAGAGAGAATGTGACGACGATAGAGAATGTGACGATTAGAGGAAATGTGAC
Source organism: Ashinkailepas kermadecensis (assembly GCA_034440615.1). NCBI lineage: Eukaryota > Metazoa > Arthropoda > Thecostraca > Neolepadidae > Ashinkailepas > Ashinkailepas kermadecensis. The sequence goes on from JAOTOM010005004.1 coordinate 567,098, forward strand.
GACGAGAGATAATGTGACGACGAGGGAGAATGTGACGACGAGAGAAAATGTGACAAGGAGAGGGAATGTGACAACGGGAAGAAATGCGACGACGAGAGAGAATGTGACGACACTAGAGAATGTGACGACGAGAGAGAATGTGACGACGAGAGAGAATGTGACGACGAGAAAGAATGTGACGACGAGAGAGAATGGGACGACGATAGAGAATGTGACAACAAAAGAGAATGTGACAACGAGAGAAAATGTGAAAAGGAGAGGGAATGTGACGACGAGGGAATATGACGACGAAAAAGAATGTGATGACAAGAGAGAATGTGACGACGAGAGATAATGTGACGACGATAGAGAATGTGACGATGGGAGGGAATGTGACGACGAGAGATAATATTACGACGAGAGAGAATGTGACGACGAGAGAAAATGTGACAACAAAAGAGAATGTGACAACGAGAGAAAATGTGACAAGGAGAGGGAATGTGACGACGAGGGAATATGACGAAGAAAAAGAATGTGACGACAAGAGAGAATGTGACGACGAGAGAGAATGTGACGACGAGGGAGAATGTGACGACTAGGGAGAATGTGACGCCGAGAGAGAATGTGACGACGAGAGAGAATGTGACGACGGGAGAGAATGTGACGACGAGAGAGAATGTGACGTCGAGAGAGAATGTCACGACGAGAGAGAATGTGACGACAGAGAATGTGACGCCGAGGGAGAATGTGACGACGAGAGAGAATGTGGCGACGAGAGAGCAGATCAGCCGAGTGCATCGTAACCGAATCAAAGGTGCTTCTTTCAGAGTTCGGACTTTTCCTCTCACTGCCCAGCGAGTCGATGGACACGGAGCACCCTGGGAGCAACACCGCAGCCTACTTCACTGCCGACTGAGTCTCGCAGATAAGTCACGTAGACCATCATCATCCTCAACACTCCCACGGGGGACTTGGCCGACCGGCCATCAAGTCTCGGACTTCCCTGCCGTTGCACAGAGCTGCAGTTTGAGCACTTTAAACTATCGCCCATCTGGCATTCAAATGACAATTGATTGCAAAGGTGTCGGCTCCGCTTTCTCATATACTAGTAAAGGCAAACACATCCAGCTCGCCAGCGTTTGGTTGGAGACAGAAAGACTACATGTATAATTATCAAGCCAAAAGGGGTCGCCTTGCTTTTTCATACACTAGTAAAGGCAAACCATACCCAGCTCGCCAACGGCTAGATCGAGACAGGAAAGCACGCCAATGTTCCGTCTCGGAGCCAATATTGCGTTTGTAAATTGCCCATTCTTATCCAGGAAATATGCGCGATGTTTGTTGTTTGACATAAATTCTTCAAATGGAATTATACATGCAGTTTTTCAAAGTAGTACCAAAAACTGTATTCGTTCGGAGTGAGAGCTGTTGGAAGAAGTTGGAAGCCTACTTCTAACACAGATTGTCGTTTCAGACTATTTTGCATGTATATGAAGCGGCTCCTGAACCTTCGTGAATTGTCTCCCACGTTTGAAATTTTGCAGCCTGTACACGCGCTCTCATGAACGATCCGACCATAGCCTCGGTACGGGCAGGTGGCATTTGATCCGACCATAGCCTCGGTACGGGCAGGTGGCATTTGATCCGACCATAGCCTCGGTACGGGCAAGTGGCATTTGATCCGACCATAGCCTCGGTACGGGCAGGTGGCATTTGATCCGACCATAGCCTCGGTACGGGCAGGTGGCATTTGATCCGACCATAGCCTCGGTACGGGCAGGTGGCATTAGCGATCCGACCATAGCCTCGGTACGGGCAAGTGGCATTTGATCCGACCATAGCCTCGGTACGGGCAAGTGGCATTAGCGATCCGACCATAGCCTCGGTACGGGCAAGTGGCATTAGCGATCCGACCATAGCCTCGGTACGGGCAAGTGGCATTAGCGATCCGACCATAGCCTCGGTACGGGCAAGTGGCATTAGCTTTGGAGAAGTACAACATTGTGACGCATAAGAAAATGGCGAAATAAAATTAAGCTCAAACATTGTGCAGGCTGGTTGCAATGCATTCTGGCCGCGGTCCAAGTGAGACGCTGTTCGTCCTTGTGCTCCGGACGAAGTTTGCCATCTTCCAGCTGCTAGAGTTTTTCAAGCTGATCGTTTTCAGTTCAATGCATTTCGGGGTTGTTGGGGTGCTACCTGCCGTGCCAAGATTTTATCCATCTCGCGAGCAGTTCGTTGTTAGTATCCAACTGCAGGTTTCATGGACAAGTAAAAAATTTGAAGAGACAGGCAAAAATTTGAAAAGACACATAGCCAGGTTGCATCCGGGTGCACCGACCAGAGCTGGAAATATACCCAGAGCTGGTCGGACCAGAGCTGGAAACATACCCAGAGCTGGTCGGACCAGAGCTGGAAACATACCTAGAGCTGGTCGGACCAGAGCTGGAAATATACCCAGAGCTGGTCGGACCAGAGCTGGAAATATACCCAGAGCTGGTCGGACCAGAGCTGGCATTTTTCAGCTCTTAAAAAAGTGCAAGCTTTGGTGTTGGAGGAAGATGACACTCCTGGATGAATGACACACATACTACAGCTTACATTCCCTATAATTCCAATATCAATATCCAGTATATAATAGCCTGGCACCTTTCTTAGCATGGTTGGCAAAATGACTTCCTGTGCTTTTGTCATCCGGAAAATTATTATATTCAGGATCATCGTCCATCAATTCATACTATCCTGTTTCTGGATGGAAGATTAAATGGGGTTGCCTGACAGTCACAGCAACCTTACTACACTTTGATAGGATGTCCTAAGATCACCGATAGATGAAAAGGCAGTATAAGTCAGCAAAGATTCTTCTCGGAGTGGGATCAGCCGGAATTCTTTTCTCCACATCCAGCACCTAGAAGTGTAATTTCAATACTGCATATGAGAGGCATGGCACCGCATACAAATGTATCCACCTCACTTCCTTGCCTGCTTTTCGAACCTACACCCATGCGTACACTGGCAACGGGCTGGTGTTAGCTGGTGTGCACTAAGTCATTGAGCTGGTGCTCATTGGTGCCCATTGGTGCGTACTGTTGAGAAAATACATTGATGTTGGTGATCAATGCCAATTCTTCTGACATACTTTGCAATCTGGAATTTTCCTAGAGTAGCCTAATTGATGGATGGGTGACACCAAAGCTGTCCCACCTTTGTTAATATTCCGGACTTTTATGGAATTTTACTACATGCCACTCATGCTAAATATATCAACGTAGCAAAAAATGTTCAGCTGACCTTGTTTATAACCAGGCACCTACCTGCACAGAGAAAGGAATGGGGATGGCTGATTGAGCTATGGGCACACCCACTTGTTGGAAGTGCTTATAATTAACCCCATGGGTGTTGCATGCGAGAGCTGACTAAAATGTTGTTTGGCCCAGCCACTTTGTGAAGCATTCCTACTTTATGTCCATCCATGCATAGCCATGGACCTTGCCACCTTGTGGGACGGGTGAACATAGCCTCTCATGCTAGGCAGTGGTGGGCAAACAATTGGTGTGTTGGAGACAGCCAGCAATATTTGTTTACATCTGGATGTATGCTAACAGGAGCACAAAATCGTGCATTTTTAAAAGTTACTTATATTGTTTTTATTTGATTCCGAATTCTTGTCGGGGTGGCTTTATGGACCAGTATTATATTGCGAAGCAGAGCTTGTTGCATGAATCCTGACCCCACCGCCAGATCTGTAAATTCCACTTCAACGACAGAATTTGGAACGAAAACATAACGTGCCGTCAATGCACCGACACGACCACCCCGGAAGCTCGTCCCTGGCCTTACCGGGCCGGTTGCCAACTGACCCTCCCAGCCGGGGGCGAAATGCGAGCGCGTGAAGTGACTCCAACCCTGTCTCGCCAGGACAGTGGAGACCACTGCAAACCAGCGTTCTAACCAACTGAGCTACCGGGACGGAATTGATTCGTTCTCAAGCAACGCACTTCCCGATTATCAGGAATGACAGTGAGCTTCCCGGTGATGTATTTCCAGCATTACTGTGTTGCAGATGCGACTGCAAAACCACCGGCCGTCGCCAGCCCACTTAAGGCGTGCTGCGTGCGTCACCGGCATTCATCTCGGCAGATGAACGGTCGCCTCCGCGGTCTTCATTCGGGACAGCCGCCGTTAATAGTGTGGCATTTGCTCGACGCGAGGGGCGACGGCGCCGACAGACCGCCACGTCGACGGCTGCCTTCAGTGGTAACAGGTGGGTGGTAGATTACCACCGACAGGCCACCACGTCGACGGCTGCCTCCAGTGGTAACAGCTGGGTGGTAGATTACCACCGACAGGCCGCCGCGCCGACGGCTGCCTCCAGTGGTAGCAGGCGGGTGGTAGATTACCACCGAGAGACAGCCGCGTCGACGGCTGCCTCCAGTGGTAGCAGGCGGGTGGTAGATTACCACCGAGAGACAGCCGCGTCGACGGCTGTCTCCAGTGGTAGCAGGCGGGTGGTAGATTACCACCGAGAGACAGCCGCGTCGACGGCTGCCTCCAGTGGTAGCAGGCGGGTGGTAGATTACCATCGAGAGACAGCCGCGCCAACGGCTGCCTTCAGTGGAAACAGGCGGGAGGTAATGTAATGCAATGCAATGCAATGTAATGTAGTGTTATGTAATACAATGCAATATAATGTAATGCATTTCAGATCCTCCCGAGTAGGGGTCTTTCAGTTTCCGTTACAGCATTGCACTAATGTGCAGCACAAGTCATCATCACGAGCATGCACGATAACAACGAGTGGCATTACAGTGCTGAGGTAAGCGATGTTCCGGAGGCCGGAAATTAGGGCTCGGACATTCCTCAAACCGCAAGCCACATCGCAAGCCTCCGTCTGAAAACATTTTAGCTAAATGAGTTCCTCACATCTGGAGACAGATTGTTCCACGTCCGGAAAGCTCTCGGTATGAAGGAGCGGCGCGCGAATTCTGTGTGACATAGTGATACCTGGAGCTCACCTTTAGCCGTGGCTCTGGTGCTCCGTTGCGACACAGTTCGGCGACAGTTCAGTTGGCCGCGAATGAGTTCTGAGACAGTGAACTCGTTCACGATTTTGACAACTGAGTGAGCATCTGCCTCGGTTATGAAGTCCTCCAATTTGCGCCATCCTAGTTCTTTCAACGTAGGCGACACATGATCCCGGTAGTGCAAGCCGGCGACAATCCTTGCACCGAAGTTCATGCATTTTTGAATGCGCCGTTTCTGGGTTCTGCTACAGCTTCCCCAGACCGGCACACAGTATATGTGAGGGAACACGAGTGCCTCAATTAGCACCTGTATCGTAATGTGAAAAACATATGACGCAGTCTAGCGAGTCAAATAAGCATGCGGTTACACAAACGCACGACAGTAGATACACGTATATCCCAAGACAGGTGGGCGCCGCCAGCCGATACCTGGCGGTAACTACAACCGAGAGACAGCCGCGCCGACGGTTGCCTCCAGTGGTAACAGGCGGGAGGTGGTAGTTACCATCAGCCGGTTACTTGGCGGTGACTACCACGGCGTCGTACTCGTCTGCACTCGCCGTCGCCGGCACAGAGGACGCGGTCGGTTCACCACTCCCGGAGGAGGGGGGGAGGAGGGTCAGAGCCAGCCAATACGCGTCTGGACGACCCGGAAATGGGCCGACGTGTCGCGAGGCAGACGACAGGCCCGTCGGCGGACTCCAGCTAAGCCTCCTAAGCAGTGCTCTGGCCTCAAGCCGAGCCGTATCTCAGGACACGGTACAGGAGGATTTCGTCCATCGCCGGCACGAGCCTCGCAGTTCCTTAATGCTGCGTGTACAAGCCGACATTATAGGCATTTATATATTTTGATCAACAAAATGGCGCATCTGACGGAGTCGGGAGTGCAGAAACCTAGCCACCAGAGGTGTCTACATCCCTAGATGTGCCTTCCCTACCGCTCTACTTGCTGCACATGCTCTACTCCCTCTACCACAGCATGTGGTATTGATCGGTCGTTGTCAAGCTGTCATGGGAATGGTTCGGGATAAATGCTACAAAGCGAACCGCGGCCACCTGTGCTGGCCTCGTTTCTTTTTCTTCCCCGCCTAAGGGGTTCATTATGTTGCGTGCCATACCAATCGACCCCTTCGAGATCGATCCTCCTCATCGTCTCTAACATAATTGTCATTATATCGGGAACAAAATCACAATGGCCACATCGATTTTCTGTACGAAATCGATGACTATGATGCCGAACAATATGCTGTATAAAAAGTCGCGTTTTCTCATGATCATTGTGAACTAATGCGATATCATTGGTACCGGCTTCAATCTATTGACACACAATATCAATCAGCGTCATTTCATCTCCCTCCCCGCTCTTCCCCATCCCAGCCATGTCCCATTGAACTTCGAGCATAGGCCAGGAAAGATTCATGTCATGTTCAACTGGCTGAATCTCAAGGGATACCGAAACTTCCAATATGTATGAGCACTGATGGTCCTACATCTTTATTTGGCCAGTTTCACCCCGTAAGTCTCTCCACTTATAGTGAAAACATTTAGTTTATTATTTATATTCGCAGCCACTCTTTCAGCTTTAGATGCAGGCTCCCGGCCCCTTTCAGTTCCGTGTAGCTTGTTTTGATTGCATTGACAGATAGCGTGCAACCTGGCAATATATTTTTTGGTCGAAATAGTATCAGTTAGTTTGCTGTGTATCCATAACAGTGCCACATATTAGCGTGTGTAACGTGCTCATCGAATAGATATTTAAGTTCTCCAATAGTGTAAATAGTGCATTGCAAGTGGTATTGACTAAACGGTATTCGTACAGAATATAAAATGAGCAACTGTATCTATTTCGACGCAATATATGCGTAGTGAATCGTCTACGTACGTAAAGTTGTGTTCATTTTGTGCAATTTTGTGATTGTTGGAAAATATGCTCCTTTTCCTATGCAATATGCCTCGCTTTCTCATCTTTAGATAATGCATTGTCTTTTGCTTCTCAGTTCAGCATTACATATACCAATCCGAACCGCATAACTATTCTACGCTTTTTTTGCTGGGGGGGGGGATCTTACGACAAATGGTTCTCTCCCTTGTGCCAATGTTAGCTTTCGATGCGAAAGTATCCCCTCGTGTGAAAGAGCCTGAATTGTGAGATACAATGTGTTCAAAATCAGCTATGGTTTTTATAATGGAGTAAAGGGGGCACTATTCACTTGATTATCTACATCTGCGATTGTATTTTAACATTGTTTCATGTTCAATGTTGCGCCCCTGTGTATGTTTTGCCACTTTCTGAATGACTGTGGTATAATAGCAAATATTGTTTTTGATTGCGCCATATGTAATACAATACCATATATGTTGCTATAATTTATCCGATGTCATCCCAATAGACTTCAACCCCCCAAAAAATAAATCCCCTAATACCGACCGTCTTTATTTTATTCAACTTCCCTACTTCATCCTTATATTTTTCATAACTGATGAGGCCCTCACATTCCTGCCATTCAGTTTCAGACAACTTGGGAAATTAAGAAACACATCCATCTGCTCCCAATCAATCAGACTTACGTTAAGAAACTCACTGTAATGATCGCAGCAATGCTACTAATTTTCATATTTTTAGTAATCACCAGCCCCATTGCAGTGAAAATCAGTGATCGTCTTGTTAGCAAACAGTTGCTTTTTTCCTAATATTGAAAAAAGAAAGATTATGTAACCTTTCCTACCTTCATTTCAATCTACCCATTTGGCACCGGATGTTAACATTGCTGTTTTAGCCCAGTGAGCTTCCATTAGGTCAGAGAGCTCAGAGCTCGCCTTGTCACCACAGCTCACCAGGGAAGCCAGCTGGCCTCCGTCTACCACCAGCATTCCTGGCAATCTCGTGTCACTCACGTCGGAGTTCAATTATCGATGGGAAATTCCCCTTCAAGATGGGCTCTTCAGAACTCAACGAACGCCGCTGCGAACCTCCACTTCACCTCTGGCATCTGCATGTAAGTGGGCCTATTCAGGTCGCCCTGGCGCAAAGCGACGCCGGCGCGTAACTTCTGTGTGCTCCGGCCAGCGTCGGCCGGCCCGGCCCAGCCCGTGACAGGTCTCGGTGTCGTTGGCGGCGTCGGTACGGACGATTGGCGTGAGAGAAGGGGCATATCACCTCCGCCCCATGTGACTCCTGGCAAAGACATTGCCCGGGGAGGGGGGGGGGGAGGGGGGTCGCCGGTGACGCGGCCAACTGGCCGGCAGTTCATCACCGCTGCGTGTCCGGCGCGATACCTAGCCGCGATATATCGCCGCGTTTCGGGGGCGGCCACGGCTGACCTCACCACTTCCGTCCGGTGGTCCGCCGACCCGGCTGGTCGCCTTGGGCTCGGGCGCCGCCAGCAGACGCTCTGCTCTGGGTCTGGCACACAGAGTCGGGCCGAGACGCGCTGCCGGCAGGGACACTCGCCCGCTGGCACCGCACGCGGTCGTCAGCGTAATGGACGCAATCACCGCCGCCGCCGCTCCGGCCGTGTTATCAGCCTCGTGAGGCGGCCGCGCACGCCGGAGATTCCTCCGCCGTCGGCGACACGGCCTAATGCAGCGAGGCCGCGGCCGGCGGTATTGTTGTCGTTTGTTCTGGAAGGATCCTACCGCTGACGACGCGAGGCCGAGGTAAGGCGCCCAACAGGTCACCGGCGCGTCATCTCACGGCACGATGTTGGGAATACTTCCTCTACCTTGTCTGGCAGAGCAACCTTCGTGCAATTATCATTCTCGAGACTAAAAAGAATCTTATTTTCTTATTCGAAGTTTCACAGAATTGCTTCCATCCACCACTCCCTCTATTCTATCTGACTGGCGGAAAGAGACTCCACCCTTTCAATCTCTTCATTTCCATCTCATTCCATCCCTTTCCATCTCTTTTTCCATCTCCATCACATCTCCCCATCTCCATCTCATCTCACCTCCATCTCATCTCATCTCCATCCCATCTCCATCCCATCTCCATCCCATCTCCATCCCATCTCCATCACATCTCCATCCCATATCCATCCCATCTCCATCCCATCTCCATCCCATCTCCATCCCATCTCCATCCCATCTCCATCCCATCTCCATCCCATCTCCATCCCATCTCCATCGCATCACCATCCAATCTCCATCGCATCTCCATCTAATCTCCATCCCATCTCCATCCCATCTCCATCCCATCTCCATCTCCATCCCATCTCCATCTCCATCTCCATCTCCATCTCCATCTCCATTTCCATCTCCATCTCCATCTCCATCTCCGTCTCCATTTCCGTCTCCATTTCCTTCTCCATCTCCATCTCCATCTCCATCTCATCTCCATCTCCATCGCCTCTTCTCTCCGTATCAACCTAATTTGCACTCCATTTCATCTGATCTCCATCTCCATCTCATCTCCATCTCTCCATCTCATCTTACTCTCCCCACCTCCCTCTCTCCATCTCAGCTCCCTCTCTCCATCGCATCTCTCTCTCCCTCTGTCCCCGTCTCCGTCTCCGTCTCCATCTCCGTCTCCGTCTCCGTCTCCGTCTCCGTCTCCGTCTCCGTCTCCGTCTCCGTCTCCGTCTCCGTCTCCGTCTCCGTCTCCGTCTCCCTCTCCCTCTGTCCCCGTCCCCGTCCCCGTCCCCGTCCCCGTCTCCGTCTCCGTCTCCGTCTCCGTCTCCGTCTCCGTCTCCGTCTCCGTCTCCGTCTCCGTCTCCCTCTCCCTCTCCCTCTCCCTCTCGTTCATTACCTTTTCTGGTATTGTACATACCTACTCCTTTATTCAACGCGTGGAATACCGAGTTCGGTTATAAGACATGCTGAGACGCTCCATCAGGGACACCGCTATCACCACCACCGAGTGACGGAGTTTGGCGAAACTCGAGGCCATGTGACGCATACCAAGTCCGATGAGTCAGAACCATCACACCCGCCAGTGTGTAATATCTTCTCAGGCAAGTGGCTGGAGTGAAATGTGGGCGACGGCGACTGGTTTAAGGATGCGCTGGCATTCGGAAATGCAGATGAATGATGACACCTGCACTGCTCGGGGAAGTCACTGGACAGATAAATATCACCGACCGCCAAACCATAGGTCATCGAGGAAACGTAAATATCGATGAGTTAAAGCAATGGTCTCGGCCTCGATCTCGGCCGATCTCGGCCTCGCAAATTGATTCAGCAATGCTCAAGTTGATCCTTTACTTTGTAACATCAATGTTATCGTATTTTCTGCCAGATGAGATAAGCAAAGATGGATACAGATCCTCCAACCGTGATCGGGATCTCATTGACACATCTGCTGACAAGTAAGCACGTGAACATCACATATTATTCTGGGTCGTGTGGCGTATACGTTCGAAAATGTGCTTAATCGCATGTTAAGTGATTTCTTTTTCAGTTCCATGTCAGTGAGTAATATTTATGTTGAAATCGAACGGTTTTAATTAATCTGAGCATGTCAATAGGATCAGAAGCGGATATGCGGATTGACGAACCTCTAGCGGACACGTCTGGAACTACAAGATAGGTGATGAAACGTGTGCATATGAGCATAATATGAATAATAAGGCGATTCGCACAGTATATTGACGAACATCGTGCTCACTTTGTGAAAATTTAACATGTTCTGCATCTTTTAATGCACGTTTTGTGCACCTGGCGTGAAAAAAACGTCATTTTCGAGGTGAAACTCTACCAGCACCGCTAACCTGAATTAAGCCACGTTATTAATGAGCACGTCTCCTTGCTGGTACACCATTATATACAAAGAGTGATTGTGACTGAACGCGCTGCCCAAGAGCGGCTCCGCATTGAGCATTAGACCCTACATTAATTGGCCTGTCTTGAACAACCACCATGGTCATCCGTTAACATAACCACAGCATCTATTTCAAGTTGAACATCTGAACTGTTTTCCAAATGCTGGAATTACTAGCATATCAGCTGAAAAAACGTCAGTAAAGATGGACCAAGGAATATTTCTGTGCAAGGACGAAGCTACAAAATATGCAGTTTTTCCAAGTTCTACCGACCTCCAGTATCCAGTGACGCATCCAGAGAGGTGGGATGCTTGATACTATCAAGAGTACTGTTGTATTTCTTCTACTTGCTTCCACTAATGGTCGCGTCTCTATTGGATCTGTTCCTTAACCTATTTAGTAGACTAACTCCCTAATTTATTGGATGCTCTTGGTGCCGTATCCTTCACTGCTAACTATTTCGGTTGAGGGAGCAGGCGTATCAAAAATGGTAGCACGGATCATGTACATTTCCTCAGTTTTCAATTAATTTAACTTGGTATCAGTTTGCCTCTGCAGCCTGCATAATTCCATAGAATTGAAGCCTGAGAGCAATATGAGGATCCGTCGTGACATGGCTGCAGATCTGGAAGAAAAATTGCACCTCGCCCGGCCGAGAGGTCAGGAGGATTGCTATTCAGACGAACACAGTTGTAATGCCCGACTCGAATTCAGCCTCCATTTTGTTGTTGTTTGGAAGGGTTTCAAACGCTCTCTTGATTCAGGGCAATGATTACGTAAAGCTACATGCCAAAAGGGAGTGGCGTGAAATGATGCATTGCTTAGGCTATGTTGGTATGCATTACGTTTTCTGGTTACGATGCTATAATGCAAACTGTTCAAAATATCGAGTTATGAGGTCTTTCATTTGGGTGGTTACATCGAACTTGCATGCGAATATATACCAAGACAACGTTCTCACGAAGTGGTTTACTGAAAATATAATTCAATAAAAAGAAGCCAATAAAAATTGATCCTGGATGGCTGATCACCAAAAACCAGGCATCAACCACCATGGTACAGTTCAGCCATCCATATAAACACGTGTTACTTACCTGCGATGGCCCCTCAGTTTTTCTGCAAGTCTATTAATCAAAGCTGGAGTTTTTCTGGATAGCCTTTCGCCGCAAACCAAATATGACCCATCCTGCTTCGGTTCCCAACCGCCTGAGCACATGCAACTCAACCGCTATGGCACCTCCGTTTTCCTTCAATAAACAAGCAAGACAAATGAATCCTGAATGGATGACTTTCGTCTTCTCTAACTGTTGCATACAATGCCATATGATATTACGATCAATATTATCAACATCAATGTCCATACTCAGAAGCAGTTTTGAGAACTGTACCCCAAAGCACTCTTATGAGCTCCATGTATCCTCTCCACTGAGTAGCTTACGGGTTTGTTCTCACAAAATTCCTTTGGAATGGCTCGTACCACACCTGATGGAGACCATTCAAGATATGATCGTTCTATGGTCTCATCCGAGACCATAGCTTTAAAGTCTTCGAGAGTCTCTGAGCACCTTGTGTGGTCTCACTGTGGAAGGTACTGCCGCCTGGCGGAGCGAAAGTGCTGCCATCTGTTTTGTTGTGCCACCAGTCCAGTTTTATGACCAACAAATATGATCGCAGTCAGGGGCCCACAGGGTATTCGTACCGGAGAAGGCACATATTTTCCGAGAGGATTTCGTGCAAAGGGGCCCCAAAACGAAAAGTGGAATATTAAATAAAAATTAAACCCAGAGGGTCCCGTAGTCAGAAGACCACTTGAAGAAGAGGACCCCTGCTCAGCGGAATCCCTTGCCAGCGAAGCTTCCCCCAATCAGAGCTGACTATCTGATTAAAAGGGAAGTGTCCCAGACAAAAAGGGCCCCGACCGGGGGGACGCCTGACCAGTGATGATCCCTAGTCAGAGTGGCTTCTCTGACCAAAAGGGTCCCTGGCCAGAAGAGTTCCTGACCAAGTTGCTCCTCAATATGGGCCCCTGACCAGGGACCTGATCAATAGAGCCCGCTATCCGAGACGGGATCTCTGACAAAGCCGGCTCCTAACAAGAGGGCCTCTAGCCAGTGACGAGGCCTCCTGACCAGAACTGGGACATTTTGATCAGGGGGGGGCTCCTTAGCCAGGGACATGGGCAGATACATGGAAAGGTAGCGCCCGTCTGGCCGGGGAAATCGTCCCTTCAGGATGCCTTGAGTGCACTCCTCCCCTCGCTCAATATATTTTGTTCTGAAAAGGCGCCCATTTGAGACGAAATTGCGCCATTTCAGCATGCTCGAGTGCTCCCTCAACCTCGCTCCTCGCCGCTCAGATGTTTTTGTTTCCGTCGGATTCGCCCCTCCGTGGAAATGTGCCTCCCACATGAAAATTCCTTTATCCACCCTTGGCCAGTTAGGACCCTCTTATCTGCCCTGATTAGAGGGTTGCGCCAGAGTTGCACTCTGGCGCAGTGGGTGGGCGGATCCAGATGCAAAGGGGGCGATCGTCCTCCCCCTTGAGACCCGCAAGATCTACTGGGAAAAGAGGCCTCTCTAGGACGCTCGAGTCACTCCCAATGATTTATTCCCAGCTGAATGTACCTCCTCCCCCCCTATAATTTTCAGAAATCAACACCCGTGAACCTCAGTTAGAACCAGTCACAAGTCCTTCGAAAGTCAAATGAGAGGCACAAATAGGATCCCAAGTCAGCAATTTCGTTGCCATATCTCTGTGCGAAGCCAGTTTACTACCATTCGTTTCCATTCCATTCGTTACTAAATGACGTCATTAATATTTTATTCGCATATATTACAATTTTTTAATACAAATAGACATCATTTGTACATCTATATATATAACGCATGTGAAAAAAGTTAGTAAAAATTAAAAAATCCAGTCATGAACATTCAATGGACGAACTAAGACGCCATTAAATCAACATACAATTTATATTGATTTTAGTGAGCATTTAAATTCAAGTTTAAACGATCCGAGCCAACGCCGATTTATACCCACTGCTTGAAGCCTCCTTAGCTGGAGTTTGAGTTGGTAAGTTTTTATAATATTGAGTGATATTCGACTGATTAGCATTATGTAGTGAGGAGTTGTGAATTGCCTGACAAAGCCTGCGAGGCCAGGGTAGTGGTTGGAGACGAATGATACTGTGCCAGTCATGGCAGATAGCATTTACTATTCATATTGGTATGCCAGTTCTAGGGTACCTAGGTGCCAATGGCTAAAGGCAGGGGTGTGGCTTCGTATGCTTTTGGGACGGCACTTGTCCCCCCAATGTTGACAGTTCCGCACAAAAGAAAATGAAGTTTTAATAGGGGACCCTATGTGGTATGCCCCCCAATCTATTTGGGGCCACCCGTTGCCTTCATGTATGCATTGTGCCCTCCAAATAATTTTCAGCTACCTACACCTATGGCTAAAAGCCTGAAGAGGAAAGAAGCAAAAGGTATGGGTCAAGTCTGACCATGCTAATAAATTGAATTTGGAGCTGGTGACAAGTGGGAATCAAATCATGAACTAGGTGCCTACACACAATTGTGAGAACTTGACATGATGTGATATCTGATGTGGTGAGAGAGACTGGCATGTTTGTGCTTTAAGGTGTTTTGGAAATCATTGAAATTGTCTTCCTATGTAGCATTTATTAACATGATTAAGATGATTTGGCCATCCAATTCTTCTGCAAATGCTTCCTTTTCAGTTGGAAAACAAAAGAACACAAGAAAGGGTTTGGGTTTGGCAATATAGCATAACATTTTTCACAAAGTGACATGTAACATAGCCTAACCGCCTTTTTAAGAGAAAGAAATCAAACAAATAAGTGGATTTTAAAAAGATATTTCCTTGCCTCAAAATTCTGAAATTCAAAAAGAAAGCCTGATCCAGCCTAACCTAATACAGCCCGGTTATTATTTTGCTTGAAGGTGTTCAAAAGACAAGTTTTGCACACATTTTGTCTCCATAAAGCAAACAAATGGGTTAGGCTTGGTTAGGCTAGGTTAGTTTAGGCTTTTTATGTTATAAAATGTTGTGAAACATTTTGAGAATAGAATCCCCCACAAAAAAAAACCCCCCAAAATTGGGAATTGTTTGTTTTCAAAAACATGCTATTTTAAGTTGATTAGTTGGCATTCTATATTATGTTAGATTAGGGCAGGTTTTGTTTTTATTTAGATAATTTTAAGAAGATAACTTGTTTGAATTGTTTTCACGTTCTTTTTATTTCCATTTTTGTTCTCCAAAGGGAGGTTAGGCTAGGTTAGGCTAGGTATGTTGCATTTTTGTTTTATTTTGTAAACCTTGCTTTTTATGCTATGTTCCCTAGCAAAGCCTATTTTTTGGTGTTATTTAACTCACAAACTGAAAAGTGGGCATTCTTGCAGAAAATGAGTAGTAGTCAATTGGTGACATTCATAAACATTGTATTGGGAAGATAAATTCGAAGAATTCATAACACACCTTAAAGCACAAACTTTCACCTAGCCTGACCTCCTTTCGAAGGAAAGCAAGTTTCATTTTTGACAATTTTAAAAATTTCAAAAATGTTTGCCATTCTTGCATAATACCAATGCCTACCGTGCGGTTTTGTCCAGGTGCGTTGTCATGAAGTTATGCTAGCGAGATCGTGAGAGGCCTTAATGCGAAGACTACCGCATCTATTGACCATTGGAAAATCTCCTAGATATGCCATTGCGGCAACATCCCATGATTATGTGTCTGGCTTTGAGTGTAAAACCCGAATCGATATGTTCTTGTGGCGGCCCAGTTTGCATATTCAAACGCGCAATGCTTTTTGGAATATCCTACCTATTCATCATCCCTGGATGTGCCCATGGTATCATATACAAATTGGTTTATTGGCTTTGAAACATCGTAGAATATGCCAAGTGCATCATGAAATAATACAATAAAACCAGCTGTCCGAGGATCACGGGAATGACACCTCTTTGGTCAACCGGTCACTTGTTGCTCACTTTTTCCTTCCCTGGATCCGCCCCTAACATGATTAGATTCAAAATGAATATTTCCGTAATTAAATTAGTATGAGCAGTTGAAGTCCTACTCATAGTTGTCTGAAGAGCAAACAACGAAAATACTGAGGCGCGGGTGCTGTTCCTGAGTTTTGCCAAAAAGTATGTCGGAAGTGCGTCTAAATGTTCGCTACTGAAACCGTCTCTGATATAGTTATGAAGTTTAACTTTCGGTACGAAGTATGCAAATAAAGATATAATAAATCTCTGAATGTCACGTCTCTTTTACAAAGGGTTGGGAGGCGGCGGGAGAAGAACCACAGAGGGCGGAATCCTCTCCTCCCCTTCCTTTCCTTTACCTGGATACGCTAGGCCAGCGCCGTGGATCCGTGGGCCCGCTGGCCAGCAGATGTGAAATAAAGTTGTTTGTTCCTTCGTGAACGGTTTTTATAGCGATATTGCGTGATTCTGCGCCGAGGAAGTGCAGGCATACTGCATGCTTCTCCAGCGAGAGAAGTGGTTTGGTTTGGTTTATTTACCTGTGTCGGGCATGTACCTATGTACCTAATGTACCTGAGTTGGGCAGCCATTGCGGCGGGCCCGACGCCAGCAGGCATAAATAGCAGACAGCAGAAATGAAGTCTTTTCTTTCGTGAAGGTTTTTCCGACGATATTGCGTAGTTCTCCGGCGAGAGGAATGCGGGAGGCGGAGACAAGAAGAGTTCTCGGAACAGCACCTTACGATTTTTCTGATGTCATTATGAATTATCGTGCGAGACAAAAATCGCGAGTCCATGTTTCGTTCTTGTCCCAGTGTTGTCGGAAGAGAACATTTGGCTCGATGAGATTATGTGTCATCCTCAGCTGATAATCTTAGGACGCTTGAAGAAGCGTGATTGGTCTCGTGGCAATGGTCTCAGAGACTGTGTAGAGGTTGAACCGTACATGGTCCTCTGAAACTTATGGTTATCCGCAGAGAACTGTTTGACTTTCCATGGTCTCCAAGAAGCACCTCCGATCTCAGATGAGGAAAATGGTCTCAGAACTGTTTCTGAGTGTATTACGATTGTCAACGTTTGTGGACGGGGCTATCCATTGTTCCCACGTCTCTGACTCTACAGGTCCAAGATGACCCTTCATCTCGTTCGCACATGTTTCCGATACTCTGTTTTATCATAAATCAAGCGGGTTTTACAACAGCTAATATTGTTCTATCGGAACCAGTTTCATTGTTAGTTTAAATGTCAAATGTACTCAGCTGGATTTCTTGTCAACTACATTTGTCAAAATGCAATGGATAGTCGTTTGTTTCCGCACGCGGTGATCTTTACTCGAATGAGCTCAGTCCGCTGATTAAGCATGCCGTGTGGGAATTATGAGGGATGTCGCTGACCTGACAGAGCATATTTACATAGCCACAATATGTTCTGACATGATAATTAGAGGAGCGATTGAGCCAGACATGTCCACAACGGCGTACAGACGTATGCAACTGCCAGACATGTCCACAACGGCGCAAAGACGTATACAACGGTTAGACATGTCCACAACGACTAGACATGTTCACAGTGGCTAGACATGTCCACAACGGCTAGGGGTGTCCACAACGGTATGCAGACTATTCAACGGCTAGACATGTCCACAACGGCGCACAGACGCATACAACGGCCAGACATGTCCACAACGGCTGAGCTATGCAAACTAACAATTTGCATACCAACCATTGCACTACCATTGCAATAACAGTTTGCAAACAATACCGCGGTGACGCGGCTCGGAATGGCGGACAGGGGCCAATGAGACCAGATCAGCTCAGAGCATCTGGGAGTTATCTTTGTCGGAATATATTCTGACTTGAAGACCATTATTTCTGTTCGCGTTACTGAATGGCTGAGGTGTGAAATACCACACAGTTGGCAAATACCTCAACAATTATGCCCATCACCTTGATTCCAAGATTATTCGCTCTGACTACCAGACATGACAGGGAGCCAGTGGCGTCCTCAGAATAGCAGATACTAGTGTCATACACTATGCTGAGCATGCCAGCGGTTGTTGGAAGCCATCACTAAGCATGCCTGCGGTTGTTTGAATCAATCACCAAGCATGCCTGCGGTTGTTGGAAGTCATCAGTCACCGCTTCGATGCAGGAATCTGCTTTTGTGTTGTTGAAATAAAATGTTCTTAGCTACAGGATAATTGAACGTGGCTGCTTTCTAATACATAACAAATTTGATGTTAACCTAATTTCATCAGAGGAGATTTCCATCTCTGCAGGAACCTGTAGCTATTCCTCCCTAATCACCAAGATATCTCTCCAATAGTCGAGACAGGCCCCATCCCTCCAACCCAGTCCCATGGTGACGGAAATGTATCATCCATATCCCGACTTAGTTTGATATCTTTCTGCGAAGGCAATATACAATGAAACGATTATGCAAAAGTATTTGCAATATAAATACAGTCAGTTAATGATCGACAACCTGCCACCATCACCAGCAGTGAAAAATTGACATTTTTCCTACGCACATCATCCAGGTTCCGACCACACATTCTCAATCATCACATATCAGGCACCTTTGGGAAATGTTTTGGTGCACGCCTGGCTGCATCACCCTTCCTCCATCATTAAAATATCCCAAACATGTTTACAGTTTTCCATCCATGACTAGACTGATGAAAACGAACACGATTATGTCTCCACCACAAATACGGTCGCGATTCCATTGTTTGGATTCGACTTGTGCTGAGAAGTGGTCAGACGCGTCGAGCGCGCCAAATGTCGGCGCCAACTGACGTAGTCTTTGCCCGTTGACAACACCGGTAACACTGCTGGCTGGCTCTGTTGGTCCATAACGGCGCAAACGTTCACCACCGCAGACACGCTCAGATGTACCAGCAACGTGACTCCCGCACTCCACCCCAGCAAAAGCCGGGCGTGTGTGATCGTTTGTGCCTCGGTTTTGGCTCTGCCGGAAGAGCTGCGCTCGTGTGAACGCAACACTTGCCGCAATGACGCTGACACATGTCGTAGAAACATTGCGGTCCACCAGACAGGGACCGGCAGCTTTGTCGGCGGTCCACCAGCCAGGGACTGGCAGCTTTGTCGGCGCACCACAGGTCGTGTTTGCCGCCGACACTGATTGGATCGACAGACGCAACAGGCTCGCCTCGTGTATCGATGGCACTTGGCGGTGTGCCTCGGGCTGTGGTCCAGTACGGCCACTGGCTGACATTTGAGGACCGACAAGTTTGTGTGTACCCTACAGGACATCTGATGATCGACTAGTGTTTGTGTACCCTGCAGGACATCTGAGAACCGACGAGTGTGTGTGTGTGTGTACCCTACAGGACAGCGGAGGACCGACGAGTATGTGTGTACCATGGAGGACATCTGAGGACCGACGAGTATGTGTGCACCCTGCAGGATATCTGAGGACCGACGAGTGTGTGTGTACCCTGCAGGACATCGAGGACCGACGAATGTGTATGTACCCTGCAGGACGTGTACCGGCTCGGCAATCACTGCAGCGAACATAGTAACCCATTCTGTCTGCCACTTCGCTCAATGGCTCTTTGGTCCTGTCCAGGCCATACCGAGGAAATGCTCATCCGGTCGCCAGCGCTCCCTTGATCTTGCTTTCGGAGCGATATGCTATCCGATGGTGCGACCCTATCGCTTCTTCAGGCTTGAGAGCCTGGGGATTGGCCTGTACGCATAACAAGCGTAGGAGAGTTCTGTTCTCCTGGCTGTGATAGTCTAAGTTTGATCTCTCTCCGCGAAAACTTGCCAGAAATGCAATGACCGTTAATTGCCCATTTATTGACCGTGTCTGTGAGCAGCAAAACGGCGACGGCTTGTTTGCGATAATACTGATTACAATAAAAGTTATGATGATGATGATGCGATGACGACAGTTTCAACAAACGTTTAGGCAAATACTGACGCGTGCTTTTCAACGGTTCGTGCCTCCAGGTATGACGCTCGCTGATCGGGTCACACCTATGGCACGTCAGGCACGCCCGGAAGCATTCACTTCCACACCCATACCTCGGAGGGATGGGCTCGGTCAGCGACATTCGCTTTTCCACATCCTACATGTGCAATGGCTGCATACAGCATGGTAGAAGTCCGGCGCCATGCTACGTGGTGGTGGCGGTAGCGTATCGTATTTTCGAAAGTTCACAACTTCCAACTTCATAATTTATAAATTGGAAGTTAACTTAAAAAATTGGAGGCTAGCTTCTAAAACAACCTGGATAGGAGGCGTTCATATTTTATAAAGATCATAATTTCTAAATTGTAAGTAGATTTCCAAAACTTGGAAGTAGTGGTGGCACAACACGTGCCGGTAGCATATGGCTAAGCAAAGCATACCGCGTGTCGCGCGGCGTCGACTGCCCACGTCAGCGACGGCCCGGCGCCGGCTGACGGGTGGAGGTTTTCACTCCGAGTCGGGGGTGCTGACAAGTTCTGAACACGTAGGAGCGGCCATAGTGGTACGGCATGTTTCATTCCTAATGAACGTCAGCGTTGAGTTTGCTACGGAAGGTGTATTTTTCTTCCGAACCTAACTGACACATTGAACAAGGCGTTGCACAGCCACCAACCTGCCGTTGTGCAGCGTAAATGGTGAAGAGGTGCACAAGTCATTGTTTGTTGTTGTGCACATCTGCCGACGGGCGTACCTACTCAACAACTTAAGGAATGAAAAACATCGCTGACTGGTATTCATAAATAATTGAATTATAAGCACTGGTGCAGGTTAAGGAAATTTGCACTGAGTTTTGCGCACTCTAGCTTGTCTTTGAGAACTAAGCTACCATTATTTCCGATTTCATTCAGTCTACAAAACAAATGAAAGGTACCTATAAGAACTACTTTTCATATGAAATACTGAGCGATAATTCCGTGTAAATAGTGGAAGCAGTGTAATAACATATTTACCATAGCAGGCAATGCAATGCGACATTGTAAATACAATCGTAAGGTGACCTTATCATGTTCTGAGATCGCTTTCGCTTCACTAAGTTTCGCAAAAGAGAGACGGTGTTCTGGCTTTCCAGTTAAATCCAAGCAAGTAATCATATTTCATGGTGTTCTCGGGGATGAGCTCAAGGGATTCACCGTAGCTTAACCCTGCTGTGTTAGGCATGCAAAGCCTGTTAAATGGGGTGGTGATGAGAAATAACTTATTCGACCCCCGCCGCACGCCCCTGGGACCTCTATCAATGGACCAATTCTTAAGACATAAAATATCGTTTGAAAGCTTGGATCGTTAGCTACATTTCCATAAAACCAAACCTAAATTTTGAAAACGGTGGGTGCAGGATCAATAAAGTTAAAAATAATGCCACTTTTTGTGTTCCTAAACTCTTGGAAATAGGCTCAATTCGGGTAAATTACTGCCAATCCACTTCAACTTAATAGTGCTTTCAATTATGGGATGATGAAGGTCAACTTAAAAAAATCATAGGCGTATCCAAGGCAACCGAAATTAGGAGAAACCCTTTTGGCCAGCGAAGTTTCGCTTGGATTCAACTCAAGTCGTCTTCATCAACATGGGGTATTTTAGTAACATTACACAGAATATTCCATTACCACTAAACAAATTATATCATATGTGAAGCCAGGTACACAAACAAATAGTGTAGCAGCCTTATTGGCTTACTCTGGACCCGCCTCTGACCTCAACTTCTTGTGTATGAGTCAGTGTGTAAAACATGCGCAAAACGTCACTCATTCTAAAACCTCAGAGGCAGCCAGGCTCATCTATTCTGCAACTACTATGAACCCTTTCCATTACTTGAACATACATAATATACATGCCCTGCCGACCTTTATTCGCCTATGCAGATAATGATCCCATTATTTCACTGCAGGAATCCACAAGAAATTATAAATGACGTGATGCTATGCCATGGCCTTGTTTTATTATCATGTTGAAAACCACCACAAAATTAACTGGAACAGCCTCTCCCATTTATGTGCAAATTAGTGACCCAAATTTTGCAACATATATGTCTTCAACATGAATGTTGTTCGTGTAAATATCTGACTGGCTTTGAAAGCTGATCAAACTGTAAAGATTGCCCTGACACACCCTCTAGAATCTCTGGCTGGAGCCGCCTCTGATCAACCCATTTTTGGCATCATGCGTACAAAAGAACCTTACAAAAGGTCACGAAGTTGCAGAGCTCTATGATAAAGCGATAAGAAGAGGCGAGAAAAAAAATATGGTGGGAGGAGGGGTTCAGATGCACCCTTTAATTAATAAAGTTAAACTAACTTTTCATAGCATTAAAAACCTAAACTCCGATGTGGAATCAGGATTCACAAAAGGACAATGTTGCATTGGTCGGCCACGCTATTTCAGCGCTTAGGCTGTCGTAAGGTGCATGACGTGACCTACTCGGATTGGTCAACTGCAGCCGACCCCTCCGTTCTTGACCACGCTATGTGTTCGGTGGCGTGTGTCGAAAGTCTAGGTCGGAAGCGCGTGTCTACAACATTGGCGACCATGAGAGCCGCACGAGTTAGCGCAGCGATGACAAATGTCTTGAGCCGGGCACCTGCGTTTGACGTGGAACCTGAATCACTCTAGTGGTGTGTGCGCCGGTTGGAACAGTTTGTGTGGGGTGCGATGTACAAATTGAGGCGGGAGCGGAGTGCCGGGCCATCTTTACTGGTGTGTGGGGCTCGGGCCATAAGGGATTCTCGGCAATTTGGCATCGCCGCAGGATCCTGGCGAGTTGAGTCGTGGTGCATTAGTGAAGGCACTTTCGGTTACTTTCGAGTCTTTGAAGTTGGTAATCATGGGACGGCACGCTTGCATTCGTGCCGTCAGGGCGACGGCGAAACTGTAGCCGAGTTTGTGGCTCGCTTGCGAAAATTAGCAAAGCATTGACTATTTCTTGGCGGCGCCCTGGAGGACACCTCGTGTGACCGAATGGTTTGTGAGCTTCGTGACGGGAGGCTGCAGACTCGTTTGCTGAGTCAGGCGAATCCGACTCCGGAGCCGGCGGCGGCTTTGGCTTGTGCCTGGGAATCGGCAGAAACCCAGGCGCGGGAAATCTGAAGTCGCTCGAAGGCCTGTGACATCATACACCACGTCATCGGCTGGACGGAGCCTCGGGTCACGGGTAGCGGGTGCCGTGACCGCGACCCTCGCGGCCGTGGCCGCGGTGTCCGGCCGTTACCCGTTTTTTTTTCAAGGTCCGCGCTGTCCCGTTGGCTTATCGTCCCCGGGTGAACGCAGAGCTGGAAAACAAGTACGACTTTGACTTTGGGAGGAAGTCCGTAACAGCAAGTGCGCTGCGCCACCTGTGGTGGTATATACCTAAAGCAGGCGGAATTTTGCGTTCGTGTGGGGATTACCGTTTAACAGTCAGCCAGGTAACTATGTTGGACCCGTATCCATTGCCGAAAATCGAGGAGCTATTGGTAAAGTGAACTGGTGGGGATATTTTCTCGAAAGTGCATTTGAAAATGCATATAATCAGCCGCGGCTGAATGAGGGTCCACAAAGGATCTGACGCTGAACGCGCCCGAGTGTTGATTAGACGGACACGTTTGAGTTTTGGCTATGCATCCGCGCCGTAATTTTTCCAACGAACCTTGGACAAGTGTTTGTGCGACCTGCCGAGAGTGGCAGTTTTTGTTGATGACTTCACTGTAGCGAGCCCGTCTTGGGAGGCCCACCGCAGACTGTTGAAGGAGGTGTCGCATCGTCTGTTGGAGGCCGGTCTCGGAGTAACTCGCTCGAAATGCAGGTTTAGGTTGGACCCAGCAACATACATGGGATACACATTCAGTGTTGAAGGTATGCACACCGCAGAGGATAAAGCAGCGGCGATACGAGGTGCACCTGAACCACGCAATATCGAAGAATTACAGGCTCGGCTCGGACTAATCAATTATTACGGCAAGCTCCTTCGGAGTTTGTTATCCGTGTTGTCTCCAGTGTACAGGCTGTCGCGCCGAGCGGAGCCATCGGGGCGGGCGCTGTTGAACGGGAAGCATTCAATCGAGTTATATCACTTCTGCTGTGTCCGCCCGTGCTTGTGCATTTTGTCCGGCCTTCCGGTAGCGTTGGCGTTTGATGCCAGTCCTGCGGGAATGGAATAGTAGTACTGAGCCAACAGACCAGGGCGGCCAATTGCATTATATTCGCGCGCTCTGAATCAGACAACGAAACTATGTTCGGACGGATCGGAAGTCCCTTGCCGTGATGACTGGGGTGAAAAACAGTACTTTTTTGGCAGGGAGGTCATTTGTGATTCGTTCTGACCCCTGCTAGGATTGCTAGGAGAGCGGAAATCACTGTCAGCTATGGTCTCCTCGCACATGATGGGCAATGGCCGATGGGCAATGGCCTGTCCGCACACGGTGCGATGGGCAATGGCCTGTCCGCACACGGTGCGATGGGCAATGCTGCTCAGTGGTTATGGCCACCACCTCGAGTGCATGTCAGTGTTGAAGCAGGTTCATTGCGACCGCCTTAGTAGATTGCCGCTTAAGCACATGGTTAGGGAGGCACACGAAATTTTTTTTTTTTTCCGCTTTTTGCCGTGTGACTACTACTACCACACCTGCACTGGTGAATTTGTTGCAATTTCTGACGCTGTCTGTATGGCGGGCGCATTTGACGGCTCGTGACCGTTCTGTCTGCGTGTTCCGGACGCTGCGGCGCAGGTCAGTGTCGGACGGCTCGTGCCGTTCTGTCTGCGGTGTTTCGGACGGCTCGTGACCCCGTTCTGTCTGCGGTGTTCCGGACGCCTGTGGCCGCGGCTCGGGTCAGTCTTCGGACGGCTCGTGACCCCGTTCTGTCTGCGGTGTTCCGGACGCCTGTGGCCGCGGCGCAGGTCAGTCTTCGGACGGCTCGTGACCCCGTTCTGTCTGCGGTGTTCCGGACGCCTGTGGCCGCGGCGCAGGTCAGTCTTCGGACGGCTCGTGACCCCGTTCTGTCTGCGGTGTTCCGGCATGTGCGCAGTGGTTGGCCGGTCGCGAATGATAGTGGCAATGGTACGCTGCCGCCGGAATTTCAACCGTATGAGCAGCGCGTGAAGGAGCTAAGCTGCCGGGATGAATGTGTTTTATGAGGCGGCAGAGTCGTAGTTCCGGCCCAGGGAAGGGAGCAAATATATGGTTTGTTACATGCAGGCCACTCAGGAGAGAGTCGTACAAAGGCTTTTGCTCGGGACATATGTGTGGTGGCCGGACATTGATGACTACACCACACAGATAAGACGATGGCAGGAGTGTAACGAACCGATAAATCCGTCACCTAGTGTTCCGATGCAACCATGGGAATGGTCGACGGAGCCGTGGGACCGGGTCCACGTTGATTACTGCGGTTCGATAGAAGATCACATGTTCTTGATTATCGTGTATACGCATTCAAAATGACTCGACATATATCCCGCCAACAAAACAACCACTGAAGTGATATTGGACAAGCTGATAAAGTCATTTGCAGATTGGCGGCTGCCGCGGGTGTCGTGCTCTGACAATGCAGCGTGTTTTGCATGTCCCGTTTTGAAGGAGCTATGTGTGTTTAACGGCATACAACACGTGCTGTCACCACCATATGCTCCCAAACCTAACTGTTTAACGGGGCGATGCCTGTAAATCCTCAAGTGTCGGTTTCGCACGTATAAAAGGCTCCTTAGTTACTCGCGTGGCGCGATTCCTGTTCCAGTATCGGAACATACCTCGCACGACGATAAAAAGTAATCGGCTGAGTTGTTCCTGGGCAGGCACATGCGTATCCACATGGACAGTGTGAGACCAGACATGTGCCATGGCGTGCAGAACGGACAACACACTCGGTTGCGACCGTGGCTCCCAACCGAGGCAGGTTCTCTCTCTCAGGTTCGGGACAGAGTTTGGGTAGCGGCCGCGACTTGGCCAACTGGGGATGACTGGAAGACATAGATGCCGGGTAACGTGCTTCAGATAGCGGGGATTAAAGAGACCGTTCGGTTGAACGGTCGATGGGAGGGTGACGCAACGCCACATGGGCCACGCTCGGCGGCCGGGCCTGTTGGCTGATGATACTAGACCTGCTGGTGATGTATTCCGCGATGCCTTGGAGATTGCTCCTGTTGATGTACTGCCCCCTTATCTGAATGAGCAACAAGAACCTCCCGGGCAGGCGCATCGATACAATCGCAGGCCTCCTTCAAAGCGGGACATGCAAAGCATGCTGCATTGTCAGAACATGACACCTGCGGCAGCCGCCAAGCTGCAAATGACTTTATCAGCTTGTCCAATATCACTTCAGTGGTTGTTTTAGTGGTGGGATATATGTCGAGCCATTTCGAATGCGTATCCACGATGATCAAGAACATGCGACCAGTACCAGCGCCGGACCGTTTCCGACTTTTGCTGCTCTGTTCCTATGAACATAATACTGTGGTGGTGTTTGTTATGCTGTGCTGGAGGTGTCGTAGGATGCATGACGTGGCCTACTCTGATTGGTCGACCAACTGACCCCTCCGGTCTTGGCCACGCTATGTGTTGGATGGCGTGTGCCAAATACAGTCGGTATAAATCCGAAACTCGAGTTTATAGCATAGTCGGTGCGACCGATTTAGATTTCTTGGACTTCACATATTTGAGGGTGACATGGTACGCATCTTATGCTAAAACACAACATGAAGAATTATCTTAAAATTTCTGCAACAAAAAGTAAGCATATAACCATACCACGAATACCACCTAGAGATATAACCGTATTAACGTCGTTGAAAGTCATCACCAAATGGTATCTGTTCCCGAATACTTCAAAAGAATAATACCCCCATTCGGCCGCCGTCAAAGGGAGCTTAGAAGCAGCACGCGCCGTTCACTTATATGCATTAGTCGTGCTATTCCATTGCAACCTGCTTGGTTCATAGGAATGATAAAATACGCTAGGGATGTACATTTTATAAGCATATTTTGGTTCCGATGCATTAAAAACTTGCTGAAATCGTTCAACTATTTCACCCTATTCCGGTAAGAGGGCGTTGGTCTTCGACACAAAAGCGCCGGTGGCGACGAGAGATATTCAGGACATGCCTTATTCACGCCACTACAAGTAATGGTGCGACGAGGGTGACACTTTGCCAATGACGGATCAAGAAAGGGAAGTAGTTAATTCATGACAAACGATTGGAATACATCGCACGCAGTGCCAGGAGCCTTTTCCAATGCCCAATGATTGAAGTAGCCCTCCCACTCAGATCTGTCGGCACCCGTCCTAGTATAATTCCTTGGCGACGCGTCTGGTCAAAAACCTTGGGGTAAGTATTCAGGGTATGGAAGAATAACAGCATAATAGGTATTTGTAGCAATGACTGTGACAAAGGACCGCCCACCACGAACAAATGATTTTCGTCCTTCCTCTGGCTTTCAGCTACGCCATTGGTTGGCTCACCAATGGTGAGCCAACCCAATGGAGGTCCATGTGCATGCATGGACGTTAAATAGTGCCTTGGATCATTAACAACGATTTGTGCCCATCTGTGAACAACATTAGCAATAAGGTCATCAAGTCATAAAGTGTTAAGGCTTAATAAGAGCCACAGAGGCCCATCTGGGTTAAGCCTATCTAGAGAAGATACTAGAAATGTACATACTCTCACCCCAATCAATCCCTTATCTCAAGTTCCTAGGGAGCTATATATCCCAGCCTATCTAACACCATTCACCTGATATTGCATAACACACTCAACAATTACAAACTCCTCCAATCATACCCATTGTGCTACCATAGCCAATCTCATCAGGATCACATCCCGAAGGAAGGTGCTGAATCTACAAATTTATATTTAGCGAGGGCCAAGTTTCTCACTTCACCACTTCCATTCTGAGTGACCTAGCTTGGTCGTGGCGCCAGGGATAGAGGAGCCGCGTGGTTGGAGAGACTTAGGGGGGGGGGGTCATAAGAGAAATGGGCGGACATTGGAGTTGGAAAGGCGTCCGTCACCGGCCCTCGTCCAGCTTCGGGGCCCCTTTAAGTTTTAAAGTCCCCCTTTGTTTCCCTCCATGTCCTCCACCAGCAATGCTCCCACGGGTCACCGGACTGGCAAATTGAGGGCCTAGGTAATTATCCTGGGTCAAATTTTGACAACGATGGGTTTCTGACAGCTGCATGCACACATCGGGCCCCAAACAGCCCCCACTGGTCCTTAAGTACCCTTATCTAGGTCATGTACACTCACATGCATTCCCATTCATTCCGAACATTCGCTCCATTAATGACACATGTAAATGTTTGGCCCGCGATTTCCCTTCCAGTGGTATGTGCGCATTCAGCAAGTCTTACTTTCTCAGACCGTTGCTTAGGGCTTTCTAGCCCAAAGTTAAATGTTAATTACCCGTGCTTAGGTCCACCACTGTGGCCGGCTGACGCGACACTGTTGGTTGGGAATGATATACTATTACTTTACTGCCTTCAAGGCCCGATGACACTGGGCTGCGACATTCCGTTAGTTTCTGATGGTCTTATGCTGGGCTTGAGTAATAATGGCCGACATACCTACACTTAAATGAGTCAACGCCTTGCCAGGACTTGCATGCTCTAACTTGCAATCGGCGGGCACCCCACAAGTGGTCCTGGGCCACAAATCGGTCGGGATGGCCCCCTATCGTCTTTCTAACCTATCCTGCCCAGAGTCATGGTTGGGAGACCCTCAAATCCCCTCCTGTCCTATCCTTGGGGGCTTACGGAACGCCAAACTTCATCTCCCCTGTCTGTGCCGTAATCGAGAGGCCCAGGCCTACGGGAATAGCTGAGACGGGGAAGGAATACCAACCTGGCCGTTTTTGGCGGTTACCTAAACTGTGCGCACAGATTCATCCCGTCCCAAAATTGGGTGCCGCTGCCTGCGAGCCTACCCATGGACCCCGTCGGGTTTGACCACCCTCGGGATGCCCTTCCGCGCTCTGTGATCGCCAGGCCGGAGGGATTTGCGGCCTAGAATTACCCAAGTTATCCAACTGCCTTGTGAATATCCAGTCTTTCCGGCACGCTTTCCCAGGGGTTCGACCAACAGTGTTTCGTCATTTCCCCGTCTTCTATCAGCCCTCCTCCGTCTCCTCCGAAGAGAAGAGGGCGGAGGCTCACGTTTGGGCCCATGGAAGGTATCGCCCGCGGAAGGGCGGCTTGCAGGCCGTCTCCTCGCTAATTGCGTAATTTGTCTCACGTTTTTCCGCCACAGACGGTAGTCGGGTTCGTCCTGTTCTGTCTTGCCGGCTAGCTTTACATTACGTAACGGACGAACCCGGAATTAATTCCCTGCTAAATCCCTCATTCGCACCTAGTACGTTTGGCCACTTAATGGTCAGTGCACTGTTCGTTTCTCAACGACACCAACTGAAGGTTCCATTTAGACCTCCGAATGTTTACCCGACCCTTAACATTCAAGGGCAATACATGTACTGACAGGTACATAGCCTGAGGGCGAGTTTCCATCGATTTCATGGTAACGTTATTTCCCCATCGTGACTGCTTTGCGATATCTCATGGACATTTGAAGTGGTGAGGAGTTCTCATAGCCATACATATGGTGCGAAAATGTATGCCGCGAATGTACGACTTATTCATCTGGTAGCAGCACTTAAAGGGAGGTGCCACGTCTCGGATCAAGCTAGGTCGACCAGGGTCAGCAACACTACAAGGTCAACTTTCAACTTCGTGTTCCCTTTAGCAACGGTAATGTGCTGAGGGGCTCTGTGTTACCGTGACGCAATGCGATTGACAAAAGGGCGATACAAGGGAGCGTGGACGACCTTGTGTCGGGTCACGCGACTTGTTTGTTGTCATAGTTTGCTACTTGCTCGCTTAAAAGTCTCCGGCATATCTCGGCGTGACATAAAACGCACACAACGGACCACAGGGTCCTCTATAATTAACTTGAGTCTCAAGTCCATTCATTCCTTTCTAAGTGAAATGTTATCCCCGGTTCCATATATAATCAGCTCCTGGGTTCAGTTGCGCTGTAGTGATTACCCCGTGCCATTTAACACGCGCCCTGGAGGGCCTCTGAAAATTACGCGCACTGGAGGAAATGTCGTGGCCACGTGGTGCTATGGTTTAGTGAGCCAGTGCCCGGGGGGAATTCACGAGTCTACCCTCAGCTAGCGGTTTCTGTCGAATCACTTCCCAAGGTCAGGGACCCTCGATTCGGCGCCTTCGACCGGGTGACATGTTGATTTGGGGAGCAGGTGTTTGGCGTGTGATTGGAGAGCGAGGTAGAGAGAGCGAGCGAGAGAGAGAGAGAGAGAGAGAGAGAGAGAGAGAGAGAGAGAGAGAGAGAGAGAGAGAGAGAGAGAGAGAGAGAGAGAGAGAGAGAGAGAGAGAGAGAGAGAGAGAGAGAGAGAGAGAGAGAGAGAGAGAGAGAGAGAGAGAGAGAGAAAAAGGGAGAGAGAGAATGCTTCTATGTGGATGCTGGGACGACCCAGTCCTCTTCCTCCTCCACAGTGACGCTCGATTAGTGCCTGATATGTTTCTGGACGAAAACCCTTTCTCCCTGTTTCCTGGCCCAGGAAAAATCGGTCCAAGTCGTGTAGTGTGCCCCCTCCCCCAATCATTTAGCTGCCCTTGACCCGTGTTTATTTTTTCGCTCCCATGAGACCAAGCGGGTCGCCGCCTGTAATGGAACCCGTGATACTCTTCTGCGTGAAGGAAGAATGATAACCTGACCCCTGTAATTCGCTTTTTCCATGCTCGTTTAAAGCTTACCCTAATGTGAATAATTGCCTGCACTGTCACGTTGCGCTGGTCTCTACGTCGGAAGTGCCCGGAAGTTTCGTAAGCATGGGAAGATGAATGTTTGTGACTCAAAGCTGAGCGAGTCACGTCATTTAACGCCTGTTTGCCATTTCATTCTGGATAAATGCTTGGCCTGTGTAACATCCGCTATTTCAGTTTCAGTGCCGACATTTCCTCAGTAGCAACGGCTTAGTGTAATCTAAAACGAAATTTTGCGTCTGAGTTATTCTACACTTTTCACTGAGATGGCAGATCTCTGATAAACAAAATGTCCATGTCGTACGATACTCCCGTTCACTACTGGTTATTCGGGTTAACGGTTAGGGTCTGTTCCCTCCACAAGGATGAATGGACCCTTGGCTTGGCGGCACCGACCGCTCGGCTGTCTGTTTGATGGGAAAACAGGTGTTTCACGTCTGATTGGAGGGCGAGCGAGAGAGGGAGAGGGAGAGGGAGAGAGAGAGTGGGACAGAGAGAGAGAGAGAGAGAGAGGGAAAGAGAGAAAATACGGAGAACAGAAGGGCAGAGCGACAGTGGGGTGGGGGAGGGGTATTCCCACCTTGCCTGTTTGCACATCTTATCCGCTGAGTGACGTGTGGTCCCAGCAGATCTAAGTTACTTTCGTTTCCCCCCCATGGAGAGAAGGGGGTTTATTTGACTGTAGTGAGCCAGAAGACCTGCCCTCCTCACTTACGGCTTCCCGGAACCAAGTGGTTCCCCGTCACCTAAACTCTTATCAGCAATGTGCGTGCGTGGTTATGTATTCATTTATACCATTTCATTTTTAAACTTATATACATTCATGTATCATGCACAGCGACCTTGAACCATGCGTTTCTAAACGATAAACATTCAGGTATCATTCACCAACCTTGAAACTATGCTCCATAAGAACCTTGTTCGTCATAATTTGCTCCTCCACTTTACCCTTCCCGGGACAAACGGCTACTCCCCCCCCCTTGGCTGGGGCCATCACATATACAAAACGACCGGTGGTGGACGGGTCACATGGTTTGCATGATGGGTGACGGGATACATTGCCACTCCTTGCTATAGTTCACTCACATTTCGCGCTGCCAGCTTCGTTCTCGCTGTCTGGCAGGGGTGGCCCAGTCGACCCGCACGCGAGCGAAGTTCACAGTTTAACCCATTGTCCACATTCACTGCACTTCACACGGCTCGACTGTTCTAGGGCAGTGTGCTTCCGACCATCTTGGGTGGTCTGCCTTCGGTGACTGCCTTGGGTGGTCTGCCTCCGGCGGCTGCCTCGGGTGGTGTGTCTGCGACGACTGCCTTGGGTGGTGTCTCGACTCCCCCCGGGGTGGCGCTTATAAATGGCCCGCCCCTGGGAGCGGCCGGCCCCAGATATCAGGCACGCACGCCATCTCTTTGTGCCCCGTGGCCTGGCTGGTGCTGATGGTGCCGGCTGGTGACGCTGGTGGCTGGTGACTGGTGACTGGTGACTGCTGGCCGCTGATTGGCGGTTGGCAGTTCCGGCTGTCCAGAGCGGTGGCTGCTTCTAGGCTACTGGGTCAGGCTGATACCGCGTGGCTGGGCGGAAGTCAATGCTTGCATTGGCGGCAGCTACCAAGTGGCCGCTGCTTGCTCATAGGGTGGGCGCGTTTCCGGTCGCGGCGCCTGGATGTCTCGCGGGTCGGGCCGCCGCATGGCGACCGCGTGAAACGCCGTGTTGAAAATGTAAGCCGTCTTACATATGTCACACTTCTATTAAGGAGTCCCAGCATTCTGAGTGCCCTGTTCCTAGCTGAGATACCGTGTTTTTCTGCTTTATGGTCTTTTGAAACCAACACACCTCAGTCTCTTTCCTCTTCAATAACATCCAGTTTCCTCCTTCCCATGGTATATCTGAAAGTCTCACCTCCAGACCCCAGATGCATAGCCTTACACTTATCATAGTTGAAAGACATCTGCTATTGACCAGCCCACTTTTTTAGGTCCTCAAAGTCTAGTTGAATATTACTAGATTGATCACTACTGTTTGCCACTCCTACCAGCTTGATGTCATCAGCAAATTTGAACACTTTATTCCTCAACCCTACCTCAATGTTATTCACAAAGATGATAAAGAGAAGTGGCCCTAGAACAGAGCCATGTGGTACTCCACTCAGAACATCCTTCCAATCAGATTTACCTCCATTTAACACTACCCTTTGCTTCCTTCCCCTCAACCATGTTCCATTTCAACCTAGAACTTTTCCAACAATCCCATGTCGCCGTAGTTGATGAATTAGCCTCCCATGTGGAACTTTATCAAAAGCTTTGCTAAAGTACAAGTACACAACATCCATTCTGCTTTGATTGTCTACTTCTTTAGTAACATTCTTCATGAACTCCAAAAGGTTAGTTAAACAAGACCTTCGAGATCGAAATCCATGTTGGGTATCCCGTAAAAGGTTGTGCCTATCAAGATGAATCTGAACATTCTGTTTAACCAGATTTTCTAGTACCTTGCAAACTACTGAGGTCAAACTGACTGACCTGTAGTTTCCTACACACTTCATACTGCCCTTTTTGAAATTTGGTACTACATTTGCATTTCTCCAATCTTCAGGCACTTCAGAATATTCCATAGACGGCCTGAACATTATACCTAGGGGAACTGCTAAAGCTTTAGCACACTCTACTAAAACCCTAGCATATATATCATCTGGTCCAGAAGCTTTATTAGGTGTTATATTCTGCAACAGCTTTTCTACAGCTTCTGTAGTTATTGTAAGATACTCCAACCTATCACTTGTCTTGGCATACGATTCAGTTGTTTCTATTCTACCAGAATTCTCTTTAGTAAAGACTGATGAGAATTGCTTGCTTAGTGATTCCACAATATCACAATCATCAACCACTATTTCCCCATCTACCTCCAGTGGTCCTACACTACACCTTTTAGCCTTAAATTTGTAGAAGCTAAAGAATCTCTTAGCATTACCTGCTGAACATTCTGGAGATAATTTGATTTCAGACAGTCTTTTAGATGTCCTAACACACCTCCTAACTTTATTTCTAGCTATTTTATATGACTTGAGGTTTACCTCAGAGTTAGCATCTTTTGGTTTCTTGAATGCCTGTTTCTTTGACTCCAGTAAATGCTTTTCTTCCCTGGTCAGCCATAAAGGGTGCTTAACCCTGGTTAATATAATTTGCCTGTTGTGAATGAACCTATCCTGACCTTGAAATAGTTTATCCTTTATCATTCTCCACATTTCATAAGCATCTAAGCCCTTCAATAAGTCTTCCCAGTGAATTTCATTCAGGAAGATTCTGAACTCATTGTAATTCCCTTTAGCAAAATTTGGAATAAATGTTTTATTGGTTCCTACACTTCCAACATACAATGAGAAGCGTATAATGTTGTGGTCACTATTACCAAAGGTCTCTCCTATGCTCACATTTTGTACAACATTTTCCTCATTAGTAAGCACAAGATCTCATATTTCATTTTCCCTGGTAGGTTCGTGTATCATTTGAAATAATAAATTTACCTCAAAACAATCCATGAAACTTCTTCCTGATTTGTTTAGACGTATGGTTTTGCTTCCCAATCCTGTTATGTTGAAATCCCCCAACAAAACAGTTCTCTCCTGCACTCTCCTACTTATCTCTTCCTGCATCAACCTGTCCATGTTTTCATTCTGGTCTAGAAGTCTATAGAATGCCCCAATCCTAAATTTTGTTCCATTCTTCAGAATGATATCTAACCACAAGGATTCTACTCCTTCATTATGCACACTATCCTCTATGGAATGACATTTCATTACTTGTCTGACATACAAGAGGATACCTCCTCCTAACCTTGCCTTCCTTTGATAAGCATGCATGTTGTAGCCTGTCAATTCAAATTCTTGCAAGTTGTCTCCAAAAATGCTTTCATTAACCCATGCCTCTGTTATACACACCAAATCTAGCTTTTCAGACAACATATTTGCATGCAGTTCCTCAATTTTGTTCCTAACACTTCTGGCATTAACATAAAAATATGATAAACTTTCCTTCCCTTGCTTGCAAGACTTCTCTCTTTATCAGTTACATCCTCCCATGACCTGCCTAGTTTCACTGTTTCCTATTGAGAGCCTCCTCATACCTATTGCTGAACAATTCCACTCCTCTCTTGCTCAAATGTAACCCATCTAATGCAAACATTTCAGTCCTCCCCCAGAAATCCCTCCACAAATCCCAAGAACCTCACCCCAAGCTCCTTGCAAATCTTGGCAACCCTGGTATTCAGCCGAACGGCCCTGGAGTATCACTCTACACTTGCATTTACCATAGGGAGGATGGATGTTACCATTCTTCTTTTCCTACTTCCTGCTAACCTACCTATCAAAGCCCTATACTCTTTTATTGCTTCCTCTGTTTTTGCTCTTCCTACATCATTTACACCAACCTGCACGATTACTATTGTACTCTCTCCACTACCCTTCATTACTCCTTCTAACCTATCCCCAACATCCTTTACCTGGGCCCCTGTGAAGCAAACACGAGTCCGTTTGTTGGGGTTCCTACTACAAAATGTGCGATCCATATACTTCACTCTCGAGTCCCCTATAACTAAAACCTCCCCCTCTATATCTTCAGCTACCTGGTCATTCCTACCTTCTTCCCTAGCAGCATTACTATCTCTATCTCGCAGTATCTCAAACCTATTATTAATTTCAATGCCTTTGTCAATTTTCCTTAAAGCTAGTCTAGTACTTTGGCGTCTAGCTACTTTCCACTCTCTACTATCCTGGACCAAGCTATCTCCACCCCTATCACTCCTAGATTCCTGCACCTGGCTTGCCTGGCTGGCATTTCCTATGATGGGCCCTGCCACCAAACACTTCAGGCGCTCCACCTCCCATGCTAACATATTTACTTTCCTAATCAAGTCCTCAGTGACTCCCATACACTTACACTTCCCACAGTCACCTTGCATTTTCCACCTTTTTTTGCTACTGTTATTACTAACTAAGTCTAGTTAAGGTAAACCTTTACTAACTAAGTTGTAAAACTAACTAGCAACTAATGCAACCAGGCAGTGAAGAGCTATCTAGTTTATTGTACTGCAATGTAAACCTCCAATGCAGTCCCAAATGGTTTTCATGAATTGATCCTCGTGTTTCGCCTTCTAATTTCGCCATGGGGAAATTTCGACATTTTGACATTCCAGGAGTATAGATAAGCAGAAGTAGTTTGAGTTATCCAGTTTTAAAATGAGCTAAATATAGAAGTTATTTTTGTTACACTACCGTTGCCTTGCAACAAGAGAGGAACATCCAACGCTTGTCATGATAATTATGAAAGGATATTATCCACATTCTAAGTTTGCCAAGCCCAAGGGGCTATCAAATTATGATATGGTAAACTATGCAAACTTACTAACCTATGATTGTAGGTGTTGCAGGAAACGAACACCTACAATCAACTTGTCTCCAGCCTAAATCAAACTTCACAATGACGTCAGGTGGCTTGAAGGAAAAGTTTGATCTCCCTTTAAATTTAACGTTATCTTCTCCACATCACGTTTATCTGAACATATGGCACCACAAATATCAGATGGACTGCCGACAAGCACTTCAAGTTTTCAGGGTCCCGAACATCCGTCGTCATTCCAGATCACATCGATAATGATCTCCGCGCCGCAAACTTCGCAAACTTTTCCCCAACTCATCAGCGGTTTTGATGTCGACTGGAGCCGGCTGACGGCCTCCTCTAGCAGCATCAAATTGACTTCGTCTCAGTCTGCGCCCCTATGTGACCCTGGCGGCCGCAAAGTCATTCGTCAGACGCAATGGTTCCAAACGACAGCGTGTCGCCTTATCTGCTCCTGCCGGACGCTCGAGACTCGGACGCGCCCTCACCGCTCAAATAGCGATGGCGTAAGCGACCCGGCAGTCTCGACGTACCCAACGTCGTCACAATCCGTCGACTGGACTTATCACACCTTCTGGCCTGGTCTTCCCAACATCTTACCTATTTTGAGGAACAATACAATTTGGCGTAATAGCTTATGACTGTGCTTCCTTTTGTTTTACCACCGACTGATTCTCAGAGAGCTTTTGATCAAATTCACCAGAACGTTATCACCAACAAGGTCATTGAAATACACGATTGTCAAGCAACTAATTGAATAAACAGCAACTTAAAATTGATTTCAAACTACATCGGAAGTCATTGTATGCTTCGAATATGATGCGTATTTACTTTGCAGTTTCTTTCTTGCTGATTTCCATGTGTAAATATCACCAGTTCTACTATGTTCGTAATCTTTGGTGTGATATTGTATGATGCTGAAGCGCGTGACTTTCATAATGTTTCAGAAAAACACTAAGCCGGACATTCACTTTTAAAAATAGCGTAGCGTTCACTTTACTTGATAAGGTTATTTCAAAGCGGAAGGAAATATAAACTGGAATATACAAAGGCAAGAACGGGTGGGAGGCGATATAGACATAGATCTAGATCTTGATCTAGATATAGACATATACACACACACACACACACATATATATATATATATATATATATATATATATATATATATATATATATATATATATATATATATATATATATATATATATATATATATATATATTATATATAATGTGTGTGTGTGTTTGTGTGCATGCATACATATGGCTCAGAAATGTGGATGGAGACAACATTTATCCCCATGTAGCGTCCGAAGATGTCCAAAAAATGCGAAAATCAGGTCACATCATCTTCTTTGCATTGCCCACAGGGCATACACGGTGTGTCTGCCATTCGATGTCCTTGTTCGTCGCCAAGCGCACGCGCGCGGACACCACTTCGGCCTCGACTTTTTGCGCCACCTCTTCTATTCCCCTGATCACTTTCCGGATTCTCCTCTTCAGCTGAAGATCTGTCTTGGCCTGTCACCCATCCTGATGCACCTGCTTGATGGTCTCCACAAGACGTCAATCGGCCATAGCTGGGTGGATACAGGGTGGATTCATGTCACGTGCTTCTACAGCCATGCCCGCCTTCTCCAGAAGTTCTAGAGTTTCTCTGGCGTAATGAGCGTTGGCTAGGCCTGGCCAGGACAATACTTTGAAATACGGGCGCTGTTCCTCAATACACGGGATCAGATCAGCCTGCAGGCACTTCTGACGCCGCACGTCATCGCCCACACTTCTCTTGCTGGCTAGGATTACGGGTCGAGTTAACCCCCTTGGGCTCACGGCAAGCCAGACCAGAAGTTTGCGTGGCGATGTCCCTCGGTCTCAAGGCAAGAATGAAATCACCAAATATCCGCTATTTGATTGTCAAAGGTATGTGAACTTTGAGCGTGATCTCTCCAGGCGTTCGGTAGATATTGAGAAGAAAAAACAATGGGGGGGGGGGGGAGAGACTGTGCCCTTCCCAGCAGTTCCAAAGTTAAAGGAGGTAGAAAGCAAGCCCGCATGCTACTGACTGGTGACAGGTTTCAAAATTGTTCTATCCGGTTGCATGCATTGTTTTATGTAATTGCACAGAAGCGATCAGGAAAGCACCGACACGTACGAAGGACGACTCTTCGGCAACAGCATCGAGAACAATGGATTGAAATTGCGGTTTAAAGTCTTAAATAGAAGCTGAATTTCTTCAAGATACAAATTACACGAATATCCACCTCACACAAGTTGACAAAGCCCGTTGCTGACA
This sequence comes from Ashinkailepas kermadecensis, assembly GCA_034440615.1. NCBI lineage: Eukaryota > Metazoa > Arthropoda > Thecostraca > Neolepadidae > Ashinkailepas > Ashinkailepas kermadecensis. Next base: position 605,296 of record JAOTOM010005004.1, read on the forward strand.
AATTGCATTAAACAAAAGCCAGTCAGGTCTGAACAATCCTCCGTACACTGCTCGTGCAGCCAGAAGCCTAATGCTGTTGTCAGTGCATATCTTGGCTTCCGAATCTTTACCAGCGAATGCCTATGCAGATAGAGATAGCCGTCACCATTTTTAGCTGGGTTCTATTGTTTGGTCTGGTCTGCATGAACATTGGAAAACATTGTTTTCTGGCTTTGTGCTGTCTGGGAACAACTTATGATGATGCCTAACTTGCATGTGAAAAAGCTAACACCTCTAAGACACCGTCAATTGTGGGGATTTGACGGGGATTGTCACCTCATCTGTCATTTGACGGGGATTGCATACTCATCCGTCTTCAATATTTTGTCAACTTACAGCGCCATAGCACTGTATTTTCGTCTATATTTTGGTATGTGCCTATCTAGCGCATCCTTTCAAGTAAAATGTCTTGATCCAACTTCTTTGGCGACCTCTCACCCCGACCCGCCGGTATCGGCTGGTCGGCCGGTCCATTGATCGTTGGGTTGCGGATGGTTGGGTTAGTGTCGGGCGGGTGGGTATTAGGTGTGTGTCAGATAGTTGGATGTGTGTCAGTGTGTATCAGACAATCGATTGTGTGTCAGCTGAGTGTCAGACAGTCCGTTGGGTGTCAGCTGAGTGTCAGACAGTCGGTTGGTGTCAGGTGAGTGTAAGACAGTGTGTGTCAGGTGAGTGTCAGACAGTCGGGTGGGTGTCGAGCAGTAGGCTGGACCTTTCATCGCATGTACTGTGGTCGCTCCCAGCCTGACAACTACGCCTTCACTGCCGGTGAACATCTGGTGCACCGTCTGCATGATTCGGATGATACCCACATTGCTACATAAAGTCATAAAGTCATAAAGTATTAAGGCTTAATGAGAGCCATAGGGGCCCGTCTGGGTTAAGCCTATCTAGAAAAGATACTAGAAATGTACATACTCCCCATAAAGCGTTCAGACTTAATAAGAGACTCACTTGCTATTGCATAATACACTCAACAATTACAAACTCCTCCCATCATACCTATTGTGCTACCATAGACAATCTCATCAGTATCACATCCCGAAGGAAGGTGCTGAATCCACTGCTAGGTACACCCTATATAAAGTTATAAAGCGTTTAAACTTAATAAGAGACTCACTTGCTATTGCATAACACACTCAACAATTACAAACTCCTCCCAACTCCCAACTCCTCCCTGTCGATCAACCCTCCCTGGAATACAGAAAAACAAGCCCCCTATCCTTATAATGATTGTCTATGCCGTTTTTAAAGATGTTCAGTGTGTTGCTACTGACAATGGTTCCTGGCAGCTGGTTCCAGTGTTCTACTACCCTGTTGGTGAAGAAAGACTGTCTTAACCTTGTCCTGCTGTGATTAACTTTAATTTTGAATTGATGACCTCTAATTGCATATTTTCTGTTAAATTCAAACATTTCCCTGAGATATCCCTGTTCCTGACCATGAACAAATTTAAAAACCTCGATGAGATCTCCTCTCAGCCTTCTATATCTAAGTGAAAACATATTCAATTTCTTCAATCTTTCCTCATATGCCAGGTTGCCTATACCATTAACCATTTTTGTTGCCCTCTTTTGTACTCTCTCTAAAAGCCAACAATCTTTCTCATAACTAGGGGACCAAGCTTGGGCACAGTATTCCAAATGTGGCCTGACATATGCACAGTAAAGCTTCCTGATGACCTCCTCACTTTTGTATGACACATTCCTCTGTATTGCCCCAAGCATTCTTAGTGCCTTCTTCCTGGCTTCTTTGGTCTGTTCTGATGCCCCCAATTTTGTGTTCAAAATAACACCCAAGTCCTTCTCCTGCTGAGTCACAGATAGTATTTGGCCACCCATCAAGTATGGAGCCTTCATATGCTGCCTACCTACATGCATGACTTTGCACTTATTAAAATTAAACTTCATTTGCCATTTTTCGGACCACTTCACTAGCTCGTCTAAGTCTTTCTGCAGCAAAACCTGCTCATTGTGCCCTGTTATTGCCCTAAAGATCTTCAAATCATCCGCAAATTTCAAAACCTTACTGCTTAGGCCACATTCAATGCTATTCACATATATAATGAACAATAGTGGCCCCAGTACCGACCCCTGGGGGACTCCACTAAGAATATTTTGCCATGATGACTTTGTACCATTTAGCATCACTCTCTGCTGTCTATCTGAAAGCCACAACTCTATCCATTTTAGGATGCTACCTGCAATACCATGGACCTGAAGCTGCAACACTAACCGTTTAGCTACCATTAAGCTACAGCAGCAAGGTGCTATAGCAGACCTACATACATCTGCCGTCTGAGTGTGAACTGGCTCGTTTCTCTGTCCTGTACACAGTAATGCACAGGGAGATGACTCTGCGAGACGATACCTACGTCTGTTCGGGTTGGCATGTATTTTTGTTCGGAGTTGAGTTAGTGTTTGTTTAGTTTAGCTTAGCGTATTTTATCTGCGCAACATCCACAGCAACGGGAACCCCATAACAGACGCAGTCAGGCAGATAAACATAATACGCAGTGCCGGGCACACATATCAAATTGATTACACCAAGCTACGCAATCAACTGTCCAAACTAGACACGGGCATATGAATCATTCATACGCACGTATGTGATCGTCGGCTGTTTTATTCGGACTAGGTGTGGATCAAAATATTAACTTCGAGCTACCGCTTTGGGAATAGGCTGCGCAGTAACTAGATTCCGGAGAATATTTCACACTTAGTCGTATTGACTCAAGCAAATAGAATGTGATATAGTGTTTGTGATACGCTTGGTACGAAAATGTTGATCCTGGTAAACTCACACTCTGACAAGACATGAGGAGGTACAGCCAACGGAAAATGTTCCAGAAGAAACGCTGAATCAAAACGGGGAAGACATGGCTATGCGCATTGCCAATGAGCATGATATCGTGCTGTTTGCGTCGTACCGCCAGGGTCGGTAGCCCAAAGTACTGTAACAAAGAGTTGCACTGCAGAGATGCATCTGTTGTCTGAAATCGGCTGCACAAGCGTCGTACCCCAACTGTCTGCGGAATGAGACCGCTTCTGCGTCCGTGTAGCTGGTTCTATTTTAGTTTTGTCAGCCTTCGATCAGCTTCGAACTTGTTAACTTCTGGCGCCGCGGATTCCGCGTATAATATATGATATATTCCGCTTTTATGTCACTGTTATGCGTGTTAGGATTCGATTATAGCCTAAGGATATACACTTCAGATATATTTGGTATGCTTAGGTTAAAGTGTGATACTTAAGGTATAGTACACTTAAGCTATAATTTAGGCTGTAAGGCTATAATGCTTTGCACAAAACACGTCTTGCTAGGCGTTATTCTTGTGCGTGGTTCAAACTATGTTCCCTATGCTTACGGTTTATGTTGTGTTTATTCTTCGTTCAATGCGATGTGACTGCTGGCGGCGGAGGCACCCCCTGTGTAACTTCCCGACCTCCATGACAGTGGTAAGACCCCCTGTGTAACTTCCCGACCTCCATGACAGTGGTAAGACCCCCTGTGTAACTTCCCGACCTCCATGACAGTGGTAGACCCCTGTGTAACTTCCCGACCTCCATGACAGTGGTAGCCCCCTGTGTAACTCCCGCCTCCTGACAGTGGTGCCCCTGTACTTCCCGACCTCCATGACGTGGTAGACCCCTGTGTAACTTCCCGACCTCCATGCGTGGTAGACCCCCTGTGTAACTTCCCGACCTCCTGACTGGTAGACCCCTGTAACTTCCCGACCTCTGACAGTGGTAGACCCCTGTGTAACTTCCCGACCTCCATGACAGTGGTAAGACCCCCTGTGTAACTTCCCGACCTCCATGACAGTGGTAAGACCCCCTGTGTAACTTCCCGACCTCCATGACAGTGGTAAGACCCCCTGTGTAACTTCCCGACCTCCATGACAGTGGTAAGCGGTTGATTCGCGTTGCTGATGTAACAACGTAATATAACTGAGAGTGTGAGTTTAATTTAATTCACTTGGCCACGTGTACACGTCGACTGCGCCTCCCCAAAGCAATAATGCAAAGCTATAAAATTGAACCAACCATTTTTCAATACTAAAATAGCATCGATTTCGCCTTACAATCATAACTGCATTTTCCTCGTTTGCCTGTTCAAAACGATCTCATCACAAGTCCTACCCATGTGTAAGCTTTTATCACACTAGTATCTACTTGGTCTGCAATGCTCCGCTTTTCAACGATAAGCACACTAGATCACCGATGACGACAATGATTTATATTGCTGTGACCGCTCTTCTCCCTTTCACATTGTACAACATCCAGCTACTGGGGAGCGACGTAAGGGTGGGAGTGGCTTAATGGTTGAGGTGTTGAGCTCTGGATGCCAAGGTCCCGGGTTCAACACGCGCACCACCCGTAACATTTCCCAATCCCGCGACCCACCGGCGATACAGTGCGTACGGCGCCATTAGCCGCAATCGTGCATAAAATGCGTCGTAAACCACCCCATAAACAGGGAGCGTCGTAAAACAAGCGACATCATTTTCCATATGGCTAGACTAAGCGTCCATTCCCCATGACGTTGATGAACGACACAGTTGATTCAGTTCATGCTGTAAATATTCTACATCCGATTTTGTCTCCACAATACATCTGTACGTTGTTGACAGGCATCAGGCACCTTGCCTTCACACATTTTCGAAGATCATTCATGAAAACCGCGAACAGTAGGGAAGGCAACAATCCGCATTCGGGAGTGCGTGACGACGCCGGGCGAGTGCGTGACCATCGAGTGCGTGACGACGCCGGGATCCATGCCGAACATATTCCCCTTACTACTGGCTGCTCCCGTGCAGACAGACGTGATTATTAGCACCGTTGACATGTTTTGCCAGACATTTTGAAAGATTCCCTTAGCGTATGCAAAGTAATGTGTGGTTGAAACCTTAGAATGCGAAACTATAGTCAGTGTAAATCGCATCTTGGTGTGTGTGTGAGTTTGGCCAGCCTGCCACCGTGTGGTGATGTCGGCTGTTTCCGGTAGTGTGTAGATGAATGTGGTGGTGAGTTATGGTCCATGGAACGACGTAGTCGGGGGTATAAGGAATAGGATATGACTTGAAGTAAGGTGCCGAAGTTAGGTAGTTTAACACGCGCACTGGAGGGGGGGGGGGCGAAATCCGCCCACCCCTCCGGTTTTTCGCAAATAACTGCAGATTTTACCGGTCGATATACGCAATTTTCGGTGTACCTGCTTAGAAATGAACGGCGCGTCGTTTAAAGCAAGAAAATGGAAATCGGCCGAAAATTTTTCAAGTTAGGGGCCGCTAAAATAAAAAAATGTTATAGCGCCAGACCACAAAAATCGGCGATGATGCGCTTCCAGTATACTGACAAAAGGGAAGTGTTCTAGGCAACACTAGCGACTTGTTTGATGCATATTGATATGCTGTATAGTTTCAAGGTCATGTTAGGTCACCAAGGTCAAGTCAGGTCAAGTTCATGACAGGTTAATGGAACCAAACTTGATCAACTGGAATGTTGCCATAAATGCACTACTGGTTGTCATTTGTACTGTTTGTCTTTGCGTTTCCATACTTTATTCATGTACTTCACTCCCTTCTTCACGAAGACGATTGCTCCGAGCTGCCCGACGGAGCAGTCGGGCTGGCGGCCGGTTCCGGTAACTGGAACAGGTAACTGACCTGATAAAGTGGTGCTATATAGGTGACCTGAGGTCAAATGTTGGGTCTAGCATCTGCATTGCATCATTAGTAATGTCCAAAACATCATTGATGCCCATTTTTGGGCATTTAAACACAATCACAGCGATCCATAACGATGACAAGCCAAGCCACGCAAAACCGGAAAATTTTGCCAATCTGACCTCATTTGACCTTGAAGATATTGACCTAAGGTCACGAAAATTGCACGCAATAGAGATCACTACCGTGCCCATCCACCCTGCAAATTTCGTTCCTCCAGCTTTACTAGGAGCCGAGATCTTAGGGGGGGGCGGAATCCGCCCCCCCCTCCAGTGCGCGTAATTCTCAGAGGCCCTCCAGGGCGCGTGTTAAAGATAACAGAGTAGAGCTGGGTAGAGGTGTATGGGCTGTCCTGAAGTTGAGGCTGTAGGCTGTTCAGATGCTCTGGGAGCCGGCGAATATCCTGTTCCAGGCGGCATGCAATATTGTGCTCAAGTCAGGAGCACCTGACCCAGAGCATGATACGGATTGGATATCCGCTTGGTAGGGATAACGGGCGAATTGGGTAGAGTTTGGCAAAAATGAGCTGATACGGATTGGAAAGCGGACTGACTCTCGAACCTTTTCAGTGGAAACGAAACTTGAATAAAATAATCGTATTTCGTTTTTTTTTAATAGCCACAACCTACACAACAAAATGTTGGGATTAGCTGATATTGATAGCTTTTTGAATTGCTTGGAAAATATATGATGTCACTAATCAGCAATTATATTGCACTACTTATTTTCACAGTAACCTTAATGACAACGGAATCTAAAAGTAGCTGGAGCTGGATTTATTCCACTGTGCTAACAATTTCCAGTCTTCATCAAACTGTTATGCAGTCTAGATTATTGCAGTCGCACTGTTAGAAATGAGCTCGTAGATGTACTATCTATCCTCACATTCAGCAACACATCCATCCACCTACAGCTTCATTCTTACCTAGTTAATATATTCCTGTAGACCCATTATGTAGTTGTATATGGCGCACAATAGTTCCAGATATAAAATGAGCCAAATGGAACTACTAACTCACGATCCGATGGCAGAATGCCGGCTGTCAACCCATGGCTGTGCTTCGTTGGGTGTGGAACTTTCTAGCTAGGTGCTTAGATGGGCACTGTAAAGCATAAGCATGTCAATGAGACTGGTTTCAAATACACTGCTTTAGAACAATGTATGTTTTTATTCTTAAACTAAATGACTGTGAGTCTGAAATGACGAAGTAGTGTTCAAGTGCATTGAGCCTAGTAGCTACCTAGGTTTTATGTAAGTGCCTATTTTGTTCAAGATAGTTACATTCGTCTGCATGTGAACAAGGTGGGTATTTTTAATATTTCATTTGGATGTTCATATTGTTTCATTCATCATATTTGATTTATTGGTAGTTGCTTTGTTTCTTGTATGCTTTGGTCATGCTCATGCACCACGAGCTACCACAAGACTGCCCAGTCTGCACATGTGATCTGAATTAATGTTGTTATGCCTGACAAGATATTGTGCTGCGGATGAAAATTGTAATCTACATTTCACGCCAAATGTTAACCCGTGCCGTCTCGGGGGGGGGGGGGTTCATATGCTCCCCCCTAAGATTTTCCGCGGATAGTGAAAGAACGGCGCGCGGCAGCACGCCGAAATTTGGCATACCCTTTCCCACATCAATTTGGCATGTTATGTCAAACTTTGATGTCAGGTCATCTAGGGTCAACGAGTTAGTCAAGGTCAAGTGAGGTCACCTCCAAAAAAAAGTTCAACCAGCCGTCACGCTTTAACGGATAAAGATATTGTAATGAAACTTTCAGCGTTTGGTTATCTTCATGTCGGAAACAAAACGCACCAGATAAATTTTTTCTTCCGTTTTTGATTACTTATTAGCTTTGCATATTTGCCCATTAGAGCTAAAATCGAAGAATCTGGCTAAAGTAAGCATTTTTTATCAGTGCAAGATGACTTCGAACAACGTTTTTCGGTCCGCTCTAGATTAGATCTCTACCCATTAGAGATATACAAATTAAAGAAAATTGAAAACTCAAAAATTTTAAATAATAAAAAAGATTTTTGGATGGGCAAAGCTTTTAGGGCAATGGTCGATTTCGCCTTCCTTTTCTGATTTCAAATATTTTTTTTTCTTCAAATCTCCCCCAAAATTAACTCCCCAGAGCCAAAAATGTGATGTAGGTTGTGAAAACCTAGGCCCCCTTGTGACGTCACTTTTGGGGGGATACAAATGTGGTGGTGGTGTCGGGACATACTCGTCCAGCGCTTTCCGACGACACTTCTTTCGTTTTCGTGCGACGCTTAGTTTGGAGATTAGAGGGGGTTGTATCAACCCCTCCCCCGCCGAGACGAGGTGCGAGGATATGACTGGAAAGACGAGGAGGGTTAAGTGACGCTTTGCTCGTTGTCTCGTTGGCTAAAATATTGTATAATGTCCATGGTGCACATGCCATTGATTGGATTGGATTGTGGCTTTACGACGCACCCAGCAGCTGAGACCATAAGGCGTCGCCTGCCGCTCAGCCTGGCAGGAAGGGCGAGCACCGCGGAAAATCCAACCCCGTACATCTGTCATGCCGGACAATCAGCTTAACCACTGAGCTACTGACGCCCCCAGGCCATTAATTACTGCAATCAATCGGGTTTTAACTATTTTGTATTTTTGCAAATGGATCGGATAACAGATGGATATCTGCATCTGGTACAGATATGGATGAGGATTGGATGGGTTCATTCGCATATGGATTGAACCGGATTTGAAAATGTCAATGGAAGCTTGATAAGACCTGGTATTGCTACCGGAGATCAAACAAAGAAGCTGCACGTCGTTCAAGTTCCACTATATGGGCGCTGTATAACCAATGCAGTTGATGCGCCCTAAAACCCTAATAACCAACCAACCAATCCCGCCCACCCAGCTGTCTCGTAGGTGTCCTTCCCAGGGCATCTACGGGAAGCTCCCCCCCCCCCCGGGTGACGTCAGACACCCGGACCACTAGTTGGCTGTCAGCCGGACTAGCCGGCTGCCGCCACTAGTTGGTTGCTGGAAGGATTAGCCGGCGCAGCTCCCTTCCCACTCCCCTTCGGCCCAGCGGCGCTCTCGGGAAACCGACTTGTGCCGGCGGCGTGCCTCGACTGTCTTTTTTCCATCCCACCCAATAGGCTAGAGCCGAACAGCACCTGGACCCCGCCCCCCGCCCGCTGCGCTGACTGCCAGCGGTACGGGCATCACAAAAGGGTGTGTCGTGCCCAAGCTCCAGTATGGGGCCGATGTGCCGAAGGACACCCCACCGACACCTGCTCAAGTGACGAGCTCCGCTGCGCAGCGTGCCAGGGGCCACACCCTTCCTCGTCCCCCGGTGCCCGGCCTGGTTAGAGGCAAAGGAAAAACAGCAACGCCGCCACGCTGCTCAGCGCGGCACTCCGACCTCGCCCCCACCAGCCGTATGAACCCGGCCCCGGTTGGTCCCTCTGTGGCCGACCCCAGCAGAGACGGCGACTCTCCCCCCCCCCCTCCGTCCCTCTCGCCCAGACCGTACGAGCTCGACCCGTCCCTCTCTTCTCCACCTCCCCCGCCGCCGGCCACGCGCCCTGCTCCCATAGCGGGCCCTTCTGGCTCCCCCCTCCACCGTCAGCAGGCTGTCCCGACGCCGGCCACGCGCCCTGCTCCCATAGCGGGCCCTTCTGGCTCTCCCCCCTACCGTCACCAGGCCGTCCCACCGAAGGCCACGCCTAAAACAAGTTCTCATCATCTGACGTTTATTTCGTTGTTCCACCACATGTGCACTCCTTAGTGCAGTGCCGTAATGCGCAATAATGTGCAATATGCAGGGAGTGCCCAAAACGCGAACCATGAAACCACAGGAAGCTTGTGAAAATGTTCATGTTTTCGGGGACATGCTATGTATGCCGTGACAAAAAACGCGTGTGTTTGCATTACGATAAGGATTTGACTGTACGTCCATGCAAATGATGCCTACAGGTAGAATGCAAGTATAATTGTACTTCTTGTTGTGAGGCCAGCATGGTCAGATGTTTCGATTATCGGACCACCAAATGTTCCAAAGTAAAATTACGCCGTCACACGTAGATAAGCCTGTGGATGTCCTGTCTGTCATGGGCGACCTTGGATTTTGTGAAGCTTATTAAGGCAAACTATAAGACTTACATCAATAAGTTTGACATGTTTTTGTTAGACAAACGTTTTTGTATCACACTTTTATGTCATTGTTCGGTCCCCCATAGTTTTCCAATGGGAGAAAACTTACTCGAAGTCCGTCCGTTCCGAAAATCGTAAAATCATAGAAAACCATGGAGAACGGACGCCTATATGGGATATTTCAAAGCAGAATGCATTTTTCTTGTTTTACATGACAGCCAAATCATGCCCGTTTGTATTTCTGCCATCACATTTATATATTCCAATGGGCCGTGAGTCGCAGAAGGTCACGAGGTCACGAAGTCATGGGGTCACGAGGTCTAGCATGAGAAATGTTGATATTTCATCACGGATGTGTTTTCGTTAATCATTTTTCTTCTGAAAGACCCATAATATGTCGCATTTCCTCTTCATTATCGATGAGATATATATCGCCAAAGATACTCTTGTTGCATGACCTCAAAATACTGCCGGAGGCTCTAATTTCGAAACCGTTAGTCGGATCGGGCTAAAACTTTTCAAGCGTGTTCAGAGCATAAGACTACCCTGTACACCAATTTTGGTCCAAATACAAATTTAGGGGTGAAAATTGGAAAATATTTCGTCGATCGGTGGTGGAACGCACCAGCACTTGATGTAGCTCAAACAGGGCAACGAAGCACATGTCAAGAGATTGGGCGACTTGCCTCTCCCCTTAAACAAATAATAAGCGGAATGCACCTAGTATCCAGTCAGTCGCCACCTGAACATAGGTTTGCGACAAACAAACAGTATCAATACCGCTGCAGTAGCGGGGCAAGAACACTGTCGGCGCTGGCTTGCCGAGGCGAACACCATCATCTGTGTTCTCATTAATGCATTGAACGTCGGGTCCGAGCCAATTATCTGCCCCACGCGAGCGAGTGAATCAGGATAACACTCGGCTCGGCTCCCAAATGCAAGTCCTTTGCTTGCACATGCCGAAATGGTGTGAACATAATTAGACCCCGCCGGGTACCAATTTACTGCTAACGGCACGGTAGTTTCTTGATTCTAAGAAGGCCGTCTCTGACAAGGATAGTATTTACCGTGCGAACATGTTCCCTTCATCACTGCAAAATGAGCACAACTTCAGGAATAATTACTGCTCATATTCATCTTGCCGAGATGGCCGACGCGATGCGCAAAGTGCACGCTCGACGAAATATTATAGCTAGTCGAGATAGCCGACGCTATGCGCAAAATGCACGTTCGACGGAACATTATAACTAGTCGAGATGCGACAATAAACCAACACTGACCACGCCCATAGCTATTACCCTCACAGTTCAATCCGGGGCCAACCGGTGCATTTGGTAAGAAAAGAGAAGTTAAAAAGATAGGCCCGGAATTTATCACAGTGGTATCACATTTAACAGTGGTACACATCAAAGTAGAACAAATAATCGGCATATATCTGTTTTCGTGCACGAATGCTGCTACTAGTATATCATTACCTACATCAGCTAAAGTGCTACGCTTGTGTGTGTAGTGTTTGTTCCGTGCATGCGTGCCGCTTTAGAGGTCGAAGTGCTAAGTGTGACTGTTGCGGACGCCATGTTCAACCGCTAATAGTGGACTGTATATGTGTGGGTGGCGCCCTGAAGCATTGGGTAAAACGGTCAAAGGGCCTAGAGAGAGAGAGAGAGAGAGAGAGAGAGAGAGAGAGAGAGAGAGAGAGAGAGAGAGAGAGAGAGAGAGAGAGAGAGAGAGAGAGAGAGAGAGAGAGAGAGAGAGAGAGAGAGAGAGAGAGAGAGAGAGAGAGAGAGAGAGAGAGAGAGATAGAGAGAGAGAGATATATATATATATATATATATATATATATATATATATATATATATATATATATATATATATATATATATATATATATATATATATATATATATATATATATATATATATATATATATATATATATATATATATATATATATATATATATATATATATATATATATATATATATATATATATATATATATATATATATATATATATATATATATATATATATAGATAGAGATATAGAGAGAGAGAGAGAGAGAGAGAGAGAGAGAGAGAGAGAGAGAGAGAGAGAGAGAGAGAGAGAGAGAGAGAGAGAGAGAGAGAGAGAGAGAGAGAGAGAGAGAGAGAGAGAGATAGAGAGATAGAGAGAGAGAGAGAGAGAGAGAGAGAGAGAGAGAGAGAGAGAGAAGAGAAAGCGAGAGAGAAGTAAGCGAATGCAACATGTGAAAGGAAATTATTTGAATAACAATAGGAAAAGGAACAAATAATTGCAATGTGAGAGGTCGGAAAGATGTATGATGGGAGAATGTAAAGAAATAATAGAAGTAACCTAAATAAAGGTGGACGTAATAATAGAGGTTGTATGTTAGAGCTCCCCAATTCAGGGGAGACAAAGAACCTCTCCAATTCAAGAGAGCATGGACCTAATCAAGAACACTCCAATTCAAGAGTGATAAAGGAACCCTCCAATTCAAGAGAGCATGGACCTAGCTAAGAGCACTCCAATTCAAGAGTGAAGGAACCCTCCAATTCAAAAGAGCATGGGCCTAACCGAGAGCATTCTAATTCAAGAGTGCTAAAGGAGACCCTCCAATTCAAGAGAGCAGTGGCATTAGGAAATTAAGGAGTACGAAAAAACGTGGAAAGAAAGCAGGAAAATAGAGTCAGGCACGGTGACCCAGCCGTGACGAGCAGTGCTGCGCGTGGTTCATCAATTCACTTCCACCGATCACTCACTGTTCCACTTATCACTTCACCACTCGCTCAAAGCACCAATTTCTATATTGGCGACGGCGAGACGGCAGAGGTGCAGGTAGACGCGCCGCTTATATATGAAGGTAAGGGCCAGCTGAGACAAGGAGAGAAAGGGGTCAACGGGTCGCATGAACACCCCGCACCTGCGTCGCGGCCGGCGTTCAACAAATAGGCAGAACAAATACGAGCGACACGACGGGGACGCCCCACAGGTCGAGCAGACACGTCGTCGCTGGACATGTGGTGTCCAGCCCGATGTCGCGGCTGCCCGCAAACGGCAGGCCACAGTACAGCATGCAGTGTAAATGGGTCAACGGGTCGCATAAACACCCCGCACCTGCGCCGCGGCCGGCGTTCAACAAATACGCAGAACAAATACGACGGACGCGACGGGGACGCCCCACAGGTCGAGCAAACACGTCGTCGCTGGACATGCGGTGTCCAGCCCGATGTCGCGGCTGCCCGCGAACGGCAGACCACAGCGCGACATGCAGTGTCTGTCGGCAACAGTGACCATATGAGCGCCAGGCGTGCTCGGATGCAGTCGGACGGATATGGAATCATGCGGCTGTGGCTTCAGCAGCGTCTCATGTACTCTTTGTACCTGAGCAATGCACAGGATGAGCTACACCCAGTGTTGCTTATAACCGTAGCACTATGTTACAGCTGTGGTTGCTTTTTGGCCGTCACAGGTGTGCAGTTTCGGCCGAAACATGGCTATGCAAAGGGCTTAATTGATAAACAAGAAGTTGGCTAGTTTTGCATCCAGATCTAACTAAAATTGAAGAAGGAAAAATCATCAGCAAGATAGGTATGTCAGCCTAATTGATATAAATTGTGTTCACAACTACGTCATGCTTCCTCATACCTCCATGCATCCATACACCCGTACACCGAGCCCTTGTCTCACTTTACGATGGGCTTATGTGCTTTTTTGTTTCACGAATATATATCACGCACAAGGATTTTGTTCTTCAACGTATGCACAGCAATCATCGAGTTGATCTCCGAGGTGTCGGTGACTTTCAGAACATCGGACGTATCGCTCAGAACTGACTGTTTTGAAGCACTTGTTTGAACTAAAGGAAGTTCTAAATTATGATCCTGGACTGTCGTGCACTTCACTATTACCACTATTATCTGGAAACTTTACCATTCCCCTTGCGCCAACTCGTTAATCTCGATGACTTAAATTTATTTTGGGGTATGCCAGCTGGCAGAGTGTTAGAATCAATGTGCTTCGGTGCGGAGATTGGACTCAGCTTTTGACGTGGCTATAAATTAAGATGCTGCACATTAGGGACATTGCGGAGTTCGAAACGGAAACGGATTCAATTTCGTAAGCCCTGCCCTGCCTTCATAGATACCCTACCCATGGAAGCCGAAAGGTCGTGAAATCTTTTGGATATACCGGTCTGAGCAGTTGTGGCGATGGTGGCCCCGGGATGGGCGAGATTTCTCCATTCTCTGTGGTGATGACAATTTTGCCGACGTGGATTAAACTAATAAATAGTTAGTTTCTCTGATGAACTTCAATGTCCAAAGGCGAAATAAGTTACAATCTGAAAACCTGACCTGGATAAGGAAATGATCAATATAATTTTAATATCTTTGGCTATACCCTCTATACCCAGAACATAAATTCTACACCCCGCGGTGGCTGGGTAGACTTATTAGTATCGAACACGCTTATTCATCGCCCCATCACCATTCCCAATGACTTGAATTTTGTTCCAGTATCTGTCCAAATTGCACAACTAGAGCTCACAGTTCTCTCCCTATATCCTCTTCCTACACATGCACTATCCTTAGCTTCTATGACTAATCTCTTCGGTCTCCTTCCACACTCCTGTCTGGTGCTGGGCGACCTCAACGCCCACCACCAGGCATGGGGTTGTCACACTACAACCCCGCGCGGACATCACATTGGCACACTCCTCAACAACCACAATATGGTCTTTTTAAACGACGAAACACCCACACACAACAGACGTCGCCCCGTTCCGTCCGTCTGCCATTAACCTCTCTCTAGCTTCAGCGTCCATCGCACCCCTCTTCTCTTGGCACGTTCAACCCGACCCCCTCTTCAGCGATCACTTCCCCATCCATGTCACACTCGAACGCTCAGCCCAGTCTAGAGAATGGTCATTCATACCCAATTGGAACGTTCGCAAAGCGAAATGGCCATCTTTGTCCCAAGAAATTGACAACCTCATCCAGTCCCAGTCTCACCCCCCCCCCCCCCAATTTCGGCATTCCTTAATACCATACTACTCGCGGCAAAAAACATATACCCAAAACTTGTCGCTCCCCTGACCGTAAACACGTGCCGTGGTGGAACGACGAGTGTCAACAACCCGTCGCCTTACGGCGGCGGGCTGAGCGGAAATTTCGCAAAAACCTCACCGTACAAAACATGGTAGCAGCCCGCGAGGAAAAGCTACGCTGTCAGCAAATTACCCTTTCGGGCAAAAAACACAGCTGGCAACTCTATTCCAACACGTTCAACCGATTTACCCCCATCTCCCAAATCTGGACCCAAATTCGCTCCTTCTCCAATGGCAGAGCCCCACACCGCGAATTCCCACAACTGAGAATTAACCAACGCCTCATCACAGAACTCACAGCCGTCGCGCAACACTTCGCCACGTATTACTCCGACATCTCCTCCAACATGCAATACTCACAGCGCACCACCTCATTCCTTCGCGACACTCTTGCCACCTGTCACTTTGACTCTGACAACTCTGAACCTTACCCGCGTTCAAAACAACCCGCGTTCAATAAAGTACACAGTTCTGCCCTTCTCATTAAATTACACCGAATTGGTATCAAAGGCAAAATGGCCACCTTCATAGCTAACTTTTTTGCAATCGTTATTTCGTCGTCCGCTGCGGCAACGTTTATTCCCACACACGCACTCGATCAAGGCGTCCCGCAAGGAAGCGTCTTATCCCCAACACTATTCCTTATTATGATCAACGATGCATTAGACCAACTTCCTCTGATCTCACCCTGCCTAAAATATTCCATATACGCCGATGATTTGGCCACCTGGTGCACCCACCCCTTGGCGGATGCAGCAAACCATTTCGTACAACTCGCCACGAATCACATTGATTCATAATGCTCCCTCTGGGGGCTACAAATCTCTCCCACAAAACCGGCCACAATGCTCTTTTCTCGGGTCCCCAGATATACCCCACCTAACACGCCGCTCCGCTATCGCGATCAAATTATTCCCCTCCAAACCTCCTTCAAATATTTCGGAATTATCCTAGACAGAGGACTCTATTTTGGCCCCCATATCTCCTACATTAAACAGCGCTGCGTATTGCGCATTAATATCCTGCGCTGCATCTCCGGTCGTGACTGTGGGTGCAGAAAAGACCACTCTCACTAATCTGTACATCGCCCGGATTCGTTCAATCCTGAAATACAATGCGTTTATCTTCGATCATATATCCCCTCACACACCACCTCACTAGAACGCACACAAAACCAAGCAATACGCCTCATCACCGGAGCACACCGCACCACACATATCACCAGTCTCCGGGCTGAGGCCAATCTCCCTGGCCTACAACACCGCAGAACACTACAACTCGTAAGGTACCACTTCAGGACTACAACACAGCTAAATCACCCCTCCAATATTGCCTGGTCCATTTTTGTTCTTGGAGCTTCGGACAGGAGGTTTTGCTGTCCGACGCTCCATAAACAAAAATAAATACAGCATTGCTATTCAATTGAAACAGGTTCTCACACTTATACTGAAATTTCCCATTGTAATCCCCGGACGAATTCCCCCTTCTCCCATTCTGGCACATGAAACACCCCAAACTCGAGTATCTCTTTCGGCGCAACAAAACCCTACTCTTCCCCATCGACGTTCAAGTCAAATTCTTTGAATATCAAGAGGCCCACCCACAACACACATTCTTCTACACTGACGGCTCCCGTACCCACGAAGGTGCGGGCGCCGCCTGGTGCGGTGGGTCCGACACTGGAAAAACTAAATTAACACCTCATTATTTGGTATACACAGCAGAATTAGTCGCCATACCCACTTGCCTCCAACACATCATAGCACGGCACATCACAACCCCTACTACAATCTGCACTCACTCACGCTCCTCCGTTGACGCCCTCGCGGCCATACACAACACCACGCACCCCACACTCCACGCCATGCAACACCTCTACCATAACAACCACGCACACCTCCAGCTCACCCTCCTCTGGATCCCCAGACATAGGGATATTGTAACAGAGTTGGTTTCCGGGGCATCTTAATCCCATAAATGTAGCCCCCTCCCCACAGTTCATGTCGCGACAGTTTCCGACGGATACCCGGCGCTAGCCTGTCTGGCTGCTTACATGGGCAGGCCACCGCTCCGGTCGAGGCCGAGCAATGGACCTTGCCCTGTACCCCTCCCTCTCCGGCCGACACCCTGCCTCTGTGACCTCGATACCCGGCCGCCGTCGTCAGATGATGAAATGTCAGTGGAGTGATGTGAGTGTGAATGCCAGTGAGGTGATGTCTCTGAGATAGAGACAGCGCGCCCGCCGTCGCAGTAGGGTGCAGAGTCCGCCATTGTTCTCTGGCCGGGGCCGATGCCCTGGACTGAGTCGCGTGACCATGACGTGATATGGGCGTAGTCTGTCGCTTACCTCGCGACGGAGCCGAGGGTTCAGTAAGGAACTTGTCATCGAGCGGTCGAGGCGAGCGGTCGCCAAGGGCGGGCGGCTGGCCGCCGCCGGCCAGCCGCCGCCCCCATACTGAGGTACGTCTGAGGTACGTCTGAGGTATGTCTGAGGACACTGATTGTAAATCGTTGCGTGACTGTTGGGATGTAACCGCTTGAATACTTGGGAGAATAGCGTGTATGAAGACCGGTCGGAACGTAAGCGGAATTGTATGTCAATGATAATGCCTCAATGAATGTTTGAAAGTGTGACCGGAGGCTGAGCAGATGTGAAGAGGTGGCTGAGATTTAACAAGATGTACTGTGGCCCTGTGACTGTTGAGATGGATGTTGAAGCGTTGAGATGTATGATGTATGAAGAGGTGACTGTTGTGTGACAAGCTGTATGAAGATATGGGATGACCGTATGAATTGTCGTGTCAAGCTCGATGGAAGTGGTACGTGATTGAAAGGCATTATTGTATTAATCGTGAGGTCTAACTGCTGCACTATTGAAACGGAATAATCATCGCCATATTTCTGCTTATTACTTATACAAATATAAGTGCTGGATTTTGAGGTGCCTGTCAAGATGTTTGGATCAGAGCTCGGAGATCGAAGAACATATCGCATTGATTATACCCGGGGTTTTAAATATCGTAAACGTCGAGGTCTGACTAGCTATCTACGTGCCAAAAGAAGTTTTGCCCCCCTCAGGGATGGAAAGAAAACTTCCCTACAATATCCCGGGGAACGATAGAGCAGACGGCCTGGCCAGGGCGGCCATCAACCTCCTCCCGAACGAGGATGCCCCAGTACCCCCGGGATCTCCTATCCTTAACTAATTACTTATTTAAAAAGTACATAGAAGCCTGCTCGTCACACTACACCACACACCTACACGCTATCAAGCCCACACTCTCCAAATGACCCTCTTCCCACCAGCACACTCGTTTGAACGAGGTGGTACTAGCGCGACTTCGCCTCGGGCACGCCAAATTGACACACAACTTTATTTTTCATCGACCGCTCCGCCCTCCACTTTGTAGCACATGCCGAGTTCGCATTACTGTCGCCCACATTTTACTTACTTGCCCAGCATATGCTCCTCACCGTCGCGCTGTTCTTTAGTATTTCACCAACACCCATATACAAATCTCGCTCCGGGCTCTCCTCGGGGATGAACACCCGGCACTGCTCGAGTTACTTTTCCGCTTTTCATATGACACCAAGCTTGCCGAACTGATCTGACTTTTTTTCTGGCACAAGTTACCTGGTTCAAACTGAAATCAGCTTGAACCAGGTAACACATCAGCTTGATGTGAAGTTGAAAGCTATATGACACGGTCACGCTCTGTTAACTTCGTTACACATGTCTTCCTCTCCTTCGTCTAAAAACACATACATATAGGTTATTTCACACTAGGTAGGCAGAGACCGACCCAATTTGGCCAAAGCGGACGGTTCTCCTTATAAATTGCGCTTGGTCTTTTACCTACGGGTTTTCCAAGCAGCTTGGTTTTTTCCCTTCTCAGGTTTTTCCAAACTTTAACTTCAACCTACACCTACACATACAAGGTCGGGCTTGACACCCACGACTCGCGCTTGGCGCCGGGCCTCCGCTTCGTTGCAGGTCGCAGGTGAGCAGTGGAGCCTCTCCGCAGGCGATGAAGCTGTCCACCCTCCAAATGTCCTTCTGATTGTTATGTATGTATGTATGTATGTATGTATGTCTCACCTGTATATCTATGTATCGGCCCTTTACGCCACGTTCCTTGTTTGCCGGCGTCTTATCTTTCCTCTCTTGCTTATTTGATATAACCCGATGCCACATAAACCGGATTAGCGTAACCCTTTCTTTAACGTAATAATCTCTAGCGGATGGCGCTCTGCCTCTGCTAAAGACAAAACAAGAAAATGTCAACCCGTGTAATGCTCTGCCATGAGCACCGCGGGCATGAGCACTGCGGTGTTCGGCCTTGGATAACACTGGCATGATGTGTTGAAATACCGAGGTGCACATCACTTTATCCAAAGCTTCACTAATCGGTGGCAACAGTGACACTGCACGATAGTTGGATCGTCGTCTTTTAGGTCGTTTTTAACATGGGAGTGAGGTTAGCCGTTTTGCACAGTCGTGGGAAAACACCTCGATCAAGTGACAGTTTGCATACGTGTGTTAGCGGCATGCTCAGCTCCTCCGTGCACTCCTGTACCATACGTGCCCTAATGCTGGCCGGACCTCGTGTTTTATGCTGACTGACGTGTATAAGTATGCGCGAAATGTTCAACCGATATTCAGGAGAGTTGGCAATAGTGCTGCCCTCAGGGCAGTCTTTTTTTGCAAGGGCTCTATTAAGATCCGCTTTAACAGTTTGAAATGGTGCCAATGTTTGCTAGAGATGGCTTTGGCGTTTGTTCTGGCAGTGTCGACGTTGGCTCGCGGTGGTGTTTACGTTTGTTTATGATGGTGTTGACATGTGTTCAGGATGGTGGTGGCATGAGTTCGGGAATATATTAATGGTAGAAGAATGGCTACCCAGCATCATACAGTCGACATCCTTGTGATTTGCACCACCTTCAGACATTAATATGAAACTCGACTAGACCGTTCAACTATATATAGCGGTATGATGATGGAACTCATGAATGTCAGGCAACCGTTGATTTCGAAATGGTAATCCAGATGCCATTGATCTGGGCCGACTTCACTCCGTTGCTTCCGATGCCGGATGTAAATCTGAGCGCAAAAGTGAACTCGATACATGGCGTTCCGATTCCAGGAAGATGTCGCGCCATAGGAGGACGTGCGCTGCCCGGTGCCGCACTTTTCATTATCCAGGTCAGGTTTTCAGGTTGTAACTTATTTCGCCTTTGGACATTGAAGTTCATCAAAGAGACTAACTATTTATTAGTTTAATCCACGTCGGCAAAATAATCATCATCACAGAGTATGGAGAAATCTCGCCCATCCCGGGGCCACCATCGTCACAACTGCTCAGACCGGTATGTCCCAAAGATTTCACGACCTTTCGGGCTCCATGGGTACGGGTATCTATGAAGGCAGGGCAGGGCTTACGAAATTGAATCCGTTTCCGTTTCGAACTCCGCAAGCTGGGTCCTTGATGTGCAGCATCTTAAATTACAGCCACGTCAAAAGCTGAGTCCAATTTCCGCACCGAAGCACACATTGATTCTGACATTCTGCCAGCTGGCCTACCCCAGAGGAAATTTAAATCATCGAGATTAACGAGTTGGCGCAAGGGGAACGGTGAAGTTTCCAGATAATAGTGGTAATAGTGAAGTGCACGACAGTCCAGGATCATAATATAAACTTGGTTTAGTTCAAACAAGTGCTTCAAAACAGTCAGCTCTGAGCGATACGTCCCATGTCCTGAATGTCACCGACAACTCGGAGATCCAACTCGATGATTGGTGTGCATGCGTTGGAGAACAAAATCCTTGTGCGTGATATATATTCGTGAAACAAAAAAACATATAAGCCCATCGTAAAGTGAGACAATGGCTCGGTGTACGGGTGTATGGATGCATGGAGGTATGAGGAAGTATGACGTAGTTGTGAACACAATTGATATCAATTAGGTTGACATACCTAATTTGCTGATGATTTTTCCTTCTTCAATTTTAGTTAGCTCTAGATGGAAAACTAGCCAACTTCTTGTTTATCAATTAAGCCCTTTGCATAGCTGTTTCGGCCGAAACTGCACACCTGTGACGGCCAACAAGCAACCACAGCTGTAGCATAGTGCTACAGTTATAAGCAACACTCGATGTAACTCATCCTGTGCGTTACTCAGGCACAAAGAATGCATGAGACGCTGCTGAAGCTACAGCCGCATGATTCCGCATGTTCAGGTGGTGACTGACTGGATACTAGGTGCATTCCGCTTATTAGTTTTTTAGGGGAGAGGCAAGTCCCTCAATCCCTTGACAAGTGCTTCGTTGCCCTGTTTGAGCTACATCAACTGCTGGTGCGTTCCACGACCGATCGACCAAATATTTTCACATTGTCACCCCTAAATTTGTATTTGGACCAAAATTCGTGTGCCGGATAGTCTTATGCTCTGAACCCGCTTGAAAAGTTTTAGCCCGATCCGACTAACGGTTTCGAAATTAGAGCCTCCGGCAGTATTTTGAGGTCATACAACAAGGGTACCTTTGGCGAAATATATCTCATCGATAATGAACAGGAAGTGTGACATATTATGCATCTTTCAGAAGAAAAATGATTACAGAAAACACATCCGTGATAAAATATCAACATTTCTCACGTTTGACCTAGTGACCCCATGACCTCGTGACCGTCTGTGACCCAAAGCCCATTATAATTTATAGATGTGATGGCAGAAATACAAACGGGCATGATTTGGCTGTCATATAAAACAATACAAAAAATGCGTTCTGCTTTTAAATATCCCATATAGGCGTCCGTTCTCCATGGCTTTCTATGATTTTGCGATTTTCGGAACGGACGGACTTCGAGTAAGTTTTCTCCCATTGAAAACTACGGGGACCGAACAATGAAATAAAGTGTAATATAGAAACGTTTGCCTCACAAAAACATGTCACACTTAATTATGTAAGTCTTATAGTTTGCCTTAATAAGCTTCACAAAATCCAAGGTCACCCATGACAGATAGGACATTCACAGACTTATCTACGTGTGACGGCGTAATTTTACTTTGGAACATTTGGTGGTCTGGTAATCGAAACATCTGGCTATGCTGGCCTCACAACAAGAAGTACAATTACGCCTTCATTCCACCTGTAGGCATCATTTGCATGGACGTAGAGTCGAATCCCTATCGTAATGCAAACTCCCGCGTTTTTTGTCACGGTATACACAGCATGTCCCCGAAAATATGAACATTTTCACAAGCTTCCTGTGGTTTCATTGTTCGCGTTTTGGGCACTCCCTGCATATTGCACAATATTGCACATTACTGCACTGTACTAAGCAGTGCACATGTGGTGGAACAAGGAAATAAACGTCAGATGATGAGAACTTGTGTTTCCAACTTACACATTTGCAGCCCTCGAATGCAGCTCTTGTAGCTTCCTTAACAAGGGTTGAACATTTTATGATGACCATAGTGTCGTAGCTTATTTCCGTGTAACGGCGTAATTTTACATCAGAACATCTGATGGTTACTAACAACACGTACTGCATGCCATCATACATATCAACAATGCAATCTGACCATATTCGATAATGCTAACATTACAACAAGAAGTACAATTATGCTTTCTTTCTACCTGCAGAGCATCATTTATATAGACGTACAGTCGAACACCTATTGCAAGCCACTCTTTGCTGTCACAGTGTACGTAGGCTGTGACCGGAAACATCGTTTTCACAACCTTCATGTGACTTCATTATTCACGCTCTTGAGACACTGCCATGTGGACATTCGGCATGCGACACTATACTGCGCAATGGTACATATATTAGGTAATTGAAAGCAGATCAAACGGCGTCGATTTGGCTGTGGTAACCAAATCGTTACAAACGGGGTCGATTTCAAAGTTCGCCCAGCTCCAATTTTGGAGGTGAACATGGAATCTGGGGTCGTGGGCATCTTAGGAATTGTGAAAGTATTCTCGGAAATTCCGAAAAATAGGAAATTTTAAAGGTTGTATTTTTGTATGATGGGTTGGATTGGATGTTTTCAGGCCGTTTGTTTGTGTTTTCTGGTGAATGCAACGCCTAGTACAGCATCAAATCCGGTAATAAAAGCGGGGCAAACAGCTTGGATTTTCGAAAATGACACTTTGAGATAGTAAATATCAATTGACAGATGCCTTTAAGACGGCATCTGAATTAACTCGCCATGGTGTATCGCTTTGGTGTAGGATATTTTGTTTTATGAATATTTTTAATGTGTGATTTTTGTTTTTAACGGGTTAATTTTGAAACTGCATGTACATTCATAAATTCGTAGAACTTTGAATATGACATATTTCAAGGACTTCTGAACAGGTACAGATAGCCAGCAGTCAGCGGAACATATTTTCTTTGTTGGAAAGTTAATTTTGAGTTAAATCATTTCCGCGAGATGAATGATACATATTTGTCGATTTTGGCATGTTTTGTTCTTCTAAGCCTGCCAGAGTTCTTCATTTTGTTTGCATCAAGCATCTATTCGGTGTATCCTTTTAACTTCTGTCTCTGATTGTGAAGAAAATCTTTTAAAAATCAGACATTTTTTTTAAAATCGCAAAAATGGATAATCGGAAATTTCACACACAAAGTGTGGTGATACCTCTTGTAATGTGAGGATCGCTCAAGTTCTCAATGGGGCTTACCGGTACTTCAGCAACATTTTTTATATTCGCTTTGTATGGCGTCAATAAGGATCGACACAGTGACTATCACCATTGCTTGTAGCGTTTATACACATCGACAAAAATCACTTCGTCCTCCTTCCACGAGGCGCTTTCGAAAATTGATTCGTACACTACTCCGGCTCTGCCGGACCTGTTATCGTTTCTTTTCCGATGTCACCCCTTTGTTGTCCGCCGTCATCAACACCGGCGCCTTTATCTCCCTCGGAACCACCACCAGGCTGGAAAGTATTGAGCTATGTATGGATGGGGTGTACGGAAATATGTACGGAGTACGGATCGGGTGGGAGGGAAGACATACGCGAGACAAGCACCTCGGCATTTATTTGCCTTTAACACATAGTCATCAGCAGGCCACAGAGACGCAATGCTTTTCCTTAGCACAACATGATAAACCTGCTAACACTTGATCGCTGACACAATGTGATCCTCATGTTTGTTTTAGGTACCCACCTACCGCGCCAGATGCAGTGTGTAGGTAATAGAACCTGATTTAATAGGGTCGGTTTGTGTTGTTTCTATGTTTGATGTTATTCAATACATATCAGTTGTTCCAAAGTACAATTGCGTCGCTACGAGTAAATAAACCCATGGGTGACCTGTCAGTAATTAGTGACCTTGACATTCGTGATGGGGTTTTTAAGGGAAACTGTAAAATCTACATTAAAAAGGCATGCGTGCTTTTTCTTAGTAAAACGTTTTCCAATCATATGTCTGCATGTCATTGTTCTACCTCAAGTAGCTTTCCAATGGAAGAAGGCTTACACGAAATCCGTCCTACCCGGAAAACGCAAAATCGCAAGAACACATGAAGAGCGGACGGCCATGTCGGATATTTATAAGAAGAACGCATATTGTTATTTTTGTGTTTGGTCAGCGAAATCATGCCCACTTTTATTTCCTCCGTCAAATTTGTCAATTTTGATGGGCTAGGGGTCACGGGAAGTCACGAGATCACGTCGTGAGGTCGCGAGGTCAAATGTAGGAAATATTGATATTTTACTTCGGAATTGTTTCAGTTGATCCTTTCTCTTCTGAAATATATATATATATATATATATATATATATATATATATATATATATATATATATATATATATATATATATATATATATCAATTGCCACCATTTCTGTTTCTTATTGATGAGATATCTGTCGTCAAACCAACCCATGCTATTTGACCTAAAAATAATGCCGGGTCTATAGCTCAAAAGCCGTTGGCCAAATCGGACTGAACTTTACGCAGCCGTATTCAGAGCCAAAGACTACCATGTGAGCAAGTTTTGGTCTCAATCAAAATGTATGGGGTGAAGAGTGCATTTGTCGATCTGTCGTGGAACGCAACTGATGGACAAAATTTACCAGTACTAAATATTATATCTGATTTATATTACACACATGCACACATATGCGCGCGCATATATATATATATATATATATATATATATATATATATATATACCGATATTTTCCACCCTATGAGCCTATGCCCCTCACAGCCGCCGCAGACCCGTTTCAGATTTGCTTACACGCACATCAAAGCAGGCACCTGAGCTTCCCTTCAACTTTCAGCACGGACATTGAACACAGGCACGAATAAAGACAAAGCGCCTGTAATTATAGACTCAGGCTACCAGAAGGAAGCACTAAATAACAAAGCCAGTGAGAGGTCAGCCGACAGTGTGCATAAGATATGTCACAACTGCAACTGCACCCTGGCTCTCGCCCCTGAACATCGTCACCCTGGCCCTCGCCCCTGAACATAGTTACCCTGGCTCTCGCCCCTGAACATAGTTACCCTGGCCCTCGCCCCTGAACATAATCACCCTGGCCTTCGCCCTTATCATAGTCACACTGGCCCTCGCCCTGAGCTTAGTCACCCTGACCCTCGCCCCTGAGCATAGTCACCCTGGTCCTCGCCCTTGAGCATCATCACCCTGGCCCTCGCCCTGAGCTTAGTCACCCTGACCCTCACCCTGAGCTTAGTCACCCTGGCCCTCGCCTGTACATACACCTTCTCTGCTGCCAATGTTCGTGGTCTCCTCAGCCTTATCTCCAGTGGACGGGGCTGGAAAAGGCCGTCAACTTGGGAGATCTGGTCATAACATGACATGGAATCAAAAATATGATCACATCGGCAAGTCGAGAAGGCATTTGGGCTGACTAAGCCCCTCCTAAGATATTCCATCGCGCCATCACAATTCATCGCTTCATGGACGGGTGTGGAAGCCACATGTCAAAGGCGTCGCCACCAAACGGGAGGGGAGGGGTGTCACTCCATCGCCCACAAACAGTGTCACGTCTAGAACTGTGCATGGATGGACGGCGTGAACCTAACACTATCTCTCTCCAATCTTAGTTTGTTGGTGGTTGCGACGTTACCTAAGAACATGAATGCACATATTTAAAGCAATTATGCATGTAATATATCAGATACCCGTCTAGTGGTGTGATCATAAAAAATACCAACCATGATGTGATGTATCTAACATGTTAGTTGAGAGAAGTCGTGGTCCTCAGTCAGTGACCATTGTTCATTCCTTTAGCATTACTGGGGTGGGAGCAGAACCGCGAACTCCGTTGTGACCCAGATGTAATATATGCGCAGAAGAGCATCATCATTTGCTGAATTTGAGGTGACATAATGAGGTCTGGGGACCTACTGTGTGTACATTGCATGATTCTGGTCTGAAGTCATCTCAGTAACTGCCACTTTCATCTTCTCCTTTCACTGCACTGGCCAGGCCCTCTAAAAATACCTGAAAAATTCCCGGGTGATTATAGGATCGAGGCGACATGGCCACGAAAATCGATGCCAGATTATTGTTCTTTCCGTTTCGCAATCGTTTCTGGTTCAGAACACCTCCTAAAGTTCGCAATACACACCTCTTCACGGATATAGTTCGCTTGAAGTAATCTTATCAGTAAGTCGTTGGTCAATGAACGGCAAATCGAGGGCGATCGCGTCACAACTTTCCAAGTTAAATACCGTTCTTGGTTTCATCGCAACAGTACGTTATGTTCCGGAAAACTAAGCAAGATAGGGATATTCCACTCGGTCACTGAAGGGCACGAAATATGGAATGCCGGGGAGGCCCAGAGACGTCCTTTACTGGACTGGTTTTTCAGACGGATAGATAAACTAACTGTGCCACTGGCAATGGGCGCTATCACGCTCCTGGTGATGGTGGTAATGTTGGTGGTAATTCGGCAAAATCATGCCAAATTAGTGAGCTTGGGCCTTATGTTCACGCAGTTTCAAACCAAGTGGCGTATATCCCTGTGCCCATGACCGTGTGTGGGGATGAAATCTTCACTAGTATTTCAGGATCAAGCTGTCGAACGTCTCAGACATGTCCGACAGAAATACATTGCATGATTTCTGTACTCGCATCCAATGCCTAATTTACTTACTCACCTCCACAGTAAGTAAATAGCTAGTGGTTATTCTGGTACCTGCGATGATGTGATAATAGTAAGCTTGGGAGTAATATAAAAGGGATTAAGAATACGACATAGTATGGTTAAGGTTGTAGAATTTAGGTGGGGATGTGGAAGAAAAAGGAGCTGAGGCACATCATCCCGTTCGGTTTGCGTTCTGCCAAAGCACCGCACTCAAACTATCAACGCGTGCTCAGTGCAGGAGGATTAAACAAAACAAAAACATAATGCTGATGGATGATATGGGCACATGGGGTGCTCACGGAACCTGGACAATTTCGGTATTCTACGCTGTCGATGTCAATCATTCGGTTTCACATGGAAAAATTTTCTTCAGATCAAATCAAATTTTGCGTGTGGCTAGGAATTCTTCGCGTCGTTAGCGACGCTTCATATCCACCTGTTAAACATGAAAAAATGTGAAGAAAGGCAACACTTTTGCACTGGCATCATCGCCTTACGACCTTCTCGAAATTATAATTTTATAGGATGCGGGTTACTTTTTAGCCGTACCTTTTCTTCTCAAGCAAGCTAGGATAATGCTTGTGGTACAAAGCCGTATGTAGGAATTCCAGGGCCACACATGCTCAAATGGATATGTATCTCAGCCTTACATCAGCAAACGGATGACAAGTCTTCACGAAACACCAGAACCCCTACACAGCCTGAGACGAACTGACAGTAACACACACCAGAACCCTTAAACAGCCTGAGGCGAACTGACAGTAACACATACCAGAACTCTTACACAGCCTGAGGTGAACTGACAGTAACACACACCAGAATCCTACACAACCTGAAGCGTACTGACATCCCTTACACATCAGAACTCTTACACAGCCTGAGGCGAACTGACAGCAACATACACCAGAACTCTTACACAGCCTGAGGCGAACTGACAGCAACATACACCAGAACTCTTACACAGCCTGAGGCGAACTGACAGCAACATATACCATAACTCTTACACAGCCTAAGGCGAACTGACAGCCCTTAGACAGCTACCCTAACGCAGCTTTAGTTTTTCTTACGTGAAAACATTTATCTGGTCTTCTGGCCTGTGTGACCTTTGACACGAAGGTTACGCGAAGAACGCAATGCTTGAGCATCATTCCCGGCGTTGAATTAGCCTGACGTGGAGTGTTCATGATGACCGTTTATGTGATTATCCACCAGCTACCCTCCAGCTACTCGAAATAAGAATTATCCACCAGCTGCAGCTAGCAGCTACACGAAACCATGGCTGACCGATGGCCATGGAGCATCGGATTGGGCCCGCCGTTGCTCAACCACACTGGAACAGGCAATCAACTCACCAGTAAAGCTGCTCACAGCACGTTAGTGCATTCTTAAGCTATGGGTATCGACAATGTGTTCAGTTATTCAATTTTCATCACATGAAGCGTAAATAGGAAGTAATCGCGAGTTTGATCGACACCACAATTCACCGCCAAGTAAGGATAAAGTGAAACTATAAACGTGGGTTCAGTTTGGAGCCTTTTCTTCCAATATATAACACGTGTGCCTGGAAATAACCCGGCAACATGTTCATACCCACTCAGTATCTCTACATTCTAAATGCATGCTGATAATCAATAATCCAAGTACTATTGATGTTTTTGAACGATAAACGTACTCATTGGATAGAGTGAACGCACTCCTCAACTTCGTCCTTTTTGTAGATATCCTAAAAAAACTACAAAATCAGTTTAAAATCTATTGATAATTCTGGAAGTGCCTATACCATGAAACTTATCTGGCCAAATTGTGCGTGGATATCGACAGTGTGGACTACGGAGCATATTTAGAAAGAATGTCTATATATTGTAAGTAATTACTACTAATCATATATGAAATGCAATAAATGTACATGGCAACTTCACGCGATACTGTAGGGGTGGCGGCTCTGCCGTCGGTGGGGTGTAGGGGTGGCGGCTCTGCCGTCGGTGGGGTGTGGAGACGTGGGGTGTAGGGGTGGCGGCTCTGCCGTCGGTGGGCTGTGGAGACGTGGGGTGTGGCGGCTCTGCCGTCGGTGGGGTGTGGAGACGTGGGGTGTAGGGGTGGCGGCTCTGCCGTCGGTGGGCTGTGGAGACGTGGGGTGTAGGGGTGGCGGCTCTGCCGTCGGTGGGGTGTGCAGATGTGGGGTGTAGGGGTGGCGGCTCTGCCGTCGGTGGGGTGTGGAGACGTGGGGTGTAGGGGTGGCGGCTCTGCCGTCGGTGGGCTGTGGAGACGTGGGGTGTGGCGGCTCTGCCGTCGGTGGGGTGTGGAGACGTGGGGTGTAGGGGTGGCGGCTCTGCCGTCGGTGGGCTGTGGAGACGTGGGGTGTAGGGGTGGCGGCTCTGCCGTCGGTGGGGTGTGCAGACGTGGGGTGTAGGGGTGGCGGCTCTGCCGTCGGTGGGCTGTGGAGACGTGGGGTGTGGCGGCTCTGCCGTCGGTGGGGTGTGGAGACGTGGGGTGTAGGGGTGGCGGCTCTGCCGTCGGTGGGCTGTGGAGACGTGTGGTGTAGGGGTGGCGGCTCTGCCGTCGGTGGGGTGTGGAGACGTGGGGTGTAGGGGTGGCGGCTCTGCCGTCGGTGGGCTGTGGAGACGTGGGGTGTGGCGGCTCTGCCGTCGGTGGGGTGTGGAGACGTGGGGTGTAGGGGTGGCGGCTCTGCCGTCGGTGGGGTGTGCAGACGTGGGGTGTGGCGGGCTCGGTGGCTGTGGGGTGTGATGGGGTGTGTAAAAGAATGCTGGGTGTGTGAAAACAAATAATGGGTGTGCGAGAATGGAATCCTGGGTGTGTGAGCTGTGTGAGAAGTAATAAGTGTGTGAAAGTAAGGCCAACCGAGCCTAAACTGAAACTGTTCTGATTGAACTATGGGACTTTATTTTAACTGAGACTGCACTTTAACAAGGCTGAACATGGGCTGACTCTAAATTTAGACTGGGCTAATTATCTCCTTTGCTGATTGTGCCTCCGTCGGGGGTGTGTTGTGCTGTGTTTCCCCGCCACCTCCACCACACATTCCCCAAACCCCAGCCGGCTTGATGTTGTTTGAGCTACCGTCCCTAACACGAATTTATATGTGTGCGAGGTCAAAGTTTTGGGAACACCATATAGGTAATTGAGTGCTTCTAGCCAAATTAGAAAGATTACGTTGTATTTATAAAATTAATGAGAATGCAATTTGCCCTTGGTTTCGATGAAATGTGCCGAGATGGGACTTTTGGATGCTAATACTAGTATAATTTTGTACAATGTACCGCACGAAATAGGTGCCTATGTTTGAGCCCCAAGCGGCTTCCGCTGGTCCTTAAAGCTACCTAACACACATCCATTCTCCTCATTCACTTCACATTCGCTCGTTCCATTCATTTTATCCTTATTAATTAATGAAATACTTGGTCCCCAAATTTTGCCCTCCCCCTCCCCCCTCAGCGGTACACAAACACATATCGACGGAGCCGCCACCCTGTCACACACCTTCACCTTCGAGTCCTGTATTCACACTCCTGCATGACACGACACGCCGCCGAGCCACCCCCGGCGGCCCGGGTCACGTGACCGGGTCACGTGACAGGCCCGGCGGCGGCCCAACAACAGACACCAAAGTCTGACACTTTCCCCTCTCATCCAAATTGCGAGGGTAATCGCAATTGAACACAAAAAAACGGGTTTCAGCTCAGTATATACACCGCGTTTGAAGCAAATAACGCTGAACGGCTACCCTGACCCCACCTATGTCGCCGTACCAAGTAAGTACCATGTATCTTCTGTACAAACGTCAAGTCTGGCACTGAACAAGTGATACCCGCGGCCGCAATGCGCAACAATACTCGCACCTTGCACTGAAAACGTGAAACGTGTCACACAATTACACATCACGATCGCGCACAACTTTTACATTTTTCACATGGGTGCGTCGAAGTTTTCCACCTTTTTCAACAAAATCTAAGTGCCGTCGACCTCGCAGGGCGACTACAACATAAGGTCCTATCCAAGGATAATCCAACTTGGATCGAGCGGAAAAGTTCCTGTACAACAACCTGTCACCGACTTTGATCGCTGGCTCTGCAACTCTGTGCCGCCTGTCATACTGCTGTTTGTATCTTTCGCAGGTATGGACGTAGTCTTCGCATCCTGTCTTTATGCCCGGGTACCAAGCGTGCCGACTGATCAGCTCGTACATTTTCTCAGGGCCACCATGGGCGTGGTGTGTAGTGTCGTGGTGAGCATGAAACAGCTCATATCGTTTTGCCAAGGGCCAGACCACCTGTTCGGGGCCCGCCGACCCTGCCGGCGTTCGGCGCACAATCCCGTCTCTTAGTTTGAAATGTTCCGACGGCTCACGTTTCAGACAGGGAGGGGCGAAACGTGGCCACTTTCCATGATTCAAGCGATGTGCTATGGCTCTACAATTCCTGTCGTGCCGCTGGTACCAGCGCAGGGTATCTGGCTTGAGAGGAACCAGTGAAACAGCGGAAACCTCCCGAGCCCCCTCGCTAGCGACTTCACAACCGTTAGACTTCGGTGTCGAATTTGTACGTACAGATTCCGGGTACAAATCCGTCCCCCGTACCGGGGTAGCATCGGCGCGTCGGCCGTGCGTCGTCCGTGCACTGTCCGTGCACTGTTGCTGAGTTTCGCCACCAGGGTCAGGGGCGGCGCGACCGTCCGCACGCTCTGTAGCCGGCGGATCCGACTGACCCGCGCCCGGTCTCACCGGTCCGCTGTCGCCGGACGTGTCAGGGACTGTCTCCTGTCCCCGTGCCGTATCACAACCATGTGATGGTTCGTCGGCCGACCGGGCCGCATCGCTGATCTCCTGTTCCTGGTCCGTGTGTATGCGAGACAGCATCGTGAATCAAATCTTCTACAACGACAAATTCACTTTCAAGTTCCCAGTGATCTTCCCCGGACAACGCAACCTTAAGTTTACACGTGCCCAGAGCTTTCAAAGCATGCCCAGAGGCGGAAACAAGACGGGCAGGCGGCTTCAATGGCGAGTTCGGAGCAATGATGCCAAAAACACGGCTGTCTATCATACTCAGTTGGCTACCACTGTCTATTAAGGCATCACTTACCGCAAATCCATTGATTGCAACCCGAGCTATGGGAAGGTTCACCAACCTTCCGCCAGCCTGCCCCCTTGTCCGTTTGGGCAGTGCCTTTTGAGGTGGCCGAAGTCGCGACAAGCCCAGCACTGGATGGCCTGCCGTCCACTCGTCTGCCGGTCCGGACTGCGCGATTGGCCGCGGTCGGCTGTTCTCAGCTCAGGCCGGCTGGCCGTGCCCGCATCGTTCTCCCGCGCCCGTGCCGGCACCGGTGAGCCGCCACGCTGCTCCCGGCCTCTGCTGGCCTCCCATGCTCTACCCCCAGCATGAGCCGCGCCGGCAGCGCCACTCCGCGGCGCAGCCGGAGAACTACGGCGCCAGCGCTCCCGTCCTGCGCCGTGCGCACCTGCGCCGGCCGCTCTGCCCGCGGCCCTGGTGCAGTCCCCGTCCGTGGCACGGCGCCACGGAGGAGATGAAGATCTCTGTGGCGTTCGGATTGGGTGTGGAGACTCAGCAGAGATCCCAGCATACTCTGCCCAGGTGACTGTGTGCTCACGTTCGTTGACGGATGACGCTGTGCCGCAGAGTTCGGCCAGTTGTTCCTCCCGAGTTAACTCCTTGACTGCAGACTCGAAAGTAGACGCCCCTTGACGCGAAAGGAGACGCTTTTCCTCCGCCGATAAGCCGACCAAGAAGTGCCGGTAGAGAGCCGCTTGATAAATAACTCAGGCGAGCTCGAGCCGTCAAAAATCGGGAAGTCGGACAACGAAACGCTCAATGAGGCCATATTCACGCACGCAATTATACTTCGGTCTTGAAAGTAGAAAACCGTCGCGAACAATAGAACACAGGGAATGTGAACCCTCACAAACCACGGGGTTTCGTACCGACCGCTGCCACCATGTTACAGACCTTCACCTTAGAGTCCTGTATTCACACTCCCGCATGACACGACACGCCGCCGAGCCACCCCCGGCGGCCCGGGTCACGTGACCGGCCCACGATTTGTTGATCGGCCAGCGTTCCAATAATCTCGAGATTTGCGATTCTCTGTTGAAACCTTTCTCGGAGACGGAGATTCCGCTGTACGTGCGTAATCGTTCTGATCGCACCGTGACGCTGCATAGGCGCAGCGTGATAGGGTACGCCGAACGCGTTGAGAACATTCAGCCGTATAAACCCAACCCCAGTCCAGGCGGGCCCTGTGACGCAAAGGCCCAGGTAAACGCCGTGTCAGCTGACGACGGTAAATTTGTTGGCCTGACGACTGACGAGACTCTTGCCAGTTTCGAGGTGGGGGAGGCTATCTCTGGCCCACAGCGAGACAAGCTGGCTGACCTAATCGCCTCTTTCCCTGAGGCGTTTTCGCGAGGTTACGCGGATATCGGTATGTACCGCGGCGAAGCAGTCGATCTCGAGCTGCAGCCAGGAGCGCGACCAGTGTTCACCAGACCCTACCCGATCCCCTGGGCGCGTGAACCTCAACTGCAGGCGCAGCTGGACGAGTTGCAGAGCTGTGGCGTCGTCGAGGAAGGCCCTCCTCGCCGTGGAATTCGCCTTTGATTCTCTTGGCTAAGGAATCCGGCGAATTTAGAATCACCCAGGACATGCGCGCACTGAACAAGTTGCTGTTACCGAAAGCATTTGTGTTCCCCAGCATAGACGACTTTATTTTCTCCCTGGGCGGGTGGAAGGTTGCGTCCTCGCTGGATATCAAACATGCATTTTGGAACCTGCGTCTAACTAAGGAATCGAGCAAGATATGTGCTTTCCACACGCTCGGAAAAACATACTACCCCGCAGCTCCACCATGTCACACACCTTCACCTTCGAGTCCTGTATTCACACTCCTGCATGACACGACACGCCGCCGAGCCACCCCCGGCGGCCCGGGTCACGTGACCGGGTCACGTGACAGGCCCGGCGGCGGCCCAACAACAGACACCAAAGTCTGACACACCCCTACACTGGCGCCTAAGCGTGGGAGTTTTCAAAATTTTGGGTCACCACGAAGCCCGGGAACTGGCACAGGTCGCCGAACCCAGAGGATAACGCATTGATTGAATGCTCATGGAGGCGACGGCGGTCCGACGGCGGCCCGATAACGGTCCGAAGGCGGCCCACAGCGGTCCAGCTGCGGCCCGACAGCAGCCCAACAGCGGTCCAACCACGGTCCTGCGGACTGGTTCTCGACCATAACCACGGAGAGACTCGAATAGTGTTCTGTATGTATGTGTGTGTGTGGATGTATGTATTCTGTGTGTAACGTCAAGTGCATGCCGGCATTCAAAAGTGGCGTATTTGGTCGTCGGCTACTGCATGCGACGTTAGTTAGTAGATGGTCTATGGCGTATGGTGTATGTGGTATGATGTATAGTGATGTAAGAGATGGTGTGTATATAGCCGGCGAGCATAGGATTAGGCGGGTTAGGGAAAATTAAGGGCCCCATGAAATATAGGTATATCCCGGGATTCAGCTAAACAGGGATTGTAACAATTTCAGGACCGGATTTTGACAATCACGAGGACGTGATTTGTAGAGGAAAGTATTTAATGTAAGAAAACTTACATTTTTTCGGCATGCACTTTTCACTATTTTCATACCCGACCAGGCTGCAAGACGCCCGATCAGATCCCAGCCACCAGCTGTCACTTCTCACTGCGTGTTTTTTTATCCGCCCGACTGGACCCGACCAGCGCGCACCTGTGCGGATTAATGGCGGGAGCGAAAACTCTGGAGCAATTAAGCGCCGAACCCAGGTTAATCACCTCGTTCTGGCCCGCTATCCCGTCCCAACCAGTCAACAACAAGAATGTTCTCATGACAAGCCGATCCCGATCGACATAAGGAGAAAGGCCGGCCAGCTGTGAGGTCGGTGACACCGGTGAAGTCAGTGGAAATTTCCAGACATACAGACCGCCCTGACAGCCCCAGGCGGCTTCACCATACATACGGCCTAAGGGAAAGAAAAAGAAAAGCACTCCCACCAATCAAGAGAAAGAATACAATCCGGAGCCCTGGGAGTGGCCAAGAGTGGAGGAGGCGGGGCTACAGCCCATCGAAGAAAAACTGGAAGGCAGAGAGAAAACGCTCTCACTCTCTCGGGGACGCTCTCGCGTTCGAGCTCACTCTCGCTCGGAGACACTCTCTGGGACGAGCTCTCTCGATCTCGCTCTTGCTCGGAGACTCTCGCACTCGGGCAGTCTCTCACTCACGGAGCTCAGGCAGCGTGGAGACGACCGAAGAGGCCAGCCGAGCAACTAACATGTGAGTGCCATCGGTCTGCCATGCCTTCTTCCTTCTTCCAAACCGGCCTATTTTCTATCACAGCTATTTCCCCCTCAACCTAATTCATTGTTGAAAGGAGCGACCCATCTTGGGGGGGGGGGGGCGAGGGGCAATTAGACTATGTGATGTGTGCGGTATGTGTGACACGGCCGGTGGCGCCGACGTCGCACGCCTTGTATAGAAGGCCAGGGTATGTAGGTATGTATGGGGAGGAAGTATGTCGCGTGCAAGAATGGAGAGGTGGGAGATGGCGAGTAGTGTGTGTGTAAGCAGTGCGTGGGCGTAATGTGATGCGGTGTATATAAATGTAAATATATTAGATTATGCATAGAAATTCTGTGGTGGCATCAGCAGAGACACGGAGCAGTTGCCCAGCCTTTGATGTGCAGGATTAGCGGTGAAAGGTAATACGTGGGATAAAGAAAGGGGCATAGCTTGAAATAACGACCAGGAGTACTGTGCACACATCGGATCCTCACATCCTCTTGTGACTCTGGGCTGCGTGGGTCGTGAAAATGACCATCGCTCAGCGCAATGTGCCGTACGTTGAAAACTGTACGCGCAACATCCGCCTTGCCACCGTTCCCGGGCCAGAATGGATCGTGAAAATGATTATCGTTCGGCCTGACAGTAAGCACGTTGAAAACTGTGCTTGCAATATCCATGTTTTTCCCTCTTCGTCCAAAGCGTTCGACCATCACATTAACCGGAGCTAAAGAGGTATTGTTATAGCCTGACTACCCACCGTGATGCAAACTAATTCAAAATCAAAAACTCTAGGGGCGCCATCCAGCCGTGTGTTCAGTGGCGTAACTTTCGTGATAACCCAGATAGCATTGAGGTCGGATGCCGATGGCCGAGTCAGTGACCCTCCGTGGGAAATAACGCAACTCAATGACGACAGGATACGACCCTCCCCGAACGGTAGCATAGTAAATACCTCGGCGATCAGGTGGACGGAGGGGAGAGTATTTACATCCAGAACAGAAATGGCGTCCGTGCCGCGGGCGATGAGGGGTGCGCGCCGCGCGTTTCGCTTTGGCCGGGTGACCAACAGCCGACAAGAAGGTGTAGATAGTACCGTGTGTACTTTCCGACACAAGAGTTACACATATGATGTTTAGATATGTGCCTGATATTAATTTGCCATATGATGTAAATCTACATATAAGCGAGCAGGGGTGTCGATTTTTTAAAAACATTGGGGGGGGCCGAAGTGCCCACGCACTAGACCCCCCCCCAAAAAAAAAAAAACTCATCGGATTTAGCCCACTATATTTTCAGATCTCAGAAATTCTGATTTTTTATTCGACGATGTGTATGTTTATGTTTATTCAGCATCCTCACCGACGGGGAAAATCGTCCAATAACTGGTGAAGTCACATAATTAAAAGAGCAGTGCTCAGTACATTTCAACATAACAACTCTTGGTTGGTTCTTGGTTCTACGACACGTCGACCGTTGTGTCATATAGCGTCGCCAATCTCTCACGCCGATTGGTCGCGGGCGAAGAGTAGCGACAGGTGAGACTCGAACTCACCAACATAACAACTCTGAGTAATAGCATGCGACTGCAGTGCCATATAGTGGGCTCGGATCTATCGTCACCGTCATCGTCACCGTCACTGTTACCCTCCTCCTCACTCCACACACCAACAAACACACACCGGCTTAAATAAAAATACTTCAGCGATCAGATGCAGGCTAAAACACACCGGCATTGATGAAGCATCACAGCACAGCAGACCTGACCGGTGATGACGATGGGTGAAAGTATTTCCTTGGTGCCTAACGTTAGGGAGGGGAATTTTTCCATTTAGTACGCCACTGCGGCTGCTCAACGTGTTTTTTCTGCAGATTGCACGATCGAGAGTAGAAAGGCCCTTCGGATAATTTTCTTTCGGGACCCATTCTTAATTTGCCGGTGCTCTGGTCGATTCGATGGAGTCTCCTTGTGGTTTTTGTGGTGAAGTCTATTTTTATAAGCCCCC
Organism: Ashinkailepas kermadecensis; assembly: GCA_034440615.1. Classification (NCBI taxonomy): domain Eukaryota; kingdom Metazoa; phylum Arthropoda; class Thecostraca; family Neolepadidae; genus Ashinkailepas; species Ashinkailepas kermadecensis. The sequence continues at coordinate 642,793 of JAOTOM010005004.1, forward strand.
TGCAGGGTATTTTTGGAACCCGGTACGATTCTTCTGGCTCTCGGTGCGTTTTTTCCGGTGCCCAAACAGGTTTCTTTTCCGGCGTCCGACGATTTCTTATTTTGTGGATCTTTGACGCAATTTTTCCGTCCGCAAGGTGACATTCCGGGTATATATTGGTACTTGGGAAGCCAGCTGCAACTTGTGGGGCTCCGGCACGACGTTTTGGCCCCAGTGAGATTTTCAAGAGAAGCGGCGTTAATTTTTTTTGTCTAAGTGCGATTTTTTGGGGCCCCGTCGTCACTTGTTGGGATCCCTTGCGGTGGCTACGACACGTTTGTGGGGGCCCAACAAGTTTTGTGGGCTTTTGGAGCTATTGTTGAGATCCCAGATTGATTTTCCGTGTCCGGACTGTTTTTCATTTACCCGACTTCATTTGTTGGGTGATCTCAGCGAGACTTTTAGAGCCCCGGTGGGACCTGTCAGGCTTCTGGCGTGATTTTCAGGGGCCCGGGTGATAATTCTTAGTACCCCAGTCTCGGCGTGATTTTCAGGAGGCCCCGGCCCGACCATTTGTGGCCCCCGTCGTGATTTTCTTGAATCCCGGCACGACTTGTTTGCGGCCCCAACGTGATTTTCAGGGGCCCAGGTGCAAACTTTTGAGGCCCCAGCGTCATTATCGGGGCCCCTGCGCTACGTTTGGGGCCCCCAGTGATTTTTCTGAGCCCCGGTGCGATTTTTGGTGGACCGAGTGAAATTTTTAGGGAGCATAGCGCATTTTTTTCCTAAGTTAGACGGATTCTTGGGGGGCCCACAACCTATCAGGAGGGGTGGGGGGGGGGGGTGAGGCAATTTCCCACAATTCCCCCTCCCCATTCGGTATGTCACTGTGCCATGCAATGATGCAACATAAGAATCCAGGAATAGTTCATCTGTTTCATCACTCACATGTGATTTCAACTCCCCAGTTATCCAGACAGTTTGAGGAAAGTCAAACATCTGCTACATGGATCAGCAAGGATGGATTGTACGGCAACATGGATACCATGGAATTCCGGTCACAGTAGTTATGCTGCAATACATACCTTCTTCAACAGACTGCTTTGGAGATGGATGAGTTCCTGAAGTTTGGGCAGGGTTGGAGTTGGAGGTGGATGGAGCAACACTGTGAAGGACATAACATATGGTTCAAGAGACTTGTTTTCATTAACAATACAGGGGATGAGGTAACATTTTCATTGATTTCTATGGTTTTCATTGGCTTCATTGACTTCTATGGTGTCCTCAGTAAGTAGGACAATCGAGATGGGTTTCTGTTATATGCATTGTAGAAACAATGTTATAATGTAGCTTTTATACCCCAGTGAGAATGGTATGGATTCACTCATAAGTGAATTTGCAAACATACTGATATATCAGTTAACAACAATGCAGGGAGCTATGTGATCAACATGGTCTGTGCCCTAAAGCCCAAATAACTAAGTAACAACGCAGGGAATCTGCTGCATAACAGTTTGACCATAAATTAGCCATGATATGGCATCCTACTTCCCATGCTATTTAGAATAGTGAGCTATATTTTGTGTACAAACATCAGGACATTAGAAATGTTAATTAACGTTACACACATCAGTTCCTAACAAGTGTCAGCAATACATTTCCTTCATGTGCTTTAAACATGATTCAAGAAAGCACTGTCATCGATTTTAAACTTGCAAAAAGAGTGGGCCGCCTGGCATTTTGAGTGCTATTTGAGTGAATTTGCTGTCTTGTTAGTGAACTGACCACTTATTGAGATATAAGTACTTTAACTTTGCCTGCTTCCATCATGAAAATTTGTCATTTTCCAATACATCAGAAATCATCAGAATACCTTCTTGTCCACAAACCGGTGTATGCATTTCTATGGATTTCTCATATTTATTAACACAAATGATGTAGATCTGATCTGCAAATTTATAACTCAGAAAATGTTATCAGCACAGGATTCCATTCCTGAAAATATAGTACTTTCAACATGTTATTGTTCTTTGTGAAGCAATAAGTGCAATGCTCTCATGCAGCATGCAGATGGAGGTTCATCACGTGCACCAGGTAGCACAAAAAGAGATATTATTGCAGTCTGAGGTAACCACAAGACAGGTTTTACACCCATTTTACCTCCACGAATCATTCAAAGGAGCTAGGTTTTTCCTAGTTGCGTTAGGCTAGGCTTTTGTTGTAAGTTAGTAAATAAAAAAGTCTTCCAAAACGGTTCAAGCTAGATTAGGTTATGTTAGACTTTTTAAGTTGAAAATGTTTGAGAGCAAATTTTTTTTTTTTTTTGGGGGGGGAAATTGGGCATAAAAATAATCATTTCTTGCATGGAAGTCTAGGCTAGGTTAGGTTAGGTTATTTTACATGTTTTTTTATCTGAACATTATTTGTCATCCTATATTACTCAAATCCAAGCCCCCTTGTCCATGTTATTTTTCCTCACAATTGAAAAGTGTGCATCTGCAGAGGAAATGAGCGGTTACATCATGTTCAGCACATTAACAAACACTGCATTAAAAAAAGAAATTCAAAGAAGTCAGAGAGTACCATGATCTGAAAAATTACCCAAAAAGCCAGGTATTATCACAGTTTAAGGTAACCACAAGACAAGTTTTACACACATTTTACCTCCATGAAGCATACAAAGGGGTTAGGTTTGTCAGGTTAGGTTAGGCCTTTGTTGTAAGTTATAAAAAGTATCATTTGTTGGTAAATAATTTTTGTTAATTATTTTTCTACAAAATAATAATAAACGGTTCAGGCTAGCTTAGGTTAGGTTTTTTAAGTTGAAAATATTTGAGAAAATGCCTCGAAAATTTTAATTAAAAACAATTAATTTCTTGTATGGGAAGTTGAACTATGTTAGGTAAGGTTATCATACATCTTGAACATTATTTGCATGCTATATTTCCTTACTCCACACCCTTTTTTTAATGTTATTTTTTACTCCCAATTAAAAGGCATGCATTTGCAGAAGAAAGGACATTAAATTTGTGCTTTTATGTGTTTTATTAATATTTTTTATTTAAATTTCCAATGCAATGTTTATGAATGTCACTAAGCTGATGGCACTACTAAGTTTCTGTGCAAATGCTTGTGGTTGTGAGCAGGTTGTGAGCAAAATAACATTAAAAATGTGCTTGGAGTTAGTAACATAGCAATTAAAAGAAATACATTACAAATTCAACATAACCTACCGTAACCTAGCCTAACCTGACCTTGGAGAAAAGAACTACAAAATTCAAGATTGGAAAAATATATAGCAATTTATTTTCTTGAAATTTTGCAAATGAAAAAACCTAACCCAACCTAATCAAACCTGAATTATTGTGCTTTAAGGTGGTAACTAGGCAAGTTATTACACATTTGCCTCCATAAAGCAAACAAATGGGCTATGTTTGGTGATGTTAGATTAGTTTAAGTGTTTAAGTTCGACATTTTTTGCAAAAATTGTTCCAATATTTGAAAGAAATAGATCTTTTTTCTTTAAAAGCAGCTTATGTTAGGTTAAGTTAAGCTGAGTTACATTTTTTACTTGTAAAAAAATACATTGCTTGAAATTTTTACAACTTGATGTTTTGGTTTTGTTTTTCTCCAAGGGGAGGTTGAGCTAGGTTAGGTTAGGTTATGTTGCATTTTTTATTTAAAAAAAAATACTTTACCCTATGTCACCCAATTCAAAGCTTTTTGTTGGTGTTGTTTTGCTCACAACCTGAAATGTAGGCACTTGTATAGAAAATGAGTGGTCCCATCATGTGAGTCACATTCATAAACATTGCATTGAAATGATACATTCCACGAATTCATAAAACACCTTAAAACACAAATTTAACAAAATGAGCAGTAACATCATGTTCATCACATTCCTAAACATTGCATGGAAAAAAATTAATCAGAAATTACCTTAAGCTGTAAATGTACCAAAAGGTGTGCCAACCCCTGGACGGAAATGCAACACTAGGTGCCCCAATCCTGGGCAGAAAGGGCACTAAGAGCAGTGGAATGAAAATATTAATAAAAGTAAACTAAAAACAGCTCTTCTTGAAGACAAACGTGGTAGTTATGTGATATTAACATGGAAACCCTGAGCACAAATCAGAAAAAAGCATGGACTGGACTTTTTCAAGCTTACCTGCCAACTTCTTCAACTACTGTTCCTTTGGGAATTAAATATCAGCAAGCTATTTATTCACTATTTAAAATCACACCAATCCGCAGATACATCAGAATGTGCGAAGTACAGAAAACGAATCAGTACGACGTCACATGAGATTGGCCTCCGGATTAAACACTGCGCACAATTGCACCACAAATGTCTTACCTCCGTCACATTTGTCACTGTAACCTCAAATTTAGACTTTAGGGGCTGGAATTTCTGTAACTGGAATTTTTTATTTGGATGTTACGATTTTGGATGTTCTGAGGAACGCCCATCACGATTTGTGACATTAAATACGCGCTAGTGTCTATCGATACAAATCGACACCCCTGCTTTGGAAAACAAAATAGAAACAAAATTAAGCAATATATATTCTGAAAATTTTATAAAGTGAACAACCGAACCCAACTTACCCGAACCTAATGTCAGCTGCTTTTGAAGGAAATTTTCTGATTTTATTTTATTTTTGAAAATGATTGAACATTTTTTTCCAAGGTAAACAACTAAACTAGCCTAACCTAGCCAAATCGGTATTATTGTGCTTTAAGGTGGTAACAAGACAAGTTTGTACACACATTTGCCTCCATATAGCAAGCAAATGGGTTAGGTTTGGTTAAGTTAGGCTAGTTTAGGTTTTTCAAGTTGGAAAACATTTTAAAAAATTACAAAAAAGTTTCCCCCAAAAATTGCATATTATTTGGTAACCTTGCGGTCTAAGGTGTTTTTTTTTCCTCTAAAACAAAAAAAAATATGCAGAATACCATGTTTATGAAGGTGACTAAGATGATTGGACCCACTTATTTTCTGTGCTTACTTTTCAGGCTGTGAGCAAAATAATGCCAAAAAGGCTTTGAGTTCGGTAACATAGCATAAACATAAATGTTTTTTTTTAATGCAACAAAACCTAACCTAGCCTACCCTAACCTATCTTTTGAGAACAAAAAATTAAACTAAATTAAAATGTCACTTAATTTATTTTCTGAAAATTCTCAACCTTAAAAAAGAAACCTAACCGACCCTAACCTAACCTAAGCTGATTTTGAATAAAACATTATATTTTTTGTGAACATGGTTGTAAATTTTTTCGCAAACTTTTGGGTATTATTGTGCTTTAAGGTGGGAACAAGAAAAGTTGTATCGGCGCTGTAGGACCAACGCAGTCAATGCGGCCGTAAACCCAAATAACCAACCAACCAACCCAGAAAGATGTAAGCTGTACTTCCACAGTGGAGGGAATTCCAGCAATTTTGTTTGTTTTTGCACACAATTTTACATTTTTTTCAGCAAAAGGTGGAGAGTCAGTCCACTATCTAATCCAAATCTGTTTCTATTAAGTACAAAATCTGCTGGTTAACATCAATGTTTCTACTTAGCATGGGGTTTTTCATTTTTTCCCTTTAGCTTTCTTATCAGCATAAAATAGCATAGGTTATTGGTAGGTGGGGGGGAGGGCCCAAATCAACATTTGGGGGGCAAGATCAACATTGGTGGGGCCATAGCCCCCACAAAAGGATACAAATCGACGCCCCTGCATACATGCATGATTTTGCACTTATCAAAATTTAATTTCATCTGCCATTTTTTGGACCACTTCACAAGCTCTTTTAAGTCTTTCTGTAGCATGTACCTAGGTGCCTAGGTACCAGGTAAATATCAAGCTGATAGTGTGATGAGTGGGCTGTTGAGGTTAATTATAGTTTGTATATCCACACTCTCAATGATAACTGATTGTTGTTCACGGGACTGGATTGTATGCAAGTTTGACAATGACAATTGGTTTTTGTGCACACCATTTTGAATTTTGTAGCAAAAGGTGGAGAGTCAGTCCACTATCTAACCCAACTCGGTTTTTTTCATTACAAAATGTGCTGGTTAACATCAATTACATTTTCTATGTACCTAGCATGGTGTTTTCCTTCTTTTTTCCTTCAACTTTTTTATCAGCATAAAAATAGCATATGTTATTGGGGAGGCCCAAATCAACATTGGGGGGGCCAAGATCAACATTGGTGGGGCCCTGGACCCCACAAAAGGATACAAATCGACGCCCCTGCCATCTAGACATTAGGGGGATGTCCCCATCCTAGCCCCGCCTTCAGCGCATAAAATATCACACAAACTATAACGTAAAATTCCCTTTACGTAAACGTCCACATGCCTGCACCTTGATCGCAAACACCCGCTTTTATAGTCAGACATGTAACGTACTCGCTTCAAAGGTGGCCCAAATGACCTTTGTGGTCCGGTACGCCTAAAAAAATCACTCCCCCACCCATGTGCAGTGAAATTGAAACTTGCCTGATGCTTCAAATTTCTGCAATATACGAATAAAAAACTGTGACGTCATGAAGGTTTGAATGCGAACTTTGGTGTACCTTTTAAAATAATGGTACTTTTTCGGCGTTTAATAATGGTGTTTTTGCGGCGTACGAGACATTGGTCTTGTCAAGGCTATTTCTTGTATAGCATTGGTCTTGTATGACTGTAAGGTTTGCTTAAAAGTCATGTGAGCCACAGCTTTTTTTTTTTTATTCTTTTAGGAATACCAATTATAATGCAGTGGCCATGCAGCTTCTGGCTGACTTTTCTCTGTCATGGTATGGGCGCCAAATGACCGAGTAGTCGGCGCGCCCTTAAGCCCAAATAATCAATCAATCAATCTCTGTCATGGTATCATAAGCTGGCAGATTTGCCCACACATGGCTCTCGTTTTTCCCCATATCAATATTGAATGCATGCATTGTCATTGGGCATGTAGGTAGGTACCTAGGTAAATATCAAGCTGATGGTGTGATAGGTGGGCTGCTGAAGATAATTATAGTTTGCATATCCACAATCTCAATGATGATTGTCATTATTGTTCACTGGACAATGCAAGTTTGACAATGACTGGAAATTAAGAATGGATTTGTTTCCTGTTTAAGCTCATTTGCATGTGGTTTTGCCATTGGTGGCGTGTACAAACATCAGTACGACAATCCAATTGTTGTTTTGTGGCTTAACATTTTTTAAAACGACAATCTGGTTTAAAATGCATCATCATTGAATCTTAACATTGTATGCTGTAAGTTTTCCTTCCACAGTGGAGGGAAATCCAGATATTTTGTTTTTTTTGCACATAATTTTGAATTGTGTAGCAAAAGTTGGATACTCAGTCCACTATCTAATCCAAATCTGTTCTTTTTCAGTACAAAATGTGCTGGTTAATATCAACTAAGTTTTCTATGTACCTAACACAGTGTTTTCTTCTTTTTTTCCTTTAGCTTTTATCAGCATAAATATAGCATGGGTTATTGGGGGGGCCCAAATCAACATTGGGGGGCCAAGATCAGCATTGGGGGGGCCATGGCCCCCGCAAAAGGATGCAAATCGACGCCCCTGGATATATGATAAGTAAGTGAAGGGAGCAAATAATCGCATGCGAAATGAGCCCAGCATACACAGTAGAGGGAGAAGCATTCAAATTCAACCCATTTATGCCGATTATAGACGAAATTATTTATCTGTATCTGCACCTGTACAGCAACAGCCAACATTTACCTGCATCTGTATATGTACAGTTAGAGTCAACCTTTATCTGTATCTGTACCTGTACAGCTACAGCCAACCTTTATCTGTATCTGTACCTGCACAACTACAACCAACCCTTATCTGTTTCTGTATCTGTACCTGTACAGCTACAGCTAACCTTTATCTGTATCTGTACCTGTGCAGGTACAACCAACTTTTATCTGTATCTGTACCTGTACAGCTACATAAAACCTTTATCTGTATCTGCATCTGCATCTGTACAGTTAGAGCCAACCTTTATCTGTATCTGTACCTGTACAGCTACAGCCAACCTTTATCTGTATCTGTATCTGTACCTGTGCAGGTACAACCAACCTTTATCGGTATCTGTACCTGTACAGCTACAGCAAACCTTCATCTGTATCTGCATCTGTACAGTTAGAGCCAATCTTTATCTGTATCCGTACCTGTACAGCTACAGCCAACCGTTATCTGTATCTGTATCTGTACCTGTGCAGGTACAACCAACCTTTATCTGTATCTGTATCTGTACAGTTAGAGCCAACCTTTATCTGTATCTGTATCTGTACCTGTGCAGGTACAACCAACCTTTATCTGTATTCGTACCTGTACAGCTACAGCCAACCGCGAATCATATTTGTCATGCCAAGAATACTACATGACAGTTGAAATGAATTCCGGTTAGGCTACAGATCAAGTAGGTCTTCTAGCTCACCAGCTTTAGCATATTCACTCTGAATGACCTGGTATGAGCCATAAATAATACCTTTCCAGCCTCATCTTTGGCATATTCACCTGGAATGACCTGGAATGAGCCAGAAATATTACCTTCTCAGCCTTACGTATGTCATATTCACCCGGAATGACCTGGAATGAGCCAGCAATATTATCTTCCAAGCCTCACCTTTCAGAGCTACCTGACCGCACTAAGCTTGAAAGGTTCATAGCACGAGATCTCTTAGTTATCGATATCTGTTCTAGTGGGGGAGGGGGGGGGGGCGAAGTGTTCCGCCGTCCCTACTGAGAGCTGTAAACGAGCTCCCTTGTCTGCGCTTACTAGATCTGTATTGCAGTTCTCTACAACATGCTAGAAGTCTGAGATGAAAACAAGTGAACATTGAAAATGATGGTCCAATGCCTAGTGGGTATATCGGAGAATAGGCTCGGTGCCGTCTTGAACAGGTTTGTGGAAGAACCTACTCGCAATGCATCATGATACTTAGCGAAATATAGTCTCTAAGCAACCCTTTCACTCCCTGTGAAATGTCTACCACAATTTGTGCGGAGTACACTACGCCTTGTTTAAGAAATGCACCCCCATAGATTCCATAGTACGCTAAATACCCTTTGAGACAAATCATTTACCTCAAATTATCACAGTTCACGTTTGTTCACCCTGTAGCAATGCTACTAAAAACAGCCATGAAAATATACTTGCCTAATATGGGTCTGCCATCGCAGCGGATTCCCAGTACAGTGAGTCAACTTCATGGGAAGTCTTAAATTATGTCCTGTGCCAGGCGAGCAGCCAGCATTGTTCGCATCACCACGTATCGTTGAGTGTTTCCCGGGATGACGAAGCTGCTGATTGCACTAACCACGGCCAGTCCATGCAAACAGGAAAACCGTGCCTTGGTTGACTCACACAGGGTGACTTTCCTCCGCGCCAAGGTAAGCACAAGAACAACATAGCTCTGTGTACAAAGAACCAGATCACTGTCACACAACCTGACCTTTGCTTATTTCTTGAGGTTAAAGCATCCCGATAGGTATTATCTGTAAATAAACTGGACCAAAATGCTTGCCGGGATGGCTTTGCAGAGCAGGGTGCCGAGCTGAAAAGAGGCCTTCCCGTACTTCCGCCTCTTCGACGTCACTGGACCGGCTGTCAGCTGAGCGTCCCAGCTGAGGGCTAAATCCGAGTGGGAGTAGAGAATCGAACCTATATAGCGACAACAGGCAGACCAATGCAGGCCAGCTATGTACAAACTGAGCTATTGCTACTGCTAAGCCTGGCAAGTTGCATAGCCGGAACAGTTCTGAAGAGATTTAGATTGATAGGAACCTACGCGAAATATTTACCAGATTATTAACCTGATATTACCTGGAATATTTAGCGACCCATCGCAAGCTGAGGTCTTTCCATTTATTTTGAGGTTTATTTGGTCTTTCCATGGCCATTGAAGGATTATATGACCACACAATGCAAAATCAGCCTGATTATAATCGGAAGATATTTTTAGACACCAATTAACATCACATTGCAACTTAGCTTGATCACACAAGCTTAATGTGTCCTGTATGCGTACTAATGTGCCTCTTTATGTGTCTTGAATGTGAGCATGCAGTTTGTGTTACAGATAATAGGGCTGATCAACTGGAAATATCTAGACTGTCGGTTTTCAAACCGCCATTATCAAAGAAACTGTGAAAGAACAGAAGAACTAAAAATACTTCAATTTTTCAGTGCATATCAAGCCCGAAGTAGGCTTACTTCAGGTGTCGGATTCATTTGTTGATCAAACCAAGTGATCAATTTTACAAGGCAAGTTGCAACGGATAGCCTGAATCACTGGTGGAGCCAAGGGGGCTCCCTCTTAACAAATACAAACCACTATATTAACAGACAGTTTGGTGACTTTCGCCATCCAACCATAAAAATGTCCGGCCACTGAAAGCGTTCCCAATCAAATTGGATTTCTTGGGAGGGGCTTGGAACCCTCCTTTAAGAAGATCCTGGTTGTACCACTGGCATGAATACCTTACAACACTCTACACCAGGGTCGCATAATGAGTCCAGGAAGATCATCGATAGGGAACAGCGGCAGACATTCCGACTGACAAGTCTCTAACGGAGACGTCTGGAACTACGGTGTCGAGGTGCGTGGATATGAGCAATAAGGCGACGTACATACCCAATTGACAGGCGCATTGTCCTCTTATGTTAAAAACTGAACATTAACTGCATCTTCTGATGCAGTTTTGATGCACCTGGGTTGAATAAACGATGCGTCCTTTTCAGGTGGGGCTTCACCAGCATCGCTGACCGTCTGTGTTAAGCCACACACGTCACCATGCGGGTGCACCATTATATGCAGTGATGGTGATTTGATGCATTGCTCAAGACGACTCCGCGTTGAGGATCCGAACCGAAATCAAGTGGGCTATCTGGACCATCCAAGACAGCAGGATCTGTCGACATAAGCATGGCGTATTTTTCGAGTTGAACGTATCGAATGTTTTCCATTATTTTATTTGCATACCAATTATTTGCATATCAGCATATTTGCATTTTGCATTACTTGCATGTTGGGATTATTCCCTAACATTCAAGTAAGGATAGCCTTACTGGTGTTTTTCGATGCAAGGAGCATTCCTGTGCAAGGATGATACTACAAAATGTGGAGTTTCTACATGCTCCGCTGACGCTGATATCCAGTGACAGATCCAAGGAGTGGGGTGATTGATAATACCATGAGTGCTATTTTATTCCTCACATAACCCCCCCCCCACTCTGGCGGTCCATTTTTATTGGACCTGTTCCCCAACCTAATCTGGGGTTTCAGGAAAGCAAGCAATATCGAAACTGTTTTCTTGCGTATGCACTACCACCTATTTATTTCGCGTCGCATTGCACGTCTGATAATCTGTAGCTTTTTGTTTACTGAGTCAAATTGATCAATCATGTGCACAAACAAGACATATAATGCATATATCTGTCTAATACTTAAAAGTGCAACGTACAAATTATCAAAAATGCAAATTTTAAATGAAGCTAACGCCTCGGGTAAGTCCTCAAACTTTGGAGGGGAAATTTACGGGTGGGGAGAGGAAGTGCCCCTGCAATCAGATGTGATTATTCATCCCGTCCCATGCGTAACAGAGAAACATAAACACGCATTACAATCACTTTTATCAACACGAACTATGCACATCTTCAAGAAAATGTAACCTGTACATTGTACCAACTTGACCTTAAATGGGGCCTCATCAGTAGGTCATATTCATCCGACGATATAGTAGCTGATGCACAATAAATAGCCCATAGACGGGCGACATGATGTGTACCTACACCGCGTGTACTGGCATAGCACATCAATAATACAGAATTACGCCCATCAGTCATTGTGGCGTCACCATGGTACATGGCTGGAGATCCCGGGTGGGTAGGGGGTCTGGACCCCACCCTCTGGTTTGATACCCTGGTAATGCTAATTTGGCATTTCCATATTGAATCGGAACATATGTCTTGAAACTAAGGACTTTGCCCCCTGGCTTGGTGAGAGATATCCAGTCTTGCCATGGTACAGCCAAGGATGATCTAAAACCTGTAGCGATTCAAGAATTTGCTTGGAAATAAGAAAATGCAAGAAATTGCTGTTGCAAAAAAATTGCCTACTAGAGTTTCCATACCATTGACCGTTGTCAGCAGTCCAAAAGTCAACAGCTGCGACACAGCTTCCCCAGGCAACAGCTGCGTGGTTGTTCCCAAAATACCTTGGAACTAGTTGGCTGCTAGAAGGAGCATTGACGATGGGCGTTGGCTGTATTACCGATCCTACTAAGCAGGTCTCAAGCGGCATCGAATGAATGCTTGGTTGTGGCCTAAAAGAATAACTTACACCGGAATGGAGTAATGTAGATATGATTCAGGGCCACTTCTTGCCCTCGAACAGTCAAAAATAGCAACTGTTTAAAAACAAAAATCAATGAGTATATCAGGACCCCGCTTCGGCTAAGCTCACCGACTACAAAAGCGCATGAGGCGTTGACAATACCAAAATATTTGCAAAAAAGCGCCAGGAGGAATTGAGATTATCGCAGGCAGTCAACAAGCTCGAAAAGTCAAACTGGTCTTGTAATGACTATCTCGGGACCCTGTTCCGGCGAAGGGCACTGACAACAGGCGGGCATCAGACGATTCCAGAATAGTGAGATAACAGACGAGAAGTCAGACTAGCCAAAGTCGGTTGGGACGTCAATCGACAACACCTTACGAATTCCACGGATCTCAAATAGTGGCGCTTTGGCACCAAGTATGAAGTAAATGTCACCCGTCTGAACCACGATCCTGAAATTGGGTGTCATGTGCAGAGTCGAGCTGATGCAGCCTGTTGGAAGCCACCTACATGACACCGACTTGAAGACATGACAGCATCATCAGCACTCCATCGTCTGTCCATCATCAACACCACGATGATGTTTTGCGTCACTGCAGGATCTCCATTCGGACAAACATGTCGGATATCTGCTCTTCTCAAAATGGTTAGCATAGTGGTGTCAATTCTAAGAACTTGCCCGGCATTGCGCGAATCTCCCGTACATAGGATATTTATCACAAACAGATCATGCAAGACACAATCTAAAGTGGAATAATGGGGTTCACAAGTTGTCAGAAAAAAACAACATATGAGCTGCACTCAGATTAAATGATGGTTGAACCAGAGCAATGTGTCTCTACCAATAACTTTATTAGAATATATGAAGTGGCAAATTACGTCTTCTGAAATATTCCCAAGTTTTAAATCAGTATCAGGTCAGATCACTGATACATAACCTGAAACGTCCCAAAAGTCCATGTATGCCAAGTGCTCTCAAAAACTTTAAGTGTTGTGGAGCAAAAATTGCTAAACCATGACAATGCTGTACGCTGAGTTCATTTATGATGCGGTTGAAGTCCAGAAATTTGACTGGATATTACTTGTTTTGTTTTTTGGGAGGGATTTATAGAAAAAAAGGTGTGATGCGATTTTTATCCAACATTTACAAAGAAAAAAAAACGGATTTTAGACACCATTGCCTTTCCCTGAGTGCTATCGGTTTCACAAATTATCATCTTCAACAATTCATCGCATATTTTCAGGTATTTGACCTCGACGGGTTCGGTAATTTTGACATTTGCACGTGTCACCTGTCTGAGACTAAGTCTTCAAGTTACATATAATCAATATTGAAGCATGAAATCGCATTCGTTTTATGACCGCATGGCCTGACAACTATATGGCGAGCACCGGTGACTAACTGCCCGCCGACATTGACCTATTTGGCCTGACCTGGAAGGTCAACCAAAGGAAGTATAAAACATGTTGCAAGGAACTCTAGAAATTATAGGAAGCAGATTTCGTTGCCGCATACCTCTATCTTGATTAGAACAAAAACTAGCGGGGGAGGGCTCAAATTGGTCTCATTCACTACTCCGCACTGCGATGGATATAATTTTTGTCCGCACAGCGAGGGTTCATATAATAAACAACTCACGAGAAATACGATTAGATGGTGGCGTGTGACCCTGTAATCAAATGATGTCGGGTCGCCACTTGTGGAGGTAGGGTTTATCGCGGGAACTCCCCGCGTCTACCATTGCCGGTTTCAAGCGCTTATGAGTGTTAAGGCGTCCGAGACACGTCCGCTGCTGAACGCCTCGGCGCCACGAAGCGGAACATCGTCTGGCGAAAGATCAGCTGACTCAGTGGGCGAGGTGAAGCGCTATTTGTAGGCTCCCGCCATGTGCTCAAATGGAATGTGGAACTTGCTTGCAAAAACCAGGCTTACTATAATGATGATCATGGTAAAAGGCTTTTAATGTAGTGTAAGCGTCGGTTTCCGTGGTAATACACACGAATTCACAACACGAACAGCAACTCGAAACGGAAACACGAAGTGTATATTCCCAACAAGTTCACACAAAATGCTCCTCGCGGTCGAAGATTAAGCCAGGATCCCGCGCATGGATTCCGTATTGGTCCTTCGTATATCGAACCCATCACGGAGGACAATGAATTCGGCATCAACGGGCGTCATGTCACAGAGCTGCCGTGTTCTGAGTCGGTGACACAGAGCCGGTGTGTTTTGAGTCGGTGACACAGAGCTGGCGTGTTCTGAGTCGGTGACACAGAGCTGGCGTGTTCTGAGTCGGTGACACAGAGCTGGCGTGTTCTGAGTCGGTGACACAGAGCTGGTGTGTTCTGAGTCGGTGACACAGAGCTGGTGTGTTCTGAGTCGGTGACACGGCTGGGTTTCGGCTGGCGGTTCTGAGTCGGTGCACAGAGCTGGTGTGTTCTGAGTCGGTGACACAGAGTGTGGTGTTCTGAGTCGGTGACACAGGCTGGTGTGTTTTGAGTCGGTGACACAGAGCTGACGTATTCTGATCGGTGGCACAGATGGTGTGTTTTGAGTCGGTGACGCAGAGCTGGCGAGTGGACGTGTTGGTGTTGCCGACTGTTGGCGCCGTGACGGCGGGGCTGCTCCTGGCTGACGTCACGGCCTGACGGCAGGGTTACCTGCTAGTCACCGGCCGTGACGGCAGGGGCTGCTCCTGGCTGACGTCACCGGCCGTGACGGCAGGGGTTACCCTTGGCTGACGTCACCGGCCGAGACGCCGTACAAAAGGCCTGGGCGGCGGCGGCACGCCACAGTCACCTCAGTCCGGCCAGACCGACCACCAGACTCGCACACACGGCGATATGGCGCAGACAGCAGTGTCCCAGGCCGCTCAGCTCCCGGGCGAGGAGCTCGCATGTAAGTCCGCCACACACACGTGGCGTCCAACAGGGACATTGGCATGGCCAGGACAAGGTGAGGCAGTTGGTATTGACATTTTGCAATTTCCTGACCATTTTCCATACTACATAATTTCTGACAATTTTCCATACTGACATGAACGGAGACGGAGGGTTTGCGGTAGGGGTGCATGATAATTTGTGGGGTCATTCCTTCCATGCTACGCCAATAGGCGTAATGTTAAGCTTCATAATGCTTGAGGAACTCATCCCCCACTTACTTGCCGTGATTGCCGTGATTTCCTATAATGACCATATGGCCGTGGACAACCTTTATCAACATAGAACTTTGTGGCAAATGTGATGATCCAGGCTGATCGTGTACGTCTCGAACACCGACGAAACGATTTGTGTGGTGTCTTATTTTGTTGTGAAGTTGTTCTACACTACAGTAAAGTATTTTACAGTATTATCGACTGTGCTAACCCAACCTTAATCACACCTGGTGGCAGCGCCGAATCATCGATTTTTCCCGCCAGTCATAGTAACGAGGGGTATCCTGCTTGCGAAGGAGGAAAAAAACTGGATTGCTATCCTGACGGGCCCTTTATGAAATACCATAAAATTGTATGTATTTATGAAAATGGCCTAGGTACGTATCAGGTCGACCAAAACCATGTAATTGACTGATCCTTGGCAAGTCACATATATTGCCATTTGCAATTCCATCTATAGTCGTTATTCCTGCTAAGACTGACGTTATTACAACTATTGTTTAGGATGACGTGCTTAAGCTATTTGCTTTTATCATGTAGTTGGTGCGGCGGCCGAGGCCAGGTGCAGCATGCATGGGGGGAAGTTGCCAGTAAGCCCACAAACGTAAACAATTTTGCACCGAAGCTACATGTGAATGAACACCTAATATTAATGCTACACAATTTTTCCCCGTCATATTCTGAGAAGGTAGTGTATGAAAACATACCTGGGATGCACCTAATTACCTCAATTTAGGACTATAATTCATCAAAATTGAAGTTGCATGTGCGTAATGCTACCTTGAAGTGAAACTGCGCCAAAACATGACAAACATTTTTCCACATTAATTTTACATGTGTGAAAATTTTGAGGTCCGGTCATCTACGGTCAACGAGTTATTCAAGGTCAAGTGAGGTAACATCGAAAAAAGTTCAACCACCCGCCACGCTTTAATGGACAAAAACATTGGAATGAAACTTTCAGTGTGTGCTTATCACCAATGCATGCACAGATGCACCAAAACGCACTGGATCAATTTGTGATTTTTTCCCCTTTTGGATGACATTAGTTTTGCATGTTTGGCCCTTGGGGCTAAAATCGAAGATTCTGGATAAAGTAAGCGTTTTTTAGAAGTGAAAGTTGACTTAACGCAACGTTTCTCGGTCCGCACTATCCGTTAGAAAAATAAAAAAATCCCAAAAATTGAAAGTTTAACATTTTAAAAATCAAAACAAATAAAAGGTGGATTTTTGGGTGGGAAAAAATGTAGGATCATGGTCGAGTTCGCCTTTCTCTTCTGAATCCAAATAATTTTTGTTTTGAAAATCTCCTACAAAGTGAACTCCCCAGAGCTAAAAACATGATGTCAGTCATAATCACATAGACACCCCTAGTGACATCACTTTTGGAGGGATCAATCTGTGGGGATGGTTTCGAGCCCTACTCGTCGATCACTTTCCGATAACAAAGTTTGGAAATTAGAGGGGGTACAAAGGACTTCCTAGAGACCCCCGTCTCTAGGAAGTCTCTAGGAAATAGGAAGTGTCAGGATCTCACTGGAAAGATATGGGGTAGCTGGTGACAGGTTCTAGTGCTCTCATTACTTTTGGGGGCTGGCAGTAAGAACATATGCTGATCTTCCAACTTTTCCAGTGTGACAGCTTTCCCTCTAATCAACCGTCATGTCCATAAACGTCGCTGAGATGGCAGCTTGATGCGTTCGACCTGTCCACAATATTGGGGCAGCAGCTTGATGCGTTTGACCTGTCTACAATATTGGGGAGCAGCTTGATGCGTTTGACCTGTCCACAATATTGGGGAGCAGCTGGATGCGTTTGACCTCTCCACAATATTGGGGAGCAGCTTGATGCGTTTGGCCTGTCCACAATATTGGGGCAACAGCTTGACTCGCTTGACCTGTCCACAGCGCTGCGGCGGCAGTTCGACCTGCTGGACACGGACGAGGACGGCACCATCACCTCGGAGCATCTGACCAACGTCTTGAGGAGCATCGAGCTCAACATCACTGACGGCGAGATGACGGACGTCATGGCCAAAACTGACCTCGACGGTGAGTCCAGGGAAGCCCATCGACGACGACATTGCTAGAACAGGCGCACCATAATAGAGTGTTGTTGCTTCGTTAAATGCTATGCCTGGTGCCCTAAGATGGTGTTTCACATGCATACAGACTCACATGTCATGACCGATGTTTTACCATGCGCACTGCTTACTTTTTATAGCAATATTAATTGCGTTCCCGCTTATAAACATTGAAATCAACGTCTATGATGGAATGAATAATCTGTACGTTTATTTTTCCACACAAACCAGTCTGTTCTACTGGTAGCATCAGAGTAGGTAGTGTTTAGCTCATGGTTCGCGATTTTCCTTTCTCAGGAGACGGACTTATCACGTTCGACGACTTCGTGCAAGCGTTTGGCCGAGCCAGAAGTGAGGAGAAGGCGAAGTCTGCTCACGAGAGGGACATCACCCTCCGGAAAACGTTCCAGGTAAGATGAGCGCCACACATGTCCGGTTGTTATCAGATAGCCCGGGCTGTGTTAAGCCTACGCCAGCTTCGCTGGAGCAAGGGCATCGCCAGACTGCTGTGACAGAGGAGGACCTGACAGCCAGGACTCCCAATAGATGCCCTTCCAAAAGCAACTGTTCGTCCATAACGGCATAACGAGGTTAAGGAGGTACACTCCAGGGCCACCATCAAGTCTGATGGCCCTTGGGATGGGGAATCACAGAGGTGGGAATCACCAGTCCAACCCATTGGCATGCTGACGCGTTGGCAACAGGTCAATTTGTTGGAGGAGGGGGGGGGGACGCCCTTACTCACCCATTCCCTCCGTTAGCCAGGCTCCTGATATGGGCAGCATGTATCCACACTACTACTGCATCTGGGGTGTCATCACTTGCCATACGACTAGGACTGTTGTGAGCTGATGGTTGGTGGTTCAGTTGATGCACAGAGCCGATGTGTGTATTGGCTTGGATGGGTCGAGCGTCCAGCACACACCGAGCGAGGCGGCCTCAGCCCCACGCTGGGTCCCATGGTAACATATGGACCATTCATGTGCTCTCAACCTCCAGCCGGTGGCTCTTCAACGCCTCACAAGATGCGACCGAAGCTCAGCTTATGTTCACAATGCATTTTTTCGGTGGGAGAAAGTAATTCGAAGTATGTTGATCTGCGTAGAAGCAAGATAGATTCACGATAGAGAAACGCGCGTTCCAGAGACGTATTATTAACGATGAACGTTATGGCCCTTAGATTTTCGACCGCCAGAACTTCGGACTGATTGGGGCAACAGACATCTGGAATGTGCTGAAGAATCTTGGAAAAGATTTCTCTCTCGAAGAAAGTAAGTATGCACGAACGACTTGAATAATACCTTCCGCTGGCAAATTTGCGGTTCTTCAATAGCATATGATAACAACCTTTTAGTGAGGCTCTAATGAGCTTGTACCCCTCCCCCCCCGCCTCGCACGCACATGGCGGAAATGGAAGAAATTTTCCTCGAACAGTAATAGTGATATTAATGGTTTCACTCGCACAAAGAAGATAAACCTATTATTACAAAAGAATCCATCAGTCGTGAAAAAGTTCCAAATCCGGCGAGAAGTGTGAATTTGAAAGTAATTATGCCCCGATGATAGGTTTTTTTGTCCAGTATTACATGTTGCTGTAAGCCATAGGGGCGCCCAGGGAGTCTACCCCCCAGCCTCCCTAGCAGTGAAAGTTGTGTGCTCACTATTAAAATTATCGGGTTCTATATCCAAAAGTGCTGAACCATGTACTTTGCGAAATTCCTGGGTGCGCCTCTGCTGTTGACCCTGGCCCACCCACTTTTTAAGACGTTCCTACCCCTATGGATGTAATGGTGCCTTTGCAAATCGCTTCATTCTCGTTCCAAGTGCGGTGAAAATATCAAACACTTTCTGCTTTGCACTGCACTTTGCTCAGGTAGTTCTACCGTATTTACACTAGCTCATTCTTAACCCACGATGTGTTGTTTTGCAGTTGAGGAAATCGTTGACGAAATAGATGACGATGGTGACGGTCGCATCTCCTACCCAGGTAAGTCGCATCATTTATTTCACATGGGTCATCTGTATGAAGTTGCAGTGCATGCATCACTGCACCAATTTCCCCATGCCCGTTAGCTCTTTGAGCGTTGCTCACAATTCCTCCGTACTTCTCTTGTCACAAACTTCCTTCGAAATCGAAGCATCACTGTGCCTTTGTGCACGTCCGTCCATCTTTGAATATCTGAACGCCGATCCTCAGTAGTCATTAACCTCATTGGCCGGGTGTTGTGGAGCGGCGCCGTGTTTGATGGCCGCACGTGGCGTGTTTTCAGAGTTTGTGCAGGCGGTGTTCTCGGACGAGTGGTGAAGGCGGACGGGTCCCGTTTCTACATCGCGTCGACGTCACAACACGACGACCGGTGGACTTGTTTCTGCTATCGGCTTCCTCGGCAGCCGCGGCGTGTGTGTCTAATGTCAGCACAGTTGTAGCGTACGGTAGCTATTTAAGCATGTGGGTGTGGAACGCTTACGGTATTGGGGTCATGTCTTCCGTGTCTGCGGCGTTGAGAACACTGGGCAAGCGGTCGGCACGTCTCGAGACGAAAAGGGGGGCAAATGCGCGTCAGGTTCAAAAGATAGCCTGTCATGTTGCGCGGCAATTCGCCAACTGTTGTTACGTTCGTGCCGAGTTCGACTGTCTTTGTGCTGTCAAGCACTATTTATTACATAGGTCTGTTTGTGTTCTAAAGGGGCATTTATTACATTTGTATGTGTGTTTGTATTTATCCAAATAAATGGAAGCATAATTTTCCCACTTTTCAGTAATTCGCATTCAGTGAAACTACCTCAGCTATAATATCTATATTCCGGGAAGCAAAACAGCAGTGAAAATAGCTCGCCATTTGCCAGTGTTTCTCCAGCCACTTGCCTTTAGGCATGCATCATACAGAGTTAAAGTATTTTCGGATGCAATACATGTTTCAAACTGCAATACCAAAGGAGAAAGATTTAAAAAATCATGACCAGGACTGAACTCGAGACGTCAAAATACAACCCGACGACTTTCCCACGTCCAAATTCCAGAACCAAATTGTGTGCACACATGCATGCATTCATTGCGGAACGTTTGGTGTAAGGCTTGTCGTTAGGTTAGGTCCGGGTAATAAACCTGTGACGATTCGTCTGGTACAGGTGCCGGACGAATGAAAGAGAGAGAGTGAGAGTGAGAGTGAGAGTGAGAGAGAGAGAGAGTGAATGAGTGGATGAGTGAGTGAGTGAGTCAGTGAGTGAGTGAGTGTGTGAGTGAATGAGTGAGATAGTGAGTGAGATAAATAAACCGGAATATGTGAGAACAGATAGTAGAGACCGCTACACTATGCTCATGACACTGGACAAGCTGTAGTGCATTTACCAGAATACGTTTGTAGTCCTATAGCGTCCAGGCACGTAAACTGACTAAATACTTGCTGAGCAGGACTACAGGTATTGCATCCCGAAGTGCTGCCTTAAACAGCTATCCACCTTTTAACAGCCATCCAATATTCCGCGACCCATCTACAAACGCAGGGCGGAGCTAAGTGGTGCACCTGCGCGCCAGCCTGAGGTTTTTTTCGCGTCGCCCGCACACATCTGCGTGTTGCCAAATTAGTCTCGGTACCGCCGGGGTTCCTCACACAGAGCAGCCATCTCGTTACGATGGTGTTTTCGAGAGACCGCCTCGCCGCCGGTGCCTCATAAATATAATGCTGGAATTATGCACATACATACAGTCGGGCCGTGTAGAGGCCTGCGAAGCCCACCACAGCCACCGGGCACGTAACTGCACGGCGTGGGAATTTCTCCGGCGGTAAATCTGGCCGCTCCGTGCCTGGTTTGCAGCGCCGTCCTAATGCCCGCCGCTCGCCTGCGCACTCAAGGGTAGGCAGTGCATTATTTACGGCTCTCTCGTGGCTCGTGACGGGCTATTTTGACACTGTGAAGCTTATTAAATCGGTATAACTGGCCGCTTGAAAAGTACGCCCACTTCGGCCCCTTTCATGGTCTTACAGTATATCTATTACTACAAGCTGTGGCCGTTTAGGGGTATTGTTCGGCCGACGATCAGCCTTGATGAGGAGTTTGGGGGGGGGGGGAGGCGAGGGAGACTGGCATGAGCTGCATCTTGTTTGACGGCAGACGCGACGACACCAAAGTAACGATGGTGGCAGTGGGAAGCAAAAGACTGGTGTCTGGCATGACCAAGGAGGAGCATTGCTCGACATTTCGTTCCTGAGGAGGCCACAGAGGATGAAATGCATGCAGGTGTGATTGCAAACAATCTGGTGGACCGGTCGAGGGAGAGACGAGCTGACCAGTCCCTCCAGACAATGGAAGGGAACTCCACCAATGCAAGCACTGGGTGGGAGGGAGGAATGATTCAGTATGTCGAGGTCAAGCTTAACGGGAGACTAGTCTGGCTGGCATGTGACCTCTATAATGGGGAGTTGAGCTTGATACACTTCATCATCAGCTTGGATGGCCCCACATTCAGCAACATGTCGAGTGGCAAGATTGGTGAAATGCAGGACACCGCTGCAAAGCTGGACATAAATCCTTTCGACAATATCTTTGTGGTGCCTGCCCTGATCCAGCTGAGCGAAGAGGTGGTGAGGGACCTCTCTCCAGATCTGACTTATGGCTACAGGATTTCCCAGGCCATGGGGACTGGAGAGTTGTCTCAATGCTTGACCCTGCTAGAAATTGAACCAACCTGTCATATCAAGTGGCTGACAACTGCACTAAGGATGTGCAATTTGTGGGCGTCTAAGCATGGGCTAAACGTGAAGCACTAGAAGAATGTCAAGCTGATGGTGGAGTTCGTCCCTTGGGGGTACTTGCCCAACTGATGCACAATCAAAGTCAACCACAGCTGGGTAGAGGGGCCCAGGTACATTATGTACCAGCTTGAGCTGCTGAGAAATGAAAAGAAGATTGTGACAAGCTTGTGACAGGGGCCCATTTTGAGAACTGGGATTCACGGATCGGGTGGTGGGGCCGAGGTGCACAGAACAAGCTCTGCTTGGCAACACGACTCTGGTCCATGAAGCTGTCCCAGGACGAATTCGGACTACATTTATGAAATATATATTACAGAGCATATGCATGAGCGCGCGTAATTGCACGTCAGAGGCGTACCAGGAGTTTCCCTGGGGGCACTGGTCTGCATGGGCGCCATTCTCCCGGAAAAATGAGAATGTTTGTACACTCAAACAAACTTAAAAGTGGAAATTCATCTAGGTACGACAACCCCAATCTCAATACCAAGGTACTTCCTGGAGTCTACACGTAAAACCCACGATTGTATGACCTGCTAACGGAAAAATACACACAATTGCACTTTGACCCATGAAGTTGACATATCCTAATGCCGGAGCTTCTAGCCTAACCGACCTGACGCAACGGTCTGCCGTTCCTGAGCCCACCACCCAACGAGTGGCCGGCCAACACGTGGGTGGCCGGGGGCAGCGCGGCGCCAGACACGTGCGACGCCGACCTACGTACGACCGCCCAAGTCGGTGTCATGACCGATATGCCGGTCCGTTCAGTCTACGCTCAATTGAGACCAGTCCCAAGTGTCACTCGGACTCTTCGTGCGTCGCAAATGTACTCGTGTAAAGCCACTTCAAAGTCTCAACAACCAGATTTTTGTTCCCGCTGAAGCTAGTTCACTTGAGAATAGTTGAGAGAGAGAGAAAGAAAGATGAAATGGTTTCAACATTCGAAGCTATTACTCAAATATGACTAGCTTCACGTTTCATTTGAGCCATACATGCCTCAACTGAGAGTGAGTTTTAGCATACATGTCCATCGCTGTTCACGCATGAAACTTTTTCAGGCTTAAGTGCACGTTACATTTTGGTATCGCAGCTAACACAGGAAAGATGAACAGTTGTCTTTTCCCAGTGTCACATGACATACTTTTAATGTACATCTCTAGAGTGCCGCACACTTATCGGCATCATCTGCCACACATGCCGCTCATCGCTGCCTCAGAGTATGATGTCCTGGCGATAGCCAGCGAAGTCATTGAAGAAGAGCTGTGAGCACCACAACATTCTGCTTATTTGCCAAATGTATTCCAAAAATATGCCATAGAAACAGGCATGTCTTTGCATCAAATATCATCGTCGTTTGCATATTCGCTACGTCACTCGAAGACATCAATCCGGGACATATGTGTGAGCGTGCTGTTCACCTGCCCAGGCATAAAGGAGACACCGGAAGCTCCAAGGATTTACGCCGAAAGCAAGTTAAGCTAGAACGCAACTTCTTTGCTCGTTGTTTTCCACGCCGCGCTCTGGGCCTTCTTTATCCACAAACGGATATGTTGGAACAAAATCTGTTTGATATTATCTAACAGCAACACTTTCGGTCAAAGGATTGTTGATCAGTGGAATAGGGTGCCTCCTGATGCTGTGGGGAGTTCCTCATAGAATGTATTTAAAAGTAGGGTGGACAATTTGTTAGACAGGAAAATCTTGTTCTTGAGTTCTAACTTGTGATGGATGGGGTGAGATTTGTGCTGGGTGGGTGTGCACGGCACAGACCCCTTTAAGCGGGCGTGGATGCGGTTTGAAAGGTGTTGGTGGGGCATTCAATCCGCATGTGTTAATGGGGATCAGGGGAATGGGGCTGGATAGCTGGGGTAGATGGGCATTGATGGGTGTGTGGGATGTCGGTGGATGGTTTCTGTAGGATGTGGTGATGGTTGGGGTAGGTATTTTTGCCAGGCGTATGGTATATTCCATTTACAGACTTAACTGTATGGGCCCTTGGGTCTCTTATTAAGTCTAAACACTTTATAACCTGATATAGGGTGTACCTAGCAGTGGATTCAGCACCTTCCTTCGGGATGTGATACTGATGAGATTGGCTATGATAGCACAATGGGCATGATCGAAGCAGTTTGTAAGTTGAGGAGCGTGTTATGCAATATCAGGTGAATGGTGCTAGATAGGCTGGGATATATAGCTCCCGAGATAATGGATTGATTGGGGTAAGAGCATGTACTTTTCTAGTATCTTTTCTAGATAGGCTTAACCCAGATGGGCCCCTGTGGCTCTTATTAAGCCTTAGCACTTTACGACTTTATGACTTTATGAATAGCCCATAGGGTGCGGAAAAGAAGCCTGCCGCAGGTATGGTCTCTGTCAGCACCCAACCGTCTTCAACACTGACGGGACTGTCGAAGAGTGTCAATCGTCAGCTGGAGACAGTTCAGTGTGAATGTGAGAGAAGCTCTGAGACAGTGAGAATACCAGCCAAGGTGCTGGTCGAGGAGGACACCTAACACGTTAACGGTGGGACGTCGCTTCACAGTGATTGCAGTCCGAAATTTGCAGATGATTATGGAGAACAATGGCGAGTTGAATCGCATGGCATCATAGTCCTTTGCAAATTGTATACAGCTGAATACTAATCTTCCTTGAATTATAGATCTGCAAATCTATAATAATGCAGTTCACCATGGCCAACTGCAGGCCAGCAATTTCGAAAGATCAAAATGTCACGCCTTTAGCGGCTACTAATAACTTGTGCGCCCTGTGATTTTATGCAATCATGTTTTATTGGGCTCAAATGTATTAAACACCGTCTTCATTGGGGTATAAAAATGTTCGGCAAACAGCACAGGCGATTTTCCGTGTGTTCCCCGAACCGAACAGCTGTGTTCGCACGTGCATCTGCACCTGCTAAGGTGCAGATGCACGTGCACCTTAGCTGGAACCGGCTTGAAGTGTGTGCTGAATTCCGAACACGGACTTGAGCATTTTAAGCACGGACGGTTGCGCTTGACTGCGGTTGGTAGTGTGAAGAGACGTGATGCTGCACAGCCCATCGTGACAGGAACTGGAATAACCGGGTGGTGAATTGTGAGCCACCGTCTGACCAGACGACCTCGGGTGCGCCGGTGATGCGGAATATTCCCCTTAGCTCTGCCGCAAACCAGGTCGCAGTAGCATTGGTGCCGAGTGTCCACAACGTTTGCCAGCCAGAGTATGGGTCCACTTTGACGAGGAAGTACTGCCCAGCGTACTGACTTAAGTCAGCGCATAATTGTTGGAGGGACGACTGGCTGTCTCGTGACGGCAGTACGTCTCCCTTTGGAGGGACGGCAGATCCATTTGGAAGGGATGGCAAGAACTGGTGATGTTTTCGATGAGCAGGTTCATTCTTGACGAATATGCAATCTGACGAGTCCGGCCCTTGGTCTTCTCTTTTCTGTGATGCGTGTGACTCGCGCAGAACCGAGGATCTGAGAGGTCTGGAGATGACGAGGCGGCAGCCGCATGTTTCTAAGCCGTCGTCGACTGTGAAGCGATCGTGCACGGCCCAGTATGATTTTCGGCAGATCGGAATTCTGCGACTGGAAGCAATCGAGCACCGTCCCAACAACTGACGTGCCTCCTCGCCCATGTCGGCCGTCAGACGAACCTCGTCTAGTCGTATGTCGGACAATCGGCGCTTGACTTTGTGATCTTGTTGCTCACAAATTTGCTCATTATAGTGAACATCGGCATATCATGAACGGCAAGCTCGTCTTCCTTTGAAGGATCTTGTATTGGTGACCTGGATAGCGCGTCTGAACCCTGGTGATCCTTCCCCCGCCGTCAGCATGCAATCATGTGCTACTCCATCAGCTTCTCGTAGGCGCTGTGGACAGAGGTTTTCTATCTCGTCTACATTTGAAGAGTTCAGGATCGGAATGTGCGACCACTAGCAGACCAAGATGCTGTAACCCACTAAGGGAAAGGGGACATTTTCGGTACGCCCATGCTATCGCCAGTAGCTCTAACTCCATAGTGGCGTATCGGGTCTGCGTTCGATAGGAACCACGCGAGCCAGCTTGCACGACACGCCATGTGGCCATCTGGCTGCTTCTGATGCAGCAGAAAGCCCAGAAATTTCAGCCAGCTGGCGTCCATCGACAGCATGGTTGGGCGCGTCGGTCGTAATATCTCAGCGTGCGCACGGACAAGGCCGCCCGGCGGCTTTTTGGGAGGCAGTGTGCCGGCTCGCGTGCATTTTGGAATGCCGCCTCGTGGCATTCGTCCCAACTAAAAGTGTTCCTGACACTCAACAGGTGGCGGAGCAGCTCTAGCACCTCTGTCGTTTCCTCGGAGAAGGGGCGAATTGGTTGACTATGCCGAAGAAACAGCGTAAATCCATGATAACTGTGGCGCTGGAATGCTATCGCGCTGGTTGGGTCGGAATCTGGCACGCTAGCCAGTGACGGCTGGACTCCTCCAGGCCTGGCCCACGTGACCATAGTGACCGCACGCGTTATAGTTTCTTGTGGTGGTGTGTCGGTAGATGACGCCAACGTTCCTGTTATAGGTGGCGCTGACAAGCCCTCACTACCTGCGCAATGGTGGTGCGCTGCACTGCACTGGGAACAGTGAGTTACGACGGCGACCGTGAAGGCAGGCGCGGCCTCTCGTAGATGGGCAAATCTGTCTGTCCGGCCTCCATTGCGGTCACGGCCGTAGAGTGCGTTTTGACTTGTCCCGGGTACGTCTCGGGCATGGGTGTGATACTCGATCATTTATATAGTGAAAATATTTATACAAGAAAATCACCAAAATAATGGAAGCTGAAATAGCAAACCAACGGGCTTCACAGCTATCTGTCGTCATAAAATGTACGAGTGGTAAATCAGCAAGCATCAGAAATGTTTGCTTCCAGACCATTCTTGAATAGCATGAATCTTCACCATCTTGTGTTTTCGCTTCGGTGGAGAATTGTGCGTTGCAAAGTATCAAATTTGCATCATCGCAAGGCCTTATACGTCTTAGGTTGCCTTCCCCTGCGTATATATCGATATATCTTGAACAACCGTAACTCAGTGTCCTTGGATATATACAAGACCATGGAAGGGCGTCTCGGGTAGCCTGAATCACGTACGGCAAGTGAACGTCGTATTCATATTCGTATTCAGCGAGAAGTTCGCCAGAGACGTATTCGCATTCAGCGACAGATTTATGTTCGCTCAATTCAATTGCCGCAAATGCTTCTACCTGTACTGAACACGCTGGAAGCAACTACACAGATCTCAGATGACCCCTTTAACGGTCAAGGTCCAACGCAAACCGGTTTCTTCGGTCGCTGCGCATTTTTTTCGTCTTCACCCAAACCTTCCCAAACCTGATATCAAGAGATAGCCTGTGGTGAACCCCCCTGCAACATTTCAAACGGAGCCATATCACGGTCAGACATTCAAGGTCAAATGTTAGCTTGATTTATTGGATGGCGATATTGAAGCAACAGCGAGCGAATGCGAGGTTCGGTCGCTAATGTTTCGATTTCCATCAAATGAGTGTTATTCGATTTGACTCGTTGTGCGGTATCCGAAATTTGAGCAATCGAATTGTTTTCCAAGGTCAAAGATCAAACTGATTTCTGCGGTCGCTTCGCATTTTTTCGTTTTCGTCCAAACCTACACAAATCTAGTATCAAGCGACAGCCCGTGTTCAGCCCTCGAATAACACTTCAAACCGGGGTACGTAAAGGTCAATCCTGAAGCCCAAATATCCGTTTGACTTCTTCGATGACCTCGCGCCTGGTTGCTATGCCTGCAAGTTTCGTAACATATGGGTCATGCGTCGTGGCTTGTTTTTACCTGTATATCGATATGGCTTGTTTCAGAAAGTTGACAAATCGAAATAATTTTGAAGATTAAAGGTGAAGCTGATTTATCAGGTCGTCTCACATTTGTTTTTTGTTTTCATTTTCCTCAAAATCCACAACAATATGGTATCAAGGGACAGCCCGTAGTGAACCTATGGGCTATCTGGGCGCTAAATGGGCGCTAAATGGGCGCTAAATGACCTACCCTGGTCGATGCGCCCCTAAACCCCAATCATCATCATCCGTAGTGAACCTTCGAGTAACATGTCAAACGGGACATGCGACTGGCAAACCTCAAGGTGAAAGGTTGAATGTTTCAAAGACCTCTCGGTTCATGGCTTTGGCTTCAATTTCCAATCCATCATAACCTGTTCGGACGTCGCTCTCATTGCTGATTTTTATTTTACGCTGTCACATTGCTGTTCCGGGGTAATCAAATATACAACCGTTTGTTTCAAGTCGTCCGCTTTCTTCTCAATAGTTCAACGGAAGTTGTCAAATTTGCCAACTCGGTTAAGCTATTAGATGGTATCAGGTGGTACTGTTAGGGTGGTCTAAGAACTCTCTCTTGTGATCATGGATGTTAACGAACATAAAGCATTGACTGTGAACCGCAAATGGCACGCCATATATGCTACAGGCGTGTACAAAGCGGCTTCGAAAGCATGCACTTTTTGGTTTTAAAATTGCTGAATTTCTGGGACGAAGTGCGAAATCTGAAACAGAGTTGGCCCTGTTTGGTTGTGTTCACCTACTCACCGCCGGGGTTCGTCCACCTAACACCACTGACGCTGCCCGTTTGCTGCAATTGCGCGGAATTGCGCACCTACTGGCTGGGCGGGTGTATGCACGTGTGCGGACAGGTGTATGTGTGTCTCCTTAAGGTCACCGTCAGTTGCACCGGACAGGTGCATGTGTTGCTCCTTAAGGTCACGGTCAGTTGCACCGGACAGGTGTATGTGTGGCTCCTTAATGACACGGTTAGTTGCACCGGACAGGTGTATGTGTGGCTCCTTAATGACACGGTCAGTTGCACCGGACAGGTGTATGTGTGTCTCCTTAACACTCGTACGTCCGGCGGTCCGCGCCAACTTCGCATGTCCGGGGGTTGGCAGATGTCTGCCCTCCCTATGATCCCCAGAACTATGCTAGGTAGCGACAAACGGAAAACGGCATTGGATAGCTGGTGACAAGCTCTATCGAATGTATTTCGGTCATTGTTTCGCTCAGGTCAATATTTAGGTCACTGGGTCATCATAGGTCGAATTCGAACAGATCGGGTGGGACTCTCAGATATTGATACATATCTCAGGACCTGTAGCAGATAGAAACAAACGGCGAATGCTATTCGACAGCCCTTGAAACGTGCTATCGACAATACGCTGTGTGATTTAAGGTCAGGTCAACTCCGAAACTATGACCTCAGGTCAAGGTCATGAGGTAGCCTAGGGAGGTCATGTAGTGTATCAATCGACACGTCTTGTTGATACAAGCACAATGACGGTCATTCCAGCCTTCTAGCTCAATGCAGTGCGATATAATGCGCATAAATGTGCTAGTGATCTAAGGTGACCTCAGATGACCTTGGTGAGGTCACTGAGCAAAAATGTCAGCGGTAACATTGAGAATAGCTTCCAACTACACGCCATAACCGTTGTGAGGTCATTCCGAGAGCAAATATGTAACCAGGAAACATTTGTATATTTTACAATAGGCCTATAATGGGGAAGCCATGGCCGCGACCTGACCACAGGTCAATGCTACAAAAATAAACGAGATATATATTATAGTCCCTGATGATGTCATGAGGTGTTATAAGTTTGAAATTAATCGCCCAATTATTGTGGAAGTGATGCCACCGAGACTCCGAGGGATGTTGGGTCACTTCGCCTGACCTGGTGACTTGACTTGAGATGACCCAGGGTCAAAAATTTCTGAGGATATGCGGAAAAGACTAATGAACAGCCATACAAGGTTTGGCCTGGCTAACTCGATTAGTATGGCGGCAAGTTATGAAAAACCGCCGGGGGGGGGGGGGGGGGCAGATATCTGCCCCCCGGACGTGCGCGTGTTAAGGCCACGCTATGTTGTACCGAACATATGTATGTGTGGTTCCTTATTTTCACTGTCTGTTGCACCGGGCAGGTGTATGTGGGGCTCCTTATTTTCACGGTCTGTGCACCGGACAGGTATATGTGTGGCTTCTTAGGATCACGTTATGCTGTACCGGACATGTGTATGTGTGGCTTCTTAATGACACGGTCTGTTGCACCGGACGATTCGGCAGAGGTCATATACATGACTTTGTATTGCAGTGGGTCACGATGTGAAATGAAGAAGCAATAAATAAATTGCCAATTCAAAATATTCAATCACAACTTCGAGGCCTTTCCGAAATTTGTGTGAAAAAGTGAACAGCGTCGCTGAAACGATTTAGGTCATTTTCTTCATTAGATCCACGAACTTGCATGCAAAAACGCCCTAAGCATCCATTTGGTTCAGTCACTCAGTGCAGCCACCAATCCGAAGCACACAAAAGTAAAGGCTAAGCAACCTTCATTCGGACGAACAATGCAGCATAGCGATACACATCGACCTGGCTGGAGATCCCGACTTGCCACTCTAGTTTCGTACCCTGCTAATGTTAAGCTGTCATTTTCCTCATAAAATCTGAAAATGTGTCCTGCAGATAATTGCATGGAACCCCGGGCTTGGTGAGAGATCTTCAGCCACGAATACAGAGACGAAAGAAGTAGTTATGCCCGGTCTTGCTCCAGACTGCATCTGTTTTCCTGGACATAGTCTGTGAACATTTGCCAGCATCATTACCAGTGGTGTCGCGTCTTTATGCACAAGAGCACACCATGGTGGGAGGAGGCAATGTCCTCCACCAGGCTTGTTTTTCAGAGGTATGTCAGAAACACGTAGAAATTAATTGTGTTATTAATTGTGTTATTAAATTTATTAACCTAATTGTGTGGCTTTGTCGACAATTGAAACGTGCATCGAATGCACATATAATTGCTGAAATCCGTTCGCACAAATAGGAACTGTGGAGATGCAAATTCGACCGGACATACGCCAACAAGGTTTCGTCGATGCGATGGGGGGGGGGGGGAGGCTGTGCCAGCCGGCCGGGTCCTCGTCGCGGCCGACTGCGTACAATGTCGTTAGGTTTATTGCGCAGAGCAATCATCGCAAGTATATGCTTGTCAAGCGTTCGCTTTGATGCACCTGATCACACCGACATCGCCACCACCCACCCTGTGCGACACAGCTAATCTTCTGATCACAGTGTGTTTCCCAGGGAAGTGCATCGCCATTCAGTGATCGTTGGATACAAAATACAAAAAATTGACTGATAGATTTCATTTCGTTACTGATACTTTTGCAATCATATTTCTGTTCAATGCATTATACTTGGGTCACCCCTATGCCCTGACCTGATAGCAAGAGGGAGGGAGGGGGGGGGTAGTTTCCTCACCCTGACAGTTCAATGGTGAGACTGCCGTGTCGTATATCAGGTAATGAATACATATTTTAATATTTGGAATGCAACACGCATTTTCTTTTTTAGTGATGGATATTGCTCAAAGAAACTGTCAACCAAAACTATTGAAACCATTGCCGCCCCGGTAGCGCAGTTGGTTAGAGCGCTGGCCTGCTCTGGTCTCCCCTATTCTGGCGACACAGAGTTCGAATCGCTTCGAGCGCTCGCATTTAGCCCCCGGCTGGGAGGGTCAGTTGGCAGCTGGCCCGATAAGGCCGGGGACGAGCTACCGGGTGGCCGTGTTGGTGCATTGACGGCACGTTAAACTTTCGGCCAAAATTCTGCCGTTGAACTGGAATTAATGGATCGGGTGATGGGGTCAGGGTTCACGCAACAAGCTCTGCTTAGCAATAGAACCCTGGTTCATAAAAGCCACCCTAGCAGGAACTTGGATTTTTTTTTAAACACGCAATCACGAAAAGTGGACATATTTAACCTCATTTAACCCTGGAGATATTGACCTAGCATGGTCAAATTCATGCTGGAGCGAGTTCTCTGAATGCGACCATAGCCTTCCGTACAAATGTCGTATTTCCAGCTTCAGTAGTTACTACGTCGAACGGGGAGGCGGAATTGCCCCTCCCCCCACCCCCGGTGTGCATTAGGTGAGATGACCTTTGATGTTCATGTTACATCTATTCACGTGCAGTTATTTTAGCCCTATTCTTGTCTTGGGGACGGAGAAGGAGAGAGCTTCCGCTTTTAAACTTCAAAACTGTATTGCCATGGTTCACCGCTCACACGTGGATAGCACGCATAATTCCACTGAAAGGTCAGTGAAATTATAATGTCAAACAGTCGCATATGCCCTTTGAACCCTGACGTCATTCTTATACTTTACCGGCTGATGCACTTCACAACATGCATTGCGCATCTCACAGAGCGCAAACACTAATACACTGGTGTGCACGCAGCATGATAGGGAAACGGAAACGTAAATCCATTTCACACGATATAAAACGAGTGGATCTTTTAAATGTACATAATTTCGCGACATAGCTTGAACTGTACCTGACAAAATCAGTCTTGCACACCCGGCATTCACCTAGCCTGGTGGCAAGGTTTGCACACACAGCACAATTGACCCGACATACTGGCTATCTCAGAGCAGTGTGAGATGAAACGAGCGCGAACAAGCATATGCTATGCATTGCAGCAGGGCTGTTTGAACAGCTTGCCATTAAGTGCCACACAATTTAGGCTCACCAGTTGCCTTGCTCACCTTGCTCACCACATGCGTATGCTTAAGAAAATGCTGAGCGATGACGTTTAAGTAAACAGCATCTATTTGGTATGAGTGCGTGAACTATTTTAGCCATAACTGTTAGGTGGCATTACCTTACCAGCAATTAACCATGATTTACTAGCAACAACTGCTAAGGGCATTACCCTACCAGTCATTAACCATGATTTACTTTTGCCATGAGACATGATAAATGAATAGCCTTGATTTTGGAGATGCTATCAAAATACACATCACAATCACAACGCAATTGCTGAGGAAATTGATGGGGGAGGGGAGTGGGTGGGGGGAGGGGGAGCGTCGGATCCACATGCAAGTCATGTGTGGGTCAGCATTGTTATCAATGTGCTATTGCGGTGCTGGTTTGCGGTAAATAAAGGGGATGTGGCGGGCGAGGAACGCCCCACATTGCAGTGAGACATCTATTTTCGCGTTCGTTGCACCACAAACGTCGCAGAACATAAACACCTACATCGCCTCCGAATGCACAGATGCTATAGAAAGTTCGACAAGTGTGTAGGCACAAGTTCGTCTTCCTGAAAGCCAACCAAATTCCAAACTGCACCAAATTGGACTGCATGAATGTCTACATATGCTGATTGAATGAGGTCGAGCGGTTTGACACGTTTTGCCGAGATGACACGTATATCCATGCAAGATACTTTGGTCACGAAAGTCAAGTGCATTACTATTTGATGGCAGTGATAACGGAACTATTATTTAATATTTCGACGTAACGTGGATGCATAAACCGACAATTCGCCCCGATATATTGTACGCGACAACCAACGATTCAGCTTTGGGCATCTCAGGTGTGAGTTGGTGACCAATAGCCACCAGGGAGAGGTAGGTGACCAATGGTCACGCGGTGGGAGAGGTAGGTGACCAATGGTCACGCGGTGGGGGAGGGAGGTGACCAATGGTCACGCGGTGGGAGAGGGAGGTGACCAATGGTCACGCGGTGGGAGAGGTAGGTGACCAATGGTCACGCGGTGGGAGAGGTAGGTGACCAATGGTCACGCGGTGGGGGAGGGAGGTGACCAATGGTCACGCGGTGGGGGAGGGAGGTGACCAATGGTCACGCGGCTGGAGGGGAGGTGACCAATGACCACGCGACGGGACGGGGAGGTGGCCAATGACCACGCGACGGGAGGGGGAAGTGGCCAATGACCACGTGGCGGGAGGAGGTGACGCTGCGGGACATTCGAAGGGCGACGATGCCTTTAAAGAACTAAAATGGTGGGTCATGGAGATGGTTTTATTTTGGGTCCAAGTCTAATAGCTAAAATTCCATGTGGGTTAGTTTATAAAAGTGCATGATGCTGCAAAAGTGCTGCCAATTTTGAAACTGATAACCCATACAGTAACAGGTCTCTAAAATTCGGAAGTCTGGAGCTCCTCGGCGCTGCAGTCTCCGTTGGCTGCGTGCCGGCTGCCGGCCGCTAGCACCTGACGGCGGATCGCTGGTGAGAGAGGCCATTCTGTGGCATTCAGTACTGGTGGGTACGAGACAATGTACTTCCCGCTAGAATGATGTGAAGTCATGGCAGCAATGTAAAGGGATGCATAAAACTGCATCATATGTGCGTTATCATAACGGACACAAAATATCAAATGTAAATAAAACACAAATGGATTGGGCGATAATTACATGTCTCATACTTACTTGACGGCTACACTAAGGTACATATTTATGTGCCGCCACCAGCCAGTCATACAGGCACGCTGCGTTTCACTTCTATAGTGAGCCGTAGTCCTGCTTTGGATGGAATGCCGATACTGCTTTTCAGCGGCGCGTTTTGTGCAAGCACAGCCTTGAAGATCCCCTTTGCACCTACGGTCGATGTCTCTGCGGAAATATGAACATGATGAGCTGCATAAGCGGTTCAACAGCCTGGGTATGCACGGGTCAAGCCGGTATCTCAAATGCATATTGCACGACGTTCTGCAACTGAGTCTCCAAGCACAGCTTTCAGTGGGGATTCAGTGACAAGCTCTCTTTGCCAGCCATTAAGTTCTGCGTAGTTCTGCGCGCTGAAGCTTACTCCTGGCAGCGTGAAGGGTCGTACGTCAGAGTTGGCCTCTAGGATCAAATCAACGGATTAGTGGCGAGTTTGCATACCCAAGGCCAACAGATGCCATAATCAATGGCCCAGTAAATAGCACGCTCAATCAGAGGTTTCGCAACGTGTTGCACAGTGACCGATAGGTGCTCCGAAGGCTGCAACGCTAAATTGCAGGCTTTTGGGACTGCTGGAACGGGTTGGACTACGACTGACCTGGAGTCACACGGGTGTGCAGTGGTCAACAACGAAGCAAACCAGAGGTAGTTATTTGGGTTTAACCCGCTCCGTCTCTCCGGTCAGATCCCCACAACCGGTCTCGGGTGGGGGGGGGGGGGTTGATAAAGACTTATCTTCCAAACTATGGACGGCACGAAAATGAATCGGGTGTCACCGGAAAGCTCTTGACGATTAGGGGCGAAAATGTCCTCCATCTTTAGGTTAACAAATTTTGAAACTCAAACTTCCGGTTCTTAAATTGTTTTCTTCTTCAAGAACATGTCATATCTCCATTTCTGATATAGATAAAAATGCACGCCATTTGATGATACATAACGCGTAACGATTTCCAAGTAAAATTTGCTGTTGGACAAATATAGTGGCACGCGCCGGATCGGGCTTTTGGGACAATTTCGTGGAATCCGGAGAGTTTACTTTACCGTGACCTCAGGTCATTGATGGAGGTCGAACAAATTTGATAGAGAACTTCTGAATCTACAGCATGCATACAAGCCCAAAAAGGTAGACATCAAAGCATAAATATTACAACAATAGTCACATTGACGCAAAATGGGCCAAAGTGGCAGTGACCTTAGGCCACTGACCTGACCTCAAGCACAAATTAAAGATATGTGTTGTAATCACTGCTAAGTTGTGGTCATGTGGTACCTTCATTTTAATATATTTTCGCGAGCATGAGATATCGATCCTCATACAAAGAAACCGTTATAGCACAATTACCTGGGATGACCTTGACCTTGAGTATGATTCATTGTTTTGGTTTCTGG
The DNA here is from genome assembly GCA_034440615.1 of Ashinkailepas kermadecensis. Lineage (NCBI taxonomy): Eukaryota > Metazoa > Arthropoda > Thecostraca > Neolepadidae > Ashinkailepas > Ashinkailepas kermadecensis. Next base: position 678,820 of record JAOTOM010005004.1, read on the forward strand.
GAGTAATTTGGATCGTGAAATGCAATTTTGATACCATGCAAGCCTTAATACCTAGAAATAAACCATAAAAACAGGAGTGTCGAAATAGGTTTAGCTCACTTAGCGTACACTATTTTATTCTGACCTTCGGTCACTTCACGAAGGTCAAGTAAATTGGATGAGGAAATTCTCCTGATGCTTCTGCATACATACCAAGGTAAAAATGGGGACTGAAGAGTATACACATTGCTATAATGGGGTAAAATTGGTCCGAGATGCCCCAAAATTGACCGTGACCTCAGGTCACTGACCTAGTCTCACACAAAAATCCGAGATATACGATTTGTAGGCATTGCTCAGATGTACTCAGGTTTACATCGTGACAAATGCGACGCACGTATCCAACTCGACGCATTTACTACTGATGAAAACTTACTACGACTTGTTTACAATGTACAACTTAGTTATGAAACAGAGTAAGGTAGTAAGTAGTAAATTAAAACTTACGTCAGAGTAGTGAGTAGTAAGTAGTAAAAACGTGTATGAAACAGGCTACCGGTGGTGCGCGCGGCGCGGGTGGAGAGCGTTCTCGCGCACCGAGCCTCGAGACCATGGGAGGTTTTCCCATCACGCCTTTTCCACCAATGACTGGTGCCACACTGGTGGTTCGCTCTGCTCGACTTTGCGAGGTCAAGTCCGGAGCTCCGCTTCGCACCGGAGTTATCAGTGACGGCAATGAGCTGGTCGATCGGTTAGATGAAATAGTCCATGGGGGTACCTCAGGGACTTCTGCGGGATTTGTTGTTTGAGTGGATGCCACCCTGGTCGGTTCAATCACCTGAGTTACGGGGGCAGCCGTCTGGCAGGCTGCCCCCAGGCTGCCGTCTGGCACGCTGCTCAAGGCGGAGAGTCCGAGGATTGTAAGAAGCTCGCCACTGAACGGAAGCAGAACAAGCAGACACGATGCAATTAGCAGCAACCCCAACTACTGCGCCGGGATTTCCTCCCCTGGGTTTATCTGGATGATAGCCAGGCCACATTCCTTCAGCATGTCAATCAGGTGTCGCGCTGTCATCCTGTCCAGCACATTGCTGCCTGGGCGACCACAGTTTCGTGATCTTGATGCATTGGATACGTCTGCTCCTTCTTGGGATGGTTGATATTGGAAGGGATGCGAGGGAGTTGGTCATCACAGCAGCGTAAGAGCTAGTCGTGGTGACCGCCTTGGCCAGTTCCCGAGCCTTTCGGAATGATACTCCGCTATCAAACTTCAAGTTTATGACGTTCTGCCCCCGTTTAAAAACCGAACATCTTCGGTCACGAGCAGAATGGCCACCCGTGCAGTTGGGACAGCACAAGGTTTCAGTTGTAAGCATTTTACAACAATGCTTGGTTTACATTACATTTGGTTTACATTATGCTTGGTTTACAATGCTTGGTTTACATTATTACAAGCATGCAAGCATTTTAGCATGCTCAGTACACAAATCACGGATATTTCGGCTTGGGTTGGCAGTGGCGACTGGTGTGTCCATACCTATAGCGGGCGAAACATCTCATCGGGATGGGTCGGTGAGCGCGCACCCTGATCCTAACATGCCCGATCCTGATGCTCGATGGGTAGGCTGTGTTTGAGAATTAAATGTGAATACGATGTCATGTATGAGTACTGTGTACTCACATATGAGTACTGTGTTATGTAAAACTCCGTCCCTTTTTGTTTTCAATATCCTGGCCCCCTGGACACCGAACCTTGCCAGACCGCGGGGACAATTTCTTCACGTCTCACGCCTGGTAGGTCTTGGCAAGTGATGACACCCCTTGAACAGTTTTTGGCGCGGTGGGTCTTCACAGTCATGGGTACTGTGTTTTGCACGATTCTCCCTTCGATCGTGTACGAAAACGTAAAGACCTTGGCTTTTAGTGTCTTCCTGGCCTCCTCCGGGTCCGAAAACTCCACTTCGATGCCGCCGTCACTCCATCGGTCGCACCATACCACTGTACCAAAATGCCCGGTGGCCTCACACCGTTGAAAAGGGCTGAGTGTCGAACAGTCTGAGTTCTGAACTCGATAAGATTAGGACAGTTGGGTCGACAAACTCGGGCTCTACTTCGATGTCGCATTCGGGTATGTTGTCAGGTCGAGTCCCCGACGGGACGAGAATCCCTAACAGAAGGGCTAGAGGGGATTCGCGAATGGGACGGGGAAGACGGAAGCGATGTATCGTCCGTGTTAAGACAAGGCTAGATCGGTGTGCTAGAAGAAGCCATGCAAGTGTTTTGTTTCGGCTCTGCGCGACGTTCGACCACACTGGGCCCTACGGGGGAGGGACGCCTGCTGTCGTGACAGCAGGACGCCAAACATCCGCGGAACTATACGGCCAGGCGGCGCCTTCGCACGGCCGGGAGACACTCACCACCCCAGCCGAGCTACAGCGCCGCCCACCCCTTGACCCCAGCCGGCCAGGCCGGCAAGCACCAGGTCCCCAGCCCGAGGTGACCTATCGCTTGACCCGTATGGGGCCTTACGGGCCCGCCCGCCCTTCCGGGATATCGGGACCAAAGAGGCGTGTTGCCCCCCCCCCGTCACAACTATCGCCGTTCGGCGGGGGAACTCAACCATCAGGACTCCGTCAACCCCGGGGGACGGGCCGAGGGAGCGCGACTACCCCGATAAAACTGAGCTGCCGGGCAGGACAGGGGAAGTTATCCTACCTGTCTATAGTAAGGAGAATTGGTGTTCAGTGCCAGGTAAAGGACAGGGATGTTGAGATGGGATGGACATTGCAATGGAAACGTAGGGATGGAAGGATCAGTGAGGCACTCCTAGTCTGGCCCCTCACTATTGGACTGGTCCGCCGGATCATTGGTGTACTCAATCCCGCCCACCACGAAAAGGTTGTGCCTCGTCGGAAGGGGGGGGGGGATCAAACCATAGTCTGAAGAGCATCTGATGGAGATTTTGTCGACACCTGAAGCCAGGGTTAAGTTTTGACTTTGTGATCCTAGATGAGGAGGGGGATTGTTTTGGATCGAAACAGAGAGGATATTGTAACAGAGTTTCTATAAAATTGCACTTTTGGCTGTCCCGTAACTGTAAATGATGTGATCCCGTAAATGTACCGTAAATGTATGCCGTAAATGTAACGCCTCACGAGCCTGAGCCGGCTGGCGGCTCGCTGCCGGTCTGTGCCGCGGCAGTGACCGGACGTCGGGTCATAGTCCAATTCTCGGCCGACGCGGCCGCACCTAATCAGCGCTTTACTGGGCCGACGGCCGCCGTCTGCGGCGTAGATCCTGGAGCCGGCGGCCGTGTGCTCTACCCAGCCGGAGAGTCGTCTCGGAGCAGCCAGGCGACGCGGTTCTGTAACGCTGGCGGCCACGCGTCTAAATTAATAACCAATTTCGGCCTTATATTCAACAGTAGGAAATATCACGGTTGTTCGTGGACGCGGAACATTTTTAAGTACGAGTTTTCGGGTGTTTGACTGTTGCCGTTTATTCGCCGCTGCACAATACAGATAGTGCAGAGAACTTTGGAGCTTTACGACCGGAGTGACGCGGACGCGAGATCCTACTAGACTATTACGTAACCGATATAGGAACTTTCCAACAATATTTGTCTCGAAACTTGTGACATCAGAATCACAGTGTGCATTTTGCAGTAAACATTGAGCACTTGATCCAGAGCAATTCCTGATGACATTCATGATGACATCAGGAATGTCATCAGACGCGTACCGTGGCGGCAGAGGGATTTCTCGAGCCAACTTACCATACATGCAGCACAAGACCCACCGGGACAGCTCAGCGGCGGTCAAACCGGCGCAAAAAGTCCCGCCGCAGGAAGTCCGGCCGCAGAGAGCCTGCCTGCAGAGAGTCCGGCCGCAGAGAGCCTGTCCGCAGAGAGTCCGGCCGCAGAGAGCCTGTCCGCAGAGAGTCCGGCCGCAGAGAGCCTGCCTGCAGAGAGTCCGGCCGCAGAGAGCCTGTCCGCAGAGAGTCCGGCCGCAGAGAGCCTGCCTGCAGAGAGTCCGGCCGCAGAGAGCCTGCCTGCAGAGAGTCCGGCCGCAGAGAGCCTGCCTGCAGAGAGTCCGGCCGCAGAGAGCCTGTCCGCAGAGAGTCCGGCCGCAGAGAGCCTGTCCGCAGAGAGTCCGGCCGCAGAGAGCCTGTCCGCAGAGAGTCCGGCCGCAGAGAGCCTGCCTGCAGAGAGTCCGGCCGCAGAGAGCCTGTCCGCAGAGAGACCGGCCGCAGACTGTCGCTCTGAACTGAGCTTCACTCGTGAGCCATCTCAAGCGGAATGGAAGCCGCGTCACGTCACTTTTGTCACGGTGATCTGTGACAAAAATATCGACAAATGAATTGTCGACTAACCTGCATTAAAACTTAGCCCGCCGTTGTTCGGGGTATCTGGCGTCTTACCAATGACTCTGGGAGGGATGGGGAATTGTCTTGACATAATATATATGGAACTGTTCCTGGGTTTGGTACGATTCGCATGTCAATGGCACAAAGTAAGGTCGCAGGTCAAGGTCAAATTCCTCAGCGAGTACCTTTCTTGATCATCATACTAGTGATATGGGATTCAACAGTACATGGCAGAAAGTTTGTTTATGTTATGTAATTGGGTTACGGGTGCGGTACGGGAGTTGTTATTTTCAGATATTTTGCACAAGGTCAGATATCAAGGTCAACTGAGGTCAAGTTTACGAATTGCTTGCAACTCAAAAACCATTGGGCCGATTTGAACGATGCTAACGGGAAACGAAGTCGTAGATCGAGATCAATATCTAAACGGGATGCCTTTTTTATACGGTTCTGAACACCCTGAACTGCTTCCTTATGACAACCTTCAGGTCGGGACAGATCGCATGTTTTCATGTTACACCAGTGCATTTATATTTCAAATACGTTGGTGGCATGCATTAATTTTTTATACGCCCTATATCACTTCAATAATTTTTTAATCGCTTCAGAATGCCGCGATTCGTGATTGGTCAAAATATCGTGACGTCACAAATGAGGAGGTCAGCGATGCTCGACTTCCGGTCAATTCATCTTCCACATAGGAGGCTGCCGAGTTTGTAATAATCGCAACAGTTTCAGCTTGGATTGCATTCGATTGTTAGGAGAAATGGATCGTACAAAATGACACCCTTATTTGTTTGTTGTGTCAAGGTGTACAAATGCAACTACTTAAGCCAAGAGATATTCATCGGCCTCCGGACGGCCGACAAGATGAGGAAGTTGTGAAGCGATGCTGCACGCCCAGACGGTCCATTGATCATCGCTGGTGACTCCGCTTGCTGGGACGGACAGTTCAATGCATGGACCACTGCTGGACAAAGGAACGAGTATTTTGATAGCCGTGGGTACGTCGAATGTTAGGGAAGGCTGGAACCCAAGTCCTTTCCTCAGCAGAAAAAAAGGTTTTTATATTCAGCTTTAGCTGGAAAACATTGGCTTTCTATTCCATTTTGGAGATAAGTCCCACAAATTAGAAGTATATTCTACAAAGATCAGAACTGTGACTTATTAGTATCCTCTTGCTGGACATTTAGGTGGCCACAGCCCTTTCATAATAGGATGAAGCGAAGAAAGTTGACATTTTCCTAGCTGATTGCAGCATTCTGAAGACAGCAGGACCTTCATTACATTTTGCACAAAGCTGCAAAAACCTCAGCAGCGGCATACTTGTAATGTTGCTCTCAAGCTCAGTGAAATTTCATAATATGCCTGACATTCCATGATAAAAAATCAATCCAACATCCTTGTCCTCCATCTAAAACCCATGGCAGTTCTAGCTAACACATCACTTCAATTTTCATTGAACATTCATCCCATTTTACATTATCTCCAACAACATAATCAAAATATGGCTGCAGTTGCAGATTGCATCTTACTCACTCTGCCACATCAAAATGTTGCTAGGAGATATTGGATGGCACACTCCTACACTGGCTGGTTACTGATTATGTTGCTATACATTTACGTATGTTTGATCACGTCAGCCTACACCTGCAGATAGCTGATCATGTCTGCGTACACTCATTGATCATTGATTGCATCAACTGCTACACCGCGCAATGTATATCTCCCTGCAAGAAAGCTCATTAAAATTCCACAAACTACCTGATATCCCTTCCATGTGAAGAATCTACCTGAACACCCATGTACCTCGTCTAAAATCGGTTATGGCGAAAGAATCCCTTCAATTTGCAATTTGATATTTTTGCAATATCTCCATGGGCACCATCAAAATATTGCAGCAATTTGAACAAGCATCTCACTCACTCTGTTCCATCACAATGTTGTTTCGAAGTCTGTGACGTTTGCCAAGTCATCACCAATGCACATGTGCATTTCACCTGCATATCTATGTATTTTATCATGTATTTTACCTATCATGGAATGCGATATGTGTAATATTCACTCATTAAAACAAAATTGCAATGCTATTCACTGCTGAAGTATCAAGTTCTTTCAAAATTCGGATGCAGCTTGTAATTTCCCCTCCTCATGGAATGTCAGTTATGGAACTAGGTGACAGCTTCTGTTTTATTGAAGGGAAAGCTATGGTGTTCGTTCAGCTAGGGCACACATACTTTAGGTTACTGTCTTTTTCATGATTTCACTCATTTCACTCCAAAACATATCACAAGCTTCTGCTCTTTGTCCACACAACATCACAGAGCGCCGGATTGGAACGAGAAAGATTAACTGCTACATTGTCATCATAATCGATTGCCTACCCTTCCAAGATTTACATTTTCTTGAAACTTTGTAAAATTCCAATATCAAAAGCCTTCGCTATTTGCACAAGTCCATTTGCTTTGCTCACTTCAGTCGTGCCACTGCCTCCCCTCCCCTTCCCGCTGAGGCCGCTATCTCCCCCTCCCCTTCCCGTCGGTCGCCGCCGGTTGGCACCCAAAGCCCTAGAAGGGTCACGGCAGGACATTTGCTTGCACGGCAATGGGAAGCATCATATACAACTTTTGTTGAGGTTGATCCGAAATGTCGACCTGAATCTTGCAGCAACATCCCTAAAAAACGAACGTTCATATATTTAGAGGGATCTCTCGTCAAAACTTACGCATGTTTCTAGACCATATAGAAATACAAGTGATGGATCCTAATAGCCCTTGCGGTGAAATCTTCAATCGGGATCATACAACGCACTGAATCTCGGGATCCCGGATTTTGAACATAATCCGTGACGCAGTCGCGGTGCCCGAGGCATGCTTGCTCATAGCGGATTTGCGTGTGAGGGTATCACCGCGTGGGCGGGGGGGGGGGAACATCCCCCGATAACCGGCGGCGGTAGTTGGTTCGATATCTTGGCTTTCGGGTGCGTCAGCCACCACGTCAACCACTTCATGTCGCAATCGATGACCGGCGAACATGTTAGCAAGGGGGGAATGCTGACCTCAGTCGGTGCTGACCTCAGTCGGTGCTGACCTCAGTCGGTCCTTCGTATATCGAGCCCATCACGGAGGACAATGAATTCGGCATCGGCGGGCGTCATGTCTGGGAATGGTCAAGCAGGCTGCTTCCGGCGACATCCGCTCCAGCTCATATTCTTAGTAGCTTATAGGCCATTTTAAAACGATTGTAGTTAGTAGCATTGCTTGTTTGCAATAACTCCATCAGAGGAAGAAAAGGTGAGACATTAATGTAGTTAATTTACCGACGGTCATGTATTGTCCACATTACTTGGCTTCACTTCCTCTCCGCCCGCCTCAAAATAAAATAAAATAGTGTCAACATGATCCAAATTGGGTTGCCTGCAAAATGCACAATTAAAGCAACGAATTATGTCCGAGCTGTTTTAAAGGCGCGCGAGTATCAGGGACTTTCAAGGCCATGGACAATGACTGATATGTGCACCGAAAATACCGCAACGCGAAACAAAAGCGTAAATGCTCAGTTTCGTCGCAACGAAGCATTTGCTCGGTCTGCCCGTAGTTGCTATAGATACGGGTACGCAACAATTTATTTCCGCAGTATTTCCACGAGGAAGGGGAGGGAGGGTGGAGGGGGGGGAGGCGCTAGAGGCACATGCTTCTCCTTATGATTTACTATTGAAATAATTTGGGGACATAACGCCAACAATTAATATTTCCTACTGAACTTATTTAAAAAATGCCAAAATTGTTGTTTTATTGTGATTAAGCTATCGTGGGCGATATTTTATCAGTATCACATCGCAAACCCTCAAAGTTAAACTCCTAATCCAGTAAATCAGCGCGTGGTTAAACTTCTCTGGCACCGGCATCCGGCAAATAAAACTCAGCGAACTCAGTGGCCCTCATAACATGTGGCATAACATCAGGCATGACAGTTGGCTTCAACACATTACACTGTCACGTGACAGATTACGCCATCACATTATCACAACAAAAACCACCACGCTACATTGATATTCAGAGCGGAATTCCTGTCCCTGATACACATATATTTTCTGTCGGAATGATCCATCGTCATTTGTGAACTGTCCATGCCAAGAGGAGCACCATCAAACTCTTGTAGTACAGTGAGGCTGACACGACCAAACATGATCGCCTAGTGGAGCATCGACTGTTCTATGGTAGAAGCTACGCCAATGTTCATAAAATCGAGGTCGCATGGGCCGCTCATTCTCTACTACATACACCTGGCACCACACAACTTACAAACTATTTCTTACACACCACTTTTGTCAGTATACGTCGGTCTTTAGTTATAACCAAACAAGTATAACACGTCGTGATGCTGGTGGGACAGAGCAGGATCAGTGATGAAGCTTGTTAACCCTCGCCAGTATTCGGCATTTTACCACCTTCGGTCGTATAGGGGGGGTTGGTACGACACCCCCCCTGGCGATTCGAAACCGTGCATGTTACGAAAACGAACCAAATAAGAAAGTAATAGATTTGGCCGAGATCTCGCGGTTGGAGTTCAGTATGACCATCTAAGGTCAATGGTTGACCTTCCAGGTCAGATCAAAGGTCTAAAATTGATTTTTTGGGGTATTTTCCGAAGAAAATCGTCAGTTATATCGAAACTACTGTCTAAATATGCACGACATGGCCGGAAACATGTTTATTGGGACCTTGCGAACATAACGACATGTGACACGATGTGATCGGACCAATATGTCATGCACCAAATGAGGTCAAAGCTGTGACCCCAAATATCCAACTTTTTAAGAGTGGTTCCAATTTCGAAGTTTAAAGTTCCTTAGGGTAAAAATGGACGCTGAATTCGAATTCAGCACGAAAAAGTACCGTAGATCAGCTAAAAAAGGTCGAAAGGTCAAACGAGGTCAACCGAGGTCACCGATTTTTGGAACATTATTTTTCCAATGGGAACCCATCTGGGCATTGCAAAATTGCATTGCAAAACACATAATACCAGTCGATGTAGGCAACAATGTCATGTTTAGGTGCGATAATCACGTATTTGTTGAAAACTGCTCGGAGGTGCTCCCTTTTATGACCTCATAACTCTGTGACCTGACATGCCCTCCAAAAAAATGCACCAAAAGTTGTCAAAAGGTTGCCCCAGAGGGTACTGAAAATCTCAGAGCGATCCGTTCATCGGTTTGGAAGGAATACACAAAAAACCTTAGGGGGGTGCCCTCTATACGGGCGAGGGTTAATTTGTTTTTTCAAAGTGGTACTTGATCGCTATGTAGGCTTCATATTGAATGTGGGCTTTTCAAGACCTGTCTTGCTTTGCACAGAAGAGTCTCGTGAACCTAGCGTCTGGTTAAGTATTAATCTTCGTCCCGGGACGGTCTACCACTCTGGTTATTCCAGAAATGCCCACTATTCTCTATATCAATTTCCTTCGTCCTGATAATTTTACCTCACCATGTCGAATAGTTTTGTCTCCCCCGCTTCGTCTATTTCCAAATTTACTCCTAAGCTGGTATCTGCCATCTGTATTATACCCCGCCAATTGTGTCGTGTACACACACTTGCCGTTACTTTTGGAAAGGTTACTAGGGTATGAAGCATACGAATGGCTCCCTCCCCCTCCCCAGTCATGTTCAAAGCAAACTTAAACTGTAATGCATCAAATTCACGTAACTAATGAAAGCATGGAGGTGACGTTTTACCGCGGAACTCAACCCCAGTGTAGTCATTAATGTATCTGGCCAAAACGCAGTTCGAATCTCAATACCTACCAAGGTTTGCCTCTCAAAACGCTCCGGGTATATAATAACCAGTGTATGGCTGCAGGATACCTCATAGCCACACCCGTCCTCCTGTAGATTTGACTGCAAAATCTGAACACATTATTTGGCGAGCAATGGTCTAGCATGTCACAAATGTCGCTTGCGCTAAGATCTGCTGTTTATATGTCGTTCCAGTGTCTGTCCAGGGCTTCATGTACGAACCTCACCGCCTCATCGAAGGGAATATTCCAATCCAGGTTCACTCACTATAAATGATAGAATTAGTCGATGTATCAGATATTTGCATTTAGCAGCAATGATCTTTTTCCAGATGAAAAGTATGCTATGAGCGTACCGCTAATGCTACCGAACATCCCGTCCCTCTGACGTACCATATTTATACTAGAACATCCCGTCGGCACAGGACGGCGCTTTTCTGACAACCACAATGCTAAACCAATGGCATACCGTGGTCGCCAAAAGCGCAGACGGAACGCCGACCCGCCGACCAATGTGGTCGTCGCCTAGGAATCTAGTTGTAAATGAGGGATTGGGAATCAGGCAACTCTTGGTGACTTGTTCAGTTGTTCGTTCGAAAATTAGTTGTTTGCGGTACTTGTACGTAATCGTGATGGTGAATTTATGTCGCGTTTTCGTGAATTGATTGCTTAACTGCCTTGATTCATATTGACTTTGCCGAGTTAGGTACCTAGTTGGATATCCAGTCGTGGACTCCATTCAACCATTCAATATACTTACAGGGAGCCAGTTTGCTCCTGGAGGCCAGAGGTCAAATTGGATCAGGATAATACAGAAAGGTATGTTGATGCTCCTACCTACTTAGGTACCTAGGTAGGAACCTACCTAGGTGCCAAGGTACCTTCCTAGGTACAAGGATATGATCATGGGTAGCAGTGTCCAGAGTGTAAGCATTGGCAAGCTTGTTTTTTACTTTGGATATGGCATTTAAGACAAAATAGTATAAGGACATGTTTTATAATGGGATTAATATGATGTAGCATGTTGCCTACCTAACCATTTACCTATTACCAGCACAAGTGCATGCATACTTTTCAGCTGGCAACGAAGATAATATCAACATGTTGATGTTTAGTTGGGGCAATATATAATGTAGAAGAATTTAATATGTCAAATAAATCTTAATCTAACATAGCCGCTGCCGCTAGGTGATTTTATGCTTTATCCCATGTGTTATGTCAAGCATTTCATTCTAACCTAGTCTGTTTCTTTCTTTAATAAAACATATCAGAGTCAAACACACTATCTTCAGAAAAAGGAAAAATCAAACATTTTCTGCCAAAAAACAAGAAAGCAAAACATAATTTCAGTCCATTTTGAGCAGGAATTAATGGTTCCATTGTCTTAATCATGTTCAGAAATATGATCTCACAATATTGGGTATAATTGCACTTTAAGGTATGCATGAGGCAAGTTTTGCACACATTTTACCTTCATAAAGCAAACAATAGGGTAAGGACTGGTTTGGTTAAGCTTTTCTGTTACGTTAAAAACACTCCTTTTTAACCTTTTGCGACAAAAAGTCTTTCTTCAAAAACAGATTGAGCTAGGGTAGGCTATGTTAGGTTTTTTAATTTGAAAATGTTTGAGAAAAATTTAAATTTAAATTTAGCAAGGAATGTATTTTCTTACATGGAAGGTTAGGTTATGTTATGGTGCATTTTCTCTTTCTTTTGCACATTACTTTTGTGGGCATTAATGGGCGCTGTATAACCAATGCAGTTGATGCGCCCTAAAACCCTAATAACCAACCTTCAAAAGCAAGTTAGGCAAGGTTAGGTTAGGTTTTTAAGTTGATGAATCTTGAGATATAAGTATGAAATCTTTCTATTTTTTTATTTTTCTTTTATCATGATAGCTTTGTTAGGTTATGCTATTTCTTTTGCTTTTGAACATTATTTGTATGCTATATTACCCAATTGAAGGCCACCTTTTTAGTGTTCTTCTACCTGCCAACTGAAAAGTAAGCATTTGCAGAGGAAATGAGCGGTCACATCATGTTAACCATGTACATAAACCATTGGAAAAGGAAGGTCAAATAATTCAAAAATTATCTCAACTCATAAATTTCCCACCTTTTTTGGGCCAAATTCACTTATCATTTTTTATTTCATTAAATTAGAAACCCTAACGTCAGATATCCTATGATAACACCTTTGCTTTACAGAGGAAAAGCATGTGATTACTGATTGGCATGTCTTGTATACAGTCTAAACTACAAATTACTGAAGCTCCTAAGATGGCAAGTGGAGAAGGTTTAGATAAAGATACCTACATGGAAGAACATTAGAATGTAGAGCTGGTGCTGATTTGGTCTGCTTACTGTGCTTTTCTTTGCCATCCACCTTGCCATGCCAGAATTTGCTGTGCGATTTCCTTTTTTTTTTTTTTTTTAAACAGCAACTCTAATATGCACACAGATTAAAGCACAATGCTGTTACTTTTCTTTGTATAGGTACATCCAGATACATTGAATAGGATATATCTAGGATAGATGGTATTCTTCCACTCTGGCCAGGATATGGGACTTCAGCATCCAAATCCAGTGTGAAAAGAATACATGCATATTATGCTGGATTTCAAATAAAGTCATTGTACCAGAATTTTGGTGCACTGTACAATCATTCCAGGGCATGCACAGAGGTGTAGAGTTTGGCTCGAAAAATATGCTTTGTTCAGCCATATTTTTGCCCAAGTTACTTCTTCAGATATCTTGAATAGTATATATCTAGAATAGATGGTATTGTTCCACTCTGGCCAAGATATGGCTAACATATGGGACTCCAACATTCCAATCCAGTGTGAAAAGAATACATGCATGTTATACTGGACTTCGAACTGAAATAATTGTGCCATAATTCTAGTGCACTGTATAATCATGGCACAAGTACAGATGTGTTGAGTTATGCTTGAAAGAAATGCTTGGTTGAAGCATAATTTTTGCCAAGTATCCCTGGATATGTACCATTATTTCATTTTCTGTAACTATGCTAGATATGTCTAGAGTAATATGTATTCTCAAGTTGCTTCAACATGGGCAACAACTTAAAACCAGGAAAGTTTGGTTAAATACATTTCCCTTCAACAAAGCTGTCATGAGCTGTAGCATATCTGTACATGAGATGTAAGTTTGGTGCTGTGTGTCAAAATTATGATGGAATTCTTTAGTTTCAAAGTAAAGAGGGTTGGACATGGTTGAATTTGTTATTTAATGTTGCATTTCGAGAGCAAAATGCTTAACATTCCATTCCAAAATTGTAATTTTGTCTTTCTGAACCATTAACTCCTTTCTGTATTTTCCAGTGAGCTTGGGCATGTCAATCAAACAGGAAGAAGTTTGCAGTCGTTTGCAAAAATCTCAATTTTTTGGGTGAAAAGGTCCCATATATTATAATCCCATATATTCCAGATAATTCCCCATGGAGGATAATTTTGTGGATGACAAACATCCAGTACAGGAACATTCTGTCAACCCTGGTTGGACAGAGTACATGTCAGCAGTCAGCAGGCTGAATTTGTGCATTGCAATGCTGGATGTGGGGAGGAAATTTTTGGGTGTAATTGAATATGGAGAGGTTGTTTTTATTCCAGCTTATGGCATCGGAATCTCGGCTTGTACTTTCCAGCAAATCTTGAGTACATCACAGAGCAGTTCATTGTCAAGAACCATTATTGACCTACAAGTGAGAATAATGAAGAAGATTTCCTCAAGAGGATGATGCTCTGGATGCACCAAATCCAGGATTAGCCAATTTTTCCAACCCCGGCAGTCACTGATCTGGTTGTATATGTACCCCCACCCTTTCTGATTACTGGCGATCGCATATTCTTCTATGCTCAACCGAGTGGGGTGATGCCAGGCTGCAAGATTTGGCTTGTGGGTTCAGTATATTGATATATTATGGCCAGCCAAACATTTTAATTCAAATTAGCATTATTCGCGTTGATCTCAGTTAACCACACTATCACCTATTATTATATTCCCTGCATGCATTGTGTTTTGTGTGGACCAATTTATCATCAAGATATGCGGGATATCGGCCTTTACGTTGGTCCTGGCTCCGCACTGCAAGAGCCGAACTAAGAGCATGGATTCGCGCGGCTGCTTCAAGGACAGCAACAAGAAGTTGTCGTACAAGATAGACAACATCCGCATAGTCAGTGACTTGCGCGACATCCAGGCTTTGCCGACCGAGAGTGTCGTCGGCGCTGTACTGGCGGCGACGTCTCGCCTGCATATTAGCGGGTTGATTTCCAACACCGTGCCACCAGAGTCCGTCCGCGCCGCTTACCACGTCCTGAAGAAACTGTCGTGCTCCCAGTGCAAGTCTCGGCACCGGTGGTACTCTGTGGCTTATCTACATATGTGTGGCACAGATCGCGTGCTGACCACCAAAACGTCTCACATCGGTTGATCGTTCGGCGGAACGCCCCGGACGTGGCACGCAGACAGTATCACAGAAAGAGTGCTGCAAAGAAACCCTTGCTTGAACAATTGAACAACTTTATACTTGAGAGCATTGGGGAGGGGGGGAGGGGTCGATGGCATGAACTGTGATTTCCCGCTACAAGTCGTCGAAGCACCTTTAGAGTTTAGCATATCTTACGTCTGTAGAGATGTGGCAAAGTGGTAGGAACTACTTGTGATACTTGTGATGACTATTTGAGGCGTCCGCTGCCGCACCTGTGAAGCGACTACTGCCACGGCTGTGAGGTGGCCACCGCTACGGCTGTGAAGCGGCCGTTATTATGTTTGTGAGGCGGCCACTGCCACGGGTGTGAGACGATGGCTGTCATGGCTGTGAGGCGGCCACTGCCACGACTGTGAGGCGGCTGCTGTCATGACTGTCAGGCGGCCCCCCCCCCCCCCTTGGGCGGGCCCCTTTATTAAAATGGGGGCCCCCCCCCCCCCCCCCTAGGGGGGCGCCCCTTACAAAAAGAAAAGGGGGCCCCCGCTCTGTGTGTGTGGTGGTTTTTGTGGGTGGTGGGGAGCAGCCGCTCCCACCAATGGGGGGCGGCCCCCCCCACCACTAGGGGGCCGCCCCCGCCGACCTGAGGCGGCCATGGTCAGGGCTGTGAGGCGGCCGCTGCCGCACCCGTGAGGCGGTCACTGTGATGGCTGTGAGGTTGCCGATGCCGCGGCTGTGAGGCCGCCACTGCCGCGGCTAAAACTGATCGGCAATGGTGTGAAATGTTATCTTAGTTATGTCCAATTTTGCACCATTGAAATTCATATAGATCAGGATTCCATCCATATCAGCATAATTTCATGTTTCTTCCACAAAATATATCCAGCTGAAAAATGTGCTTCAGAAGATATTAAAGGAAAGGGCCTGTGCCTACTAGTGTTGTTACTACCGTGCAAGTGTAGAAGTACTGTACCTATCAGTAATTAATAATTTTTCGTTGTTTTGTATGTGATGTAAGATGACAGCTAATGGAATTATAAATATTCATCTGGACTAGAAATGTAATCTATTCTATACACGGTAGAAGATTGTGAGTAATTGATGTCCGATTTACCGAAGATCCCTTGGGATTTTTCACCTTTATGTGCCGAACTCCAGATTGTGTCATTCTTCGCTATCTTCGAGGGAATTTTGTTCATCCTCCACTGTCTCCGAGCGACATTCAGGAGTTCCTTTGGGAAGGGCGACACTCCTTTTGATGCGCAAAAATTTACTCAGAGCGCCAAGCGACACCTATTTCTGATGAAACGAAGAAAGCATGGAAGGCCATCAGATCTGCAAAAGTGGGTAATCATGAAAAATCATGTTTCGGAAATTTAATGTTATCCAATCCCGAGGGACAACCATCCCCACCCAACCGAACCCCACCACCTCCCCATTGGACCCGTACCTGATTGGCGACCAATTTCCTAGAATTGTGTCTCGTCGGCGACCACCGAAATGTTTTTTTGAGCCCTGCCAAGAAGCTTCTTTTTCAGTTGCGCTCCCACACTTCGCTATCACTGGCCGAAGTGGAACTGTCGGCTTATGGTCCTTGGGTAGTCCATATAAAACTTGAGTTCTTCTGCGTCTCGGAGTCAGGTCATCGATACTGTTACCGGTTAGGATACCGTGGGATCATCGTCCGAAGATGCGTTTGGTTTGTGCCTGTATTTTTCCCGTCAAATCCTGATCTAGTGTATTTGGGTTTGTCCGTTTTCGGGAAGCAAAATATCGATGTATGTAATCAAATTAATTGCTGCAGTTTGCTTTTAATTTGCCCCGATTCGTTAGATTTTCACCTTACCATATACGCACGTTACTTACCAGACCGCCGTACCTTGCCGTAATTTGACTTAAAAGAGACTACAGAGCGACAGGGCAATAGGAACAGGCCGTTGGCGTAACAGCATATTTTCCACATGTCACCTTCATCTCATGACTTTATTTATGTGCGTGGATGATTCGTGTTTGGATACGGAGGCGTATCGGAAATCGTAGGACTTATGGTACGGTATTTGTTATTTGGATATTGGTGCATTCAAATACGCTGATTTGAAAAATGATGATGAAACATATATGTGACGTCTTCTTCTGTTCCCATTTTTTTTTTTTTTTGTACCCATGTCGGGTTTTGGGAGTATTGTGTAACTTATGAACTAATAGTGCCAAACCCATGAACATGCACATTGTTCGAACTCTCTCGGCTAATGAAGTCCATAAAAGCATAACTAGGGTAGTGGGATGAATATTTCGAAAGTTAAAAACAAATTGATACTACGTATTTTGAGCCGTTTTCGCCATAATCCGCAATACTCAAATTAAGTTGGGAATATATGTGAAGTACCCCAATTCTGCAGCAGAGGATATGTAACTCTAAACATCAAGTAATCATACAAACATATACATAAACTTGTAATTGCTAGAGACCGCGAGGGCCCATGCGAAGAAAGGCATTTTATACAACTACGCTCAAGCACTCGCGCGCACGCACCCGTACACACTAACCCACGCGCACTCACACACTCGCGCGCATACTCACCCGCGCGCACGCACTAGCGCGCACCCGCGTGCACTCACTCTCGCGCACCCGCGAGTGCGTGCGCGCAAGCATATTCTCACAGTGTCACATTATCACACGGATCATATTCTCACTGTTAAACAATAAGCGTTTCACTTGATGTACTTCAGAGCTACCACCCTCACATGCCCGGGTAGATAATGAAGTAGCTGAACATGTGCGTATAGGTGCTGCGGTCCTGTCGTTGGCCTCAGCTTAATAGCACACAATATTTGATAGTAGTTGCTAATTATGTACGTCGCAATGTCATTTAGACTAATTGCATTTTGTCCGGTAAGACCGTACTGGCTGATGTATAGCCGGAAGACACGCGGTGCCAGCGTAAGCCACTGGGAATGGCATAAAGGACCGGGTTTCATATTCGCAAGTTCCGAGAATGCCATGCCCTGACGAACTGCTTGCATAATACGAGGTCAGTATGCCTGGTCTGTATAAGGTTCTTCGACTACTGTCTCAGCCAGCTCAGAGCGATGCTCCGATGCTCACAGCCAAGCTGACAGTCAACGAACTAGAGTAGTTACAACGCACCAAGCTGAGACCAACGGAATTTCCCTGCCACACGCAATCTCTGTAACGAGCAGTGAAGCTGGCTACGAAAGCCAGCAAGCAGGTTTGTGGCCATGGACAGCGTGATGGCTATCTAAGCGCAGGAATGGCATCAGGGCAGATGATGTCACGCTGGGAATCCAAGAAAGACTGGCAACTGTATGAATATGCATTGTTTCACGCATACATGCGAAACATGCATGCGAACACGTACACGTGCACATGCGAGTGCGTGTGCGCGTGTGCGTGTGCGTGTGTGCGCGCGCGCCAATGCGATAGCGCTAGTGCTTGAGCGTGGGTGAGTGCGCGCGAGTGCGTGAGCGCGGCTACGTGCGCGAGAGTGTACACGAGTTGTTATGTAAAATTATTTTCATCACCGTGTGGACACTCGTGGTCTCTAGCAATGGCAGATATATGTCTTGGTTATGTATACATGTGTATATACAGTGCATAAACATATATACGTGTATATTATACACGGATATATGTATACGTACGTATACATATATACGCATGCATACATATACGCATATATGTATGTAGGTATATATTACTATGGTAAGTCATTCGCAAGAAATACACGATTACGTCTCCATACAAATTGTACGTATTATACGATAATCATGAATCTTTAAAGTGTCCTATTATAGATGGATACGGCTGTGCATTAAAATAGATGAGTTGCCAAAACATTACTACTGGATGAATTAAATGTCGTGAATCGTCACAAAGAACTCAATTAATTATTTTTCACGACAGATATAACCTTCATATCAGTGTTCACTCATAGCAAGGTCATAGCGTAGCACTCAAGGTCTCATGTTCAGAGTTGCATATTCTTTGTTGTGGATTAGGGCACTTAGCTCATATTCGTAAGTTAATTTCAATAGTGCATATTACGGCCAAACAGGTTCAAAATACGTCGATTTAATTTGTTTGTAGCATACAAAATATACACCCTACAACCGTGATTATGCTTCTTATGAACCTATTTCGCTGAGACTGTTCGAACAATGTGCATGTTGATGGGTTTGTCACCATTAGTTCCTAAGTTACAAAATACTCACAAAGCCCGACAACATGGCTTCAAAAAGACGAAAAGGGGAAAGGAAGTTGCTGTCACATAAATGTTGCACTATGGTTTTTTTTAAATCAGCGTACTTGAATGCACCACAACCCAAATGAATCCCGCACTATTTGTATTACGATTTCCGATGCGACTTTTTGGATACAGAATGTCGCAGTCTCGTCCAATACTGCCCCATTTGTCACTGAATTGCTTGTGTTAGCATGAGCGATGCCGCATATTTTGGATAGGGGCAGGCTAATTTTGTGAATGCATTCTTTCCATGCAACAGCCATTGGCGGAATGTTAAGCTTCACAATGTTTGAAGGACGCCCCCCCCACCTCCACCCCACCCCCTACACTTGCTGGTCGTGATCTGCTACAATGACCATACGACTTTGGGCAACTTTTACCCCTATCAAGACATGCTATTTTCTGATAGCCACCAGCTCCCGCATCGCTACATTTGAAGATGTCAACGAGGCATGTCACGAATTCTGCTCGCGCAAAACCGAGCCCGATCGTCTACAATTCGAGCATCAGTATGAGTCAGTGACACAGAGCTGGCGGGTTCTGAGTCGGTGACACAGAGCTGGTGTGTTCTGAGTCGGTGACACAGAGCTGGAGTGTTCTGAGTGGGTGACACAAAGCTAGCGTGTTCTGAGTCGGTGACACAGAGCTGGCGTGTTTTGAGTCGGTGGCACAGAGCTGGCGTATTCTGAGTCGGTGACACAAAGCTAGCGTGTTCTGAGTCGGTGACACAGAGCTGGCGTGTTTTGAGTCGGTCACACAGAGCTGGCGTGTTCTGAGTCGGTGACACAGAGCTGGCGTGTTTTGAGTCGGCGACACAGAGCTGGTGTGTTCTGAGTCGGTGACACAGAGCTGGCGTGCTCTGAATCGGTGACACAGGGCTGGCGCGCTTTTGAGTCGGTGACACAGAGCTGGCATGTTCGGAGTCGGTGACACAGAGTTGGCGTGTTCTGAGTCGGTGACACAGAGCCGGTGTGTTTTGAGTCGGTGACACAGAGCTGGCGTGTTCTGAGTCGGTGACACAGAGCTGGCGTGTTCTGAGTCGGTGACACAGATATGGCGGGTTCTGTTCACCGGCCGTGACGGCAGGGGCTGCTCCTGGCTGACGTCACCGGCCGTGACGGCAGGGGTTACCCTTGGCTGACGTCACCGGCCGAGACGCCGTACAAAAGGCCTGGGCGGCGGCGGCACGCCACAGTCACCTCAGTGCGGCCAGACCGACCACCAGACTCGCACACACGGCGATATGGCGCAGACAGCAGTGTCCCAGGCCGCTCAGCTCCCGGGCGAGGAGCTCGCATGTAAGTCCGCCACACACACGTGGCGTCCAACAGGGACATTGGCATGGGCAGGACAAGGTGAGGCAGTTGGTATTGACATTTTGCAATTTCCTGACCATTTTCCATACTACATAATTTCTGACAATTTTCCATACTGACATGAACGGAGACGGAGGGTTTGCGGTAGGGGTGCATGATAATTTGTGGGGTCATTCCTTCCATGCTACGCCAATAGGCGTAATGTTAAGCTTCATAATGCTTGAGGAACTCATCCCCCACTTACTTGCCGTGATTGCCGTGATTTCCTATAATGACCATATGGCCGTGGACAACCTTTATCAACATAGAACTTTGTGGCAAATGTGATGATCCATGCTGATCGTGTACTTCCCGAACACCGACGAAACGATTTGTGTGGTGTCTTATTTTGTTGTGAAGTTGTTCTACACTACAGTAAAGTATTTTACATTATTATCGACTGTGCTAACCCAGCCTTAATCACACCTGGTGGCGGCGCCGAATCATCGATTTTTCCCGCCAGTCATAGTAACGAGGGGTATCCTGCTTGCGAAGGAGGAAAAAACTGGATTGCTATCCTGACGGGCTCTTTATGAAATACCATCAAATTGTATGTATTTATGAAAATGGCCTAGGTACGTATCAGGTCGACCAAAACCATGTAATTGACTGATCCCTGGCAAGTCACATATATTGCCATTTGCAATTCCATCTATAGTCGTTATTCCTGCTAAGACTGACGTTATTACAACTATTGTTTAGGATGACGTGCTTAAGCTATTTGCTTCTATAATGTAGTTGGTGCGGCGGCCGAGGCCAGGTGCAGGCCATGCATGGGAGGAAGTTGCCAGTAAGCCCACAAAGTAAACAATTTTGCACCGAAGCTACATGTGAATGAACACCTAATATTAATGCTACACAATTTTTCCCCGTCATATTCTGAGAAGGTAGTGTATGAAAACATACCCGGGATGCACCTAATTACCTCAATTTAGGACTATAATTCATCAAAATTGAAGTTGCATGTGCGTAATGCTACCTTGAAGTGAAACTGCGCCAAAACATGACAAACATTTTTCCACATTAATTTTACATGTGTGAAAATTTTGAGGTCCGGTCATCTACGGTCAACGAGTTATTCAAGGTCAAGTGAGGTAACATCGAAAAAAGTTCAACCAGCCGCCACGCTTTAATGGACAAAAACATTGGAATGAAACTTTCAGTGTGTACTTATCACCAATGCATGCACAGTTGCACCAAAACGCACTGGTCAATTTGTGATTTTTTTCCCTTTTGGATGACATTAGTTCTGCATGTTTGGCCCTTGGGGCTAAAATCGAAGATTCTGGATAAAGTAAGCGTTTTTTTAGAAGTGAAAGTTGACTTAACGCAACGTTTCTCGGTCCGCACTATCCGTTAGAAAAGAAAAAAAAATCCCAAAAATTGAAAGTTTAACATTTAAAAAATCAACACAAATAAAATGTTGATTTTTGGGTGGGAAAAAAATATAGGATCATGGTCGAGTTCGCCTTTCTCTTCTGAATCCAAATAATTTTTGTTTTGAAAATCTCCTACAAAGTGAACTCCCCAGAGCTAAAAACATGATGTGAGTCATAATCACATAGACACCCCTAGTGACATTACTTTTGAACGGATCAATCTGTGGGGATGGTTTCGAGCCCTACTCGTCGATCACTTTCCGATAACAAAGTTTGGAAATTAGAGAGGGTACAAAGGACTTCCTAGAGACCCCCGTCTCTAGGAAGTCTCTAGGAAATAGGAAGTGTCAGGATCTCACTGGAAAGATATGGGGTAGCTGGTGACAGGTTCTAGTGCTCTCATTACTTTTGGGGGCTGGCAGTAAGAACATATGCTGATCTTCCAAATTTTCCAGTGGGACAGCTTTCACTCTAATCAACCGTCATGTCCATAAACGTCGCTGAGATGGCAGCTTGATACGTTTGACCTCTCCACAATATTGGGGGAGAGTTTAGGGTTTTTTCAAAAAATATTGGGAGGGAATTGTGGGGCAGCTTGATGCGTTTGACCTGTCCATATTGATAGTCGCTGAGTTGAGCAGTCAGCAATATTTGATGCGTTTGACCTGTCCACAATATTGGGGAGCAGCTTGATGCGTTTGACCTGTCCACAATATTGGGGAGCAGCTGGATGCGTTTGGTCCTGTCTACAATATTGGGGAGCAGCTTGATGCGTTTGGCCTGTCCACAATATTGGGGAGCAGCTTGATGCGTTTGGCCTGTCCACAATATTGGGGAAACAGCTTGACTCGCTTGACCTGTCCACAGCGCTGCGGCGGCAGTTCGACCTGCTGGACACGGACGAGGACGGCACCATCACCTCGGAGCATCTGACCAACGTCTTGAGGAGCATCGAGCTCAACATCACTGACGGCGAGATGACGGACGTCATGGCCAAAACTGACCTCGACGGTGAGTCCAGGGAAGCCCATCGGCGACGACATTGCTAGAACAGGCGCACCATAATAGTGTTGTTGCTTCTTTAAATGCTATGCCTGGTGCCCTAAGATGGTGTTTCATATGCATACAGACTCACATATCATGACCGATGTTTTACCATGCGCACTGCTTACTTTTTATAGCAATATTAATTGCGTTCCCGCTTATAAACATTGAAATCAACGTCTATGATGGAATGAATAATCTGTACGTTTATTTTTCCACACAAACCAGTCTGTTCTACTGGTAGCATCAGAGTAGGTCGTGTTTAGCTCATGGTTCGCGATTTTCCTTTCTCAGGAGACGGACTTATCACGTTCGACGACTTCGTGCAAGCGTTTGGCCGAGCCAGAAGTGAGGAGAAGGCGAAGTCTGCTCACGAGAGGGACATCACCCTCCGGAAAACGTTCCAGGTAAGATGAGCGCCACACATGTCCGGTTGTTATCAGATAGCCCGGGCTGTGTTAAGCCTACGCCAGCTTCGCTGGAGCAAGGGCATCGCCAGACTGCTGTGACAGAGGAGGACCTCACAGCCAAGACTCCCAATAGATGCCCTTCCAAAAACAACTGTTCGTCCATAACGGCATAACGAGGTTAAGGAGGTACAATCCACGGCCACCGTCAAGTCTGATGGCCCTTAGGATGGGGAATCACAGAGGTGGGAATCACCAGTCCAACCCATTGGCATGCTGACGCGTTGGCAACAGGTCAATTTGTTGGCGGAGGGGACGCCCTTACTCACCCATTCCCTCCGTTAGCCAGGCTCCTGGTATGGGCAGCATATATCCACACTACTACTGCATCTGGGGTGTCATCACTTGCCATACGACTAGGACTGTTGTGAGCTGATGGTTGGTGGTTCTGTTGATGCACAGAGCCGATGTGTGTATTGGCTTGGATTGGTCGAGCGTCCAGCACACACCAAGCGAGACGGCCTCAGCCCCACGCTCGGTCCCATGGTAACATATGGACCATTCATGTGCTTTCAACCCCGCAGCCGGTGGCTCTTCAACGCCTCACAAGATGCGACCGAAGCTCAGCTTATGTTCACAATGCATTGCTTCGGTGGGAGAAAGTAATTCGAAGTATGTTGATCTGCATAGAAGCAAGATAGATTCACGATAGAGAAACCCGCGTTCCAGAGACGTATTATTAACGATGAACGTTATGGCCCTTAGATTTTCGACCGCCAGAACTTCGGACTGATTGGGGCAACAGACATCTGGAATGTGCTGAAGAATC